>OZ010616.1:14425004-14537504 GCA_963932145.1 Acanthosepion lycidas
CCTCGTATTTTTCTGTATTTCTTTTTTATGTTGATAGAAGTTAAATATTTATCTGATTTATATAATCACCTTCGTTTATCTTAGACTCATCGGCACCGTTTGTTTACATAGCTTCATAGCGAAATTTATAAAAAAAAAAAATTCGACCTTGTAATTAGGATACTGCTGAAATCTTAGCACATGACCCTGAAAATATTTCTACAGATGGTAAGTGGCTCAGTGGGGATTCCAAAATTCAACAAGTACAAAAATTTAAATATTTTGGAAGTGTTTTAACAGAGGACGGAAAGTTCGACACTGAAATCCGAAGGCCTATTTGGATAACCGAAGATGCCGTCCAAAACCTAAGCAGAGTATTAAAAAATTTCATTAGAAACAAAGGAAAGAATACTAACCTTTTACACAATATCTGGGCAGTGAAGACTAGACAATCTCAAAAATGAAGAAGAGGCTTGAAGCAACAAAAATTTCTACAGGAGGATGCTGAGGACACTATGGACCGAACATGTGAGCAAACGACGAAGTTTAAGAGAAAGTGGGAACAAAAAGGAAACTTATACTTAACATCAGGAAGAGGCAGTTGAAATTTCTGGGGCACATAAAGAGGAAAGATGGCCTGGAAAATCTGACACTCACAGGGCAGATTGAAGGCAAGAGTGACAGAAGAAAACAATGCGTAACATACTTAGTAAACAAATGGCGGAACAGGGTTTGCGAGAGATAACAGAATGACAACATTTATTGAGGGCTAGAAAAGACAGGAAATTGTGGAGAGCCATGATCGCACACCTCCTGGGGAGAACACGGTACATAAACAAGAAACGGCTCATCCTTGGATGATCTTCAAATAAAATAACTTCAACCTCTATATAACAATAGCCACATAGTCCTTTTCGCATAATGCTTTTAGTAGTTATCCTAATACTTTTTAGTATTTGTGTAGTAGTCTACACAACTACATGAGAATCTATTTCCTTATAGTCCATTTAATAACGATCTTATCACAGGCCCGTCTCCAACAGAGTTATAAAATTCATATAAATCTTAAACAAAATTCAATAAAATGATTGAGGTCATCTGATCTGAGATAGAGGCTGAGTGGAACAATGTGATAGTAGCAAAAGAAACACATTTGTCTATGAGTACATGATAGATAAACTGGAAATTTATGCAAGATAGGTACATGACTAACTCCAAGTCTTTGTTGTACATATTAGTTTATATGGTCGTTAATGCATATGAAACGCATTTTTTATCTCTTACCGTAAAATAATATGGTGCGTCCTATACATCGAAAAATGTAGTCACTGTAAACATTTCCACGATCATCCGTATTAAATCAATAAATATTATCCATGTGGAATAAATTTCCAACTTCATAGATAGATAGATAGATAGATAGATAGATAGATAGATAGATAGATAGATAGATAGATAGATAGATATGAACGGACTGAGATAGATAGATAGATATGAACGGACTGAGATAGATAGATAGATAGATAGATAGATAGATAGATAGATAGATAGATAGATATGAACGGACTGAGATAGATAGATAGATAGATAGATAGATAGATAGATAGATAGATAGATAGATAGATAGATAGATGTGAACAGACTGAGATAGATAGATAGATAGATGTGAACAGACTGAAATAGATAGATAGATAGATAGATAGATAGATAGATAGATAGATAGATAGATAGATATGAACGGACTGAGATAGATAGATAGATAGATAGATAGATAGATAGATAGATAGATGTGAACAGACTGAAATAGATAGATAGATAGATAGATAGATAGATAGATAGATAGATAGATAGATATGAACGGACTGAGATAGATAGATAGATAGATAGATAGATAGATAGATAGATAGATAGATAGATAGATGTGAACAGACTGAGATAGATAGATAGATAGATAGATAGATGTGAACAGACTGAAATAGATAGATAGATAGATAGATAGATAGATAGATAGATAGATAGATAGATAGATAGATAGATAGATAGATATGAACGGACTGAGATAGATAGATAGATATGAACGGACTGAGATAGATAGATAGATAGATAGATAGATAGATAGATAGATAGATAGATAGATAGATATGAACGGACTGAGATAGATAGATAGATAGATAGATAGATAGATAGATAGATAGATAGATAGATAGATAGATAGATATGAACAGACTGAGATAGATAGATACATAGATAGATAGATAAATAGATAGATAGATAGATAGATAGATAGATAGATAGATAGATAGATAGATGTGAACAGACTGAAATAGATAGATAGATAGATAGATAGATAGATAGATAGATGTGAACAGACTGAAATAGATAGATAGATAGATAGATAGATAGATAGATAGATAGATAGATAGATATGAACGGACTGAGATAGATAGATAGATAGATAGATAGATAGATAGATAGATAGATGTGAACAGACTGAAATAGATAGATAGATAGATAGATAGATAGATAGATAGATAGATAGATAGATAGATAGATAGATAGATAGATAGATAGATAGGCTTTTACATCATACATTTGGTAACCGGAACAAGAGCTTATCATAAAATTTGAGAAACGGACAAATGCCACCCATAATCATTGTACTTTTACAGTACGTCGTGAATTAGTTTACTTTTATATGACAAATTTCTCTGTATACATTTACTATACTATTTTTTTAATTAAATGTTAATAAATTTATTTTAAGTTTAATTATGAATATATATATTGTTTTTGAATGGTTCATCATTAGACTAGTCCCTCGCATCATCTCTACACCATTTTTAAGCATATTGTATTACAATATATTTATTATGTGGTGGGATTTTGTGTGATCAAAATCTATAATGTGTAATTTATATATCTATGTATCTCAATAATGTACAAAATATAAAAGAATGGACAGAACAAATGATGTGCTCTTCAATAGGTCGTATTAAATCAAGAGGGTACACTCATAATAGAAAAAAAAAATACTCGGAGCTAATATGTTGGAGAACTGTTTCACAACTAGTTAGAGGAACCAGCAATACACAAAAAATATGGAAGGTCCTGGCACGATGAAGAGGAACACAGCAACGGAACCAAATGGGATCACAACAGAAATGCTCTCAGCCTTAGACGACTTCGTCATCGGTAAGATTAGTGAAATATACGACAATGACGACACATCATACGACCTTAGTAGACTCATCTTCATAGTGCTGCCTAAGAAGACAGGTGCAAATGAATGAGAGTTCTAACGAATCATTAACTTAATAAGTCAAATAACCATAGAGTGTTCTTAAATCTAAAATTTGAAAACTCAATATTTTTTCCTCCACTTCTATTTAGAAATACAAGTTGAAAAATAATATATCTCCATTTATCAGGGGGCGAAACGCTCTGATAGAGAAAAGTTTTTTGTCATTATATATATATATATATATATATGTTTGTATTTCCAGTAAACAGTATGTAAGCAAATATATAGATTTAGATCCGACAGTATGAAGAAAAATATACAGAAAAAACAAACAAAAATCCTTATATGCAATTATGCTGTTTTAATGTTAATATAATGTTAACGTCGGACGTTTCGGTCTAATAAACCATCTTCAGGACATATTCATAAAATATAATTAACATTATCAATTTAACATGACAAAGACGATGGACATAAGAACAAGACTTATCCAAATAGATAACTGAAAGTTTTATACGTTTTGACAGCGTCGCCCACTTGACGACAACGTGACCATGTTTAAACGGAACACTGATCATATAAAACTTTCAGTTATCTGTTTGGATAAGTCTTGTTCTTATGTCCATCGTCTTTGTCATGTTGAATTGATAATGTTAATTAAATTTCATGAATATGTCCTGAAGATGGTTTATTAGACCGAAACGTCCGACGTTAACATTATATTAACATTAAAACAGCATAATTGCATATAAGGATTTTTGTTTGTTTTTTCCGTATATTTTTCTTCATACTGTCGGATCTATATCAATATATTCGCTTACATATATATATATATATATATATATATATATATAATGATAAAAAATGTAAGTGATTCTAATACATTTACTTGTTTGTAAAAGAAATATAGTATACTAAAAATTAAAAGTGAAAATATTTTTCAAATCGTAGTTAAATAAAACGTATTCTAACCTAAACACCCCCCACCAAAAAAAATCTTTAAATATACAAATAGAAAAAGATGCTGTAAGAATTTTTGCCGTTAACAATAAAAAAAAATTTTTAAATCCAGGTGACATGCATTTAACGGATGTCAGAATTCATTGAAAAATACATCCCTACCCCTACCAACGTAACTAATAACTGATACATCAAAATACAGCGATAGTGAACACGCAAACACCCCTTGTCTGGTTGAATGGATTTCTCTGTATCCTTGGAAACGTGAATTAAGATTTTTGCTGTGTATTTAAAACCCAGTAATTTTAAAAGTTACTCCAAAATTCGCTTGAGGATGAAATGGAACTAATGTCTTTAATTTAATTACAAAATTAAATTCGGAGCTTTCAGCTTCCATTTCTGAAACATGGTTAGAACTGTGTAGCGAAAAAAACATTTTAAATCAATTAATTTCTAATATATATATATATATATATATATATATATATATATATATATATATATATATATATATATAAAAATGGTGGTACTCGTTTGGAAAAATAGCTGAACTTGCAGTAGAACAAGTCGGTACCCGAGTAAAAATAGGGAATAAAAAAAGAAAGAACCAAGAACATTAAAACAAGCCGAAAACACACACACACACACACACACACACATATATATATATATATATATATATATATATATATATATATATATATATATATATATAAATAAAAAGAATTAATGAATTTTAAATTTTAATCAGTAATTATTTCTTATTACTTAAACGCTGTATATTAGTGTGAGTACGTCTTTGAGTAGACATCCTTTTCTAACAGTGTTAATTACATCTACCGGCTTGTGTATTCCAGAAACTTAATAAAGGTAGGGTTCGAACCTGTGTCCTACTTTGTATCAGGCGGTGGTTTCCTCCACCAAAGGGTGCGTAGGTTCGAACCCTGCTGGGTGTCACATTTTCTATTAAGATTCTCGAATGCACAAGCTGGTAGATATAATTTATAAAACAGGTCGTCTACTAAAACCCGTGCATCCACTAAATTTTAACGTTTAGTAAAAAATATTCATATAGAAACCCTAAAAGACGAAAGGCGTCACACAAAAACTTTTTCATTTTGTCACAGTTTATTTTTTTCAAATAATAATTTTGTTTCTATAGCTTTTTACCCCCCCCCACATCTCTCTCCCTCTCTTCTTCTTTACCTTCTTCCCTTTTTTTTCTACTTCCTCTCTCTATATATATATATCTCTCCCTATTTTCCTCAGGATTTTTCTTCCATTCTTATTTTTCTTCGGCTTTTTCTCCCGCTTTTTCTCTCTCCGTTTTCTCTTTCTCTCTTCATGTTTTTCCTTCCCTCATTTTCTCTCATTACTTTTGTAACTCTCTTTCTCTCTGTCTCTCTGTCTGTCTGTCTGTCTGTCTGTCTGTCTCTCTCTCTCTCTCTCTCTCTCTCTCTCTCTCTCTCTCTCTCTCTCTCTCTCTCATACACACATGCTCTTCCCACGGTTTTGCGTGATAATGTCAACTACTCCAGTGTCAGAGTGCCCGTATTTTAAGTGTCTGTTTTACTACAAATGCTCAGGGCGATTAAAGGCGTGGTTGAGCAACCCACAACTAAAGACAAACTATTGGCCTTGATGCCTCTAGCAACCTAGAGGGAACGGAAATTTTTTTTTTTCTTTTTTTGTAATGGGTAAGTGAGAAGAGATAAGAAGGTGGGTGCGTTAATTGTGGGTAAACGCTGGGGGGTAACAGTAAAATATATCAGAAACCATTTTTGGAAATCAAAGATTTATTTCGTTTTTATTTTCATATTCAAACAAATCTGTTATGAAAACTGTATCATTAAGCGGTTTGGTCAAGTTTCCGTTAGTGGCATCTCCCAAAAACATTTTATTTTACTTTTTATAACAATAAATTGATGATTTATGATAAATATGTAAATGATCTATTAAATATATACGTCAAAAATTCAAACACTTTCGATTTATAAGAATCCAAATGCAATCTGTCACTTTATCTTATTAATAAACGAAAGATAACATGATTAATTTAGCTCTCTCTCTCTCTCTCTCTCTCTCTCACTCTCTCTCTCTCTCTCTCTCTCTCTCCATATATATATATATATATATATATATATATATATATGTGTGTGTGTGTGTGTGTGTGTATTTAGGTAGCAAATTCTCTTTTAGGCATGTCTGATTGAATAAGTTACTGACATTATGTCTGCTAATTTTTAAAAATCTGTTCATACACATGAATGTTAAAGTATAAGAGAAATGTGCTATAGCTGTTTAAATTTCCCTTATTTTAATTTCCCAAGTACTTTCAATCAGCTCTCAAGATCATCTTCAGAAAACAACGCACAACTTTGTATAAATACTTATACTAATGAACAACATATAGTTTTGTACCACTTGCCCCACTGAAGATGATCTTGAAAGAAGATCAAAAGTACTTAGGAAATGAAAATAAAAGAAATTTAAACAGCTACAGCTATAGCACATTTCTTTCATCCTTTAAAATTAATACACAGATTTAAAAAAAATTAGCAGACTTCTTAATGTCTGTAATTTATTCAATAAAGCATACACACACACACACACACACACACACATATATATATATATATATATATATATATATATATATATATATATATACTTTATTATCGGATATTACATTCGATCTTATGTAAAACCGCTACATAAATGCATCGAAACATGGATGCATTTATTTAGCGGTTTTACATATGATCGAATGTAATATCCGATAATAAAGAATTATCTCGCCACTATTGTACTAACCCCTATTTTTAAATTAATGTTGTGAACGTTTCAACTTATTCGATTCGTTCTCATTTCATTTGTATTTACACACACCCACACACACACACACACACACATATATATATATATATATATATATATATATATATATATATATATATATATATATATATATATAATCATTTCACTCCAGTCAAGGCGTGAATGACACTGGTACCCAAGGAGTTACAGGGATTGAAAGTGAAAAACAAAAGACTGAGAGTAAGGAGGATTCGGGAAAGAACAAGAGCAGGATTCAAGGACATAGAAGATGGCGATTGAAGTTACATTTAAATTTTTGAAAATTATAGTTACCAGGGAACCAATTAAACGGAAGTGAGTTCCACAGGCGAGAAGTACGAGAAATGAAACTGATAGAATAGAAGTTACCCTTGCATTTACTTATTGCTACAGCAAATGGGTGGGACCTAGATGCCAGTCTAGTAGCACGCTTAAATTCAGGTAGTTAAGTTACCAGGAAAAAATCGTCAGGTCAGATATCAGACATAGAGTGCTGGTGTTAATTAAAAAAAAAGTGCTCGTTGTAATATAACAGAGCTATTAAGTATATGTTAATACATATATATATATATTATCCCTCACTGGCAGCATGACTCGGAGTTTCATATCCAGACCAAAATGTATTAAAGCCAACAAGAATTTTTAATGAGAACCATACTTGTATTATTTGGCATTTTCTGAATTTTCAGAGTTCAGTACTATTTGGTGGAATTTATTGCTGATCAAAAGACAGCAACCTCCATAAATGCTCCAGAACGACCAATTATATTTTATTGTAAACGATTTCATTCCCTTTCGATTTCACATCGATATACTGGAATCCTGACGTCTACTGTCTGGCATGCATTTATAATGGGTATTTCCAGTCTCCTACCCTTGAATGTGTTATACGTTCATTATTATTATTATTATTATTATTATTATTATTATTATTATTATTATTATTATTATTATTATTATCTTTGATTTCTGATGTATACTCATTTCTTTCCGGGTCCCAACCAGAGACCTAAGATCATAAATGACATCATGACATTTTTTTTTTTTGTAAAAAAAAAAAGAAAAAAAACTAAAATCACATACATTTTACATAGATAAAGCCCTTCATAAGGTGTGGGCTATATTATTATTATTATTATTATTATTATTATTATTATTATTATTGGTAGTAGTAGTAGTAGTAGTATGCAAGACAATAAATTCAGTTCAGAAAATTTACTTTACCAATGATTATTACATCGAAAATTACTATTTGTGTCGTAACAGACTTTTTATTACCATTCTTTTATTAGTACATGTCAATTTGCGAAATCGTTCTTTTAAAGAACACACGTTAACGTCGACTTTGTCTTTGCGTTACCGCCATTCGCTTTCTCAGCTTTTCCCAAGGCGTATTTTGAATGTTTAATTTTCATGTAAAAAGAAAAGAAAGATTTTATCGAACAAAACATATTCCCAAAACCTAAAAATCCCTTTTTGCATTAATTCTAACGAGAAATGAGACCTGCTTAAGGCTGTTTCAAATGAAGTCACACTTCTTTTTCTTTCTTTTTTTTTTTCGGAACACAACCTTAAGTCAGACGTTAAACGAGGTTTTTTTTTCATCTTGACTGCACTGAGCTTTTCTTCTCGCGTGGTTTTCGCCCAAACATGGCAAATTTAATTAGTTTTAGAATATTTGAAGACACGGAGGTAAATGTAACATTGTAGAGAGACAAAGTATTCAAAAAAAGACATTCGGTCGTGTGGGAAGTATAAAATGCAAACAATTCGATCAGTAATTATCTTTATTCTCAGATTATAAAAAAATAAAAAATACTTGAAAACAAAAATCGGAAAGTTGCTGGTCGAAATATTAGAAATGTGAACATAAAATTAAAGATTTCAATGCAAATGAAGAGAATTTGTATAATTCTGAAGTAACGTGAAGTGGAACGATAATAATGAATCTTTTGCTACGTCTAGTGCTGGGAATGTTGGTCCATTGTGTCGTGCTAGACAATTTTCCTAGACAGATTCTATCACATAATTTTATAAGTTTACCATTCGTCTATGCATTGGAAATTGCTGCCACATCTGGTTTGGTGCTTCTCTTATTTATATAGAGATTATACATAAAATACAAACATTTTCAGTCTTCACCTGGCATCTCGGCTTCAGTCAATTTCCCTATCACCATAATGTAGCTTCTCTATGCCTTTTCTGTAAATAATTTCATGGTAATTGTTCTTATAAGCTTTCCTCTTTGGTACAGTCTTGACCTGTCATCCTGGCTTCAGTCACATTCCCATCACCGTAATGTAGCTTCTCTGTGCCTTTTCTGTAAATAATTTTATGGTAATTGTTCTGATGAGCTTTCCTCTTTGGTACAGTCTTCACCTGGAATCTCGGCTTCAGTCACTTTCCGATCAGCGTAACATAGCTTCTCTGTGACTTTTCTATAAATCCTTTCATGGTAATTGTTCTGATGAGCTTTCCTCTTTGCTACAGTCTTGACCTGGCATCTCGGCTTCACTCACTTTCCCATCAATGTAATGTAGCTTCTCTGTGCCTTTTCTATAAATACTTTCATGGTAATTGTTCTGATGAGCTTTCCTCTTTGGTACAGTCTTGACCTGGCATCTCAGCTTCAGTCACTTTCCCATCACCGTAATGTAGCTTCTCTGTGCCTTTTCTATAAATACTTTCATGGTAATTGTTCTGATGAGCTTTCTTCTTTGGTACAGTCTTGACCTGGCATCTCGGCTTCAGTCACTTTCCCATCACCGTAATGTAGCTTCTCTGTGCCTTTTCTATAAATACTTTCATGGTAATTGTTCTGATGAGCTTTCCTCTTTGGTACAGTCTTGACCTGGCATCTCAGCTTCAGTCACTTTCCCATCACCGTAATGTAGCTTCTCTGTGCCTTTTCTATAAATACTTTCATGGTAATTGTTCTGATGAGCTTTCCTCTTTGGTACAGTCTTGACATGGCATCTCAGCTTCAGTCACTTTCCCATCACCATAATGTAGCTTCTCTGTGCCATTTCTATAAATCCTTTCATGGTAATTGTTCTGATGAGCTTTCCTCTTTGGTACAGTCTTCACCTGGCATCTCGGCTTCAGTCACTTTCCCATCTTACTACTTTCTCCTTTGGTACTTTGTTTTCATAAATTTAAACGTAATACTAGATTGACAGGTCTCATTATTTTACTGTTGAAATTAAGCGATGTAACTGTAAGTTTCTATGCTAAAATTTTCTTCACTCACTTGTATTCCTTGTGGAAATCTCTTCCTTTTTCTTGCTTTCCCGTCAGATTTGATCTTCAAAAGTTTGTCTTCAAATATCAATCGTTATCTTCTGTTTCCTTAATTCTTGTTTTTTTATTGTTCTTTCTCCTTAATAATGATTTTTCTCTCTTTCGCTCTACATGACCCCCATCCGTCTTACTAGCTTTAGAGCCTTACTTGGAATGAAATAATTTTAAAAATTCTATAACTGAGAGATTTACTGGAAGATTACAGGGATTACAGTTTAATATGAGCACGAAGATTTTTTTTCATTTTACTACAAGCAAGGCGAGAAAACTACTAAAACGAAAAGTATTACTGTGTATGAAAGAATATCAGAAAAAAAACCTTATTAAAGAGAGAGAACAATAAAAGAACAGGAATTAAGACAGAATTTGACGATTAATATTGCATTTAAATTTTTGAAGATCAACATTGACTAGAAAGCAAGAAGCCGGAAGAGAATTCTACAAGCAAGAAGTGCGAGAAAAGAAACTTTTAGCTTCTAGCCATTTCCACCGTAAAATGATGGGACCTATCTGCCAATTTGGTACTGCGCTTCAATTTTTAAGGTCGAGGCACCAAAGTGGAAAGCACGCCAGAACAATTACCATGAAAATATTTATAGAAAAGATAGAGTAAGGCTACATTATGGCGGTTGGAATGTGATTGGTAATGAGGTGCTAGCTAAGGACTGATAACACTTACTTTTTCAAGAATCTTTAAATACATACCAGACACTCTAAAATCAGATGCGGTAGCAATATTCAATGCATGGACGAATATGTAAGATAAATTCTGACGAGAAAAATTGCCTACCACGACAAACTGAACCAACTTTGATTTCAGAAGATCTAGCAATTGAGTAAATATAACCTTTCCACTTCATGTCAATGATAAACGCTATCCCGAGAAGGCGAAATGAGTTACTGCTGTGGGGGCTAGCATCAGCCATTCTGATGGAAATAAGAAAAGGTTCTGTTTCATTTTCGTTTTGGAAGTATTAAAATTAAAAGCCATTCCTTGCTCCAGTTAAAACAAAAGATTGAAGGTCATTTTTTAGATCAGCTGCCAATTTGACCTAATCGAACCGATCACGCTTACCATTAAGACAGGAGGAAATAGTTGTATTAACATCACAGACCCGAAGTCGAAAACTAATGATCCCAGATGAAAATAGATAGATATGCTAGTATTTACTTACTCACATTCACGGGAGCATAATGTGACCCACAATTAGTTTATTGTCCAATATGAAAGTCAAGGACAAAGATTACCTAGTCTACGCGATCACTATCACATTGGTATTCATATCCACCAATCCTCCCTATTTAGTGCAATAAGGAAGTTACTGCCGCTGGGAATAATTCCAGTGCCCATGATCCCATCATTTAACTTTTAAGTCAAAGAGAGAGCCCACAATAGTACCTACTACAATTTGATCCCAGCTCCAAACGTAGATAAAAAGTGATATAATGTCAGCTTGATGTGGTTTTAGTACAAAAGATAGGTGCTGGAACCCTCCGGACCAAGCCATAACTTTAAGAGGAAAACAGATACTAAACTTTGATCCCAACTTGAAAGTCGATAAAAGAAGCACGGTATTCATCTTCCTCCAACCGTAGGAAAAAAGTGATATAATGTCAGTTTGATGTCGTTTTAGTACAAAAGATATGTGCTGGAATCTCCGGGACCAAGCAATGGCTTTAAGAGGAAAACAGATACTAACCTTTAATCAAAGCTCGAAAGTTGAAAAAAGAAGCACGGTATTTATCTAACTCCAAACGTAGATAAAAAGAGATACAATGTCAGTTTGGTGTGGTTTTAGTAAAAGAGATAGGTGCTGGTATCCCCGGGACCAAGCTTCTCTCATAACTTTAAGAGGAAAACTGATACTAACCTTTGATTCCAGCTCGAAGTAGCTCTGAAATAGATATACTTTGCAAGTTTTCATCCATCAAGTATTTTATCAGAGTGTAACCCTAAAAATGCGTGATTACGTCTCTGAAAAATCTATTATCACCACCTACTCATCAAATAGTACATCATAACATCGCTAGACTTGGCTTGTTAATTTTTATTATTCATCTATTTGTTATTATTATTTAATTCCAAGCAAGGCTATAATGCCACTAAGACGCAAGTGGTTACTGGGAGTGAAAGAAAATGGTGAGGCCTTAGTGAGGAGAAAGGACAATAAAAGTTAACCAACTTTCCTAGCAAAAGACTTAGCAATTGATTCAATATAATCACTCCGCTTCCTGTTGGTGAAAAACGTAAGGCTAAAAAGGCATAAACGTTGTTCTCCTGGAACCTAGCACCACCAAGTTAGATTCGCTATGACGATTAAATTAAAGCATTTACTTTTTGGAGGCGTTAAAATTTACAAGCCATCTCTTGCTCCTGTTAAGTACTGATTAGGCGTTACTTTCGAGATCATCTGTCAGTTTTACTTTGTCAGACTTGCTACTAAGACAGAAATAAATAGTTGTGTCACCAACATAAATACAGAGTTGGGAACTAATGTGATCGGGAACATATAGCCCTGGGGCACCCCTGTATTAATGCCAAATGATCTAGAAGCGTGGCCGTTCAAGATGATCTTAATTACGTCTTTTGTTAAGAACAATTAGTTTAAGCCAAATATTCAATATACACATCACAGCACTTAAACTTATGTAGAAGTTCAGTATGCCAAAACCTGTCGAACGCATTCGAGATATCTAAATCCACAGTCCAAGGCTCGCTGTTCTTAGCTTCAAAAGTAATAGACACAGTCCAAAAGAACAAAGTTTTTATCAGATTTTTTTGAACTGCTTAACATATTTATGTGTTTTTACGTTTTTCTAAACAATTTATATAACTATATGTTATGAAACTAATAATATTCAATCTAAAATGTAAGATTATCAACCGTTTCCTTGATGACATTTTCGTCCGTATTCAATTCGGAAAAAGAAAGTTCTAACCAGAGAGCTTTTTCTACAAGAACTGCTACTCTGTAGAATAGACTCCCACTTGGATACTTCATTGAATACTACAATCTCAACTCCTTCGTGTCAAGGGTCAATCGCTATCTATCCTTCTTTTCTTGATAATCTTACTTTTCTTCTACATCCACATACCTAATCTTAACATTCAGTAACTCTTTTCCACGAGTGGCTCTTTAGTGAATCATTGGAATTTTTTTTTTTAAAAACATTTTTTTTCTATATGGGTATGGTTCTTCGAAAGCGATTGTGATTTCTAAAAGAAGACTTTTCTGTTTTTAATTAATTTTGCCTTGAAGCTAAGACCATCAAAACCTTGGACGGAAAATCCTACTCGAAAAAAAATAAAATGAACATAATAATCTCTATAGCCTGAAGATTTTGATTGTTGTTTTATGCGTAAGATATGGAGTAGGACAAAACTAATGAAGATTTTGCGTAATATCCCATAGGAATCTAAATACCCGTTTAGGATCTTACCTAAATTTATAAACCTGATTTGAAAACAGGACAGTAGACCTTGAGAAGAGATGTTCAATAATCATAGATGGTATTTAGTGCTGAAGTAAAATAAATAAATAAAATAAAATAAAGATTGATTGAAATTCTAAGTTTAGACATCGAAGTCATTTTGATTCTTAATTCTTGCAATTATTTTTTTCAACCAAACATATATATATATATATATCTGCACCATTGCTATAATAGCATCAAATTGATTTTTGATATTTTTATTACAAATGCGACTTTGATAGATCAGGCATCAGCTGAACAATTGGTGGTATTCTGTATGTAATGAAGGAAAAAAAAGAGAAACTCAAATAACTTTAAAAGGACAGGAAAGTTTTCGCAGGTGTGATTCGGCTGTAGGAGAATGAAGAAATAAAGGATTTGGTTATATTGATAGATAAAAGCGTAAAAACTTTTTAGTGAATAACGTGTAACGTACCCAACAAAACACACACACACGCGCGCGCACACACACACACACATATATATATATATATATATATATATATATATATATAGTGTAATCGGGTAACAGATCATTATTCAAACATATATTGTTAAATATAACGACAACAAATGTCTATTATATTTGATCATGAGTCGTTCGAAGCTTCGTGTAGTTGTTTTAGTTTCGGATAAAAATAAAAACAAAAACTGTCCAAAATTTGGATATTTTTTTATTATACTGTTCATCGATCTAAGCTATCAGCTCACGTGAGCCATCATCAAAGTGATTATGTGGACTTTAGAACAAAGATATTCACCATCAAAGATGATATTCTGTTATGTTGACTTAGAAGGTTGCTAAGCAGCGATAACGGTCGCGGAACAGCAGACACAGGTCGTAAATTCGTTATGCGGTTCTATGACGTCGTACCACGTGAGAGAACGAAATATTAACAGAACCGAATGTTTAGATGATGCAATGTAATGTGTTGTGACTAGTTTGAAATGTAATTTTGTTGAGTGTGGGTTGCTTTGTTTTAATATAGATGGCCTCCAATATCTTAAGATTCTTTTTACTGTGTGTATGTATTATTAATGTGCATGGCTATGTTTTTCTAAGAAGGGCTCATGATCAAACATAATATTCGTTGTCTGTTATATATATATATATATATATATATATATATATATATATATATGAATTGTATTCGAAAATTATCCAACCATGTTAAATGGTTGGATAATTTAACGAAATCATTATAAAGAAGCTTCTGTTGGGACCCTACAACCTTATCCTGTGTTCTTTCCATTTCCTGAAATCTTTGAAAATGCCCCATTTCAGGATCAATAACATTTGTCTGGTCACGATCTCCTTAATCTCGACCGCAGACTGAAATCTACTCTCGTACAACGCCCATATTATTAATGGAAAAACCTAGTAAACTCAAGAAACTAAATCTGAACTTCTGTTGAGTTGATAGATCTGGGTGATGCAATGTTTTGCCTAAAAACCCTACTCGTGACAAGAATGGATAGTCTGAATAAAATGTGAAAAACACTCTCCAGACATTCAGTGAAATCCCCAGATTTTTTTTCTCATTACATCATATAGTTTTTACAGAGGAATGTTCATGTTTCAAACCAAACGTGATTCAGATTTACAGTGGATGCAACAAAAACAATTCTTCTTCTTCTATGTGCCGTATCCACTCGGAACGTAGGTAATCATGGCCCTTCACATCTTCCTGCCCCTTGTAGCTCTTAATAAGCTCTTTTTTGTTATTTCTCCCAAATCTTGTTCTACGATCCATATTCATCAAGTATGTTACGCGCTGCTTTTCTATGTCCTTCTTTCCCTCAATCTGTCCTGAGAGTATCATATTTTCCAAGCCCTCCTTCCTCATTACGTGCCCCAGATATTTCAACTGCCTCTTCCCGGTGTCAAGTATAAGTTTCCTTTTTGTTTCCATTTTCTTTATAACCTCGCCGTTGCTCACATGTTTGGTCCATGCTATCCCCAGCATCTTTCTGTAGAACCACATTTCTGTTGCTTCAACTCTCTTTAGTTTTGAGAAGATTGTCTAGCATTCGCTGCTATACACGAGAACAAATATCACGTAACAGTTCAATATTCTTTTCTTTAAGAGTCTGTCTATATTTCTGAGATGAGGTATTATGTACATTATTTACATTATTCGGACTATTGTCCTCATCTTTGTCGCCAAATTTATCATAACGTTTCGGCCGTTGTACGCTCCGGCCTTCTTCAGGTGGTTGGAATTTCGAACTGAACCCTTTATTTCGCTCACTGGGGTAGACTGTTCTAGTTCCACGTGCCATATCTGCCAGTTATCAGTTATCTCCTGCTAATGTCCCTCTGAAAGTTCTCCACTGACTTAACTGGTTATTGAACTCACACTCTTTGGGTCACTGGATCTAACCAACGCCTTTATCCACTGTGCCATGTGTCCCAGTGAGCGAAATAAAGGGTTCAGTTCGAAATTCCAACCACCTGAAGAAGGCCTGAGCGTACAATGGCCGAAATGTTGTGATAAATATGGCGACAAAGATGAGGACAATAGTCCGAATAATGTAAATAATGTACTCTTTTCTTTGTTTCCAATTAATTTTTTCTGTCTCTTAGTACTCTGCTTAGCTTTTGGAATGCATCTTTGGCCATCCCAATGTGTCTTCGGATTTCAGTGCCGCACTTTCCGTCCTCTGTTAGAACACTTCACAGATATTTAAGTTTGTATTCATTTGATTTTAGTATCCCCGATTTACATTTTTTCATTTTGGGTTCATCTTTTGCAGATAACTATGAACTTGTCTTCTTGTAGTTTATACTTAGTCCTTTCTTCTCGCTTTCCTTCACTACCTTCCGTAGGAGTTTTTGTAGTTTCCTTTCCGTGTCTGCGATCAATACTCTGTCATCTGCATATCTTATGTTGTTAAGATTGTGGCCACCAATACACAAGTTAATTCAATAACCTGTTACTGCTGAGTAACCTCAACGGAGAGTCTCTGTTGAAATTTACGCAGGAAGATTCTGTGTGATTGGTTTTTATAATTATTTATAACTCTTCAGCGCTATAGTTAGTGTAAAGAGGTATACATGGAGTTGTCTTGAAAGACGGGATGAGAAATGTGAATAAAAACGTTTTTTTTGCTTTATCAACTTTAAACAGAGGTTAACCAGTTTATATTAAGTACCTTGCTTAAAAATGAAGGAAATCATGTTTCAACGTGGATAAAAACGCAGGGATATGAAAGGTGTACTTAATGTCTGTTCACTAAAAGTGTTGACTGCTCTCCTTTTTAAAAGCTAAACAACATACGGCCATTCTTTGATCAGGGTAGCTAACAGGGGAGCTAACACTAGCCATCATCCTATATGTATAACTGCATTAAAACTAAAACATCCCGACGGGTAGAAACTTTTCATGAATGTCTTTGATCTATTCAGGATCTCTTTTCATATAGGTAAAAGCCACAAGAAAAAATTGTATGAAGATTATTCGGATACTTTAGGGTTTCAGAAAACTGATCACGTGATTGATGATAGCGACGTAGAAATAGCTCAGCAGTGTACACTAAAAGCTGAAATGAGACAAGCACTTTTTCAAACAAATTTGTCATCTGTCCTAATTTTCATCAACGACCTTATTGAGATCATAAGTCCTCTACTCGGTATATATGATGAAGACATAGCTATATGCTCCGGTTTTAATAGAAGTGGATAGGTTCGCTTGTCGTCCGCTTCACACTAAACCGGTTCTTTCTAAAGTCTTCTCATTCTCTTTCACTCCCAAAAGAGAATTCTTTTTACCTTTCATCGGCATGACTCCAGGTGAATCACTTATTACGCCTTTTCACTGATATGAATTGGAAATATTATATTAAAACAATTGCTAAGTATCCTGCTAGGAAAGTTGGTTTACCATGTCGTACCAAAATTTGTCTACCATTCCTCCATGTATTCTATATTAATGCCACATATATTAGCTGGGGCTTCTGCTATGCATTTAGAGATTCTAGATGAAATACAAAGAAATATCTGCAATGTTTTCAGTCCTGACCTGATATCACGTCTTCAGATAGTTTCTAACCAGCGAAACGTAAGTTCCCTGTGCCTTTTCTATAAATACTTTCATGTTAATTGTTCTGATGAGATTTCCTCTTTGCTACAGTCTTGACATGGCATCTCGGATTCAGTCACTTTCCCATCACCGTAATGTAGCTTCTCTGTGCCTTTTCTATAAATACTTTCATGGTAATTGTTCTGATGAGCTTTCCTCTTTGGTACAGTCTTGACCTGGCATCTCGGCTTCAGTCACTTTCCCATCACCGTAATGTAGCTTCTCTATGCCTTTTCTATAAATCCTTTCATGGTAATTGTTCTGATGAGCTTTCCTCTTTGGTACAGTCTTGGCTTAGCATCTCAGCTTCAGTCACTTTCCCATCACCGTAATGTAGCTTCTCTGTGCCTTTTCTATAAATACTTTCATGGTAATTGTTCTGATGAGCTTTCCTCTTTGGTACAGTCTTGACCTGGCATCTCGGCTTCAGTCACTTTCCCATCACCGTAATGTAGCTTCTCTCTGCCTTTTCTATAAATCCTTTCATGGTAATTGTTCTGATAAGCTTTCCTCTTTGGTACAGTCTTGACATGGCATCTCGGCTTCAGTCTCTTTCCCATCACTGTAATGTAGCTTCTCTGTGCCTTTTCTATAAATACTTTCATGGTAATTGTTCTGATGAGATTTCCTCATTGGTACAGTCTTGACCTGGCATCTCGGCTTCACTCACTTTCCCATCGCCGTAATGTAGCTTCTCTGTGCCTTTTCTATAAATACTTTTATGGTAATTGTTCTGATGTGCTTTCCTCCTTTGTACAGTCTTGACCTGGCATCTCGGCTTCAGTCACTTTCCCATCACCATAATGTAGCTTCTCTGTGCCTTTTCTATAAATCCTTTCATAGTAATTGTTCTGATGAGCTTTCCTCTTTGGTACAGCCTTGACCTGGCATCTCGGCTTCAGTCACTTTCCCATCACTGTAATGTAGCTTCTCTATGCTATTTCTATAAATACTTTCATGGTAATTGTTCTGATGAGCTTTCCTCTTTGGTACAGTCTTGACCTAGCATCTCGGCTTCAGTCACTTTCCCATCACCGTAATGTAGCTTCTCTGTGCCTTTTCTATAAATCCTTTCATAGTAATTGTTCTGATGAGCTTTCTTCTTTGGTACAGTCTTGACCTGGCATCTCGGCTTCAGTCACTTTCCCATCACTGTAATGTAGCTTCTCTATGCCATTTCTATAAATACTTTCATGGTAATTGTTCTGATGAGCTTTCCTCTTTGGTACAGTCTTGACCTAGCATCTCGGCTTCAGTCACTTTCCCATCACCGTAATGTAGCTTCTCTGTGCCTTTTCTATAAATCCTTTCATAGTAATTGTTCTGATGAGCTTTCCTCTTTGGTACAGTCTTGACCTGGCATCTCGGCTTCAGTCACTTTCCCATCACTGTAATGTAGCTTCTCTATGCCATTTCTATAAATACTTTCATGGTAATTGTTCTGATGAGTATTCCTCTTTGGTACAGTCTTGACCTGGCATCTCGGCTTCAGTCACTTTCCCATCACCGTAATTTAGCTTCTCTGTGCCCTTTCTATAAATGCTTTCATGGTAATTGTTCTGATGAACTTTCCTCTTTTGCACAGTCATGACCTGGCATCTCGGCTTCACTCACTTTCCCATCACCGTAATGTAGCTTCCTTGTGCCTTTTCTATAAATATTTCATGGTAATTGTTCTGATGAGTATTCCTCTTTGGTCCAGTCATGACCTAGCATCTCGGCTTCAGTCACTTTCTCATCACCGTAATGTAGCTTCTCTGTACCTTTTCTATAAATATTAGGTTGGTGCAAAAATAATGACGTAATAATGTCGTTTTTTGACATTAAAAAATAAGTAAAAAAACGACATTATTACGTAATTATTTTTGCACCAACCTAATACTTAAATAATCTCATCTACCGATCTCATCTGGCAATAAATATACAAGCAGCTTAAAACAATTTAATTTATTTTCATGTATTATTTTAATTTAATTTCATTATATGTATGTATGTGCCCCATGTCTTTCTTTATTTCTAATTATGCTAACATATGTCAAAGAAATGTATTATTATGGCGTAGATTAATACTTTACTATTCACTTAACATAGGTGAGTGAGGTAAGTGATTATTCATGGAAAATCTCAGTTACTTCTCGACTTACACGGAGAATTGCATTGCAAATCCTCGTAGGAACAGAACTCTGTCGTAAGTCGAGGACCTCTTGTATATAGAGATTTATTGACATAATGAATCCAACGCGTTAGTTATACATAAAACAATTTCAACTTCAATTATTAAGAGAAATTAGCTTTTTTATGCGAAAAGCTCTTGAAAATGCAGTTATCGATTGTCGACAAAATGTTATCTTACAACTTGATTTTTTTCAAATATCTCCTTTCCTAAAAGAAATACTTTTTCACAAGCCAACATACTTATGCAGGACCATAATTCTTTTTAAATTAAAAGACAACGGTTGACTCATAACGTTTAAATAGTAAAAATAAATAAATAAACAAAATAAATAAATAATAATTTCATATATATTCAAAAATCAGTACAACATGAACATCATTAGCCCACTGCTGTTATTTAGTAGTCTTGATGATACAGATCTCACTATATTTTGAACAAACTGCCACAATATACGATCTTTTCATACTATCTTGACTGCACGTCATTTTTCTAATTTACATTTAAATACATTCCTCTGGAACTCAATTAGATTTAAATCCAGGCTAATCGATCACTTTGCTTCTTGGCAAACTGTTCTCTTTCTATTGGATCTTCATTATTCTGGAAGATAACGATTCTTTTCAAGCGTTTGAATGAAGACATTTTTTTTTGTTCTATATTTTGACGTGATTCCCAGCATTCAAGATTCCACTAACCAAATGCAAATTACCATTGCCTTTAAGACTAACCGTGACCATGATATTTCTACCATCACGCTTGACTATTGAGACCAAACACGTTATCTTACACACTATCAGATCCAGGTATGTCGATTGCCTTTGTTTCAACTAACCACTGTCCCAAAGCGTTCGTCTTACTTCATTAGTAATATCCGCGACTGATTTTCTCAGGTCCTCACATATGAATTTCCTTGAAGCCAGTTTCCATGATCGACCAGGTTACTTCTGTATACCTCTGACATTTTCACTTTTCTCACAATTTTGAATAATTTTAGTAACAGTATTTTTGCCTAAAATCAATCTTGTAGCTATCTTTGGTAGCCACTCTTCTGTTTACACAAGTAAATAATACGTTCCTTAAAATCAGTAGGGATTTCTATTTCATATGATGATATTTTTAATAAACATACACCTAAAACTATGTCTTTATAAGAACTATTCATTACATTATGTGTTCTATTTATGTTTAAAATTTATTATATTCCGTACAAGAAAAAAAAGATTAAGTTTGGTTTGAAAATATACACAGAACTGAATTAGCTTATTTTGAAGTGAAATACTTATTTTTGTAACATATTTCATATTTTTGTAACATATTTCATATTTTTGTAATATATTTCGTATTTTTCACAGCAATATATTTCACATTTTTCACTGTAATATATTTCATATTTGTATAGTTTGGTAATGGATTTTCTTAATTCATTTTTAATTTCACATTCATTCTATTAGGTTGGTGCAAAAATATTTTCGTTTTTTAACATATGTTACTATGTGAGAAAACGAAATTATTTTTGCACCAACCTAATACAATCAAAACGGATATTATTAGGTAATAAATAATATCTAATAATATCCGTTTGGTGGAGTAATGGATAGCGGCTCAGATTGAATCCATTACATTCACTTATGTGCTAATACCTTTGGGAAAGGTATGAATCATCTTCTTCTCCCCACCAGCTATGGGTAAATAGCTGAACAAACCGGGTTCTATGGACTTGGATGGCAACTGTTCTACCGCAGAAAGAAATGGCAACCTACAGCGGGAAAAAATCTGCCTCGTCAGTCATGTATCGAAAGATACATGATCACCTCAGCATGTATCAAACATGGCACATAACTGACTGAATTAATGTATTAACAGAATAAAAAAAAATAATCTACGTATGAATCCTTAAAAAATGGTGGAGTGTATTGATCTATAGGCAATATCATTTTCAGCACCAACTGACATATCTATCGCTCTCTATATCTATACACACACATAGACGCATATATATATATATATATATATATATATATATATATATATATATATATATATATATATATATATATATATATAATGGAAAATTATAAACAAAACTAGAACTTGTAAAACTTGGGATGACCTATGCCTTTTATGCCTACATGAAAAACTACACATTATTAAGTTTCGAAATAATAAAAATCTATTAAGCAATAGACGGGAGTTAACGGTTTTTTGCCGACATCATCAAATTTTCGCATTGAATAATTAGCATAAAAAACAAACAATAAAATAATTTTAAATTCCATAGTCTAAATAAATAGTTTAATTGCCCTACAAAAAAAAAAAAGATAACCCTTTAAGAAGTCGTCAAAAAAAACAAATGTTAGCGAATTATGACAGTTTTTTTATATACACAAAACCCTTTCAGAAAAATAAAAAATAAAAAAATAAATAAATCTCCATAGACACTTAACCAGACTAGACGATGTCATCTTCCGCTTTAAATTTAGACACCCCAACCTTACCCTGACTTGACTTCTGTGAATGTAACTGAGATATTGATACAAATTATTAACCCTTACGCCCCTTTTCTTTAAACAATTGCTCTAGCCGTTACCATAGTAATCTTAATTTCAATAATGAATATGCTTATAAAACGCGTAAATTTCAGGAATAAGTTATTCCAGTAAAAATTTCGCTTGAAGATGGTACAGAGCTTAGTACTTTAATTCACGTTAATTCAAATAATTATATTGAAGTTTTCGGCTCTTGTTTTGAAACATGAGAACTCTTATGTAGCGTTGGAATCATATTTTTAAATAAATAATTATATATATATATATATATATATGTATATATATATATATATATATATATATATATATATAGGGAGAAAGAGAGAGGGATGGAGAAAGAGAGGGAGGAAGAGATCGAGAAAGAGGATACAAAAATTAACACTGCATGTTGACTCTCATTTTCACCCCAAGTGATGTTCAGAATATGTGACGATGCATTGTTAATTTCTGTGTTCACATCTACAGATAATCTGGCTCCGATATATTGTGGGCTCTTCCCTCATAAAAAAAAATAGCAAGCTTTAAACAATATAAAAACACATGCACACAAACAAATAAGTTTTTTTAGGGCAAATACTATTAAAAATAACAGACATTTTGTGCCGATTACTTTTAGCGATCAATTTTTCAGAATTCTATGACCAGGAGAAATTCCCTCAGAAATTCTCTAAAGTTCATTTCGGAAGAAACGTACAAAAAATACGGTCCAAGCTTTCAACATTCTTAAGTTATCGTCAGGGTAGTTAGAAATAATTGTTGAGTTTCGTAGGACTAGTGAGTGTTGTGATGTAAATAAGGGGTTTTGTGATGTAAGTGAGGTGTGACATGGGTAATAAATATATATATATATATATATATATATATATATATATATAATATATTATTTTTTAATATGATTCCTTCGCTACATAAGAGTTCTTATGTTTCAAAAACAAGAGACAAAACTTCAATATGATTATTAAAATTGAATTGAATTAAAGTATCAAGTTCTGTTTCATCTTCAAGCAAAATTACTGGAATCACTAATCTTGAAATTTACACAGTTTTATAAGCAGATTCATTCGTAAAATTAATTACTATGGAAACGGCTAAAGCAATAATTTAAATAAAGGGCGTAAGGGTTAACAATTCGTATCAACATATCAGTCACCGCCGGAAAGAGGCCAAGCCGAGGCAGAGCCGTGTGTCCATGTATATATATATATATATATATATATATATATATATATATATATATATATATATATATATATAAACATTTACCTGGCATAGTCTCGTCTCAGAAAACTGACTCCATTATTATGTGGTCTATAGGAAATTTTTGCCCGAGCCAACTTAAAAACACAGCCTTGTGTCACAACTTGCTGCGTGGGTCAGTGGGTAAATAATTATATAAACATTTAATGATGTGGGCTCTCAAGTTATAATTGTTTTTATTTATAGAGAGTTCTTTTTTTTTTTTTTTTGCCTGAGTTTTACTTCAATGATCAAAAATCTGTTTTACTGTTTAGTTTGGCTAGTATTTTAGTATTCTTTGTAAGGTGTTCGACCAAGAAGGTATTTTAAAAATCTGATTGTTTTTTATTTCTGTTATATATATATATATATATATATATATATATATATATATATATATATATATATATATATATATAAACGTATGTATATATGGGATTTGGCATGAATATGTATGTGATATATATTAAGTTGGTGCAAAAATGATGTCGTTTTCTCACATATGTTACTATGTGAGAAAACGACATTATTTTTGCACCAACCTAATATAAGAAGAAAGCAAAATCTTTAATATTACCCTCAAATATTATTCCATAATTAAACCTAAACTTTAACTAAGTAAGATTACCCATATAAAAATAATGACAAATTGCATTCATAAATTAGATTAAAAGTAAAACTAATAAAGATGTTAGCGTGACTATTTTTACAATATTAAAAAAGTACGATTGGTCGGGTAAACAAACTATTATAATTTAAAATATTTTTTAATATGTTCTCTATAAATGTGTTAATAAATATAGTATTTAACTTATATTAAATCCCTAAACTATTTGTTTAAAAACATTAAATATTTAAATTGATAGCAAACATCAAATGTTTTTAGACATATAAATTTCTATCAAGCATTAAAATCTATTCTTTACATAAATTGCTAAAACCCAATTACATATATATATTAACAGAATTAAAAAAAAATCTACGTATGATTCCTTAAGAAATGGTGGAGTGTATAGGCAATATCGTTTTCAGCACCAACTGACATATCTATCGCTCTCTCTATTTATCTATACACACAGACGCATATATATATATATATATATATATATATATATATATATATATAGGGAGAAAGAGAGAGGGAGGGATAGAGAGGAAGAGAGAGCGAGAAAGAGGATACAAAAATTAACACTGTGTATATATATATATATATATATATATATATATATATATATATATATATATATATATTGATATTTACGAATTAATAAAAGATAAGTATTTAAACAATCAATAAATAAAAAAATTAGATATTTAAACAAGAAATAATTTTTATTAAAATTAATACTCATATGTATACTCAAAAAATTTAAAAAGACAAAAACAGAATATTCAGAAAACTTAACCTAAATATAAGTCGTCTCTAACGCCCGTATGTAACATTGCTACATCATCTCTTGACGCTGTTGTGGTACTCCACATAAGACACCCCCGATAACACAAATGGACTATGCAAGACGCCTTAAGTAAAGAACTCAGAGTCAGTAGAAATCCGCTAGTCAGGCAGTTCGCTGCCAGTCCCACAGCTGACTTGACGAACTCTCTGCTTACGCCTGCGTAGGTCTACGGGGTATTTTTGTCCGAGCTTACGGGCTCGGAATTGCCCCACATAAAATTCGGCCTTGTGTCCCATCCTTCCCTGTGGAAAGGTTGGTAAAATACCAGTCCTTTGGAGCCAGTCGGAAGAATTCTAATGACATAGCGGCGAGTAGCCTAAGCGAGACATAATATTATAACCGCTAGGAGTGAATTATAACAGTAGCGATGAGGGATCGAAACTCACACGGAACAGGAAAAAGTACCTTTTGCTTCGGCGCAGATGATAACAGAAATGACGAGAAATTAGAACCAGGTTGGTTTAATTTTTTCTTTAGTGTGAGTAAAAAAAGAGAAAAAAAGAGAAAGAAGGAAAAAACAGATATTTTTAGATATTAAAATCCTCTTCAGGTAAGATTTTAAAGATATTTTAATGCTGAAATAGTATATTTTTTATCATATATGGAAATGCAATATTTTAATATCATTAGATGTTTATATTTAGTTTCTGTCAGTGCCCGGATTTTAGAATTTAGTCTATCTTAATATCAACGGGAACATGTGATAAGCATATAGTGAATATATATATATATATATATATATATATATATATATATATATATATATATATATATATATATTAACAATAGATGAACTGAAATAGATAAATAAACAAATAAAATAAAATAAATAACAAGGAAAATAAAATTAGTCGAAAGAAAACATGAGGGCGTTAAATATATATTTACTTTTATCAACAGATTGATCAATATTTATACAAGATCTTAAAGATGGATGATCTATCAAACAAATTATTTCTGCAAAAATGAATTTTAATCGATTTAAGCGCAGATAGATAGATAGATAGATAGATAGATAGATAGATAGATAAAATATGAACAGAATGAGATAGATAGATAGATAGATAGATAGATAGATAGATAGATAGATAGATTAGTTTTTCATGATGTCCTTATAGTGAGGTAACCAGTGAGGATCAAATTCCCTAATATAGTGAGTGAGCAGCAAAACTACCAATACTTACCAATCATCGATTTAAATGACATGGTTTACCAACGACAAATATTGCTCTACGTCCGTGCGCGTATGTACCAGCTTATTCATATCTATCAATATTTTATTCATATCTATATATCTATATAGCTATTTCATTTTGAAAAACAAGTGAAATTATTTTTTTTCAGATAGTTAATTTTAGTTGATTCTAATCAAATGTTTGTCACAATCTATGAATTTGACTGAAACATACGCTGACAAAACACCTTTGAATTACGATGCACTATTTGCTTTGACAAACCAAAAGTATATTATATATTGATGACTTCACAAATAATGTTACCTTTATTTCTGTGCTTCGTGAATTTCTTTCATGTTGTAAGATTTTTTTATTGGATTGTCATCAACCCAGTAATCCAATATCTATAATGACATAAGAACAATGAAAGCACATCAGGGACTCAAATCCAATAAAATTGTTTGGGTATCTCAGTAAATATTGCTATTAAGAGAAAAAATACTTTTTACTAAAAGAGACTGATTTAATTTTCAAATATTGATTAAACGAAAATCAATTTTGACTGGATTTTTGTGTGTTTTTATTTTCTTTCTTTTATGTATTGAAGAAATAATCGATATTGTATTTATACAGATTTGTTTTTTTTTTAAATGCTTTTAGCACAAAAATGTGCAGAAATCTTATTACTGTTTATTCGTTAATGCGGTTGAAAAATAAAAGTTGTATCGTTGGTCAATTGTTATGAGTTTTAGTAACTGATTTAGTAACACTTTCTTCCTGCGCATAAGTAAACTCCCAGTGTAAAACAACTCAACTACAGTATAAAACGGTATACTAAAACAATATAAACAACTATATATAAGACAGTATTCTTCTTCCTCTTTTTCTTCTTCTTCTCCTCCTCGTCGTCGTCCTTCTCCTCCTCCTTTTTTCTTCTTCTTCTCGTCCTCCTCCTCCTCCTCTTTTTCTTCTTCTTCTTCTCGTCGTCCTCCTCCTCCACTTTTTCTTCTTCTTCTTCTCGTCGTCGTTGTCCTCCTCCTTCTTCTTTTTCTTCTTCTTCTTTTAAGTCATTCAAGAGAAAGTGAAAGTTGGTCTGTTTTCAAGGTTTGCCTATCTAATGCATGCTACTTATAAAAATAGCTTGTGAGATATATAATAAGATGATTCCACAACGGCGAAACGATAAGTTCTCTCACTTGTATTCACTTCCGATCGTATATAAGTCGCTGCAAACATCAAAGCATATATTTTTTTTCTGTTAACCACAATTATACTATCAGTAAATTATCACCGCAATAAGAGAAATATCAAGTGTTAAGCTGGTGTGTGCGTCAGAGTCATCTTTATATTGATGTAACAGGAGGTGAGCTAGCAAAGTTTTATTCCCTTCATTTACATTTCTCCCGTCATTATTATATCCATGATGTAATAACACCTTATTTCACGGACGGGACGGAACAGAATGGCTGGAAGGAAAAAGAATGATAAACATGTTTTATTCTCAGAGAGATTTTTATACTAAAACATGCACAAACACTCTCTCTCTCTCTTTCTCTCTCTCTCTCTCTTTCTCTTTCTCTCTCTCTCTCTCTATATATATATATATATGTGTGTGTGTGTGTGTGTGTGTGTCGCGCAGAGAACAATATATCATAAATATCTACACAGCATAGCAAAGTATAAGGAGGACCAAAAAGGAAAGATTATACATATAATTTAGAGATACGCTTGACCTGGAGAAACCATTTTTAGGGCTCCAGATCCAAACACTCCAGATTCATCTATGTCCTAAAGGGAAATGGCACCATATGCTAAAAAAAAAAGAGCAATCTTAATGTCTGGTTGCTGTCCACGAACTGGAAATATGACTGCCGATTTGGTCACTGCGCTGAGTGACGTCACTAAGCAGCGCTCACCTGGCCCACGTGACTTATCTCCACCAAAGGAAGCGCTTTCTATATCCTTACATTGAGTACAGTATCTGGAGGAATTCCATCTAAGTCAAGAACCTATGGGGTACAAAAAGAAAAAACAAAACTCGTAATAATTTAAAATCTAAGTCAAAAACAGATTCATCCACTTGTCAATCCAATCGTTTCTAACGTTGTGTGTGTGTGTGTCTGTGTACGTTTATATATTGGATCGGATTTCCTACGCTCTTCAACCGATTTCAACAAAACTTCACAGGACTACGTAAAATTACCACGCGGTGGTTCTAACAGCGCCAATAATTGGAAAAACACAATTGTTTTTGCACGAAATCAATTTGAAAACACGATTAAGAGGCTTCACGAGAATGAAAGGGGGACAACTCATATCGAGTTATACTTATTATAAAACCCAGGTTGTTTGTTTGTGTGTGTGTGTGTGTGTGTGTTCGTTTATATATGGGATCGGATTTCCTACATTTTTCAACCGATTTCAACAAAACTTCACCTTTTTTTTTTTTGGCAGGTAGTGTTTCTTATTGTCTTGCACACTTTTTTCTTTATTTTTACATTCATAATGCTTTAAAAATTCCATTTACAAGACAATTGTTTATAATAAAATTCTATTCAATCGGTAGACTCATAACGATTGAAAACAATGTTTTTGTTTGAGTTTGGGTTTGACCAATTCGTAAAAAAAAACAAAAATAAACTAATTAAGACATGCGTGTCCGTCAACCTTAAACAATAATCTTTGTCAATTTTATTTTTCAGTCTTTATGATGGTTGATACTTGATCTATCTCTTACTGTTACATCCCCGGACAACGCCGGGCTCTACTGCTAGTTTTATTATATATCTCAATGCCTGTTCATCATTAGTAGCATAAAAGTTATAATTGTTCCAACGAAAGAAAAATATTATCGACAGTATAGACCTGATTCTAAACAGTAACACTTTTGAATTTAACAAAAACTATATCCAAACCCTATGTACTGCAATGGGAACGACAATGGTATCTACATATGCCACCCTAATATTAGCTTACCTAGAGGAAAACCTATATGAAAAGATAAGACCAACATATGGAGAAAATATAAAAACCTAATTCACTAAATCGTAAAAACGATACTTAGATGATTGCTTCATTCTCTGGAAATCCTCATGAGGCAATATTAACCAATTCCACACTCTACTTTAGAACTTACACTTAAAAGTCAAATTCACCCATGAATATAAATTTAACGAATTAACATTTTAAATATTCCCATTAGAAATAGAAACAACCACTTAATCATAGATATCTACCACAAACCTACAGACAGTCAATATTTTCATTTCAAGAGCCATCACCCAAAAAAGATGTCTGAAATCCATTCCCTATTCCCTAGCATGTAGGGTATAGTAAACGAAAACATCTCAGAAAAACTCACCTAGAAGAAGTATGTAAAACTCTAAAAAAAAAAAAACGAGTGCTACCCCACAACACTAATAAACAAAGGTTTTGAACTAGCAGAGAAAACACCTCTGGACCAACTATGAAATCAAAAAAAAATGTGACGTCGAACAAACCCTAGCATATGTCTCAACATACAATAAAAACAATCCAGAACTATTTATGGAAATTACAAAAAATCTTCACCTACTTAACAAGAATGACTAAATGAAAAATATACTAAAAACAACCAAAATAATTAAAAGCAAACGCCACTCTAAAAACCTGAAACATATATTAACCTCATCCAAATTTAACCAACACAATATGCAGGGGATCACAAAATGCAACAAAAAAGATGTGAGGTTTGTGATGTCCTACACCTTTGAAAATCCCACAACTATATTCACAATAAATAAAAATTTAAACTGCAACTCCAATAATGTGATCTATGCACTCAAATCACAACATGCAAAAAGTCATATATAGGCATCAGCCATGCACTTAACAGAGTTGCCCTTTACAAAAGCAACATCAAATTACCCAACATCAGAAAACTCTTTGTATCGCAACACATCTACAAATGCAATGAAAGAAAATTTAAAACTATGCCAGTATACCAAACAGACAACTACTCTTTCTTAGAAATTCAAGAAAAAACTTTATAGACATATTTAATCCAGCACTAAACAGAGCATAACCCAACAGACATGAACACTCGGCATACACTGGTCGGACCGCACACATACATACACGTACGCACGCGCAAACAGTTACCATGGTGAACAAAAATATATATACATACACTGGCAAAAACAGATGGACTACTCACGGGGACACACGTGAGCCCTACACAACACAGGAAGAATACATATGTGTGTGTTTGTGTGTGTCTGTGTGTCTGAGTAAATATATATATGTGCTTGTGTGTGTGTGTGTGTGTGTGTGTGTGTGTGTATGTGTGTGTGCGTATGATCATTCATGTGGTAGCTGGCAGGGAAACTCACGCACACACGATAGACAAAAATGTAAATAGTTTTGACAGTTTCAGGGGTGATGTGAGGATAGGGGGCATCTACAACTTAATAATTTTATTATCACTTAGGCAGAAATTCACTTTTGCCAAAAGTAAAAAAAAATGAGATGAAGACTCACTACAAATACGGAAACAATGAAACATTGAAAGAACACAAGGAAATTTTATTCCTTTAAAAATTGATTCCCTTAATTTGTCTGAAGAAGGTCACGAGGCCGAAACTCGTGTAGCAAAAATTAGAAGAATAACACATATATGTATATATATATGTGTGTGTGTGCGTGCGTGTGCTTACGGCCATCACTGAAACAGTCTACCGAGCTCTTCAAAATAACAGGGAAGCATGAGCCGTGGCACTAGACATCTCCAAAGCATTTGATAGGGTTTGGCATGCCGACCTTCTTCGCAAGTTCCAGGGTTATGTCATTACGGGTCGATTATATAACCTAATACGATCATTCCTGTCAAACCGTAAACTGAAGGTCGTTCTCAATGGATTCTCCTCCAGTACCTATCCCACGAACGCAGGTGTTCCTCAAGGCTCCATCCTAGGTCCCACTCTGTTCCTTATCTACATAAATGACCTTCCTGACGCAATAACTTCCCAAGTTGGCATCTACGCGGATGACACCACAATTTATTCCTGCCTCAAAAACAATCTAGTCTCGCTGACAAAACTCGCCTGGCCGTGCGTCTCGAAAAGCACCTCCAATCGATTGTGAACTGGAGCATGATTTGGCTGGTCAACTTCAACGCTTCTAAGACAAAACTGCTCTCTATTAATCACCACAGAGATCCTTCCCTTCCCTCCATTAGAATGTCTGACACTCAAATTCTCGAGAGCAACTCTCTGTGGCTTCTCGGTCTTACGTTGACTGCTGACCTAGGATGGAATAAATACATTGAATCAATTGCTTCGTCCACTGCAAGGAAAGTTGGCTCCCTGAGCCGCACCAGGAAGCTTTTCTCCCCGGAGTCGATCCTCCAGATCTACAAATCAACAATTCGCCCTTGCATGGAGTATTGCTGCCATATATGGTCTGGTGCCCCTGCTGTTTGCCTTGGGGTTCTTGATAGGCTCCAGAGGCGGATATGCAATGTAGTTGGCCCTGCCCTGGCGTCTCGTCTACAGTCACTTTCCCACAGACGCGCCGTCGCCTCCCTCTGTCTGTTCTACAAATACTTTCATGGAAATTGCTCCGAGGAGCTGCATTCGCTGGTTCCCAGACGTCATGACTTCCAGCGCCTTACGAGGCTGGCATCCCGCCCTCACGCCTTCACTGTCGAAACTCCTAAATGTAGCCGTCTCTTCTACTCTAATAGCTTCATGTCTCGCACCTCTCGCCTGTGGAACTCCCTTCCCTTTTCCTATTTCCCTGTGAGCTATAATCTACAGCTATTCAAGTGTAATGTCAATCGACATCTCCAGTTGCCTTGATCTATCCACTACCCTCATCCTTTCTTCTATCATTCCTATCTGATCTTGGTCTAAATTTTCTGTAACGCCTTGCGTCCTAGTGGCTTCCCGCCTTGCTTGGGGTGAAATGCTTAAATATATATATATATATATATATATATGTATATATATATATATACATATATATATAGCAGGTCTTAAATGCCACTTAAGATTATCGCACAAACTTTCATAACTGAATCAATAAGCTGTCAGATCCTCAAACGTCGAAACCAACGGGAGAATCCATTATTATATATATATATATATATGTGTGTGTGTGTAATTTTTTATATATATTATTTATATATTATATATGTGCGGTACTTATTGGAAAACGCTAAATATCAGTGATAGAGCTAACATATTTAGTTGGATTGATGTGAGTTTGTGACTCTGGGTTTCACGCTTTTGCGATCGTCAGACAAACTGATTAATTTTTTAAATTTTGGATTTATATATGGTTCCGTATATCGGTGTTTTTATGGTTGTGGGATGAAAAACCGTCATCGGAACACCATTCATACTTACGCAAACATACATACACGATGTACACTCATTGACGTATGCAGACATACACACGCGCACACACACGCATACACTCACTCACTGGAATTCGCACAAACATAAATATATGTGAACAGTGTGGGACTGAGCATATATGCGCATCCATGTGTCGTTGAGTACATACGTACGCATTTGGTCGCTGTATTCAATGTTGGATTGTGTAACGAATATCTTTCGTCTATGCGAGAAAACATTATTCAGCGTACAAAATAGACGAACAACACAACAGACGCTTTCTCCCAGAAACTGTAACTAAGGTCTGCTCAGTATAGTTGAGGTATAAACCACAGGTGGGCTCTGCGAGTGTTGAATAAATACAAATGTCTGAGCAAACATCTGCAATAGTGAGTGACCCCCTGTTTAAGAAAAATAAAAAAGGAGATCGTAACTCAAACACGTATAATACATATAAAACGTTTATAGTAATAAAAATAATACTGGATGAAAAAAAAAAACTTTTAAAACAAAAACAATACATTTTGCTATTGCAATCTCCAGAGAGAAATATTATTTTTTCATGTTTACCAGTTGACGTCACATCAGTAAAACTCTGATATTTTCAAGTGAATAGAAATTCAAAAGACAAGTAAAAGTTTTATATCAATAAAAGCTGAAATATGAATGGCTACTAAAGAAAACCGCAACTTTCTAAGGCTTTTTTACGTCATACGAAAACGCTTAGATCTAGGAATACGTAATCTTATATTATTTTTACAAGTGTCGCTAATTGGATTCAAACACACTCTCATACACATATGTATATGCATATACACAAATTCATAGATAGATAGATAGATAGATAGATAGATAGATAGATAGATAGATATGAACGGACTGAGACAGATAAATAGATAGATATGAACGGACTGAGATAGATAGATAGATAGATATGAACGGACTTAGATAGATAGATAGATAGATAGATAGATAGATAGATAGATAGATAGATAGATAGATAGATAGATAGATAGATATACTAGTATTGTTATTGACATTTATTTTTTTAATTTCAGTTATATAAAGTCTACCCTAGGGAGTAAGACAAATCAAAAAAGAAAAATGTATTGTGAATTAAGTGCTGTGACTACAACTTTGGAAAGCGCGTAAAAGTTAGGAGATACGGAAGAATAAGAATAAAAAAAGAAAAATAGTTTAAAGAATTCTCTCCCCAGTACCATTTCTTAGATGGTCTTTGATTCTCCATCAGATTTCCACTTACTGCTATCTTTTCACCAGGTTTCTTCATTGTGATCCAATATCGATAGTATTCTTACCTTAATCTTCCAGAAATCTTTCGATTCTCTGGTGAGATCAAGATACATATCCACCTTCTATTTTTCCTTATTTTTTCATAATTTCACTCCAAGCAATTTATATTATTATATATTATAATGTTTATTTTGATGAATAATATGAGGTTTAATATTATCTTATATTATACTGTAAATTTATATTAAATAAGATTTTTTTTCTCGACAACAGCTTTTTTTACACCATTATAATCTTTTATTTGTGTATGCATTGTTACCAAATCTGGTCGCATGTTTCTGTGATGTATCTAGAGATTCTTGACAAAATCCAAAGAATCTGCAATGTTATCTATCCTAACCTGTCATATTGGTTTCAATTACTTCCCCACCGCTGTAAGGTAACTTCACTGTGTATTTTCTATAAATATTTTCGTGGCAATTGTTTTAATGAGCTTTCCTCTTTCATAACTCAGTTTCACGAATTTAAGTGCAGTACTAGATTGATAGGGACCTTTCATCATTGACATTGCTAAGATGTAACAGTAAATTCTATCCTAACAGTTTATTCTCTCACATTTTTCTCCCTGTGGAACTTTCTTCCGAATTCTTGCTTTCCTGTCAACTACGATCTTTAATAATTTCAATTCAACGTCACTCGTTATTTTATTATCCTCTCTCCTCAATAACATTTTCTCAATTTCTTTCACTCTCGGTAGCGTCTTAGTGACTTTATCGCCTTGCTTGGAGAGAAATAATGGCAAAAATATGTTTTGTTGCATTTATAATATTTATTATTATTATTATTATTTATATATAATTTATTATAATATTTATTATGATTTCTATTATGATATATATTATTACTTACTATAATGTTATATATTTATGTCTATTATGATGTATATTAGTGTATTACTTATAATGTCTTATAATATTCGTATCCCGTTTCAATAAATGCCTATTATATAGAACAATATGTGCATATCTTATTAATTCTATAAATACTTACATATGGTATTTAGATATATATTATTATATAGTATGTGGTACGTTATATGGTATTTAGATATACACAGGGTGTTTCAATAACTTGGACGGATTTTAAATGTGAATTAAGTTTAAACATCTAATGATTTTTTTTCTTTTTCTTTCAGATTTAACAACTTAAGTTTTTGGCAATTTCCACCATGGAAAGATTAATAATCAAACAACATGTTAAAGTTATCGATGCCTTTTACGAAAATGGACTTACAAACAGAAATGAACGATCAAACTTAGCTATTTTTTTGGTCAACATAATCGATTAACCGAGAGTGCAATTGGAAAAATTGTTCGTAAATTCAAACAAACTGATCGGTGGCAGATGTGAAAACACCATTGCTCGTTTACGCCATTTTGCTGAAAAAATTTACTGCAGTGCACGAGAATGTGACCGAAAATTCAGACACCTCTATTCGTCATCGCGCGCAGGAACTGAACCTCTCCACAACAAAGTTACATCGAATTTTGACAAAAAATTTGTCTCCAGATACTTACAAAACTCAACTGACACAAGAACTGAAACCTGCTGACCATTTGGAGTGCCGTACATTCGTCAATTTTGTGCACGAGCAAAGACAAGCCAATGAAGATTTTTCGCAAAAAATCCTCTTTAGTGATGAAGCCCATTTTCATCTTGGTGGCTTCGTTAATAAGCAGAATTGTCACATTTTGGCTGATGAAAATCCCAGGAAGATTGTTGAAAATTCACTGCATCCACAAAAGGTCACTGCTTGGTGTGCATTTTTTGCTACCGGAATCCTTGGGCCGTATATTTATAAATTTGAACATCCATTTTTTGTAATAGGCTTTGATAACTTCAACACATTGTTTTATTATTAATCTTTCCATGGTTGAAATTGCCAAAGACTTAAGTTGTTAAATCTGAAAGAAAAAGAAAAAACATCATTAGACGCTTAAACTTAATCCACATTTAAAATCCGTCCAAGTTATTGAAAGGCTCAATATTTATGGTATAATATTAAGGATATCAAATGTGTTAGGAAAATTAATGAAAAAGTGAAAAAAATTTTCGTACGACGCGTTTCATTCTTTTGGACTTCATCGGAGTAAGTCTACGTTGATGTAGATACATATGCGCATGAAAGAGGGGTAGCTGAAATTTTAAACTTTTAAGTTTATTTTTTTATTTAAATTTAAATATTAAAATTTAAATACGAAATTTAAATATTAAAAAGAAATTAGATTTAACAGAAATTAAATGTTAAAAAATAACTTTTAAAGTTTAAAATTTTCCCACAAATTATCGCGCCTGTGTAGACACACCAATGTAAAAGTCACTTTAGTCCGTTGAAGTCCTAAAGGACGAAACGCGTCGCACGAAAACTTTTTTCCGCTTTGTCATTAATTTTCCTAATATATATATATATATATATATAATTCTGTACATGGGTAAGTATTAAACACTCTTTTGAAAAATCGATTTTCTAAAAATTGATTGAAATAAGAGGCACAAATATATGAGAGCAAATTATTTGGGAACTAAATTTATTATACATACTCAGTTAAGATCGGACTTAAACATCTCTTTCATAATCCTAAACACATGCAGAACACGCGTACATGCACACATGCATAAACAAATGTACACACATGAACGCACAAAGGCACACACATATACATACAAAGGAACCTGGATGTCACGTTCATATCAGTGATACACTGCTTTTGACTTTTATACACACGCTTATCACACCTTTAATTAATTAGTGTATATTAATTAATTTCAGGTATTTCAGATACACATATGCAATTAAGATGCATATGACAGTGACATTTTGGATTTTGTTTATTGTCTTGGAAAACTTTATCTTCCTTCGAATTTCCTCTTATTTAAGAAAGGATATTTCACAATAATTATCAAACTCCTTCGTTTTCCACAAAGGTTATTTAATGTATTATAAAATTTATTTAATGTATTATAGCGAAACAGTTGTTTCTAAGTATGATTGTATCTAAATTTTAGTAAGTGTGTGTGTGTAAAAACCAGTATACACATTCATCTATGTATATGTATAGTTATGGTCTCAACTTGCCTGGATCAGGTAAAACCACACTAGAGAAAGATATATATGAACACAGTGGAATAATGAGGTACATATATAAAAACAGAATATAGCAAATTCAGAGGGACATATATAAATGCCGAGATAGATAGATAGATAGATAGATAGATATGAACAGAATGAGATAGATAGATAGATAGATAGATAGATAGATAGATAGATATGAACAGAATGAGATAGATAGATAGATAGATAGATAGATATGAACAGAATGAGATAGATAGATAGATAGATAGATAGATAGATAGATAGATAGATATGAATAGAATGAGATAGATAGATAGATAGATAGATAGATAGATAGATAGATAGATATGAACAGACTGAGATAGATAGATAGATAGATAGATAGATAGATAGATATGAACAGACTGAGATAGATAGATAGATAGATAGATAGATAGATAGATAGATATGAACAGAATGAGATAGATAGATAGATAGATAGATAGATAGATAGATAGATAGATAGACAGACAGACAGACAGATAGATAGATAGGCCTGTTTCCTGTTTTATATCGCCTGTTCAGCTTCCTCATAGTTCTTCATGTGATGGATGAAAACGGAACGTTTTCTGCATCTTTTATGACACATCCTGCATGTGAAGTTATTCCCAAGGTAGTACTGACCATAATCTGTGAATTGTCTACCAATATGTCTCTTCTTGTGCCTAACAAAGCCTGCATTGAGAGACATACTCAGGCATATTCATCAATTTTAAATTGATTGAATGCTGGATCAAGGATTTCTGCTTTCCTAATTGTGCGTCAACATTTCCCCAGTTAAGATTGCCAATAATGCTTGTAAGTAGGTAGTCTCTAATAGGAGTAGATAGTCTCTTCTACCGACCGGTCAACACTCCTCCCCCTTCTATTAGACATGAGTAGAGGCTTACACCTTGTTTCTTGTCTAGGAAGGGGTTCCCGGTACACTTTCTCTCTCCGGCCTCTGTATTAGTGCAGCTCTGTTTCTCCGGTGATGTGTGCAGTCTGTGGCATCACCTCTTCATTCTGAGGGTACACGGTTGACAGTTCTCTGGTTGCTGTTTCCGACTGGTAGTTAAGAGCCCTAACTCTTGCGTAGCGTCTTGAGCGGCCGCTCTGATCAACAGTTGTATAATACCGGGGTGTTTGTAGTGCCATGTCGCGCATGGAAAGGTGTCCCTGCAGTCACCTCCGGTGGGCAGCCCTGAGGCCACATAATGATGCAGATTTTGCCAACTCCTCTCTGCCCGCGTCACGATCGAAACTGTCTGTTTCTTTTACTTCGAGCCTTCTCATCTTACAAACAAAATTCAACATGAGTTACAAAAACCGAAAGATTAACCCTAAACCAGCCTCTCAAAAACCACCTAAACCCCTCAACATTTCGTTCTCCAACATCCGGGGCATTAGGACAAACTACTGCAGTCTGGAATCTTTCTTCACTGCAAACGGCCCGGATATACTGGCTCTCTGTGAGACAAACCTTGTCTCGTCTATCCCTTCTTCTGATCTCTCGATCCCCGGCTATCTTCCTCTCTTCAGAAAAGACTCTCTAATCCACATGCACGGTCTTGGTGTCTACGTCAAGGAACATCTCCCTCTGGCCAGAGAGTCCTCTCTCGAATCGCCAGACAAGTCATACATGTGTCTCCGACTCTCTCTCCTCAATGCGGTAAGCTATCTCTTCTTCCTTTACCGCTCTCCATCCTCTCAAGACTGTGAGATACTCGATAGCATTTCTGACAGCATAGACAAGGCTCTCTCCCTCCACCCGTTTGCTCACATTTTTGTGTTTGGTGACTTTAACGCCTATCACACCTTGTGGCTTAAGAATGCTACTACTGACCACGCAGGCATTCAAACGCTCAATTTTTCAATCTCCCATTCCCTCACACAGATAGTTAACATCCCCACTCGTTTTGCCTTCAACCGGGAAGGTAAAGACTCTCTTCTCGACCTGTGCTTTACCTCCATCCCCGAATCCTGCAGCGCCTCGCAACTCTGCCCTCTTGGTAACTCTGATCATGCAGTAGTATCAGTTAACATCTCCTTCAACTCCACCCCCTATAAAGAACCTCCTACCACTAGAACTTCGTTCTACTATCAACGAGCTGACTGGGACGCGTTCCGTGATTTCCTCCGCGATATCCCCTGGGATGGAGTCTTTAAGCTCCCCGTCCAAGAATGTGCTTCTGAAGTCTCTTCCTGGGTTAAAGCTGGAATCGACGCTTTCATCCCATCAAGGAAATATAGGGTCAAGTCGCACTCATCCCCATGGTTCTCGGCTGCTTGCTGAGCCGCCATCGCCCATAGGAACCACTACTTCCACCTATTCCGTAGCGACATGTCTGACTGCAATAGACGTCTCTTTGCCTCCGCCCGTAACGAATGTAAGCGTGTCCTCAACGATGCTAAGTCACTATTTGCGGCTCGGATGAAGGAACGTATTGCATCTCGCAAATTTGGCTCCAAAGATTATTGGCGTCTCTGCAAGAGCGTATTGAACAAATGCAAACCCTCTATACCTCCTTTATTCAACCAGTTCGAAGTCCTAACCTCCTCTACCGACAAGGCTGAATGCTTTGCTCGGAAATTTTCATTCAACTCGACGCTCGTCTCTTCCGGTGTAGCCATACCCGACTTCCCTCTTAGAACTGAGGCCATATTGAGTGGGTTAAACATAACCCCATCTTTGGTACTGGGCGTTATCTCCAATTTAGACCCCAACAAGGTTAGTGGTGGAGACGGGATACCAGCCATTGTCTTGAAGAAATGCGCGCCTGAACTGGCGCTCACCCTTTCTAAACTATACAACTACTGTCTCAAGGAATCTTGTTTTCCTGACTGCTGGAAGTCCTCTTCGATCGTTCCTGTCTTCAAGAACTCCGGCGACCTCTCTGACCCTTCCAACTACCGTCCTATAAGTCTCCTTCCCCTCTTCGGCAAAGTCTTCGAAGCCGTAATCTATACCGGGGTGGTTAACCACCTCACATCCCATAATCTGCTCTCAGACAAGCAATATGGTTTCCGCTTTGCCCGATCTACAGCCGATGTGCTTACGGCCATCACTGAAACAGTCTACCGAGCTCTTCAAAATAACGGGGAAGCACGAGCCGTGGCACTAGACATCTCCAAAGCATTTGATAGGGTTTGGCATGCCGGCCTTCTTCGCAAGCTCCAGGGTTATGGCATTACGGGTCGATTATATAACCTAATACGATCATTCCTGTCAAACCGTAAATTGAAGGTCGTTCTCAATGGATTCTCCTTCAGTTCCTATCCCAGGAACGCAGGTGTTCCTCAAGGCTCCATCCTAGGCCCCACTCTATTCCTTATCTACATAAATGACCTTCCTGACGCAATAACTTCCCAAGTTGGCATCTACGCGGATGACACCACAATTTATTCCTGCCTCAAAAACAAATCTAGTCTCGCTGACAAAACTCGCCTGGTCGTGCGTCTCGAAAAGGACCTCCAATCGATTGTGAACTGGGGCATGATTTGGCTGGTTAACTTCAACGCTTCCAAGACAAAACTAATCTCTATTAATCACCACAGAGATCCTTCCCTTCCCTCCATTAGAATGTCTGACGCTCAAATTCTCGAGAGCAACTCTCTGTGGCTTCTCGGTCTCACGTTGACTGCTGACCTGAAATGGAATAAATACATTGAATCAATTGCCTCGTCCATTGCAAGGAAAGTTGGCGCCTTTGCATGGAGTATTGTTGCCATATATGGTCTGGTGCCCCTTCTGTTTGCCTCGGGGTTCTTGATAGGCTCCAGAGGCGGATATGCAATGTAGTTGGCCCTGCCCTGGCGTCTCGTCTACAGTCACTTTCTCACAGACGCGCCGCCGCCTTCCTCTGTCTGTTCTACAAATACTTTCATGGAAATTGCTCCGAGGAGCTGCATTCGCTGGTTCCTCGACGTCATGAGTTCCAGCGCCTTACGAGGCTGGCATCTCGCTCTCATCCCTTCACTGTCGAAACTCCTAAATGTAGCCGTCTCTTCTACTCTAATAGCTTCATGTCTCGCACCTCTCGCCTGTGGAACTCCCTTCCCTTTTTTTTATTTCCCTGTTAGCTATAATCTACAGCTATTCAAGTGTAATGTCAATCGACATCTCCAGTTGCCTTGATCTATCCACTACCCTCATCCTTTCTTCTATCACTCCTATCTGATCTTGCTCTAAATTTTCTGTAACGCCTTGCGTCCTAGTGGCTTCCCGCCTTGCTTGGGGTGAAATGCTAATATATATATATATATATATATATATATATATATATATATATATATATATATATATATATATATAGCAGGTCTTAAATGCCACTTAAGATTATCGCACAAACTTTCATAACTGAATCAATAAGCTGTCAGATCCTCAAACGTCGAAACCAACGGGAGAATCCATTATTATATATATATATATATATGTGTGTGTGTGTAATTTTTTATATATATTATTTATATATTATATATGAAATGCTTAAAAAAAAAAATACTTGATACAATCTTTGGGTCTTTCCTTTGGCTTATGCTCTGGACGGAAACCAATAGATAATCCTCCATACAGAGGACTGCTTAGGAATGCGGTCGTCCCCAAGTCGTATGATGTGACCTATCCAACGAAGTCGATACATATACATATAACCCGGATATAAGAGACCCGGATATAAGAGAGATTTTCTCTGGTCCCAAATTAGAGCCTGTGTTAATGTAAATATAATAGAACAAACCCGGATATAAGAGAAACCCGGATATAAGATACTTTTCCGGTCCCGACAACTCTCTTATATCCGGCTTACACTGTACTTTGATTTTGACCACATTCGCTTTCTCCAACACTTCCATGTCTGAAGTGTGGGTTATCAAATTGATTTCTAGAATTGATATTAAGCAGCGCTGATGAAAGCGCACGAGTTGTTTCACTAATCTCTAGTACACCAGCCATGTTCCCCATCAGTTTAGGAGGCATGTTAGCCCACAGCATTGTACATTTCAAGCCTGGCACTCTTTCTGTCCCCTCTATGACCAGACTTAGTCTTTCAAGCACCCGTTGATTTTTCAAGTATAAATCTATCTAATCGTCAAATTAACGGAAGCGGTTAATAGTGCTGTCCAGATAGATATATCTGTCAATGGTCGACTCAGTTTATATCGAGGCAGATCAGAATATCCTAACTGTATTCATTAAACTAACAATGAGACAGAACACGCTGCATACTTCCGAAACCTTATCTAAACTGAATATCAATTTCTGTATGCGCGACCATGTTGCAGTCATCCGCATGTTTTTCTCAACAGGAGTACATAGGTTTGTCTCTCATCCGGTTCACCCACCCCCAGTCTTTTGAACAGGAGTAGAGGTTTGTCCTTTGTTTACTGTTTTAGGATTGAGTTTTCAGTTTCTTCTAAAGTTTACTTCATCACTATATTTCTAACATCTCTGCTTAAATTCTGAATTTTTATTTGCTATTTATTTTTTCCTTCAATAAGAGTAGATAGGTTCACACTCCAGCCCAATGTTTTGAACAAGAGTAGAAGTTTATCAATTACTTCTTGTTCGGGATTGTGTTTCTGGTTCCTTCTAAAATCTTTTCATTCTCTTTCACTAGCAGTATCCTCTTGCATCTTAGTGGCCTTATCGCCTTTCTCGGAGTGAAATGATTTTAAAAAATATATAAGAGATCACGAACAAATACCAATAGAACATGGTTTGAGCAGTAAAAACGGCGTATATTGAAAAAGGTGTTTCAGAGCTCTTCGAACTGAGGTACATACCTTGATTACTATCTGTTATGGAGTGGTTTCACAGTGGAGGCTTGTATTTGTACTAAGTCGGTCCTAAAATAGGTTCGACGTACAAAACGTTAGGAAATTGATATAATAGGTAATGACGCAGTAATCTAGTTGGGGTGGCTGATACTTTAATATCCGACTAACGGTCATCCAACACCGACTGACTGACCAACTCACTGCCCACTCAGCAACTGCTACTACTCCTACTTATTATAGGTGGGAGGGTCTATTAACAATAGTATAGGGTGTGTTCCAGTATAACACCTATCATATCTACTCCTCCCTACCTATTGTGATGAAAGCCCAATCAACAGCCTTCAACAGGAGCTAACATGAATGCAGCTTTTAAGCTAGTTTTTAATACTAGAGAAAATATTGATAAATTTTACTCAACATTTTGAACACATCTTTATCTATACACAATATCAAAATTCATCATCATAGACACATTATCAGGAAAATACATCTATGTCAAAATATTATTACCTTGGGAACCTTTTTTCTTAATACTAAAGAAGTTGGTTTTGTGGGAACTGGAGGAGGAATTCGATTTCCCACCAGTTGCCCATTACTATCATATTCAAAAAATAGGTTCGACGTACAAAACGTTAGGAACTTGATATAATAGGTATAACGCAGAGTAATCTAGTCGTGGTCGCTGATACTTTAGTATTCGACTAACTGTCGTCCGACGTCGACTCACTCACCGACTGACTCGTTACTCTTACTACTCCTACTTATTATAGGTGGGAGAGTCTATTAACAATAGAATAGGTGTGTTCCACCATAACATTATCCGAAAATATGGATGAGCAGAATAGATAAGAAAACAGTGTTGGCACAAGCATGTCCCTCTGCTTTTTATCAGTTTCGACTTTGCAAGATTCCGTAAACATACCACCAATTTCCATAACATCAGCGAAGAATCTGATCAGTTTGACAAAGTGATCAGGACATCCTAACTTTTCTAGATTCTTCGTCTGCCAAGTGTTAAACGTCTTTGTCAAATCAATGAAAGCCTGATACAAACCCTGCCGCTATTTATATCACTTATTTCTGTATTTGGTGTACCATGAAAATAATAATTTGTAATTCTGTTTTGACGGAAACTACAGTACAATTCTGGTAAGATTAATCGATTCGTTTTTTTTTTTTCGGTTTATTAACCTTTTGCAGGTTATTTAAAGACAGAAAATATTTTAGATAGTAAGAATGTTTTAGATAATAATGGTTTAGTGATAAAATTCTTACTAATTAACCCATAGCTGGGGGAGATGAGGTCGTTTCATACATTTCTCGAAGATATTTGTGCGAAAGTGAATACAACGAACCCAACGGGAAACTTGGTTCTACAATAAACAATTCCGAACAATTATCCATTACAACATCTGCAAATTCAAGCTTATAGTATCTGGTACCAAGCGGTCACCCATCTAGGCACTGACCAGGCCCGTCATTGCTTAACTTCAGTGATCGCACGAGAACCGGTATTTCAACGTGATGTGGCTGTAAGCTAGGCAAGATTGCATTGGCAATTTCGAGATTGATTCGTGAGAGAAGTGTACATGTCAATATTTTTTCAGCTGAAGACAAAGTAATGTTTCAATATTTCCCACACACTCCCCTTTTACCTACCCCCCTTTACGTTTGTATATAAAAATTATTTCGCCAGTACTTTCGAACCTCACCTTTCTTTCACACATCTGATATGACAGTAGTCGTAATATTGTTTACAATGTGCTCGCCTCCTATTTTCCCTCAATGCTTTTCCTGGGTTCACTTTGCTGATAGATATCTGAACATTTTCCATTGTCGGCGAGACAATGTGTCTTTGCTGTATCCTTTCAGGAGTTATAGAGTTAACTTGTTACTTCCTGTTCAATATCTCTAGGGGGTATGTTCTTTCCACCTTTTGGAGATTTTGCCCATCGTAGTATGGATTTCATTGTCATTTTTTGAACTGAAAGGGATGATTCTGACTGTGTTTTGGTGAGGGCTGAATGATTCCTATAGGTTTCCTTATTCTTTTTCGAATCAATGGAAACTTGTATTTATGCTGCATGAAATGAGACCACCAAATATCCTGCATTGAGCGCAAGACACATTGAGCTTCAGCCTTTCTCCATGTCAATACCTGACTATTAAGTGTTATTGATCTTTCAATTGGCCTTTCGGTATCGCACCTATTGTCTAATCGTTTTCATCAAACTAATACCGCCTCAGTCTCCTTAGCAGTTTTATAGAACACGCCCTTTATATTATCTTATGATTATATTAAATTATTATTATCTTATGAGTGGGTTACTGTATACATTCGATCAGCCATAGCTTTTTGAACCCTATTAGGATGCAGTTTTGCAATATCAAGGCATTTTGGAAGCCTGACTATTGTGCGTGAACGAACATCTCGTTAAGAATGCATCTCGTTGAGAACGGACATTGCAGCCATCTTGCATGTATCGGTGGTGTACAATAACATAATAAAGAATTCCACTGTCGAGATCTAGGGTGTATCCATATTATTACGTGATCCCTTTTGTGTTGAAACTGAGTGTTTGATATAAAAAGGTTTAAATTTATGTAGAGCTGCAAAAGGAGTAGGCCCTTTCCTGGTTATACACTCAATCCTATATCTCCCAAAACAGCCAGAAATCTGACAGTATTAATTCACTCTAAAGTTGATGCTTCCAAGCATATCGATTTTAGGGATGACATGGAATACATTGTGAAGTATGTCATAGAACTGTTAATTTCCCTAATCATCGTCCGTTGATGTTGGGGAATAGGCACCTGATGATAGTGATGTACATGTTTCAGTGAAGATTCAGACAAAATCTCATCAGTACGTCACTAATTCTATGAAGTAGATTCAAACAATATTATTATGGATTACAAAACCCATACCAGCTTATCTTTTTTTTTCTTCTGATGTCTCACCTTTCCAGATGTTATATTCAAGTATCTTTTTTCTTCGGATGTCTCACCTTTCCAGATGTTATATTCAAGTATCTTTTTTCTTCGGATGTCTCACCTTTCCAGATGTTTTATTCAAGTATCTTTTTTCTTCGGATGTCTCACCTTTCCAGATGTTATATTCAAGTATCTTTTTTCTTCGGATGTCTCACCTTTCCAGATGTTATATTCAAGTATCTTTTTTCTTCGGATGTCTCACCTTTCCAGATGTTATATTCAAGTATCTTTTTTCTTCGGATGTCTCACCTTTCCAGATGTTATATTCAAGTATCTTTTTTCTTCGGATGTCTCACCTTTCCAGATGTTATATTCAAGTATCTTTTTTCTTCTGATGTCTCACCTTTCCAGATGTTATATTCAAGTATCTTTTTTCTTCTGATGTCTCACCTTTCCAGATGTTATATTCAAGTATCTTTTTTCTTCGAATGTCTCACCTTTCCAGATGTTATATTCAAGTATCTTTTTTCTTCGGATGTCTCACCTTTCCAGTATTATATTGAAGTATCTTTTTTCTTCTGATGTCTCACCTTTCCAGATGTTATGTTCAAGTTGTTGACCATTGACATTGTGTCTTTCTATTTCATTGCAAATCATTTCAATTCTTTGGACTGGTGATAAGCCCTCTACGTTGTCAATAAGAATGAGTACATCCCAACAAATATTATGTCTTGTATTTTTTTTTTTTTTGATATCATATGATTCCGTGTACATTAAATTGCCATCTGCTAACCATACTACCTTGACCAAACTGCTTAAAATAGGCAGTTAATCTTAGGTCAGCTTTTCTAGAACCTATAACTTATAATTCGGCATGAGTGTTGTTGATACGATGTGCTTTTATTCTTCTTTTTTTAACTCTAGTAACGTTGGCAAGGTATCGACGAGTACAGCTCTGACGGGATGAAAATACATAGCTGAGACCTTTGGTAGATATAAAATCGTCGGTTCAGCAACTGAGGTAGACATGATATTTAGTTGTTCTAAATAAGTATCTGAATAGATGACATCTTATCAACAATGCTTTTGCTGAATTATAAATTATAGCCGAATACAGATCCCCCCCCCACAACACCGCAATTGATTCACACAAACTAGAATAAATATTCCAGAGGCAAGAATGAGCAAGATATCCGCTTTAGTATTGAAGTCAAACGTTATATATAAACTTTTCTTCTTCTAGATGGATACCTTAACATAGACTAAGAGGTCCATCGCACCTCGTAGGTTTATCGCATGCCTGGGTACCAACACAGGTGTTTCTATTTTCCAGTATACATATAAAGGTTTCATTGAGTTTCATTGTTTTTTTTTTGTTTTGTTTTTTTGATTTTTGTTGTTTTTGTTTATTGTTTTTTTTTGGTTTTGTTTTTTGTTTTTTTTTTTGGTTTTGGTTTTTTTTCTTTTTGGTCACAAGGCACACTACACACTTTTAACAGATCATCTACTGATGATACTTTTAACAAAATCAAGGAGACTTGATGGTTAATCAAATATTGATTATCTAAAGGATGTTTTTCACAGTTGCATTCTTTTTCTCTATAATAATGAGAGGATGACGACAATAGACATGAAAAATGGGAAGAAATCATTAACACTCTCCTAGTTAATCAAATATTGATTCACCGTTAGTATATTTTTAGGGCTAATTATTTACTTTTATTCATTTTTCACATTATGCATATTCAGGGTGATTGAAAAGTAACTCACACTGTTTTATGTATGATGAACTCTCCCATATAACTATAATTTTTACAAGACGGGCGAGTTCATCAAACATAATATAAGGAGTTACATTTCATTAACTCTGCATATATATATATATATATATATATATATATATATATATATATATATATGGGATAAAGTGCTCAATATCACAGACAGAGCTTCTGTAAATATAAAAGTGAACATTCAAGGACCAAAGGAGTATATATATATATATATATATATATATATATATATATATAAAGTGAACATATATATATATATATATATATATATATATATATATATATATATATATATATATATATATATATAAGTGAACATTGAAGTCAACACTCAGAAGTGACAGGCTGTTTCATGCTAGGCGCAATCGGTGGCCAGACGATTGCATCTAACCTAAAACAGCCTGTCGCCTCAGTCTGGACTTCAAAGTTCACTTTATATATATATATATATATATATATATATATATATATATATATATATATATATATATATATATATATATATATATATATATATATATATATATATATATGAAACATGGTTAATGGTTGAAAAGAAACATTTTAAATCAGTTAATTTATAATATTTATGCTCTGTAAAGTTACATTGAGCACTGTTTTGTAAAAATAAAAATATCAATAAGAACACCGGATTATATATCTTACTGTTCTTTCTTGTTATATATATATATATATATATATATATATATATATATATATATATATATATATATATATATATATACACTTCTTTGGTCCTTTTGTTAAGTGGATAATCTCGAGGACTTCCTAAAAAAATATCCTAGTCGAGAGCTCAATGTATGAGAATAAGAACAAATCATATAGAGCAATAGAATTAAGAAAAATTTCAAAAAACCTTACATTTGAATTTTCCAGTTAGAAATTTAAATTTATTTCAACATTTGGTTTACACTGCATCTTCAGACTGGTTTAAATGCACCAAACACAGGAAATAAATTGATTTTTTTTAAAAATAAATAAATAAATAAAAAAGACAGACAAAGAGGGAAGAAAAGAAAATTTTGTGGTAGCGGGAGGCAATAAATGAGAGGAACGGGTAGGAATGAAGGGGAGAGGAAGATATCTTATTGGATGAATGGGCGTCGGGTGAGTTTTTAACGAAACTGTTCCAAACATCTCGTGTCAAATGCCATAAGAATAGGCGATCTTAAAAATATATATATATTATTAAGTGTGGCACAAGGTCGAAAGTATGTTACTTGAAAAACCCACATCTAAATACCGAAATAATTTTGATAGTGTTATATAAACATACACATGTATATTGCAATAATATATTAATAATATATAAAACATAATACATATTTTTATCAGCCCATCAACTAAATCATAACGAGCAACAACCGGCAAAAAACCAAACTTTAAGATAAACATAATTATAAAGAATAATAAAGAATAAAGGCTTATTTTTAGTATATACTAAAAATAAGCCTTTATTCTTTATTATTCTTTATATAATATATATATATATTATATATATTATTCTTTATAATATATATATATATATATATATATATATATATATATATATATATATGGTGGACTCGCCCGTCGTATTCGACGTATGAGGGTCAAGCGCTTAATTTCTAGGAACCAGGAACCCAGACACCAGCACATATGATTCGATTATAGTGACGAAGGGTTTGTGCAGAACCAACCACACTTTTTGGAAAGCCGAATACGGAGACCGGGTGCAGTACATTCCACAAGGTTACCAAAAACTTTTAAAACAGGTTTTGAATTCAAAGTTGTACTTCTAGACTAGTTGCTATCCAGTCTGCCCTGCTATTTACCCATAGCTGGAGGGAAAAGAGGAGGATTAATACCTTTCCCAAGGGTATTAGGACGCAAGTGAATGTAATGGATTCGACTGGAATTCGAACACGGATCGATCGATCGATCGATCGATCTCGATCTCGATCTCGATCTCGATCTCTCTCTCTCTCTCTCTCTCTCTCTCTCTCTCTTCGATATATATATATATGTTAGTGATATATGTTGAAGTGTTCGCTGAATACGCCAGAAACAAATATTTATACAAAATATGGTGCTTGTTCCTATTTGGAAATTAGTAAGTGTGGAAGGCTGGAACATTCCAGCATAGATAGATAGATATAGATATATGATATTAATGTTAAATATACACATACATATGTAAAATATATAAATATATATATATATATACATAGGTGCATACACATACATGTATATTTTTTGAATAAAAAATTCCAAGAGGATAGAATCCAGGTAGAACTCAATATCCAGGACAGAGTAAGGATATAATAAAAAGGCTTAAACACTAATATTCCATGGTCATAATTTATTCCATTGGAATCGTAAATACGATCCAATTCATCAGACCTACAAATTTAAAAATCATATTTATATATATATATATATGTGTGTGTGTGTGTGTGTGTGTGTGTGTGTGTGTGTGTGTGTGTATTAACCATTATGATTAGCTAATTAATCATTGCACTAATAAAATCTCATGAATAACGTACACATGTTACATATATACATATATATATATACAGTATATATGTGTGTGTGTGTGTGTGTGTGTGTGTGTGTGTGTTATTGGCGTTATGAAATCGTTGTGATGGCGCGTTTTGTCCAAACTCCAAAATATTAACTAACAAACGTAAATATTGCTTAAAAGTAATATAATTTCAACTTTTTACACACGTACAGGATTTTTTGTACAACTAAACCTTGTCATAATTGCAAGCTATTGATACTGTTAGAAATGATACACAAATTTCATATTTGGTTCGTTCATGTCTATAAACAAGAGAATTTTTGAAGATCTGTGCAACGGAGAATCACTTTAAGAATAAAAGCACTTTAAGCGGAGAATTTTAAATACAATAGACAAATATTTAAGAAAGAAAGAAAGAAAGAAAGAAAGAAAGAAAGAAAGAAAGAAAGAAAGAAAGAAAGAAAGAAAGAAAGAAAGAAAGAAAACGGCGAGATAGAAAAAAATTAGATCACCAAAAGAAAGAAAGAAAGAAAGAACAATAGAAAGAAAGAAAGAAAGAAAGAAAGAAAGAAAGAAAAATGACGCGATACAAGAAAAAGGTCACAACAAAACAGAAAGAAAGAAAGAATAATAGAAAGAAAGAAAGAAAGAAAGAAAGAAAGAAAGAAAGAAACGGCGAGATAGAAAAAAATTAGATCACCAAAAGAAAGAAAGAAAGAAAGAACAATAGAAAGAAAGAAAGAAAGAAAGAAAGAAAGAAAAATGACGCGATACAAGAAAAAGGTCACAACAAAACAAAAAGAAAGAAAGAATAATAGAAAGAAAGAAAGAAAGATGACGAGATGCAAGAAAATGTCACAACAAAACAGAAAGAAAGAAAGAAAGAAAGAAAGAAAGAAAGATGACGAGATACAAGAAAAAGGTCACAACAAAACAGAAAGAAAGAAAGAAAGAAAGAAAGAAAGAAAGAAAGAAAGAAAGAAAGAAAGAAAGAAAGAAAATAACAACGATAGCACAAACACTAAAGCGTGGATGGTGGTGATTTTTATGAGGCACGTATGATGAACATCAAAAAGATATGGATGAGGCTGTATGGTGACAGGGTTGAATAATGATAACAAAAGCATGATGTAACTCTGTATCCTTCACAAAGAACGGTAGACCTGCAAAAGCAGCAGGAGCACACGTGACAGATAACTTTTGTTGTCCCACTGATGCTCGGATAGGCAGTCAGATTGGCACCTTTCTTTACGCTCTTGATTAATTAAATCCTCACCTTGATTAGTTGCATTGTCGACCGCAGGCTGATAGGGAAAGATTAATTAAGATTATCGATAATCGTTTAGATTTTGATTTAAAAGGGGGCGATTGCACATGGTGTGAAAGAAAAAGCGAAAGGAAGATAGAAAATAAATAAGGGTGAAAGGAAAGAAGCAAATAAAAAAAAGAAAAAGAAAATTAAGACTGAAAAATAGGGAATAATACCTTAAATCAGAAAAAGAAAAAAATGTGTACAAAAAATAAGGGGATAATCTATATAAAAAAAACCGTAAATGGAAGACAACATATTTATGAAGAAAATGATAAAAACAAAGTAACATGTCAGACTTGTTCAATGAAGCATGTATTAAAGATGGATTGCTTCCCAAATCCGCAACGTAGATAGATAGATATAGGAACAGACAAGGATAGATAGATAGATAGATAGATAGATAGATAGATAGATATGAAATATATATATATATATATATATATATATATATATATATATATATATATATAAGAGTAATGTGAGTAACACCGTTGTTTGCCTTTTAGCTGATTGTTGTTTCGGTCAAGTCAGCTCGGATATTCATAAGTCTAATTATGCCAACCATCTTGTTCTTGCATCAAGGCCAAAACACTTTCTGCGTCCAGTTTCTTCAGGTAGTTGGAATATATATATATATATATATATATATATATATATATATATATATATTCCAACTACCTGAAGAAGGCCGGAACGTACAACGACCGAAATGTTGTGATAAATATGGCGACAAAGATGAAGACAATAGTCCGAATAATGTAAATAGTATACATAATACGTCATCTCAGAAATATAGACAGATACAGAAATGTTTTTATATAAAAAATGTCCAACTACCTGAAGAAGGGGGGGAGTACAACGACCGAATCGTTGTGATAAATATGGCAACAAAGATGAGGAAAATAGTCCGAATAATATAAATAGTGTACATAATACCTCATCTCAGAAATATAAACAGATACAGAAATCTTTTTATTCATAAATTTCTAACTACCTGAAGAAGGGCGGAGCGTACAACGACCGAATAGTGTAAATAGTGTACATAATACCTCATCTCAGAAATATAAACAGATACCTGAGATTGAATACTGCTTTTTGATACTGGTATTGAAATATGCAACTATTTCAATAACGAAATAGACCAATTTAAATAAGTACGACACAATTATAATCAGTCACTACCAAATTATGTCTAAAAAAATAAGTTTGCTTAGCCTTGTACACCAGTATATATCAAATGTTATTTATTAAGACTTAGTTGGCCCTAATCCAAAATAGTACAAGTTAAAGACTGGCGAATTAGTCTGTTGGATAATCGGACGCCCTAAGAAACTATAGTAACCAACCATTTTGAATTTGTATCTGTGTAAAATTACATACAACTCTTATAAAACCAACCTCGTCAGTTTCTTTTTTTTTTTTTTTTTTTACTAAATTTCACCTTATACAATGCTGTATGATATGAGTGGAAAATAAGTAAAGTGAAAGTTTTGAAGATAAGGAGAAAAAGTGACGATTGATCCTTAACTTGAAAAGGTCAAGTAAAGTATACAAGGAACAACCACGCAAGCGTCTGTTACACAAAGTTTCATTTATTATGAAAAAGCTGCCTGAATAGAACTTCCTTCTTACATGTGGAACACGGGAGAAGTGATGGTGATTCAGCTCTGTGGAAGTAGCATCGAGTGTTCTAGCTTGTGGAACTAAAGGATGAAACACATTTGAACATAACTATCAATAAATTAATGTAAAACAAACTCAACAAAATATTTGTTTCTTTTAAATAGGAAATATTTTAGGACTATTTCTTTTAAATGGGAAATATTTTAGGACTATTTCTTTTAAATGGGAAATATTTTAGGACTATTTCTTTTAAATAGGAAATATTTTAGGACTATTTCTTTTAAATGGGAAATATTTTAGGACTATTTCTTTTAAATGGGAAATATTTTAGGACTATTTCTTTTAAATGGGAAATATTTTAGGACTATTTCTTTTAAATGGGAAATATTTTAGGACTATTTCTTTTAAATGGGAAAATAAATGAAAATAACCTTTAATGTGTTGAATGCATTCATTACTTCATATTTATAAAACAAAAAAAAACTGGCTGACGGCGCTTAAGTGTAGTTGACTTCACATGTCAATTCGTTAATAAAATGTGTTTAATTCTTACTGGAAGTTCAAGTACTAATTCTTTGTGCCAAACTAAACTACTGAAATTAAACTTAGTAATTAACAATACTGATTATACACTTATTGTATTCTGCTATATGACTTAGGTCTATAGATTCACACAAATTATTCCTACGACAACCCACTAATATATATGAACCCACATGCCACATTTCAGGCTAATTTCTAACAGGCCTATTTAGTTTATAGGCAGTTTATGTCTGTTTTATCTAAAACATGTTAAAACCGTTCAAAAATACACAAATAGGTTGATTTTATTCTCTTTTTAAATAGGAAAGTAATAAAAAAAAAGGATTGTAAACAAACAAAAAAGTTATTAAAGAAATAAGCAGTAATATAAAATAAGTACAAATTAAAAAAAAAATTACCAACAAATTCTCTATAAATCAATATCTTTTGATCTTTGCCTTTTTTTAAAAATTCTACAATATTTTAGAACATCATCTGATGAAAACTTTCGTTTGTTGTTGTAAAATATAGCCACAATAATTCTTGCTACAAAGTGAATTCCTTTTTCAGTGTGTTGTTCACAAATAAAAACATATTTTGGAGAATAAGTTTCCAAATTCTTTCGGCAGACTCTCTTGTAGTGCACTCATTATGTTTTACAATAAATTTATCTTCATAGTCAAATATAACAAAACAAGCACAAACGAACTCTGCCATTTGGTTAGATGGAACAGTAAGACCTCCTCGAGGAAATAAGTCAAAGTACAGCTTCTCTGTAGCATCATCACTATCATTGCCTACCATGAACAGGAAACACATTTCACATTGAAAATGTATAATTCTTTTTTTAATTTTTCCTAATAAAGCAAAAGTTGGAATTAGAAATTAATTTGTAGGCTTGTTGAGACGCATAGCGCAGTAATAAGGCATAACATATTAGTTCTGCAGAAAATGAAGGACAACCTCTTGGTTGGTAATGTTGTCTTTCTTTTAATTCTTTTAGAATGGGTATGGTTATTCTTCTACCACATTCTGTATGTAGTTTGTAAAATTTTCTAACATACTAAATCTTGTGAGTTTAGTATTATGTCCATGTATAAATCACTGTGGTAACGATTTAGGGGTTCCATTGCACTGGAGCTGGATATGAAGGTTTTGGTCAATGCGAATACATTGTTTTATAGATTAAAAATATGTTTCAGGGTAAAAGACTATTCTATAAATTAGAATATAATCTTCATTTTTTTAATCAAAAACTATTAGGACAACACTTTTCTTCTTAGAATTGATTAAAATCCTTTATCGTATCAGCTAAAATAAAATAATGTAATTCATCAGTTTGGAGCAGTCATTGTTTTGGTAACTTTATGAATTCCCTTGTATTCAGCAAAAGTGGCGTTTTTTTTCTTAATGTATTGTAGGCATTGGATGCAAATCCCAATTAATTTTGTTTCGTTTTCCTTTCAAAATAGATTTCTTTTCAAAATGTTTCATACAGAGAGAATTTTTCGTAGGAAACCAATCAATACAATTAACGAATTTTATCCATTTTTCTATGAAGTCGAATTTTCCTAGAGGAAAAGAAAATGTCGATAGTTTTTCACTGTTAGTAACATCCACTAGAACAGCCAAATGCAACATATTTGTTAACCATTTTTGTCCAACAAAATATCACAACAAACTTTATATTTTAATCTTTAAATGCAATGGACTATGAGATAGAAAATTTACCTAACAGAATTCATTTGCAAAATGGGTTTTATACGCAACTGAAAATCATAAAAGTGAGGTAACTCAGTCGTTTATAATTTGTGAAATACTAAAAAAAAAGGGTGTAAATATGTATTTTAGTGTTGAAAACATGTCTAAAGAATTGAAATAATGTCTGATAAATTCTATGCAATTGTACGTTGATAATTTACGTTCAAAGAATTCAATATTTAAAGTTACCTCCCTTTTGGATTAGCAGTTTTCTAAGTGGCCATTCACATTTATTGTTTAATTTACATCGGTCTGTTAGAATTCATCTTGTTATATGACATGTGCGGCCGTGTGATACGAATTGGCGATGGTTTTATCAGAATTATTGCTGTAACCTATGATATGATAGTAAGGATTTATTAAACAAATACATCAAAATTTTCGTTTACTCGAATCATTGCATACATAATGACAAAGTTAATACTAAAAGATTATATAGAAATGCATTGGAAATTATTTTACGATAGAAATACATCTGAAATTATTTTGCTATAATAAATATACGTTTATGAAAACGTATCAAAGAATTGTGACTTGCGTGTTAATTACAACTTTGTGGTCTTAAAATTTATGAATTGTATTATTCAACAACTCTCATGATTAGCACGTTAACCAAAACGTAGAAAGTAAAAGGTTAACATTTCTTCTACAGAATGTGTTATATTGTTGGGAATGTAGCACATTTTCACTACGTTATATGTAAAGAACACAGCGTGTAATGTGCTTTCTGTCAAGGATTTTTCAGGGTAACCAATTATACACTTACCTAATGAAAGTACTTAAAAACGGTAAGGAGGTTTTTTTATGTTTATTGGTAAGTTTGCAATTAGAGAAATCTGTCAACAGAAAATCGATCTGTGTGGGGGAGAATAGTAAATAATTAGGGTAGGAGAATGGTAGATAATTAGGGTAGGTGAATGGTAAATAAGAGGGTTGATCTTGCAATATTGTAACGGGCTTTAGAAAGTAGAACACGACCTTAATGCCAGATAATCTTCAACTACAACATCCATCTAAAATAGTGTTTTCTTATCAAAGCAGGATTTGCTAATTAACTTTGATTTCATGACTGTAAGCAATCCATTCTTGTCAGAAAGCCTATCTCTTAATTTTTGGATTGAACGGCTGTGAGCACATGTGCCTCAAAAGATGTGCTTCACTTCTGAAAGTTTTATTACATATATGATAGGTGGAAGATTTGTGTTTGGTCTTCAAGTTTCGTTGGTCCTTATATCCAGTGGCTCTTCACACCTGTTGCTGACCGACATGCTTTGTCACAAAAGTGACATAAATTGACTGTAAGTTGTTGCGAATGTTTGTCAATATAGTCTGCTTGGGATTGCTTACCGTTATGAGATCAATCTTAGATGACTAACAATATCACTAACACAAACACACACATACATATATATATATATATATATATATATATATATATATATATATATATATATATATATATATATATATATATATATGAAGAAATATAGTCTTAAGACGTGCTATATTTATGGGATAAAGTGCTTAATATCAGAGATAGTGTGCGTGTAAATATAAAAGTGAACATAGAAGTCAACACTTAGAAGCGACAGTCTATTTCATGCTAGATGCAATCGTCAGGACACGATTGCCTCTAGCATGAAACAGACTTTCGGCTCTAAGTGTTGACTTCTATGTTCACTTATATATATATATATATATATATATATATATATATATATAATATATATTCTTTTTTAATTTGTAGATCTGATGAATTGGATCGTGATTACGATTCCAATGTAATAAATTATAACACTAGAATATTAGTGTTTGAGCTTTTTATATTATATTCTTACTCTGTCCTGGACATTGCGTTCTACCTGTATTCTATCCTCTTGGGAATTTATATATATATATATATATATATATATATATATATATATATATTATAAATTAATTGATTTAAAATATTTTTTCGCTACACAGTTCTAACCATGTTTCAAAAATGGAAGGTAAAAGCTTCGAATTTAATTTTATCATTAAATTAAAGACATTAGTTCCATTACATCCCCAAGCGAGTTTACATTGAGCACTATTTTGTAAAAATAAAAATATCTATAAGAACACCGGATTATATATCTTACTGTTCTTTCTTTTTATTTATATATACATACATACATATAGATAGATAGATAAATAGATAGATTGATAGATAGATATTGAGCACTAATATTATCTATCTATCTATATATATATATATATGTGTGTGTGTGTGTGTGTGTGTGTGACTGAAATCCAAAGAAATATTTCTTTCCAAAAGTTTTTTGTTATTTCATTTTTATTGTTTTCATAATTAGGAAAATTACGTAAAAATTTTTTAATTATTTTAATTTTCCTAATTAAATTTGATTATTTTAATTTGCAAAATAATTGAATGTAGTTGAAGAAATAATATCAGAAAAAAAAAATATATATATATATACACACACTTTTTTTATCAATTCACCCCAAGTAAGGGGATAATGCCAGTATGATTCAAGGGGGATACAGGGAGTGAAAGAGAATGAAAAGACTTGGAAATCAATCCTGAGTAGGAAAAAAGGATAAACCAATACTCCTGTTAAAAATGCCGTGGAGGAGTATGAACCGGACGAACCTGTACCTACATATATTTAATTCGGGTGCATTTATTTTGTTCATACCAAGCAAATGTAAACAATGCTGATTAGAATCAATGTTCTTTTGAATGACACAAGGAAATAGTGCTTCTCAAATATTGATATTATTAAATAATAGCCTTCTTATAGTTAAGTAGCATGAAGTACCAGCTTATGTCTATATCATTTTGAAACGCTGTCGAGTTTGTCAGTACCTAGAATGGTGACCGCTTGGAAATACCAGGTGCTTTAATCTTGGATGTGCGATATTCGGGTAGTGAGATGGATGACGACTTGGACTGAGCCAAGTTCGGGTTCCAGTCGGGTTCGATATATTCATTTACGTGCAAATACCCTTGGGCGATCATGAATAGAACAAAAACATGATCACCCAACCGTCTCATATGAGCCCCTCCCAGCACGCATTGGGTCAGCACGGTATGGTAATGGTGCATTCCTTCCTATGAATCTAGAGAAGGTTGATGACCAACAAAGGACCTTCACAGGCTGAGAGGAAAATTATTAAGCACCAATGTCTAATTCAATCCGACCGTTATGATATAATGAATAGTCGTTTCATAGATTAAGTATATTTAGAAAATAGATAAATATAAGATAAATATGAGGGATGCTAAAAAAATTTCAACCAATCTTCATTGATTTCAGCCAGACACTTTAACTCTTTATTTTATTTTATTTTATTTTTTATTTTTTTTAACCGTTTCACCCCAAGCAAGGCGGGAAGCCACTAGCACGCAAGGGGTTACAGAGGATTTGGAGCAAGAGCAAATAGGAGTGATAGAGGAAAGGATGAAGAGAAGGATAGGGGATAGATCAAGGCATCTTGAGACGTCGATAGACATTACATTTGAATAGTTGGAGATTATAGCTATCAGGGAAACAAGAAAAGCGGAGGAAGATCCACATGCGAGAGGTGTGAGACATGAAGCCATTGGAGTAGAAGAGACGGTTATATTTAACAGTTTCGTCAATGAAAGGGAGTGAGCGTGATGCCAGCCTAGATGAACGTTTAAATTCATGAAGTCTGGGAAACCATATATATATATATATATATATATATATATATATATATATAAGCATTTCACCCCAAGCAAGGTGGGAAGCCACTAGCGCGCAAGGGGTTACAGAGAGTTGGAGCAAGAGCAAATAGGTGTGATAGAGGAAAGGATGAAGAGAAGGATAGAGGATAGATCAAGGCATCTGGAGACGCCGATTGACATTACGTTTAAATAGTTGGAGATTATAGCTATCAGGAAAACAAGAAATGAGGAGAGAGTTCCACATGTGAGAAGTGCGAGACATGAAGCTATTGGAGTAGAAGAGGTGGCTACATTTAACAGTTTCGACAGTGAAAGTGTGTGAGCGAGATGCAAGCCTAGTTGAACGCTTAAATTCATGAAGTCTAGGAACCAGCGAAAGCAGCTCATCGGAAAAAAGGACATCTTATTCCACATATTTACTCAGCAGCTCGGCACACTTGATACAGCATTTCGAAAATCCTTTAACTCTTAAAAACACCTTTTGATGTTTGGTTATTGAAACACTGCTCTATTGTTTCTAACATCCAAAAAAATCCTCTCTTTCAAACTTTTTCTAAAGCTTGGAAACAGGAAGTAGTCAGATTAAGTATGATCTAATGAATAGGGTTGGATGATTTATGCAATTAATTCCCACATTTTTTAAAACATCTTATGTCTAAGCCTACATGTTTGGTTGGTTGATTTTGTTTATTAACATCCGAAATCTAAATAATTTGAATACAATTTTATGGCTTCAACTAAATATATTTTGAAAGCAATTGTATGCCTTCAACTATAGATAAAATGAATTGTTGGTCATCTTACTATAAATATGTATTGTTGGTTGGTTGATTTTGTTTAGTGCCATATCATCACCTCCATGGGTTAATTAATGCCGAAATCTAAATAATTTGAACAAAATTTTATGGCTTCAACTAAATATATTTTTAACGTAATTGTATGCCTTCAACTACAGATAAAATGTATTGTTAGTCATTTTGCTATAAAATGTATTTTTGGTAATTCTACTATAAAAGGTATTGCTGGTCATTTTGCTTCAAAATTGTATAGTTGCTAATTTGACTACAAATAGGCATTGTTGCCAATTTTACTATAAATACGTACTGTTACGAATTTATTTTACACAAAAATATATTTTTGGTATTTTACTACATTCATGGTGTTCTGTTTTTGTTCACTATTTCCCATAGCTTGGACACTAACAGGTGCTACCACCCTGGATCGTGGTGGATCTAGGAACAGCAGCAATTAAGAGGTGATATTATGCTCCTCAAAATTTCCAATCTCTTGATCAGAGGCCTTGCTACCGGATGTAGTTTATCGTCATAACCAGAACTATATAGTGAGCTGGTATATTGTCATACAAAGTCATACATCTTTCTACATATTTTCACGTGTGTTTTCTTTCGATGTTTCCATTTACTGACACGATAAATTAGAATAGTATTATGTACTACCTGTTTGACCCTTTTGAAGAAGGTCAGTGATCAGAACACCTAAATTATCCCTCCTCCCCCACCACCAAAAAAAAAAATAAAACGTAAAGATGACGTTTCCTTCTTATCTTGTGTGCTACTATAGTGTAAACTATTCTTACTATTCGGTTCATAGTGCTGTAACAATGTTTCATCAATAGTGGCAAGTCGTTCCATAAAATTATCATGAGATCGTGAAAACGCTTCAAAATCAACTGGGAGGTGATCAATCGTTATCGTTTCTGGTCGGTATTGCAACATTTTGGCGCCCAATTCCATGACAGATTCTGAATACCCAACAGCTCATGAATTATAAACCCAACGCATTACCTGGATATCTCTTATGTATCAGCAGTTCTTTGAGCTGAGATTCGTCAAACGACCAAAGTTAGGCTATAAAGAGAATCAACAATTTCATGAGTTGACACCGTCCGTTGAAGAACTCTCAAACCATACTGAATCTTGTAACTCAAAATATCCACGCTAAAATTAGTATGCCAATTCATTGCAGTTGTTACCCAATTTCATACGCTCATAGACTTCTTAAGAGTGACCGTCTTCAAAAACAAGTAATTGATATCAGCTCGGAATTCATTATTAAAAGTTTCGCACCTTCCGTTGACGCTTCCGTCAGTAACTCGAAACAATTTTTTAAATAATGGCAAAGATCCTGCAAATTGGCACATAACAGCATAAAATAACAGAGTTGCAGCTACTATGACAAAATAATACACAGATTTTGAGAGATTGGCCGGAGCAACAAATTTTCAGCACTTTCTCATAGATAGATAGATAGATAGATAGATAGATAGATAGATAGATAGATAGATAGATAGATAGATAGATAGATAAAGAACTGATTTAGATAGATAGATAGATAGATAGATAGATAGATAGATAGATAGATAGATAGATAGATAGATAGATAAAGAACTGATTTAGATAGATAGATAGATAGATAGATAGATAGATAGATAGATAGATAGATAGATAGATGTAATGTTTAGAGGCTCGGAACGGAAAATCAAGCAGCCGAGTTCAAATTCTGGGCGGGATCGTCACATTCACTTTGGAAAAAAGTATGAATGTTGCTATGGTTTAAATATCCAAGGTTGGTAAGAAGTATAGAAGGAAAATTCTGAATTCAAAATCGTATGTGACCTTTGTTAGGTCACATACTTGAGCACTAATTAAAGTTCACTCAGTATATTTATAGTACAAGCTACAAGTTAATTCTGTGGCTATTGAAGAAACACAGATGTACTTGAGCATATAGGTATGGTCGATAACTAGCATCCATACTGCAGATGGGAAATCACATTGTTTTCCAGTGTGTCTTCAAGTTAAAACAACTCTGATGATTTAGACGTCATCTGCATATTGGCGTTAGAGTTTGTCTGTATCAATTATTAAATTCTATGTTTTTTGTATTCATTGGTTATGCGAACGTGTATATCTCATGGTGCCTATGTGTTTAATTTTCGAAATCTTAGATTAGTTTAAGTTTGTATTTTAAAATTGGGCATATTATCACGATTGTTCGAAGGGAAATGTGTAATACTTGATTATATCATCTGCAAATAAGTAGATTTTGTATTGTTTAACCGTATGTATATATATATATATATATATATATATAAAAGTGGACATAGAAGTCAACACTTAGAGGCGACAGTCTGTTTCATACTATATGCAATCGTCAGGCCACGTGCTGTTATTTTTCTCGGCTATTTATATATATACGGGTAAGTGGTGCATTGTGGGTAGTCTATTATGGCGGTTATTTTACCGGAAGTCGTTTATTTATTTATTTGGGTTAAATTATTTTACTTGTTTTTATTTTTTGTTTCTTATTTTATTTTTATTTTTTTTTAATCGGTGTTTTTATTAACGTAGTAAAAATTTGTTTATATCACTTATTTAATAGTTTTGTTTTGTTTTGAGAATTTAATTAAAGTTATTTATTCGGTTTGGGGGTTGATTGTTGTAGTTTGTTCTAACTATTATTTTGGCAGGAACAGTTTTTAATTTGTGTTTATTTGGGTTGATTATCTTTATTTCTAACGGTAACTTTATCGGGATTGGTTTGTTTATTTATTTACTTGGATGAATTTAGGTTAATTTATTTTACTTGTATATTTTCTCTTTTCGGTTTTTCGATTTTTAAGTAACGTAGTATTTATTTTTATTTTTATTATTTTTTTTTATTATCGTTATATAACAGTTATAGGTATTTTTTTCGTCCGATTTTTTGGTTCGATTTTTTAGTCTAACTAATATTTTGGTCATGATGGTTTGCTAATTTCTTTATTATTTACTTTATTTATTTGGGTTCTTTTTTTTGTTATTATTATTATTATTCTATTTCGTCTATTCTAACAGGTGTGATTTGGTAATTTGTTTGGATTAATTAATTTTGCTTATTTTATTGTTATTTTGTTTATTTGTTTATTTATTTGTTTTTATTTTGTTTTATCCGTTTTCAATTTTTAAGTAACGTAGTAAAAATTTGTTTTCATGTCTGCATTTTGAGATGAGCTCGGATCTTTTATTTAATAATTTATTTTGGTCTGGGAAAGTAATGATAGCTATTTTTTCCTCCAAGCAAAGTTTGCAAGTTTTTGATTGATTATTGTAGGCTCATGATCTTTTCCTTATTTTCCAAGATATTTTTGGTGTGATATGCGTTTTGTTTTTAATTCCCCAGATATACTTAGAAAGCATTGTGCTGTTCGCATATTTACTATTTGTGAAAGATGTTTTGTGTGTATAATTTCTTTGTTTCCAGGGTCCTTCAGTTACTCTTATGTATACTTTTTCTTCATTATCTGGTAATTTTATCGTGGCTTGGTAAATTACGTTGTTTTGTAAACAATTTTAAGGGACATTCGTTCTTTATTCTGCAGTTGCACGTGGGTTTAATTCGTTCGTGTGGTTTGTTGGTAATTTTCCTATTGTGCTTTTTTATTATTTGTGCCATGTTCTCGGTGCAGCTGTAGCTAATTTTTACTGTGTTTTTGTTGAATATTTTGTGTAGGGTGCTTGATTCCGGGAAGTGTTTGTGTAAGAGTTTGAAGAATATTTTTCCTACGTTTGTTTTTACGTTTTTGCTGTACGGCGGGTTGAACCATGTGGTATTTCTTCTCCTGTTGGCCTTTTTTGTGTTCTGTGGTGAGTATGTGAGTGTTGCTGGGAATCCGCTATCTTTTAGGGCTGTTTCATAGTCTTTCTTAGCGTTGTTAAATATGGATTCATTGGAGGAATTGTCGGAAAGCCTGCGGTTAATCAGCTCTGGTATCTGTTTGATTATAGAAGGTGGGTGGTTGGAAGATGTGTGTATGTAGAGTGGTTTATCATTAGGTTTTCTATATGGTTTATATGTGCCTTTTCTTAGGTTGAAGATGACATCTAGAAAATCTACTTCGTTTAGGTTAGTTTTTATATCTTTGTCGAATCCGTTATTTTTAAAAATCTTTATTATTGCTTTTCTAGTTTTCTCTGTGTTTTGTTTGTTACAGTTTCTTAAGATTATGAGACCGTCGTCCCTGTAGAGTCCTGTGTCATTTCTATCTATTATTTTGCTCAGTTCGTGTAGTAAGTAAATACCTATGATTTCGCATGACGCACCGTCAAAGCTTCCCATTGTAGTGTCAAATATCCCATATTTCTTTATCCATGCTTCTTCATTGTGGAATAATAATGATTTACGGGCGTGCTTAATGATGTCGATTTCGCTTGGTTTTATTATTATTTGTTCCTGAGCTAAGTTGATGGCCTTATCTAACATGCGTTCTCTTATGGATGGGTAAAATTCTTTTATGTTTAATTGTAGGAATTGGAACCAGTCAATAGTTGTTTTCGTATTTTTCCACTGGTTTACTCCTAACTTCTTCCTAAGTTCAGAATTAATTCTTTCTAACATTGTTTTACTTATTTTACCTTGATCGCTTTTGGCTGGGTTTATGAGTCTACATGCAGGATTGGTTTTGAAATTTTTTTATGGTCTTTTAGTGTGATAAAGGCTTGTGCCTTGCTAATACAACTTATTCGGTCATCTAGGTCTAATTTTTGGGCGATTGTTTTAGCTTCCTTATTAATATCGTGTTCTGTTGTTTTGAGTGCCTTTTTGTATGTTTTGGTTATGTTGTTCTTGAGTAATTTGTTGTGCGTAGGAGGGCTTCGTTTGTATAAATTTCTCGTTTTGTCAGCAGCGATAAATAATTTTGCTGAGTTGTTTATTTTAGTTATATCTTCTTTTATTTTTTTCTTTGGAATGCATCTTGTTTTTTATGGAATTTTATGTTTCTAACTAGGTCAGTTAAGTCTTTCTCGAAGTCGTCTAATTCTTTTTGTTGTGGGGGGCATTTTTTGTTTTGAAGCCGTATTTTTCCTTGAGTGTATTGTTATCGTGAAGGTCCTGGTTTAAAAAGTGGACTTTCCATCTCATTCTTTTTAGGAAACATTCTATTTTTTCAATTAATATTAGTTTATATATGGGAGGGGATGGGATGTGTATGTTTTTAGGGAGTAGTCGAGGTTAAATTTTTCTATGTCCATACTGTGTTATAAATGTAGCGAAAGTGCTCTACTGTTTATCAGGAGCTGAATATGAAGAAATATAGTCTTAAGGTGTGCTATATTTATGGGATAAAGTGCTCAATATATATATATATATATATATATATATATATATATATATATATATATATATATATATATCAGTTAAAAGTAAAAGCAAAATCATCCTTGGTAATAGCTAAAAGACGTACAGAATATTTCTACATGATCTATGTCCAGAAAAGAAGCAAATTACAAGAAAAATTAAATAAAAAACCGTAGTACCTTGTCAATCATTTTAATGAAATTGTATAAAAGAGGGATTGCTGCCCAAATAGACAATTATATATATCTTATATATAAATATATAGTACAGTGCATGCGGATGTGTTTTTAATGTGTGTGTGTCCAATCAACTCCTCCGCTCCCACTGGTCCGATTTCAATGGTCTCATTCAAAAGCCCTAGAAAAGTTAGGCGCAATAAACGATTTTCTTTGTACTCAAATTCAGGGTTGCCAGATTATACGAAATTAAAAATATATATTAATATATTATACTAGAAATTATCATTGAGTTCAAGAGGAGTAACTCTTTCTTTTGTATCCAAACTTGCAGTGCACGTTTTATTATGTGGGGGACTCATAGTTTGGCCATCATCACAATAGCTAGGGAGATCAAATTATAAGATAAAAAAATTATAAGATAAAATTAATATAATGTAAAGATAGGAAAATAGAAATTGGAATTGGTTATACATTCAATATTTGAAAAGTTAGAGAAACATAATAGCTAATTAAGTAAAACCTATTTTATGGAATCTATATAAATAAATGCGAAATTGAAGTTCAATTCTCCCAGGAATTCTGAGATCAAAAAGCCCCAGCTTTACTTTCTAATAATTTGTATTTACTCCCCCCACACACAAACACATATAATCATACACACGAGGCCAGGTTGTGACACAAGGTTGGTTTAATGTGTGAAACCCGAGCGCATACACCCGGGCTAGGAACAAAAATTCCCCACAGACCCGTAACCATCGGATATGTTGGCCTGGATGCGTGCACCGACCCCTCTCTCTAGTGCAATGAGAGGGTTCTGCCTCGGGCAGCTGTTCCACTGGGCCGGAACCTTTCAATATAATTTTCCTCATTTAAGACTCTGTCCTTTGAAGGAGTTGCCCCTGATTGCACTCTGCTCCAAGACAAAGACGCAACTGAGAGATGACAAATAAATGTGTTACAAACTACTTTATATTAATTTATATTTATTCAACCACCCCTCCAAGAGGTCAGGTTGTGACACAAGGTCAGTTTAATGTGAATATCCCGAGTGCGTACACCCGAACTAAGAACAAAAATTTCCCGCAGCCTTGCAACCGACGGTTGCGCTGGCCTCGGAGGGTGCACCGATCCCTCTCTCTGGTTCAAGCTGGTCAGAGCCGGTCCAAGCTAGTCATAACCATGATACTACCAGCGCAGGGACGGATCCCTGCGCCTGGTATCAATCTGTACAAACTCCTCGTGAGAGTAATTTATATTTACTCCTCACTCTCCACAAGGTCGGGCTGTGACACAAGGTGGGTTTAATGTGGGGAGCCCAAGCGCATACACCTAATCTAGGAACAAAAATTGCCCGCAACCCAGATTCGTTGGCCTGGGTGCGTGCACCGATCCCCCTCTCTAGTGCAATGAGATGACGCGTCCTCGGGCAGCTATTCCCCGGATCTGGCACCTCTCAGTATAATTTTTCTCAGTTATGCCTCTGTCCTTTGAAGGAGTCGCCTCTAAGTGCACTCTGCCCAAGGACAGACGCAGCTGAGAGATGATAAATAATGTGTTACAAATTACTCGAGAGAGAAATTTATACAATATGTATTTACTCTGTCTCCCCACTAAGACGAGTTGTGACACAAGGTCAGTTTTTAAGATAGGGACCCGAGCGCGTACACCCGAGCTAAAAACAAAAATTGCCCGCAGCCCTTGCAACCGTTGGTTGCGCTGGCCTCGATGCTAGCACCGATCTCTCTCTCTGGTGAAATGAGAGGGCGTGGCCTCAGGAGCTGTTCCCCAGGGCTACGCACCTCTCAGTACAATTTTCCTCGGTTAAACTCTGTCCTTAGATGGAGTCGCCCCTGGGTGCAGTCCTCCCAAGAACAGAGTCGCAATTGAGAGATAATAAATAATGTGTTACAAACTAGTTATTTACGCTGTCACCCCACTTAAACGAGTTGTAACACAAGGTCAGTTTTAAAGGTAGGGACCCGAGCGCGTACACCCGAGCTAGAAACAAAAATTGCCCGCAGCCTCCGCAAAGGTTAGTTGCGCTGGCCTTGGTGTGTAGTTCTATTTAGGTATATCGTCTTATATAGTGCAGAACAGTGTTTAAAATTTGCATTTTACCTGGCCTTCAACAAGTTGGCATCTATTTGTAAAACTTTCCTTAATTATAAAAACCCAATTTATGAATGAAATGTCCATTTCAAATATTTGTTTCAATGATTTCAAGTAGTGAATATATCTTACTTTGCAAAGCGATAGCGTCTTGGTGAAGACTGATAATATATATATATATATATATATATATATATATATATATATTGGGGAAAATATATGACAAAGTGGAAAACCTTTTCTTGTGACGCGTTTCGTCCTTTATGACTTCAGCGGACTAAATATTTTATGTTAGTGCGACTACACATGTGCACGAACAAGAGACACTGGGAATTAATTTCCGATGAAATCTTGAAGGACGAAACGCGTCACAAGAAAACTTTTTCCACTTTGTCATACATTTTTCCTCAATATTGTGTGTGTGTGTGTAATTAATAATATCAGTGATCAATATATATATATATATATATATATATATATATATATATATATATATATATATATATATTCCCAAGATGATAGAATCCAGGTAGACCTCAATGTCCAGGACAGAGGAACAATATAATATAAAAGGGTCAAACACTAATATTCCATGGTTAGAATTTAATGCCACTCTAATTAGAAAACATAATTCATTACATAGAAAATTCATAGAAAGTGTTCTGATAAATATTTTGCCATCTATAAATACACGTCAAACATACTTTATTATGTCACCGACTTTTCTAAAATCCATAAAGAATATAATATATAACTAAAACCGGAGCAACTTAAATTCTTTCACATAAAACATTCCAAAACCAACATACAGACAACCACCAAAAATAGATGGATATGCCTACTAGTTACAAAAACTCACACAAACGAATACACATTATCATCCGAATCACACATAGACAAACTAGAATTATGATACACAGACACACATGAATAATACAGACGGAAGATATATGTGATGCCTGCTTAACCACTGAAAAAGAAACAAAACAAAAATAAAAATACTAGAATTTTCTTTTCTCCTCCTCCATGTTTCATTTTCTGATGAAGCTTAAATAAATGCGAAACATGTATATATATATATATATATATATATATATATATATATATATATTGCGTTAACCAGATATTCTTATTAAAATTTGAATTATGTAAAGGTCAGTCTCTATCCAGCACCTGGAGATTACGTTGTGTATGAAATTCTGAATCGTGCTACCGGTGAGGGATAATATGTATGTTAATATATATATATATATATATATATATATATATATATATATATATATATATAAGGCAGGATGTGTGTGTGTGTGTGTGTGTGTGTGTGTAACGAATGCACGGCCGCAATTTTCGACGGATTTGCACCAAAATTTACATGCACATGCTCCAAGTTAGCGGGCAGGCCAAGACCGACTTTGCATTTCCCAACTCCCATCGATAGTGGAAATAATCGATTTTTCCATACTTCTACGGCAGTTTTCATGTAGTTTGCGGCCATTTTCTACTGGCCAGAGTGAGAGCCTATAGCTGGCTGCCACGAATAGGCAGGTAGATTCTATTGGCCAGCGTGAGAGTCAGCAACTGACTGACACGAATGTTAACTAGCATGCTAGCATGCAAAAAATCGATAGCTGCATTCATCACAAGTGGGGAAAAATTTAAATCTGCATGGCACTTTACTCCAATTGGCTCATTCACTTGCCTAAACTCAACGTTGATTCTGATTCCGCAGAAATGGGTTGCGTGTGAAAAAGTATTTGTTGTTAACGTTCTTTTTTCATTCGGTTTTTCCAGTCACGAGTCCTTTTTTTAAAGCTGATCGTTTTGTCTTCATTTTGTTTAGTTCTTTTTTCGTAACAGATTTAATGTTTAGTATAGAGCTTAGAAAAAATTCGCAGTGTGACATAGGCAAGAAGTAAGGCATGTAGCAACACCAGCACGGCAAAGGGCACTCCTTTAAAGGCAAGGAAGGGCAAAAAATATTTTAAGTCAAGTGATAGCGATTTCTGTATAAGTCGTACGAATTTTGAATCAAGCACGGGCAACGCCGGGCCATGCTGATAGTCTCTGTTATATTACATCGAGCACTATATTATTAACACCAGCACTCTATGTGATATCTCATATATACATATATATGTATCTAATACTGTACAATAACAGAGCTATCTGTCTATATCTCTGAGATGAGGTTTTATGATTACTTGTATTATTCACATAATTGGGACTGTTATCTTTATCTTAGCCTCAAGGACACATGACCCAGTAGATAAAGATGTTGGTTAGATCCAGTGACAAGACCAAAAGAGTTGTGAGTTCAATACCAAGCCACAGCAGTGATGAACCAAAAGTTGAAAAGTTGAGTTAAAGGGAAATAACTGAGACATTCGGAAGAGGCATAGCACGTGGAACTAGAACAGTCTACCCCAATAAAGTGTTCGGTTCGAAATTCCAATCACCTGAAGAAGGCCGAAGCGCACACCAGCCGAAATGTTATGAATATAACAATGAAGATGACGATAACAGTTCGAATAATGTAAATAATGCAAGTAATAACAGAGCTATATTAATAATAAATACACATTTTTTTTCCTCGCCGGTAACACAACTCTGACATGCTGTAGTCTCTTGATGCTATTTTCTTTCTACTATAAGTAAATTCCCAGTTATAAAATTGGTGTCGTTTGAAATTTCTGAAAATTATGTTCTCTTTGTTGTTATTAATTAGCATCCGGAAATTAATTTTAATTCATTACCAACGGAATTATTTGAGTTTTCAAGCCAATAATGTCTTCTTCTTTTTTTCGACACATTCATACGGTTTTTTATGTAGTAGAACAAAGCATGTTTAATATGGAAGACGAAAAAAGCTCTCATGAACCGAGTCCCTGTAATTTTTAAAGCCAAAATTTATTGCGGCATAAGGATATGAAATATGAACCTATTTGATTGATTAAACAGAGATGTTTATCGTTCAGCGATTCATTCAAGTAATTAAATTGCTGACAGTCACTGCCAGCAGTGTCAGCGAAGGTGAACTGTAAAAACTTAAAACAGATTAAGCCATCAAATAATTAAACAAAATCTCATGAAAAAAAAAATTCTTTCTTCGTTTTCTTTTTTTAATTAAAGATGGCAACTCTCTCCCTCAGTTGATGTTATCATTATTCTAATGGACCTTGTATCGTGTCTCTTTTTCCAACAAAGATATTCACTTCGAAAGAATCAAAATTCTCCCAAAATAGTTCATTTCTCGTTATTGACCTACTATCGAAAACAATAGATATTTCATTTGAGCACTAAAATGTTCATTATCGTATAAAGGTTAATGATAAATCTAATTCCTTTGATAGGAAAATGTATCATACGAGCAAATAACCTATGATAACAAATGTATCATGATTGTAGGTAAAATGCTATTAAATAAAACTTTTTTTATAATATACAGTTGCGCTGGATATCAAAGATATCAAGTTGTTGATATCAAGTATGTTGATATCAAGTATGTTGATATCAAATACAACATCGTTCAACCGAAAGTATCCTCTGATACCTCATTTTATAAGACGATCTTTCCCGACGACAAAGCTGAGTGATGCAGCTTTACATCTTACCTTGCGCAAGCTCTATTTAGCTTTCTTCAAACATAGAGCTTCCAAAACCGCTTCCCTCATTTTTAATAGGTCCTCCCGGGTATGGTTAAATTTATCCCGCAAAAATGTCAATAGAAACTGAATAGCCAGCCTTGATTCACCCCTGAATTTGCTGCAGCCATAGCCCACTGTAATCTCTACTGCAAGATCTATCACAGAGAACGATGTTTTTAAAAAACTTGCTACATTCAGAACTGCCAGAAATCATTGCAAGAGACTTCTAGAAATTGCAAAGAGCAGCTATTGCACAGTCAGTTCAAGTCAAGTTTGAAAACAAACTTGGTTCCTGGAAGTTATGGAATATCTCAAATAAAATTCTCAATAGAGGCAAAATGTCAGTGACAACTGTTATAGATAACTCTGAGGTTACTTCATCCTCATCAAACATGGTAAAGCTTTATACAATGAACTTTGACCTTTACTTCTACGTTAGATAAATACCCACCACTTCTTACCTGACTCCCCACTTCTTACCTGACTCCCCACTTCTTACCTGACTCCCCACTTCTTACGGAGCGCAAATTTTGTAATATCTCTATAACGGAACGGGAAGTTTCCAGACATACTAAAAAAAAGTTTCCAGACATAATGAAAAAAAAAGTTTTCAGACATACTATAAGCCTTGACTCTAAGAAATCTACCAGTCCGGATAAAATCTCAGTTGTTCATCAGTCCAGAGTTGTCTCCAAACTTTGCAAGACTTTTAATCACTTCCTGGAGGAGAGATGCTTCCCAAGTCTATAAAAGGTTTCAACTGTGTCCTTTTTTTTTTAAGAATACGGATGAGCACTCATCCCAGTTTAAGTGCAGGCGCATTAGCCTCCATAGTAAAATCAGAAGTAGGATCACTTTAGATATATCAAAATCTGCACAAACTCTCCAACTATGGATTTTTCTGGAAGTTTTTTCTCAATTATCAAATACTTCCAAATAGGTAGGTTCATGAAGAGCGTTATTAATGGCCAGTCACCGGAAGCCCATGAGATAAATATCAGTGTCCCACAGGGTTTTCTTTTCTTTCTGCTTTATATTAATGATATTTCTAAAAATATAGCCAGATCTTTAGCGAATATTTATACAGACTATGCTATATTATAAGGTTTTTAAAAAAAATCTGGATAACCAGGACCCTACCGCTTATCTCTCCTCTGTCTTAGCCTTGGTGACGGAAGGGAGCAGGGATTGTCTTATAACATTCCATAGGTTCAAAACCACACTAGTGAGATTCCACAATCACCGAACAGACACTATCCTATACGTATCATGATGGATGTTCACACAAAGTGACTCTGTCTGAACATCTATTGGGACTCAAGTTCATCCCAGACTTCAAGTGGAAAGGGATATTGGGTAGTAATAATACTAAACACAATTTACATGCAGGCATTTTGTTGTTATCACAACGTTTCGGTTGTTGGACCCTACAGCCTTCATCAGGTGTATGTCGATCCAGGCTTGTTAGCCTAGTTTGATTAACGCGTTGGTTCGTGAATTTGGTGGCATAGTAAGTGTGAGTTCAATTCCTGGTCTGGGCAATGTGTACTTGGACTCAGGGGAAAGTAGACGAACAATAACAGACCAGTACTAAATGCCTGAACTAGACCTGATATCCCTAGGCAGAATTGCCTGTAAGGTTACCCGAATCGAAGTACACATGATGAACTCCGGAAGGCACAACATTCGACATGTTGGGATAACGACAACAAAGATTAGGACAATAGTCTGTATGTAAATAGTGTAAATAATGATAACTTCTCAAACAAGAAATCCAGACGTAAATACGGATGGTAATCATTTTCATCCTCTGTATCAGTGATGATCGTTATTGCTGCCGCAATGCAAGAAATGATGAGAAGACTGATTTAAAAATTAGTAAGAATTATAAATTATTTCTAAGAATTATAATTTACTTACAAAAATTATAATTTACTTCCAAGAATTGTAATTTATTCCCAAGTGTTATAATTTACTTACTAGAATTGCAAATTATTTACAAGAATTGTAAATTACATCCAAGAATTGTAATTTACTTCCAAGGATTATAATTTACTTCCTAGAAAAATAGTTTATTCCAAGAATTATAATTTACTTCCAATAACTGTAAATTACTTCCAAGAATTATAATCTATTTACAAGAATTGTAAATTAATTCCAAGAATTGCAATTTACTTCTGAGAAGTATAATTTATTTCGAGAATTATAATTTACTTACAAGAATTGTAAATTACTTCCAAGAATTATCATTTACTTCAAAGAATTGCAATTTACTTCCAAGAATTATAATATACTTCCTAAAAAATGATTTATTCCAAGAATTATAATTTACTTCCAAGAATATTAATCTACTTCCAATAACTGTAAATTACTTCCAAGAATTATAATTTATTTACAAGAATTGTATATTACACCCAAGAAGTATTATTTACTTACAAGAATTGTAAATTAATTCCAAGAATTATAATTTACTTTCTAGAATTGTAAATTACTTCCAAAAATTGCAATTTACTTCTGAGAAATATAATTTATTTCGAGAATTATAATTTACTTATAAGAATTGTAAATTACTTGCAAGAATTGTAAATTACTTGCAAGAATTATAATTTACTTCAAAGAATTGCAATTTACTTTCAAGAATTATAATTTACTTCCTAGAAAAATGATTTATTCCAAGAATTATAATTTACTTCCAAGAATATTAATCTACTTCCAATAACTGTAAATTAGTTGCAAGAATTATAATTTACTTACAAGAATTGTAAATTACTTGCAAGAATTATAATTTACTTCAAAGAATTGCAATTTAATTTCAAGAATTATAATTTACTTCCTAGAAAAATGATTTATTCCAAGAATTATAATTTACTTCCAAGAATATTAATCTACTTCCAATAACTGTAAATTAGTTGCAAGAATTATAATTTACTTACAAGAATTGTAAATTACTTGCAAGAATTATAATTTACTTCAAAGAATTGTAATTTACTTCTAAGAATTATAATTTACTTCCAAGAATTATAATTTACTTCCTAGAATTGTAATTTACTTCCAAGATAATTTACTTCCAAGAATATTAATCTACTTCCAATAACTGTAAATTAATTCCAAGAAATTGTAATTTACTTCCAACAGTTATAATCTACTTCCAATATCTGTAAACTACGCCCAACAATTATAATGTGGGCATGACGCATTGTAGAAGATGATCAGCAATAGTTTTTATAGACGTGATATTGTTCATTTTTTCATTTAAAAACTCGTTAAAATTTTATTTTATGCAGAAGAACATGTAGTCGCAAGAAATCTTTTTGTATAAACGCAAAAATTGAATATTCTCTTGCTCGAGAAATTATGCATGTGTATTATGTGCCAATGTTAAGGACATAAAAACTAAACACTGACATGAATAACGATTATCTACTGGACAATGACACATACGCCCTTTCATTTCGGTGGTTAGCAGTGACCAAAACATTTACTTTACTTTTATGATTCACCCTCCATGTTTTCTTAATAAGTTTGCACATTATATAATGCGTTTAGAACAGTTGAAAGTGCTAAGTAACCTTGACATATTTGAAAAGTATATTAGAATAATCCAGAAACTATACCGGCAGCAAAACACCTACACACGGATATAAAATGAATTCAGTAAATACACAAAAATAGAAAAGTGTATAAGACAAGGATGTGTCTTCTCACCCGACCTATTCAACCTATACAGTGAGGCAATTCGGAAAGAATTAGAAGTCTTATTCATTATTTGTGATCGCAATCTTAACAGCATAAGACACGCAGATGACACAGCGTTGATAGCAGACGCAGAAAGGTAACTACAAGTACTCTTACAGAAGGTAGCGAAGGAAAGCGAGAAGAAAGGACTAATCATCAATTAGACGAAAACAGAATGCGTGGTTGTTAGCAAAAGGAACAGTCCAATATGTAAATTACAAATTGGAAATACTAAAATTAAACAAGTACAAAAATTTAAATATTTGGTGAGTGTTTTAACAGAGGATGGAAAGTGCGACAATGAAATCCGAAGGCACATTGGGATAGCCAAAGATGCCTTCCAAAAGTTAAGCAATGCATTAAGAAACACAAGATTTTCGTTAGAAACAAAGAAAAGAATACTGATATGTTATGTAATAACTGTCCTATAAGCCCTATATATGCTGGATAATCTCCTAATAAATGAAGAAGAGACTTGAAGCAACAGAAATGTGGTCCTACAGAAGGATGCTGAAAATACGAGAAATGACACCATTTTAAAGTAATCTCAATGTGCATTTTCTATTAATAATTTCATGGTAATTGTTTGGATGAGTTCTTTCCTATTGTGTGATAGATAGATAGATAGATAGATAGATAGATAGATAGATAGATAGATAGATAGATAGACAGACAGACAGACAGACAGACCGACCGTTATACCGGGCTCATTGAATTATAGAAAAATAATCATTTTTGTCTCTCTTTCACACACGCAAACGCACTCTCTCTCTCTCTCCCTCTCTCTCTCTCTCTCTCATTCTTTATTCACATTCCCTTTTTTCTTCCTTATCTTTCTTCATCTCTACCTCGCCCTCTCTTTTATTCTTTCTCTTTGTCCATTTTGCAAATTTTCTAATTTATTATTTTTTATTATTATTTTTCTTTAAGTTTTTTTGCTCATTCTTTCTAATTTATTGTTTCACAATTTTATTTCTCTTTTTCTCTTTCCTTACAGAGAAGAAAGGCGAGACCAATCGATAAAACAGCTTAACCACCTTTAAAGAAATGATATTGACTAGGCTTTTTTTAATTCAATATCTAAGGGACGCTACTAATTTTTTACCTCTTTAAGATTATTGATTTGTGGTTTGTTTAATCAGAATACACGGTACGTATTTTGTACGCAGTTCCTCATTTCTCGATATGATTGAATATTTTGTTCAATCGAAACACAAAACTTCTTTTTTTGAAAAACGTTAGTAAATATATTGTTACCGAATTAGTTATTGAGTTTCTTTATTTTCCTCTTTTTGTAAAATCATTTTCAAATGTAAGATTAATAATTATCGGAATTACTGATAATATTTAGACCAGAGTTGGCTTTTACATATATATATATATATATATATATAGGTGTGTGTGTGTGTGTAAAAGCCAAACTTTGCTCTGCATATATATATATATATATATATATATATATATATATATATATATATATATATATATATATATATATATGGGTTTCTAATTGAAGGGCTGAATACAGAGACCTGGTGCACTACATGCCACAATGTCCCCAAACGACCCTCCGCAGGTTTTGAATTCAGAGTTTTCCTCCTCCTAGACCAGATGCAATTAATACCTTTCCCAAGGGTATTAGCACGTAAGTGAATATATATATATATATATATATATATATATATATATATATATATATATATATATATATATATATATATATATATATATATGAAGTAAATGCAGATGTTTAAAAAAAAAATACTGGGAGTATCAACGTAGGCATTCCAGCGAGTTGAAATAACTTGTAAATCATTAATAGTGAAGTCAATCATAATTGTGGCATTTGCAAATAACAATTTAGTTTACCTCTCTTTCTCACTTTCTCCCCCCTCTCTTCCTCTATCTGCCTCTCTCTCTCTCTCTCTCTCTCTCTCTCTCTCTCTCTCTCTCTCTCTCTCTCTCTCTCTCTCTCTCTCTCTCTCTTTCAGTCTGTTCCTATCTATCCCCGTCTGTTTATACCTATCTATATCAGTTTGTTCACATCTATCTACTTCAGTTTATTCCTATCTATCTATCGATCTATTTAGTACTGTCTCACTATGATCCTATCTATCTATATTTTCCAGTCTCTTCCTATCTATCTATCTATCTATCAATCTATCTATCTATCTATCTTAGTCTGTTCCTATCTTTCTACCTTTCTCTTTTTTTCCGTTATGTCGTTTTTACCCTCGTAGTCTTTGCATCAAACTCACCATCGACACTCTCCTATTTCCTTGTGTATCGCTATCCCGCTATTCCTCTATCTCTCTCTCTCTCTCTCTCTCTCTCTCTCTCTCTCTCTCTCTCTCTCTCTCTCTCTATCTATCTATCTATCTATCTATCTTACTCTCTCAGTTCCCTCTCTCTTACTCTCGTTATCTGTGCTCTTTTACTTTCTTCCAATTTTATCCATAACCTTGAATGTTTAAGTGCTTCTGTGTGTCTTTGAGTTTGTGTATGTGTACGCTTGCTCATGTACGTGCCAATAGGAATGAATTAAACCACAATATTTAAATAAATATAGAATCAATCATTTTATTTTCTCCTAAACTTGACACACGTTTATCAATGTCAAATATAAACCGTATATATTTTATTATTAAACAAAACAACTTAAAAAATAATAAATGAAAGAAAAACAAATGCTTTCTTAATACCTAATTTAGTATTAAAAAAACAGAATTAATTTTTAAAAAACGAAGCAAAGAAACGTTTCTTTATCTCGCAATAAAACCATTTTATACATGATCAAAATAAGTAAGAATCAAATTGTTAAAATAAATTTGTTTTTATCAAGTGATAACTTCGTTCAACCATTTTCCTTGTTCAACTTATAATATTTTATACAAACAAATCGTTGGTTGCCATTGACAATAATGAACTGAAATATTTACAAGAAAAACAAGTAAAAAAAAAGAGATCTCTTTTTAACATCAATCATTGAAGCCAACAAATATTGACATTTTAAATACAGCTGGAAATGTACAGAAGATGACGTATTTTCAACTCTCTAGTCATTTCCCCACAGTCGAAATCTTATAAACTTATCGCTATACCGATGGCGAATGTTCAGATGCGTTAGTAACACTCTTTAGTTTCACTAGTTCAGACGTTTACAGGAAGGACACGACATGCCATTTCCACGTGTGGCGGACTTCCACCACATTTAATTTTGATTAGAAAACCAAACTGATGGGAAGAAAGGACAAGGCAAAGGTATCATTATATAGAAAAATTGTATTCAACAATGTATACAATAAAGAATGTGTAAGAAAAATCATGCAATGAGTAAGACGAGAGTTGTCTCTCTTTTACTATCAAAGTTCTCTGAAAAGGAAAATAGTTAATGGTTTGTTATAAATGTTTTTAACAGTTCTGCCGTTCAAGAGGAAAATATGTAAGTGTGAAGGAATATGCAGTTTGTGAGTTTTGAGTGAGAAGATGGGCGCATAGCTTCAACTGTCGTGGATTTCTGTGGCAGCTAAAGTCTCACTGGGGGCGTGTCCTCTTTTTCCTTGCTTTTATAGGTGATCATTGGATCAGGAGTGCTGCGCGGGAAGAGTCATTCTCCACGTGCAGGGAATCTGATTGGTCGACACTAACCAATCAGAGAATGAGCTTTGGGGAATTTTCTGGGAGCCGATCCTCCCAAAAGTGCACAAAATCTACTATACGAAAATATAGCGATTTAAAAATTGTCGCATAAGACAGTAGCGTTGATTTCTATCCAATGAATGATTGTTATTGAAAATTTGAATTCGTGTAGGTATGTATGTGTGTGTGATGATGATGATCGCTATACACGGAGTCGAATCACTATCATCCTCTTTGTATTCCAAATTAAAGGAATGTTCGACGCAGATAACTTTTGGATCTTTTCTGTGAATTAACACCAAAATAAAAAGAAATTACATTTACTAAAATTCACACCAATTTTACCCAGATCGAGGCCCTTCCGATTACGATCGTCCCAAATGTAGCCGACTTGGATGCGCTATTTCTAAGTGTGAAATCTACTTTCGCCCTCACCCCGATAAACAAGCCAAAAACATTGTTTCTTCTTTTTTTAAAATTTTAAAAATTCCTTTTAATTACCTCGAAAACCATACGCATGTTTTTTTTTTATTATTATTAACGCTTTCGTTATTTTTAACTGTTTTTTGTATGTGGATGAGTCTATTATGGTCATATTTTTCTAAAATATGTTGCGGACAGAGGTTGATAGGTCTCCGTGTGTATTTAAATGTGTCCTAATGGAACTATGATCCGAGAGATGCAAAGTCAGTCTTGATAACAACACCACTACATGCTTATGGTTATTATTATATGTTTATTATGAATGAATGAACGAAAACATTCAAGTGATACAGAAAGCTAACATATAGGTTACTAAGAACCCAGATCCAAAGCAGACGTGTATGGACCCACAAAACTCAATTAAAACAGCTGGTAATTTTGTGTCATAAGAATTGTGAAAGACTAAAGGATGTGCTGACAGACGAAATTTCACACGTTTTCCAGTCGTTTGGGTTTATTAAGTACAATTTTTTTTCTTTTTTTAAAGCAAAATTTACACGTAATTTCTCAAATGCGTGACAATTGGTAAACCTTATTTACCTATGTCGCAAAATACAATTATTCCCACTTTTCTTGAAAAGCTCAGTTCTTCATTGCAATTTTCCTTTTGCAATTGTCGACAATTTTCTTTCTTTCCTTCTTTCTTTTTGTTTCAATTATGCAATTAACCAAAAATATGTCTTTCTTCCTCAAAACTTCAGCATATTTAACAATATTCTGTCAAATCTCTTCCTAACAGGATTTTTTTTGTTGTTTTGTGTTAGTTACCTTTTATCTCATGAACCCCATCTAATCAATATGAGATCAAATCTATTCTTTCTCCCGTTATGAAAAAAAAATCACCCGTTATTATAAGTAGACAAAATTATCTCTTTTCACGTTATATATATATAAAAAAAAAACTTGTATAATGTATATAAAAATTCGATACTTATACCTACATTCCGTAATATGACTTATCAAATTTATTTCTTCTTATATAGGTACTAACTCAGAAACGCGATACCTAAAGCTTAAAATGAATTTTAAAAAATGAAAATTTTTTCTTAAAAGCTTTTATTTTAGTTTTAATTTCAAGTTAATAGATTGAATGTAATATTTCCGGTAAGCAAAATACCTTGAGGTATTTCAAAACAAATTTAAATTGACTGGAAGGAGTTTTCGTTTTGAAATTGCTAAAAGTCACTGATTTGAGTTCCATTTATTTCAGAAATAAAATATACATTTCTGAAACTTTATTTGAGGAATAGTAATTGATTTAAAGTTTTATTAATTTGATTTGAAACTAATATTACTTAAGTTTTTAAAATATAGCAGAAATGTATTTTTTGACACAACTGTTTAGTGTTAAACAGCTTGAAAGATTGACGGAAGTTTATTTAATATTTTTTCTACGGTGGAGGAATATAACATCTGTTTTCTATTTGAGGAATATAACGTAAGCGCCTTTTCTATATAATTATTTTAACTACCCATTAATCTTTAAAGTTTACGAAAATATTCTCCGTAATATAATGTTTTATTGAATTTTAGATACTTTGGCTCTAAATTTAGTATAGTTATCGTTCTTATTTTCTGATGTCGTCTATGGACGTCAGTATACAAATATCGGCATGTTTATACAGACAAAAAAATAATTCTTTTTAAATTATTGGGGTCGATGAATTATACTAAGTTTTTCATTCATAATTAGTAAATATAGTTTTTGCTTAATAAAAATATCACCTAACCTTTACAAAGTAGGTTTAAAATTTTATAAATTTACATATTTTTAAAATTTAAACAACTATTTCAAAAATTCATTATTCATCGAAAAAAAATATAAAACAATAGTCTCCATCATATATCTTATTCATAGAATCAATTAAAAAAGCTTTACTAATTAAATAATGTCTTCGTTTCATTGAATTTTTATTCTATAATTCAAAGTAGATTTTCAGTAAGTGGGGGTCCTGTTTTGCAAAAAGAATTTGATGATTTAAATTCTCCAAGGAGTTCTGCTTTTAACTAATATAAACATTAAGCTCTGCAAAATTTAATTTCTCGAAATTTCATAAAATTAAATTATGTGTGGGAGGGTAACAGATTTAAAACAATAGCTTTACCAAGATTTTTTTAAAAACAACAAAAACATCTATAAAATATTTTAATTCACTCGTGAGTAAGTTCTGAAAGTTTAATTAAAATTCGACAATTATTTGATTTTTGCAAGAATTTCCAAATCTATGTTTTTTTAACCACAAAAAAGACGATAAAATTTCCTATACTAATTTTTACTCCCCCTGTCCGCCGACGGAAAAAAAAACATGATTTTTAAGTTAACCAAAGTTTCCAATGTCCTCAAAGGGATTCAAAAATATAATTTAATAATAAAAATTCTTTGGTTTTTTTCTAACATAAAGATTTGACGATAAAATTTTGTTTTTCGGGCATTTTTTCATCATGGTATGCTAATCATTTTTTTTTTTCAGTGAATTAATGGTGAAACCTATAAATTAAAATAAAATAAAACAGAGAGAGGCATTGTCGTAATGTCCATTTATCTATTCTTGTCTGATAATGGACGAGGATAGGATTTTGGCAACTTTTGGGATAAGAGGCAGGGATATTGCCTACTTCTGAGATAAGAGGATAGGATTTTATTCACAATTCGTATAAGAGGCTGGAATTTGGTCCACATTTGGGTTAAGATGATGGGATTTTGCCCACTTTTGGGATAAGTAGCTGAGATATTCTCCACTTTTGAGATAAGAGGCTGGGATTTTGTCTACTTTTGGGATATGAAGCAGAGATTTTCTTCACTTTTGGGATATGAAGCTGGGATTTTGTCCACTTTTAAGATGTGAGGCTGGGATCTTGTCCACTTTTGTGATATGAGGCTGGGATTTTGTCCACTTTTGGTATATGAGGCTGGGATTTTGTCCACTTTTAGGATAAGTGGCTAGGATTTTGCCACTTTTAAGTTAAGAGGCCGGAATTTTGTCAACATTTGGGTTGAGAGACTGGGATTTTGTAACAATTGGGATAATAAAATAGGATTTTTCCCACTTTTAAGATAAGAGAATGGGATTTTGCCCACTTTTGGGATAAGAGGATAGGTCTTTGTTCACGATTGGATTTTACCGAATTTCATGATGGGATTTTACCGAATTTGGGACAAAAGGATGGGATTTTGTTCACAATTGAGAAGAGAACCTGTGATTTTATGCATTTTTAGGATAAGAGACTGGGATTTTGCCAATTTGGGGGATATGAGACTGATTTTGTTCACAATTGGAATAAGAGGATTGGATTTTGTCAACTTTTGGAATAAGAGGCTGGGATATTGTCCTATTCTGGGATAAGAGGATGGGATTTTTTTTCACAGGTATAGGAGGATGGGATTTTACTCACTGCTATAAGAGGCTGGGATATTGACCACTTTTGGGATAAGATGCTGGGATTTTGTTCACAATTGAAATAAGGGGATGGGATTTTGCCTTCTTTGAGGGGTAAGAGTCTTGGATTTTGTTCACAATTTGGATGTGGATTTGATTTTGCTCAGATTTGAGATAAGGAGCATGAATTTTACCCACTTTTGGGATAAGAGGCTGGTATTTTGTTCACTTTTGGGTAAAAGGCTGGATTTTGTCCAATTTTGAGAAAAGATGTTGGGATTTTGTTCACATTTGGTATAAGAGGTTGGGATTTTGCCTACTTTTAAAATAAAAGGATGGAATTCTGTCCAATTTCTAAATAAGCAGCTGGAATTTTGTCCACTTTTGGTATAAGAGGCTTAGATTTTGTTCACAATTGGGTTAAGATCATGGGATTTTGCCTACCACTGGGATAAGAGACTGGGAATTTGTCCACTTTTGGGATAAGAGGCTGGGAATTTATTTACAACTGGAATAAGAGGTAGAATTGTGTTAACAATTGGGACCTGAAGGTGGGATTGTGCCCATTTTTAGAATAAGAGTATGGGTTATTGCCCACTTTTGTGTTAAGGGCTGGGATTTTGTCCACTTTTTGCATAAGAGGTTTGGATTTTGTTTGCATTTCAGATAAGATGCTGGAATTTAGTCCACTTTTCAGATAATATGCTGGGATTTTGTCCACTTTTGGAATAAGACTCTGGAATTTTTCCAATTTTGGGATAAGCAGCTGGGATTTTACAAGAATTTTTGGATAAATGGCTATGATTTTGTTCACAATTAGGATAATATGCTGGGATTTTACCCACTTTTTGGATAAGAGACTAGGATTTTGTTCACAACTGGGGGTATACAAGGATGGCATATTACCTGCTTTGGCAATATGAGGCATGGGTTTTGTTCACAATTTGGATGTGGATGTGATTTTGTTCAGATTTGAAATAAGGGGCTGGAATTTTGCCCACTTTTGGGATAAAAGACTGAGATTTTGTTCACTTTTTGGATAAGAGACTAGTATTTTGTCCACTTTTGAGATATGAGGCTGGGATTTTACCCATTTTTATGGATATGAGGCTGGGATTTTTTCTACTTTTTGGATATGAGACTGTCATTTTGTCCACTTTTAGGATATGAGGCTTGGATTTTATCTACTTTTGAGATATGAGACTGGGATTTTGTCAACTTTTGGGATATGCAACACGGATTTTGTCTACTTCTCGGATATGAAGCTGGGATTTTGTCTACATTTGGGATATGAGGGTGAGATTTTGTCCACTTTTAGGATTTCAGGCTGGGATTTTGTCAAATTTTGTGACATAAGGCTGTGATTTTGTCCACTTTTGGGGTAAGATGCTGGGATTTTGTTCACAATTGGGATAAAACATTGGGATTCTGCCCACTTTTGGTATAAGAGACTGGGATTTTGTTCGCTGTTTTTTTATTCACTGGCTTTTTATCATGGTTTTGGATATCTCAAATATTTTCAATTGTATTTAATTCTGGAGAAAATAATTAAAAAAAAATTTAATAAAACATTTATGATAAACAATTTTAATGTAGGTTGTTGAATCTTGTATGTGTTGCATGAAACCAAATTTCAGACTTGTTCATAAGCCAAGTCTGTAAACTGTTGTTTAAAAATTTAATTCATGTCTGGGAATTCATTTTTAATCCACTCATTACACACTAATATCAACAAACACTACTCTTGTAGTTCTTCCTAAAATAACTATTCCACTTTACTGATTCTTTAGTTATATAAGATACCACCTATCCTTTCAATCCCAGCATGCACTCTCTTCATCTGGTCCATCAAATATAGTTTGGTATTTATTTGTCAATAAAAAAGAACAACAGAGTGCAGTTTTCAAATACTTTCTCGCTGAGACTATCCCAAGTAAAGTCCTAGCAAACATGCAGCTTCTGTCTGAGACTGGAAGTGAGAATGTTTGTCCTAAATTACTATTCTACAATTATTAATGAGGAAATTTTTAGCAAGGGACTTGTTAGTGATAGCTAATCAATCAGAAAAGAAAATGATTTTGGCTTTTACAAAAAAATCTCATCATTGAAGCCAAAAAACACTTTACAAAAAGTGATGAATAATGAAATCAAATACAGAAATTCTTCTTCTTCTGTGTTCCTTCAGGACGTGGATGATCATGGTTCTCCACAACTTTCTATCATTTGTAACTATGAGTAAGGTTTATTTTTTCAGCTATCATTTCCGATGCTAGTTATGTCCTCCATTTATACAAGCTCATTAGGTAGGTTACTTGCTTCTTTCCTCTGTCCATCTTGCCTTCAATCTGTCATGTGAGTGTCAAATTCTCCAAACCTTCTTTACTCATTAAGTATTCTAGAAATCTCAACTAGATCTTTCTGATTTTATGTATAAGCATTTCCATTCTCTCTAAAACTTCCTCGTTACTCACATGGTCAGTCCATGTTATTTTCAGTATCCCTCTGTAAAACCACATTTCTGATGACTCGAGTCTCTTCTTCACCTGTGAGGTGATTGTCTTGCACTCATTGTCATATAGAATGACTGATATTACATAGTAATTCAGAATTCTTTTCTTTGTTTATAACAAAATGTTCCTATTTTTTTTTTTTTTTTAGATTTTGGAAAGTATCTTTTGCTATCCCAATTCACTTTCAGATTACTGTGACATTTTCCTTCCTCATTTAAAACACTTTCTAGAATTTAAATTTTCATGTTCTTGGCATCTCCAATTCATAGTTTGCATATTGGGCTGTTCCATTTGCTGACAAACATACTTTCTGTTTTCTTACAATTGATGTTTATTTCTTTCTTTTCATTTTCCTTTCTAACTTCTCTAGGAGTTCCTGCAGTTTTGTTTGTGTCTGCTATCAACAAAGCGTCATATACATGTCCTATAATGTCAATAATAAATCTTTATAGTATTTCTAATTCTCTCAGGATCACCCCCACTGTAAAGGTTAAATAAGCCTGCTGAGAAGACACATCCTTGTCATACGTACCTTTCTATTTATGTTTATTTACTGACTTCCTTTTCTAATTTCAAACTTTCCTCAGTGAAAATAATAATTTCTTCTGTATTATCACCAATTAATAATTTATGAGTTTTAATTACAGCTGCAGTCATATCATAAAATACTATTAAACAGTCATACGGCTTTTTATTGCTAAGAGTACGGAAATTAAAAAAATACATCATGTTGATTTAAATCTTTCACTGTATACTATTGTTCATTGAGTGTTATTTTTCGGTTTTATGGTGTTTAATATTTTCATACTTAAAAGCTTCTGAAAATCTTGTAATTTATTAGTTTTCAAAAGGTTCTTTTCAATACGACCATCCTAGGTATGGCGATAAACTACATCTGCGCCCTGGGTAAGATGATAAACTATGTCCAACAGCAAGGCCTCTGAGCAGGAGGTTTTGAGGAACGTGGAACCACCCCTTAATTGCTGGTATTCCCAGGTCCAATTTGACCCAAGGTTGTAGCACCTTTTAAGGTCCTAGCTTTGGGAAAATAGTTAACCCCAAACTGGTGTCAAAACACTATGAAAATGTAAAAATAGGTTTTAATACAAGAAATACTTTGTAAAAAATTAGAACCAGCAATATATTTTTTAAGGAAAAAATATTGCCAGCAGTATTTCTGGCAATATTTTTTCCTTCAAATAAGTATATTTGAAGGAAAAAATATTGCCAGAAATACTTATTTGAAGGAAAAAATATTGCCAGCAATATTTATTTGAAGGAAAAAATATTGCCAGCAATACTTATTTGAAGGAAAAAATATTGCCAGAAATAGATTTAAAAAAAAAAATATTGCCAACAATAAAAATTTTGTCGGTATTAAATACCCCATTCAGGTTGATATATCATAAAACAAACCAAACCCAATTTTCAATATGAAATATATTTTTCAAAATTAAAAATTTGAGTTTCCTAAGGCAACCAAAGGAACAATACTAAATGTTTTGAAGTTGTCTTAACATTTTAGTTTAATAACATAAGCATTTTCTTTATGCCCCATTAAATAAAATAAAATGTATGTATGAAAACTATAAACATTATTATTTACATTATTCGGACTATTGTCCTCATCTTTGTCACCATATTTATTACAACGTTTCGGCCGTTGTACGCTCAGGCTTTCTTCAGGTGGTTGGAATGTCGAACTGAACCCTTTATTTCGCTCACTTGGATAGACTGTTCTAGTTCCACGTGCCATATTTGATGGATGTCAGTTATCAGTTATCTCCTGTTAATTTCCCTCTGAAAGTTCTCCACTGCCTTAACCGAGTATTGAACTCACACTCTTTTAAGGAGTACCAAAGAAAAGCAATGATAACAACAAAGTTGCAATACGAGCTCTGGTAAAAACATGCAATGATAACAGCAAAATTGCAATATGAGCATTGGTAAAATAATGGTTACTGAAGACATTAGGTTTATAATACCCAGAAATTCATACCCAGATGTCCTCAAGGACACATGGCACAGTGGATAAAGGCATTGGTTAGATCCAGAACTACCATTTTAATTTAACTACAAATAAAGGTTCCAGTGACAGGACCCAAAAAGTGTGAGTTCAATACCTGAGTATGTGAGTTCACATTATCAACATAAGTAATAAAGTGGATACTTACTTTGTGGCTATAAATAGATAGACTGATATTGATATATGATAGATCATTCCAAGGAGAAGAAGGATAGTGAAATATGATTTATGTGAATAGACTGATACAGACATGAATGGATTGAAATAGACATGAAGAAACTGATACCAAAAGTTAGGTACAAAGAAACTGATACCAATAGATAGGTACAAAGACACAGGTACCAATATATTGATATTAAGAGACTGGTACCAATAGATGGGTATGAAGAGAGTGGGGCAATAGATAGGTATGGAGAGATTGGTACCAATAAACAGGAATGAACAGACTAGTACCAATAGATAGGTATGGAGAGATTGGTACCAATAGATAGGTATGGAGAGATTGGTACCAATAGGTGGATATGAAGAGACTGTTACCGGTAGATAGGTTAGGGGAGATTGGTATGAATAGATAGGTATGAAGAGACTGATATCAATAAATGGGCATGAAGAGACTGGTACCAATAGATAGGTATAAAGAGAATAGTACCAATAGATGGATATAAAGAGAATAGTACCAATAGATGGATATAAAGAGACTGGTACCAATAGATAGGAATGAAAAGACTGGTACCAATAGATAGGTATGAAGAGACTGGTACAGACTGATATGAATGAAGAAATTGGTACCAATATGTATGAAGAGACATTTACCAATAAATAAGTATGAAAAGACTGGTACCAATAGATAGGTATGAAGAAATCAGAACCAATAGATGGGTATGAAGATATTGGTACCAATAGGAGGGTATGAAGAGACTGGTACCAATAAATAGGTATGAAGAGACTGATATCACTAAATAGATATGAGGAAACTGGTACCAATAGATAGGTATAAAGAGACTTGTGCAAAAAGATAGGTATCAAGAGATTGGTACCAATAGATACAAATAAGGAGACTGATATCAATACATACACATCAAGAGACTGGTACCAATAAATAGGTTTGAGGAGATTGTACCAATAATCAATAGATGTGTATGAAGAAACTGGTCCTAATAGATAAGTTCAACGAGATTGGTACCAATAGATATGTCTGAAGAGACTAATAACCTATAGATAGGTATGAAGAGACTGGTGCCAATCAATGAGCATGAAGTACCAATAGATAGGTATGGATAGACTGGTACCATTAGATAGGCATAAAGATACTGATACCAATAGATAGGTATGAAGGACTGATATCATGAAATAGGCGTGATGAGACTGGTACCAATAGATAGGTATGAAGAGATTGATATCAAAACATGTGTATGAAGTAGCTGGAACCAATAGATAGGTATGAAGAGTCTGGTACCAATATATGGGTATAAAGAGACTGGTACCAATAGGTAGGTATGAAGAGTTTGGTATCAATAGATGGGTATGAAGAGATTGGTACCAATATATAAGTATCAAGAAACTGATATCAATAAATAGACATGAAGAGTCTGGTACCAATTGATAGGTATAAAGACACTGCTACCAATAGATGGGTATGAAGACACTGGTACCATTAGATAGTTATGAAGAGATGATGTACAAATAGACAGGTATCAAGAGATTAGTACTAATAGATAGGTTTTAAAAGACTGATACAATAGAAATACATGAAGAGACTGATATCAATAGATAGTCATGAAGAGACTGATTGCAATTGATGTGTTTGAAGCAGCTGTTGCCAATAGATAGTTATGAAGAGACTGATACCAATAGGTGGGTATGAAGTATCTGGTACCAATAGGTAGATATTAAGAGATTGCTACTAATAGATAGGTGTGAAAAGACTGGTATAAATAAATGGGTATGAAGAGACTGATACCAATAGATAGGCATAGTATGGAATTGACTGTGTTTCCTCTATAAAATTCAATATTAAATACCTAAACAAGAGTTGACATGTTATATCAGTGTAAAATCATTTTTATAAAATCATTGGCAGTGCATTTTCTTAGTAAAATCATTGGCTATGGATTTTTATGATGAAATCATTTGCAATGCATTTTCATAGTATAATCATTTCTAGGCATCTTGGCATAGGTTAACAGTTCACATGTTTGTCCAGTTAACTATTACTACTGATTAGTGAGTTTTATCTTTACTTGGTACTCTATACATCTGACCTTATTAACCTTAACTTAGCTATGATTAATAAATTTCAATTGCTAACTAAAATTTAAAAAACAGCATCCATTTCATTCACACTTACACATATACACATGAATAAACACATGCACAATGATGCCATACTCATGCAGATTCAGAAAGAAAAGGTAACAACAATTACATCTAAGGATACTCACATATTGATTAAACTTTTTATCACCTTGCCTCAAGCTTTCCTCTCCTAAACATTAAACTGACTAGTACTAAGACATTGCACCAAACACAGCACATTTCCTGATATGCAATAAACATGAGAAGTTATTCTGATAAGATATTCACTATCACTTTAACCCCCAACTCCTTGTATCAGTCTAAATGCTAATATAAACAATTGGGATCATAACAGAAACATTGATTCACAATCGATCACCCTAAGCTAAGCTCTATTGTCAGAACAGAATCAGTAACCATTTGAAAATTACAGGTGTTGTAAGTAAAAATTAATTAAATAAATCTTTTTACTTCACTATTTATTTACTTATTGTACAGTTTTGTATATATCATTTCTCTTTTAAATTAACTTAGATAGAAAATTCTTGAGGTTGCTTCCATAAAATCTTACCAAAAAATAAATCTGTTCCCCAGGTTTTTTAAATTTCTCCTTTCATGAAAGAAATACTTCTTCCCCAAGCCAACATACACAATTATATTTTTTTTAAAGAAAACAGTTAAATTCAAAATATTCTATTATTTAAAATATATAATACATAAATTAATTTTTCAAACTAAAAAAATAATTGCATTATAAAAAATTCAGCAGCAGCAATAACGACATTTACTTTCTTTTAGACATTAAATTATATCACTTAGCATCCTCCATAGTTTCAATTAACCTGAAGTATATTTCTGAGCATTCTTAAATTTAAAAATTCTGTAAAAACTAACAACATTTTTACTTCTGTTTATAAATAATTGCTACAAAATATAAGCCTTACATTTACTTTGAAAACATTCATCAGAAGATGAAACATGTTGACTAGGACAAGTTTTCCTTTTCTCTTCATTTATATATTTTCATTCTCATGACTCTGATTCTGAAAGCAATGCCGTTGAGAATTCTAAACTCTTGGTAGGGCCACCCTTTGTTACAAAGTCAAAGACAAGGACCCAGGCTAAGTATGACCAACTCCAAAGACCCCCAACAGTGGAATAAGCAGATGATGATTACAACAGATCTGAACGGTTGAACCTCTGGATGAAGAGGGCTATGCATGATGGATATGCTACAGAAGGTGCCACTCATAATCATAAGTGGCAGTGGCAGTCCGTTGTAGTTTCATAACTGGATTCTGCATGTCTCATTCCATATGTGCTGCAAAGGAGGGTCATGAATTGAAATGTGTGGGTCACTTCCTGGAAAGCTGAGGTCCACCTTAAACAAATTCATGTTATCAGAACTCAACCAACCCTGGCAAATCTAAACAGCAATAAGGAATGTATGCCAGGAATAGGTTTTAATGAAATTGAAAGCTTCTATTCCTGAACCTGCACATTGGTGATGAATTTAGTTATCAACTCCATCATCATAAGGGAAGCAATTAGCAAAGAAAGAAAGAAATTCTAGATAAAACCAACGACAGATATAATATAATAATATATTATTATTTATCTGTTTTCTCTTTACTTTAAACTATCTGTTACATTTATTGTTTTTAATTCCATTCAACTTGATCTCATACACTTATCAGAATGCAAAAAAAAATATAACTTGTCACTTTGATATTGTGTAGGATCTTTTAAAGAGAATAATTCTCGATACGTATTTTGTAAATTCAAGTATCTAACCTGAAGAAAAATTTGAATATTGATAGGCCTGTATGTGAACATGCAAAGATACGCTTATCTTTCTTCCTCTGCCTGTTTGGAAACACCACCCCACCCCAACTCGCTTGGACAGGGGTAGATGAGAATTGGTTATGAAATCCAAAAGATAATTTATCTTTTAAGTGATAACAACTTATTAAAAGTCAGGACATTTGACTAACTTGAATTTTTCTCTGCACATACATACGTGGGTGATGATTTAATTTAATAAATTTTTTTCCCATCCAAGTGTTTATGAAATAAAATAAATTTCCTGTAATAGGCATAGTTTAGTTTTATACACTCACTTTTTTTATGAGACAACTAAGTTAAAATTTAACTATTAATTAAAACACAATAGGTCACGACGTATACCTAATTATATATACCTAAATTCATGTACACAAATCCCACTTGCTCTTAGTTTAACTATACATCTAATCTCTCAGCTTACACTTTGAGATTTTTTTTTCTAATAGATGGATTCGCCTATTGTCCGGTTCACACTCCTCTAGGACCTTTTGAACAGGAGTAGAGATTTATCCCTTGTTTCCGGTTTAGGGTAGTGTTTCCATTTCCCTTTTCTAGGGCCTTAAGAAAAGTAGCTATCATGATATTTTGGCAATGTGACAAACTCTAACCCTGCTTATGTTGAGGATACCAGATCAGCAGTTTTCCGGTTGCTGCATTCCCACAACAAGAAGCCCAAATGCTTTGGTAGCATTTAGAGAGGCTGCTCGGGTAAAGAATTTATAACAATATAATAATAATAATATTAAGGTTCTTTCAATGCTCTGTTGTGCATGGATATGTATCCCTGAAAGCACTTTCAATGTGCCACCTTGAGGTCACACCTTATGATAGGTTGTGTTGAATATTTTTAGGCATGATTTTCTTGCTGCCTCTTATATGAAACTATCATAATCCAGGTTTGAGCGAAGTAGTGACCTGTATAATTTAATTAATGTTTATCGATCTGCTCTCCATTCTGTATGAGCTATCACACACAGACGTTGGAGCAATTTACTACACGTTAGTTTTAAATATTTTAGATGGGGAATGCATATTAACTTTTTGTCAAAAATGATGCCTAGGAACTTGTTTTGTACCACTACTGGGATTTCTATTTCATCTAATTTTAAACAGGGGTCGCTGTGCAATTTTCTTATTTTGCAGAAATGTGGGCATTTGATTTTTGTTTTGGAAAATTTAAAACTATTTTCTGTGGCCCATTTGTGTATTTTATTGAGGCATTGTTGGAGTTATCTTCTTCTGGTATGCATATGTCAAGATCTATACATTAGAAAGCGTTGGGGTTAGTTTTTATGCAGAATAGGTTCAGCAAAAGAATGCTTCCTTGTGGAACCACTTCTTAGTTTTGAATTTCTGATAGATTAGTTTACTTCTTTACACCACTATATGGTGCTGTGACAGTTAAAGTCTCCTAGTATCATAAAAGAAGCAGGGAGTTGACTTATGACTTCATAAATTTTAGCTTCATTTACTGGTTCATTTGGTAGGATATATATCTATGTTTATTGGACTGTGTAAGGTCACTTTAAAAGCAGTTGCCTATAAAGTAGTTGTTAAATTTATTTTACTTTGAGGTACATCATTCCTAACTAGGATTGATGTACCGCCTGACGCACAAAGTCCAGCGCCATATGTGTAGTTGTATTGATGGTATTCTTTTATATACAGTTTGTCATTTAGTTTGCGGAAAGTTTCATGAAAGAAAACAACTGCTGGTGATAAGTCTGTTATTAGCAGAAGCAGTTGATTTGTGTCTGCCTTTATTCCATGGCAGTTTCATTGAATTATTTGATACATTGTTACTAAAGGGTTTGGAGATTTAGCTCAGTTTGTTGTTGTGATTTAATTTTCTAAAGTTTGGAGTTTGGAGCATTTGGTCGTTTGTAGGTTCTAACTTTTCACGTCCATTTTTTCCAGTTTGTCAAATCGGTTTTGGGTAGGAATTTGGTCACTGTAAATTTCTGGGTTTTGTTTTGCTAGTTCTGTTTATGTCTTTAGGAGGTAAGTTCTTGAGTCTATCTCTGATGGTTTTTGACAGACAAAAAGGAGATCACTGTGATCTTTGTAGGAGATTTTATATTTTTTGGAGGAGTGGTTTGAGTTTGAGTGGTAGACTTTGTATTTGTTTTTTCTTTATTTATTATTTCAATTATTTTGTTGACCTTCTGCTGTGGTTCAGTCTGCACTATCTCCTTGGATTATATGTCTTTCTAGTAGTTCTGAGATTTGGGCCAGTCATTTGATCCTAAGTGCTACTCAATGAGGGCTCTGTGTTTATCAGGTTGACTGTTATTCGTTATGATCCTTTCTTGCATTATTTTGGTATAGAAAGGGCCTTTCATGTAGCTTTCTACAATTTGCCTTGGCTCCATGAATGAAATATTTATTTTATATTTCGCCTCAACTATCTATTTTTTTTTTTTTCAGAAGTCTCATGAATATGCTGGATGGTTTTCCTGGCAGTTCACATATCTTACTTTATAACAGCATTCTTCTTCCATATAGTCTGAATCCGTTTGGCCACATTTTCCACATGTTGAATGACTCTTGAAGCACCTTAATGGAGCAGGAATATATTGTTCCACTGGCTCAATTTTGTACCTATTTATTTTTCTAAGGATTTCAGGTTTTGACAAAAAGTAAGGATACATGTCTGTTGTTATAGTTTTTTCATTCCTTTTTATTCCACAGTAATCATTTACCCACTGGTTTCCTATGACAGGTGTCATTTTCTCAGGTGTGACCAGAGACAACTCTCTGCTTCTAATGACTCCCTTAGAAATATTTAGTCTTTCATGGAGGAAGGTTTTTATTTTTATGTTATGGAAAGTCTTCATTTTGATTAGACTTTCGGTGTGTTTTATATTTTCCACTTCTACTAGCAAATTGCCATTTCTCAATTTCTTGAGTGTTTTGGGGTTAATTCTACTGGATAGCACTTTTTCAATCGAGGGGAAACTTTTGCTAGAGGAGTTTTATCTAGTGATGCAAGCACAAGAGGTCTTGTAAATTCAGTATAAAATTCTTTTCCAGAATCAGAGTCAGGAAGATATCGTTTGAGTTTTTGTTTTTATTATTCATCACTTTAATATAGAAAAGACTCACTGAGCTCCCCACCCACCTTGGAGATCAGCATTATGATGTGTCAAGGGGGAAACCAAGACACCTCGACAGGTCAGGGCTACACCAACCAGTATACTAGTATTCGAGAGAGACTCTGAGCACCTGTTAACCATTTGTCGCACTTCCTAAATAAGTGTACAAACTGGTATGTTTACAGCTCTGTCTAAGTTTAGATCTTTTTGAACTGAATGACCCTCAGCCATTGCCTTCTAATGCCTATAAATTGGATATAGATGGTATTTTATCCTGGTGTATATTTGGGGTATTGTATTTAGTTATAAAGTAGACCAGAAATTGATGTAGTTATAGGCGTTAGGACCAGCAAATTGATCGGATCTGGCCTCTCTGACTGCCCATCTCGTCCAGTGACCAAAGTGGTGTGTTGGGAATCAGAAATATCTAACTGACTCCTGAAGCCCTCAACCACCAGGATCTCATCCCCATACATTATAGATCTCCAATCACTACAATCTTAACATGTTCATGTCATTAGTTAACTGTTATCTTCCCTTCCTACCCATTTAAACTGTCCCTTAATGTAACCCTCTACCTCGAGTGGCTCCTGGGCTTGTACAGGGTGAAAAAAAGTAATGGCTCATCCTATACTTTGCTGCTCAAAATAACGTTCCCTCCTTTCCCTTCACATTCTTTTCCCTTTTTTTCTGCTGCCCATTCTCAAAGTAGCTTAATGGCTGTTTCCTCCTATTTCTTTTGTCTTCAGTATACGATGTTAGCGTTAAATTTGCCAAGCCTTCTTATTCTTTTTCTGTATGCTTTATACTTTCAAATACTGAACGATGACGGATCCCCCCAACTTCTAGTCATTTGTTGTTCTAAATAACTTTTACCTCTTTACCATTCTTATTTGTATGTGCTTTGTCCCTTCACTAAACTTTTGTTGCTTACTCACTGTTTCTTCCTGCTTCTCATGCATTCATTATGTCCTGTGAGTGTTAAATTCTCCAAACCTAAGGTTAGCAGATACAAAAATGTAGGACAATGTATTCTGTAATCAATTGAAATGGCGTACATTAAAAAATAAGACAAAATCTAAAATAACAACTTTTATTAAAAATAAAATAATTTAAAGCTATAAAATTCTAATACTATTTATTTAAATATACTTTTCGGAGATGACTATCTTTTACTAAATTTTACCCAATGTGAATCCATTCAATTAGAAGATTACGATCAAAATAATAATAAATCATAATTACAATCATTAGAATCAAAATAATAAATCATTATTACAATTATTACAATCAAAATAATGAATCAATATTACAATCATTACAATCAAAATAATAATAAATCATTATTACAATCATTACACCTAAAATAATAATAAAATATTATTACAATTAAAATAATGAATCATTATTACAACCATTGCAATCAAAATAATAATAATAAATCATTTGATAAATGAGATGCATAATATGAATGGAAGAGAAGATGAAAATAAATTAATATTTTGATGATAAGGAGGATAGATAACGATTGACCATTGACTTGAAGAGATCAAGATCAAAACATTTGTTCCAGAAATGACTGTTCTAATTGGTTGGTTCTAATTGGAATTTTCTTCTTAGATTTGGAACACAAAAGAAATTAGGGTGATTCAACTCCATAGAAATGGAATGACGAGCTCTAACTGTAAAGGTCTGAACTGATAAAACTAAAGAATAGAGCTCGTATATCTACCAGGGAAATAGCAATAGAGTAGATAGAGGCCTTTGCAACAAAAAGGTCTGCGTGGAAAGTGGATGTAGGGTAGAATACAAGTCTTATCCCACAGGATTGAGTAAATGATTTTTAGTGTATAGCTATGAAAATTCTACAATACTTCTGCAAATATCTGTCTATATTTCTGAGATGAGGTATTATGTACACTATTTACATTATTCGGACTATTGTCCTCATCTTTTTTGCCATATTTATTACAACGTTTCGGCCGTTTTACACTCCAGCCTTCTTCAGGTGGTTGGAATGTCGAACTGAATCCTTTATTTCGCTCAAGGACACATGGCACAGTGGATAAAGGCATTGGTTAGATCCAGTGACAGGACCCAAAGAGTGTGAGTTCAATACCCGGTTAAGGCAGTGGAGAACTTTCAGAGGTGAATTAACAGGAGATAACTGACATCCTTTAGACATAGCACACAGATCTTCCAATGCAGATATTGACCTACCCTGTCATGACAGTTTTTGTACTCATTGGGTGTGAGTATTATTATTTTACATCTGCCTTTATTAGTTAGTTATTTAGTACATTACGCCTTGTCAATACCTCATGAATAATGAGCTATTTTGTTACGATTGCAAAGAAAGACAGGTAAAACATACTGAAAAAAAATTTAACATACACAAAGCCTTTTGTAAGGTGTGGGCTGTTTTGTATTTCTTTAAGGCATGAACTTCCAGGAATCCCTTCAATTAGTCTACTGGAATCTTTTCCAACCAATCCGAGGGCTCCAACTACAACAGGAATTGTTGATGTTCTCATGTGCCACATTTTTTAAATTTCGATTTCAAGGTCCTTGTATTTTGACAGCTTTTTGAAGATCTTCAAAGATACATTACATTCCGCAGGGACTGCTATATCAATAAGGAGGAACTTATTTTGTTTGTGGTCTCTAATAACAATGTCTGGGTGGTTAGCTTTGATTTTCCTGTCAGTGTGTATTGTGTAGTCCCATAAAATTGTAACAGGTCCCATCTCCGTAACCGGGTCTGGGTGGTGTTCATACCAATTTCTTTCAGTTTCCTTCTCATAGAAGTTGCAGATTTTCCAATGCAGATATTGGCCAACTCTGTCATGCCAGGTTTTATATTCAGTGGGTGCGAATACCATGCAGCCTGATACAAGACGATCGATTGTTTCTGGGTAATTATCACAAAACTTGCATTTTGGGCTAACACTATATTTTAGTATGTGTGCTTGATAATTTCTAGTTAACAAGTATTGGTCCTGTGCAGCAAGGATAAAACTTTCGGTTTCAGCTTTTAACCCTGCACTACGGTAGGTACGTGGCTTGTCTACATCAGCTTGTTTGGTACGGGCAGTGTATTGGTCATGAAGCGGTTTATCTTACCATTTTTTCTGTATATAACCGGTTGCATTTGTTTTTGCTTTCTTTTTATGTATTTTGCAGCTTCAATCAGTGTATAGTGCTTGTATTTCTGCATCCATTTGAAACTCCATTTTGAACTTGGCTTCTTTTATTACGGAATAAAGGCGCTTACTACTTTCATGTTCTTTGACACATATCATCATCCAGTCTTCTGTAGTTTCCAGGTATCTTTAAAGGCCAATTGTTGTAGTTTTGTAGGACAATTCTAGTTGAACTAATCCTCTGCCTCCTTCGGATCTGGGCGCATACAGACGATCAACATCAGCTTTGCAATGATGCATGCGGTAGCAAGTGAGAAGCTTTCTCGTTTTGACGTCCATTCGCTTAATGTCAGTTATGGTCCAATTAAGGATGTTAAAGCTGTATTGCACCACAGGGACAGACAAGGTGTTTATGGCTGATATTCTGTTTTTTGAGTTCACCTCAGTAATTAGTACCAGACGCACACACCTGTAGTATTCCTTTCTTACCTTCTCCTTCATTTGGATATGTTATATACCATCTCCTTCGATAATTCCTAGGTACTTATAGGCTTCATCTTGTTCCAGTTTCTTAATCTTTGTGACAAAGTCTAAATCTATTGAAGTTGTTTCTATAATTCTCCCTTTCTTGAATGTTACTTTTGCACATTTATCCGAAGTCCATATTTATATCGTTACTGAAACATTTTACAATATTGAGGAGGCCCTTCAACTCATTGTCATTTTCAGCAAAGAGTTCATCCATGTAGAGTAGGTGATTGAATAATGTTTTGTCAAGTTTGTAATCATAGTTACTGTTGTTCAGTTCATGCGTAAGGGGGATTAAGGACAAAAAAAAACAGAAGGGGTGAGAGGGAGTCTCCTTGAAAGTTTCCGCATCGGATATTCAGACTGTTGGAGATAGCAGTGCCTCTGGTGTGATTTAGGTATATAATGTGGTATTCCACATTCCCATGCTGTTCTTAAGGAAATTTACTATCACGAGGGAGACTTTGTACATTTCCAAAGTCTTAAGGATCCAAGAGTGTGACACACTATCAAAGGTTTTACGATTAGTCTGCGCTAAGATTTCTACAACTTCTCCTGCAATTTTCCAGGATCATTTTGTTTATCAGTAGTTGATTTTTGCAGCCATATGAACCTCTCTTGCATCCTTTCTGTTCCAGTGGAAGAATGTTGTTTGCTTTGAAAAAATAGTAAGTTTAGTTCGTCAGGACAGACATGATCAACATAGACGTGGTGGAGAGACATGTTATTGGCTTATAATCATTCGGATCATCTGTTTCACTTGTTTTTGGCATGAGATATGTAATGCCTTTAATGATCCAATCCGGGATTTCATCGGGATTATTTACAAGCATTGATAGAGATTTTGCAAGGATTTTATGGATAGATGAGAGATGTTAAAGCCAGAAATTGGGCACTTTGTCATTTCCTGGGGATTTCTATTTTTGGGGATTTCGTTAGAGCTTGCCTAATATTATCTGTGGTTATATTTTCCCACTCTTGCATAGGTGCATCCAGCATTTGTTTTTCTTCATGTTGGATCCATTCTGCATTTGGGTTATATTCCTTTGGGCTGCTGCAAATATTCATTATTATTATTATTATTATTATTATTATTATTATTATTATTATTACAATAATTATTATTACAATTACAATTATTATTATTACTATTATTACAATTATTATTATTACAGTTATTATTATTATTATTATTATTACAATTATTATTATTACTATTATTGCAATTATTATTATTACAATTATTATTATTACAGTTATTATTATTATTATTACAATTATTATTATTGTTATTATTACAATTATTATTATTATTGCTATTATTACAATTATTATTATTACAATTATTATTATTACAGTTATTATTATTATTATTATTATTATTATTATTATTACAATTATTATTATTACTATTATCACAATTATTATTATTACAATTATTATTATTATTATTACAATTATTATTATTGTTATTATTACAATTATTATTATTACAATTATTATTATTATTATTATTGCCTTTTCATTTTTTATAATAACGCTACTATTTTTTTAGATATTCAATTACTCTTTCGTTGTTTTCATTATTTACTCAATTTTCTTTTATCTGTTTGATTTTTTATTCCAGGTGATGCATATATATATATATATATATATATTTTTTTTTTTTTTACGGGAGAGTACCCAAAATTCTTTCCAGCACGACATATACTCACTCCTTTTTTGAAACGTACTAAAAGTTATCGTTTGTTTTCCTATTTCACACTCTAAAAAACATCTTTATGAATAAAGTTTAATACTGTAAGACACGCTCGATTACTTTGGTTTACTTCTCTCTTAAATTTTGTTTTATAACTTTTTTCTTTCGAAACGAAAAAAAATTACCTGAGACAGTTTTTTTGAGTTATTTTTGATGGGAGCTGAAGAGTGAATAAAAATTTATTATTTTTTACTTCAACGTCAAAGCCCCTTAACGTGATTTGAAATAGACTACAACTATTTATAGCTTTATGTCTGTATTCAATTACCTAGAAATCTTTCTGGAAATTTCTGGAAAAATAGAGATCAATGATTCCTATTTACACACACATACATGGTAAATCAATGAACAGCAACTTGATCTTACAAGTAAATCTGAGTTCAAGCAAGAATAAATAATGACTAAAATGCTTCATCTAATCATAAAATTTAAGATAATATTACGACTAATAGGCATAGGCTGATTCTCTGAGTAGTTGTAATAAAAAGCAATTGAAATTAAGATGAAAGAAATACTAGTCAAAAATTAATATTGGCTGACAATACTTCATCTAATCATAAAATTCAAGATAATATTGCTACTAATGGCCTTATACTGATTGTTTAAGTATTTATGATAACAAAAAAACAAGTAAAATTGTTTTGGGGGGTTTTCGTTTGATACTTAGTTGTACAAATTTCCTTCATTTCGCATATTTCTCGATTATATTTTCGGTAATGAAGCATTGTACCGATTAATAACACGTGTGAACTAATAAAGGACATAAGACTTGAATTTTTTCTATTGAACATCACATTTTATTCCACTACAATACTTGCTCAATTATCTTCCATCAAGCGAACATCGTCTTTACATTCGTCATTGATGTCATAGATTCCTACACTTCTCCCTCGAGTGGTTGTCTGCATAACCACCTATACACATTTTCTCACCGGCTCACATATCAGGCACAAGCAGATACTCACCTTTCAGGATCATTACAGAGAACGAATAAAATATTTGACGTCCGCGGCTTGAATGTCATCACATTCATTCATCTAATGTAAATGGGCATGTAAAGAATTACGAAAAATATCGATTCCATATAATTTCTACTTTTAAAGAATCTAATAATTTGAAATTATTTATTTTTGTTCTACGTCTTATTATCTCATCGACATAATATTGTCTCTCTGGGATTATTCTAAAAATGCTTTCATGGTAATTGTTCAGATGAGCTCTTCGCTATGGTACCTAGACTTTTTGAATTTAAGCGCAGTACTAAACTGGCGTAGAAATCTCAACAATTTACAAGTGAGCTGGCTAGATTTAACCGAAAGTTCCATGCTAAAAGTTTCTTCTTTCGGACACCTTACTTTTTGAAATCCCTTGAGCTTCATGCTTTCCAACAAACTTTTATCTGCAAAAATTTAAATGGAACGTTAATCGCTATCTACTGTCCTGATTATTTTTATTTTGTTCCTGTCCCTTAGAAATGTTTCTGTTTCTAGCTCTTCAATGCCAAGTACCCCTTCTGTCCCAATGGCTTGACTGCCTTGTATGTAGTGGAGTTGATTAAAATAAAAAAGAGAAATAACGGCAAAGAGAAAATAGTGGAGAACCATAATCACAAACAAGCAAAAGAACAGGGTACATAAGAGAAGAAAACTCGATAAGCGTAAGCATGAAAAACGCATTTTATTCAGCAGGAAAAGTCTTCATTTTTCAAAGAAATCTATTTATATGAGATGCACTAAAGCCAACGCATCCACATGCATATTATAGATTGAACACCTGCATCATCATCCACATTAATATCACAGATTGAACACCTGTATCCTCATCCACATTAATATCACAGATTGAACACCTGGATCCTCATCCACATTAATATCACAGATTGAACACCTGGATCCTCATCCACATTAATATCACAGATTGAACACCTGGATCCTCATCCAGATTAATATCACAAATTGAACACCTGGATCCTCATCCACATTAATATCACAGATTGAACACCTGGATCCTCATCCACATTAATATCACAGATTGAACACCTGGATCCTCATCCACATTAATATCACAGATTGAACACCTGGATCCTCATCCAGATTAATATCACAGATTGAACACCTGGATCCTCATCCAGATTAATATCACAGATTGAACACCTGGATCCTCATCCACATTAATATCACAAATTGAACATCTGCATCATCATCCACATTATACTTAGAACCTTCTTTACATGTTATATTTACTGGATACATGTGTTTGAATAGACATGCACTTTTTTAAACAACAGTGAAATTAATGTATGCTGTCTCACAGATCAAAATCCTCATAAAGATAATATATCCCTTCCCTCCAGCCCAAATGATGGGATTCGAACCGGTATTCCTTTTTTCGACTGAAATCTACTTTGAAGACAGACATGTTATTACAGGAAATTAACGCTCAATTATCAAATCTAAAAATAAGAATATTTTTCATTGGGTCCTTCTGAAGTCTATATGCCATCAACAGATGATGTTTCGACTTGAAGACACACTAAATTTGATTTCTCGTCTTCAACATGATTGCTCATTTCCAAGTATGCTCCTCTGCTCAGACACCTTTATGTTTCTTTAATAGCCACAAAGCCAATCCGTGGTTCATACTGCAATTAAGCTTTCCTTCTCTTAAACTGGTTATCGACCATGACTAAAGAGTCCAGTCTACACTACTATTTAACTCATTGCAGAGATTGATTGATAAATTGATTCATTTACTACGACGTATCAAGACTAGAGAGTCCAGTCTGCACTACTATTTAACTTACTGCCGAGATTGATTTAGAAATTGATTCGTTTTCTACAATGTGTCAAGACCTGCAGGTTATTTAAAAGCATTTATTCAACACAAAACGTCTTAAGTTTTCAACATAATCCCTTTCTATAAGATACACTTACGCCAACGCTTTTACATTCATATCACACATCGAACATTATACACTGAAAATTTTAAATCATATTTTACGCCAATTTACGATTGAGGTAGCTAAATGTAACCATAAATTTTATGCTAACAGTTTCTTTTTTCGCACTTCTCGCTTGTGGAACTCCCTTCCGGCTCCTTGCTTTCAAGCCAACTTTAATCTACAAAAAATTAAATGCAATGTCAATGGCTATCTATTATTCTCCTGATTACTCTTTTTTGTTTCTGCTCATCATTAATGTGTCTGTTTCTAATTCTTCCACACCCAGTAATCCCTTATGACTTAGTGGCTTTACTAACATTTCTATCTTTTTTCGGGGAGGGGCGGTCGGTTTTACTTTTTACATTTTTTAAGGTATAAAGAAAAGTTCACACTATTTGCAATAAAAAAAAAAACGTCATTAAATGCTGTGACCCCAACAATTAACATTACATTAATAAACACATTATAAGTATGGACACACACACAGACACACATACATATATACACGCACAGAAAAAAAAAAAATATATATATATATATTGGGGGGGGGCAACTCGACCTGGTTCTAAAGGCAAGCAAGCTTGTCTCGCTAGAACAATTATGACTGGGTAGTGAGTTCGATCATCACTGGCTGCCCCTTATTTCGGCATTGTGCCACATCTAAGCTACGCTACTATATATATATATATATATATATATATATATATATATATATATATATATATATATATATATATATATACCTGTGTGTGTATGTATGTATGTGTGAGAAGAGAGAAACCGCAAACATTTTGGGTTGTAATGTGAATTTTTATTTAAATATATATTATGCTTTATTTTCCATAATTTTGCAACAGGTGTTTTGAGTCTCGCAAAGTTCTTCAGGTAAAGAGTGGATATTTCCACATATTATTAAAATGAATTAATTTTCCTTATGTTTTTCAATGTTAAATATTCTTGATGTTAAACATTTTCTTTTTTGTGTGGTAGTGACACAAATGTCTTTCTTGAACTGGCAGTGAGAAAGTTCTTCTGTTTGAAGGGTAATAAAACAATTAAGATTGGTCCTAGAAAGGGTGAGGAAATATATCTGTATTCTTATTTTTAATGACCCCTGTGTTTTCTTAGATTTATTTGCAATTTTTTTTTTTTGATTGTGTGTGTTTTTGTTAGTATGCGTATGTATATGTATATTCCCTCTCCACACATACATACTGTCTTATTATAACGAATTAGTATGCACACACACACACACACACACACACACATATATATATATATATATATATATATATATATATATATATATATATGCAAACATACACACACATCCTATGTTGTGTAGGGTTTGTGTGTGTACGTTGAAGCAAAGGTGTGAAGACATGGAAAACATTTTTAAAAATTGACAAATTAAAACAAAAGACGTATTGGGGTGGCCAAAAGCTAAGCAGAGTATTAAGAAACAGAAAAATTCCATTGTAAATTTAGAAAAGAATACTGAACTGTTACGTGATATTTTCCATCTGTATGGCAGTGCGTGCTGGACAATCTCCTCAGATATGAAGAAGAGACTCCAAGCAACAGCAATGTGATTCTACAAAAGGACTCTGAGGATACCATGGACCGAACATGTAAGCAACGACGAGGTTCTGGAGGGAATGGAAACGGCAGTTAAAATTTCAGGGACACGTAATGAGGAAGGAAGGCTTGTAAAACCTGATACTGAGGGAAAGAAAGATAATGGGAAGCAATGTATAACATACTTGATGGGCTTAAGCAAATGAATAGCAGAACAGGGGTTGGGAGAGATAACAAACAGAAAAAAATTTAAGAACTACAAGGGACAGGAAGATGTGGAGGGCCATGATTACCTTCGTCTTGAAGGGATATGACACATAAAAGAAGAAGAACGTTATGAAACAATAAAGTCATCACTCTTTACTTACCTATGTAAAGATGTTGAAAATTTGCTTTAATGTACGTTAGGCATAGTTGTCAGTTATTATTACGTACGCTGTAATAAAATAAGTCGACCGAAATGTTTTAAGTTTATAATTTCTCTCTACTTTGTCATTCTAGTATACAAGCTTGTTAAACTACCCAGTGCTAACACTGCTCGAACGCATAACGAAAACTTTTTTTCTTTTGTTATCTTTGGTTTTATATACCTAAGTTATCCCAGGAGACACTACGTAAATTTAAGCGAGCTGTCATCACCAGAAGGTTAAAAAACTAAGTCAACAGCCACTTGACATTTGAACTGTGTTGACAGAAAAATAGGCTTCCGCTGTAAACAAATGGTGCTACTTTGGCTTGTTATCTACAAAGAAAAATATCTAAACAGTACAAATTTTATTTTGGATATGGTATTTACATAGTAAAACATATTAACATAAAGAAAATGCAATTAATTAAAATATTAAAACTTTTCTTTTATTTATATTCTAGCGATAAACAGCATGTGCAAAATTTTACAATACATGTCAATCAACACCTCTATTAAAACCGGCTTTCTCTTATTTTAAGGTACATTTTTCAGCACAGAAAGTAAGTAATGTTTGTTTCAAAATATATTAAATAAACTTTATAATTTCTAATTTTCTTGAAAAAATTATAATACATTTTTAAAAGAATTTTAAATGGAGAATTTCCCTTTTGTAAGCATAAGTGAAAAAATGACTGATGGCCGATTTTCAGTTAATTTTGCTGATTCAAAAAAAAAAGATTTTTAATTAAGTAACTCCATGAGTTCGCTAAAAAATAGTATAGCATGATGAAAAAAGACGCCAAACTTGACGAAAACAAAATTTTATCGTCTAAATACAAATGTTATTATTAAGAGAAAAGATCAAAGTATTTTGGGGGTATCTAGCACGTCCGAAATTTTCGTTAAAAATCTTGTTTTTTTTTTTTTTTTTTGTTTTTGTTTTTTGTTTTTTGAGTCATCAAAATTGGCAGATAATCAATCATGGCAACCCTTTTTTCTATTTTATAAAAAAACTGAAAATCTCACTTTAAAATTCTTTTAAATATCAATTATCATTTTTTCAAAACTTATTTTAAGAAAATCAGAAATTATAATGTTTATTTAAAATATTTTGAACCAAGCTTAACTTAGCTTCTGCACCGAAAAGATGAAAATTGAAAATAAGACAAAGCACGTCTTAATCTTTCGCGTCACTTGACAGGTGACGAAAGATATTTTCATGACGTTTAGATAGCTTACATGAGGATAATTCTTTCTACGGATGGAGTGAAGTGAAGTTATTTAGATTTAAGTGAACAAATTATTTACTTCTTTTATTTTTAAGGAAACCTTTCAGCGCTCTAATCCTTATTTATTTTTTTTTTTTTTTTTGTACTTTGCTTTCATCTTTACGTTTTGCGATGCTTTATGGAAAATATATTATAAAGAAATTAAAATAAAACTGTTAAGAGTGAAATTAAATTTCATATTTCATAAGAAAGGTATCAAATTAATTTATAGGTAACTTTCTTATGACATTTTATCAGAAGTGTACATAAAATACTATAATTTTATGTACATTTATTACATTTTACTGTCTTATTTGTATTTCCATTCATTTTATTATTAATTTTGATATTTCATTTATGGAAAAATGTCATAACTGAGATTAATATAAAAATAAGATCATATAAATTTCATAAGATGATACTGATACTAGATTCGATCGAATTTCTAGAGTTTTCATAAAATTAGTTTGGGGTGGTGTGTAATAAATATAAAAAAAATATTTCTGCTATGACTTAAAAAAAAATATTTATAATAATTTCGATCATCTATGAATAGTTTCTGAAAGTTTCATTAACATCCGACAATTATTTTTATTTTTGCAAGATTTTCCAAAATTAATGTGTCATACAAACAAAAACAAAAAAAACGTGCTAAAAATTGTATATGTTATTTTACTAGTTCCGGTGATACAAAGATAAACAAGGTTTTTTTAATCAAAATTTAGAATGTTCTAAAAAGAAGGAAAAATTTTTTAAAATAATTAAAAAAAACTTTGGTCTTTCCTCTTCATAATAATATAAACATAGACGATAAAATTTTGTTTTCGTCAAGTTTGGCGTCTTTTTCATCATGCTATGCTCTTTTTTTTTTCTTCATGGAGGTACCTATTTTTAAGGAAAATTTTAAAAGTCAAGCATGTAGATCGCACACCAAAGTAGATTCACAATATATAGATAACAAGCCAAAAAGGAAGAGAAACAAAATGTATTTTTTCACTGCGTTTCAAGAAAAAAGCAGATATTTTTTGTTCAAAAACCAGTCGATTAACCACTAACCAATGTACTTCGATTCAAATTTCTAGGAGTGCTACTTAATTTTAGGAAAAACTTTTTTAATAAAGTTTCATTTTTCGGTTGATATATACATCTTTTGCTATGAAGGAGTTATTTTCTGGCAGAAAACATAAAAAAATATTTGAAAATAGTTTTGAAATCAGTAAGCAAAAGTAATTTTTCTATTCATTAGAATCATAGATAAAACTTCAGTGTAACCCGGATATAAGAGACCCGGATATAAGAGACCCTGATATAAGAGAAACTCGGATATAAGAGACTTCTTCTGCGGTCCCGACAACTCTCTTATATCCGGGTTACACTGTATAACATAATTAGTTCTTATAAAATACTAATACATGTTTCGGAACTTCAATTACCTTCATCAACTAAAGATTTACAATAATTCTATTTTTAAAATAGAAATGCAAAAGTGCAATACAAACTTGAAATGGTAATAATTAAAAAATTTAGGAAAGAGAAAATAATTCAATAATTCAAAAAAGAAGAAAAAGAAAAGAAGAAAATAAAAGAAGCCGTAGAGAAAACGAAAAAGAAAAGAAGAAAAGGAAAAAAGAAAAAGAAAAGAAGAAAAAAGAACAGAAGAAAAAGTTAAGATAAAAGAAAAAGAAAAGAAAAAAGGAAAAGAAAAGAAGAAGAAAAAGAAAAGAAGAAAAGGAAAAGAAAAAGAAAATAATAAAAAAGAAAAGAAGGAAAATAAAAGAAGAAAAAGAAAAAAGAAAAGGGAAAGAAAAAGAAAAGAACAACAAAAAGAAAAGAACAACAAAAAGGAAAGAACAACAAAAAGGAAAGAAGAAAAAGAAAAGAAGAACAAAAAGAAAAAAGAAAAGAACAAAAAGAAAAAAAGAAAAGAAAAAGAAAAAGAAAAGGAGAAGAAAGAGGGAAGGAAAGTAAGGAGGAGGGAGAGTGTATGCATCATTGTTAATTCTGTCTAATTATTTATACATCCTCATTTATATATTATAAATTAAATCATTGTTATTTTTTTAGTTCTTTCGTGATTAACTTCTGTTATTTATTTTCTTGTAAAACTTAAAACTTCAGACTTCAAAGATATGTAAATTATCTTAATATATTTAAATAATTTTTTTTTTATAAATTATATTGTCAAAGAAAATCCTAACTGAAGTTTTTAATTTCATGATTTGTAACACGCTGTAAATTAAAAACCAACAAATGCCCGTCAGAAATAATTTCCAATTCGATACACAATATTCAAAATTGGCTCAAGATTAATTAAAAAATTTTAAAATGAAATTAAATAAACAAACTTATCCGTCCTATTTTGTAAACGATGATATTTTTAAAAGGACGCTTCAAAGACGTATTGGAATAGCCAAGTAGGTATTCCAAAAGCTAAACAGAGTACAAGAAATGGAGAAAATTCGCTAGAAACAAGGAAAAGAGTACTAAAAACTGCTATGTGATATCAGCCCTCCTGAATGGCAGTGAGTGCTGGACGATCTATTCAAAGATAGATAGATAGATAGATAGATAGATAGATATGAACAGCCTAAGATAGATAGATAGATAGATAGATAGATAGATAGATAGATAGATAGATAGATAGATAGATAGATAGATAGATATGAACAGCCTAAGATAGATAGATAGATAGATAGATAGATAGATAGATAGATAGATAGATAGATATGAACAGCCTAAGATAGATAGATAGATAGATAGATAGATATGAACAGCCTAAGATAGATAGATAGATAGATAGATAGATAGATAGATATGAACAGCCTAAGATAGATAGATAGATAGATAGATAGATAGATATGAACAGCCTAAGATAGATAGATAGATAGATAGATAGATAGATATGAACAGCCATAGATAGATAGATAGATAGATATGAACAGCCATAGATAGATAGATAGATAGATATGAACAGCCTTACATAGATAGATAGATAGATAGATAGATATGAACAGCCTTACATAGATAGATAGATAGATAGATAGATAGATAGATATGAACAGCCTTACATAGATAGATAGATAGATAGATAGATATGAACAGCCTTACATAGATAGATAGATAGATAGATAGATATGAACAGCCTTACATAGATAGATAGATAGATAGATAGATATGAACAGCCTTACATAGATAGATAGATAGATAGATAGATAGATAGATAGATATGAACAGCCTTACATAGATAGATAGATAGATAGATAGATATGAACAGCCTTACATAGATAGATAGATAGATAGATAGATAGATATGAACAGCCTTACATAGATAGATAGATAGATATGAACAGCTTTACATAGATAGATAGATAGATATGAACAGCTTTACATAGATAGATAGATAGATATGAACAGCCTTACATAGATAGATAGATAGATAGATAGATAGATAGATAGATATGAACAGCCTTACATAGATAGATAGATAGATAGATAGATATGAACAGCCTTACATAGTAAGATGTGCACCCTTCTGCTTACTATATCAACAGAATAAGGGGGCAATTCGAGAATGAATTATTAACAGTGAACTTTATTCAATGTAAAAGGAGTGATGACATGGCTTTGTGATGAGACAATAACTAAATACCCAAATTCAAACCCCGTTGCAAGAAATTTGTTGTTACCCTTTTCATCTTCATATTGAGCTAAATGTGGTTTTAGTGCTGTAAATGATTTGTTATTGAAGAAAAGAAATCGACAGGATATCATTAAACGAAGAGACTTGAGGCTTAAGCTGACTAACTTGGTGGCTAATATAAAATCTATCTGTAGCAGGCATGATGCACAAGGATCTCATTAACAGTCATTTTGTGATGAGCTTAAACTTCATTTTGCATTATTATTTCATGATTAAAATGATCAAAGTATATTACAGAATAAAGCTTTCATTTAAATATTTTATATTTCTGCCTTTCAGTTCTCTATTATATGTTTTGAAACTATATATATTTAATTATCTTTTGTTTTTTAAATTTTTCTCTTTCATGGACGCCATGGTCTTTGGAGTCTTGCTTAGAGACCAAGTTAATGGCTTTTTAAGCTTCATTCACGTGAATTGCAGTAAAATTTTGAATATGTAAGAATTAAATATTACAGTGGAGGGGACACCAGAATTTTAGAAATACCAAAGTGGGGAATGGTCCCAAATCAGTTGAGAACCACTGATCTTATTTCAGAGCTTCTAATCCTACAAATCGAATTCTATAAAATATATTTTCTTTATGGCACACAAAACAATGGAACATTGCAAAATTAACTTTAACAATAGATTTCTTCTAATACTAACTGTTTATATTCTGAAAAGCAAATAATGTATGTAGTTAATACATTTTTATTCGTGATATGTCAATATAACATGTTTTTCTATTTTGCTATAAAACTAAAAATATTCGAAAGTCTCAACTCGAAAGGCCAAGTTAGGAAAGAGTACTGAACTGTTAATTATATCAGTTCTTCTATATGGCAGTGAATGCTGGGCAATCTCTTCACAAGAGACTTGAAGCAGCAGAAATGTGGAAGGATGCTGAGAACACCATGGACCGAACATATGAGTATCGATGAAGTTTTAGGGAAAATGGAAACAAAAAGGATACTCATAATTAACAGCAGGAAGAGAGAGTTGAAATTTCTAGGGTATATAATGAAGAAAGAGGGCTTGGAAAATTTGATACTCACAGGACAGAGTGAAAGCAAGAAGGACAGAGAAATGCAACACATAGCCTACCTGGTGAGCTTGTGCAAATGAATGGCTGAGGAACTTATTAAGAGCTACAAAGGACAGTAAATTGTGAAGAGTCATGATAGCCAACGTTCTGAAGGGACACAGTACATAGAGTAATAAGTGTACATACCGTGAAGCACTCAAAAGTTAGTGACTTTCTTCTACTTAAAGCTATCAGTTCAGTTAAAATTAGTTAACCGTCTCATTTACATACACCTAATAAAAAGGAGTTCAAGTACATGGAGAACTATCAAAACCATGAGACCTAATAGCCAATCTAGTAGCAGTCTTAAATTAAATGTGGTTGAGGTAGCAAGCAGGAAAGCTCATTAGAACAATTTCCATGAAAATATTTATAGAGTAAGCAGAGGGAAACCACCTTTTAGATACATATAAACAGGGTGAGATAGATAGATAGATAGATAGATAGATAGATAGATAGATAGATAGATAGATATGAACACCCTTAGATAGATAGATAGATAGATAGATAGATAGATAGATAGATATTGTGGGTCTTTATGTGCACGAGTACTTGTGCGTATGTGTGCACGCATGCAAAAGCACTTCTGTGTACGCAAATAAATCTATTAAAATATATATAAACAAATGAAGAAAAAATGCTAGATAGTAAAGAAAAGTGAGATGAAAGGAATAATTATCAATTGTAAAAAAAAAAAAAAAAAAAAAAGAACGAAAAGAATTGTCCAAGATGCAAACTACGAATTACTGATGTCAAAATTAAGCGAGTGCAGAAATTTAGCTATTTGAGAAATGTTGCAACAGACGATGGAATCCGAAGGCGAATTGAAATAGCTCAAAAATGTCTTCCAGAAACTAGACAATCCTACCTAACGAACCTTTGTAAATGGATGACAAAGCAGGAACTGATTGGGATAGTAAGGTGACAAATATTGCTTAGAGCTACAAACGATAGAAAATTATGGAGAGCCATGATCACCCACATCATGAAGGGACATTATACATTTCTTTTGTGCTGACTAATATATTTGAGATTTTGTACAGACAGTTTATTATTTGTTAAAAAATAAATAACATCCTTGAGATAAAGGAATATTTGTGTTGATACGATAGACAATATATCCAGACGTCATGTGACTGGAAAATATGACAGAAGCCTCTCTTCACAAAATAGCAACAGAAGCACACTACAGATTGACAAAGAGTGAAAGTGTGTACAGCCGTTACCCTTTTAAGACTTTGCACTCACCAAGATGTAAATATACTTTTCAAGATTTGGTAAACTGAAGTAAGGAGAAAGAAAATTAAATTTTACAGTAATTTGAAAATCAGATCTGTATAGAGACAACCTATCAGAACTTTTTCGCTGGAAGATGTCTGGAGTTTAGACGTTGTTTACTACAACGACTGTTAATAATAAGACAACAAATAATAAGCACGATAATTCAACGAATTGTTGTGATTAGAAAAATATTATTATTATTATTATTATTATTATTATTATTATTATTATTATTAAATTGTGATAATGTTTTGGACGAGGAAATGATTCTTATTATCGGTGTTCTTGTCAAGCGAATTTCTTTTTTATTTATCTTCTATTTTCACGCGAGTAATTGTTAGTGGTTTTAATTGGAGATCAAGCGACAACAATTGCTCCAGGACCTTCCCCAGTATTATAACTGAGTTTATTAATCATGGATGAATTCGATTATTTCTTTGATTTGCAATTCTTTCAACCTCTTTCTAAGGCTCCCTAAGATTTTTCCCAAGTGATCCAATAACGTTGAACGCAACTGTTATCTTCATATTTGACAGATTGT
>OZ010616.1:14540004-14620004 GCA_963932145.1 Acanthosepion lycidas
TAGTTCATAAAAGTGGGCATTAAAGTCAACTGACGATTGCGTATAAACATCAAACAAACAAAAATATTTTTTTATATTTACATACGCTCTACCTGTGATATTGATAACTTTAACCCGTAAATATAGCATACCTGAAAACCATATATATATATATATATATATATATATATATATATATATATATATATAATTTTTGGTACATTAGCATTTATTAGACTTTCCTCAACTTATAGTAGCAATAAACGTCTGCAATAGATTTCTTCTGTCTCGCGATTGCAACACTCGACAGCCAAATCACAGTTCAAACGATAGTCCGTCGTAACAGTCCAACAGGCAACGTAGAAACGACAAATGGAGTCACACATCCAACCTTCACTTCTCACCGGCAAAAACGCGTGTCCGTCCACCAAGCTCAGAAAATCTAATCCCACATAAGCGAAAAACAACGGCTTTTGTTCACCGAGGGATCTTTCTGATTGGTCACGTCATTCAGAGGAGGGAAGAACATTGGCATAGATTCTGGTCCTTAAAATAGATTTTTGCTAATTATTTTTGGTAATTTTTCTTCGGCAGATCGCACACAAAACACGAACTCTTTTTCGAGGTAGCTGATTATCGCTTTCACTACAAATCAAATACCAATTATATAAGCATAGTTTAAAGATAGACATTTGTAATTAACAACAAGGTTCAGTAACTCTGTAAAAAGTCAAGGGTCGATTTTACATTGTAACAACATTATAAACACCACCCACCTTCTAAAATGATACAGAAAATCAATATTTTAGGTTCTAACAAATGCCGTGGCTTGAAGAAAGTCTAATGTATGTTAATATGCAAAACTTATTCGCTTCCAAAACCGAATCTATTAAAGAAGTTCCTTAATACTCCTGGGTTCTCTGCAATATGGGCACTTCCACGTGACATAATGTTTAGCAAGCTTGTCTCGCTAGGTTGATTACGACTGAATAGTGAGTTCGATTCTCACTGGGTGCCCTATACTTTCGGCCTTGTGCCACATTTAAGCTACACTTAGAAAATCATCTCAACGTGGTGTAATGTTAGCAAGCTTGTTTTGCTAGAACAGTTACGACTGAGTTGTGAGTTCGATCCTCACAGGGTGCCCCATGCTATGCTTAGAAAAATATTTAGGCACCTCGATGTCCCTACGTTAAAAACCGACCTTGTGTCACAACCTGGCTCAGTGGTGGGGTCAGGTAAACCTCGGGCTCTCTTCAGAATTCTTGCTGCTTTTAGCAATGAAGGTGTAATGAACCAATGTTTAATATTTATGTGGATGTTCCTTGAGATTAACCATGGATCTAACAGAATTCAGTAGAAAAATTTAACATGTAACAATCTAAAAAACGTTGAATTCATTCCATAAATGGATTAACAAGTGATCCCAACCTTTTTTTTATGTCATCGCCGACTTTCAATGGAAAAATTTTCCACCTCCCATCTATATAGTCAATATTCAAAATCATGACAAAATTGTTTGGTAAAAGATTTTTACTAGTTCATAAGATGCCTTTTAGATATAATAAAAATACCAGGGGTGAAAGGGGGTAACAAATAGCCCTGGCTCATGCGGCTGTTGCTGCTACTACCATATTAAAGATCAAACAAAAGCAAACTTGACCATTGAAAACTATAATGCAGTTTTATGGTTAGGATTAGCGTTGGTAGTGTTGTTAAAAATTAAACGATTTTTGTACACTATTTACTTAATTCAGACTATTGTCCTCATCTTTGTCGCCATATTTATTACAATGTTTCGACCGTTGTACGCTCCGGCCTTCTTCAGGTGGTTGGAATGTCGAACTGAACCCTTTATTTTGCTCACTGGGGTACACTGTTCTAGTTCCACGTGCCATGTTTAATGGATGTCACTTATCGGCTATCTCCTGTTAATTCCCCTCTTAAAGTTCTCCACCACCTTAACCGGATATTGAACTCACACTCTTTGGGTCCCGGAGATAACTGACATCCATTAAATATGTCACGTGGAACTAGAACAGTGTACCCCAGTGAGCGAAATAAAGGGTTCAGTTCAACATTCCAACCACCTGAAGAAGGCCGGAGTGTACAACGGCTGAAACGTTGTAATAAATATGGCGACAAAGATGAGGACAATAGTCCGAATAATGTAAATAGTGTACATAATACCTCATCTCAGAAATATAGACAGATACTGAAAGGCCGAAACGTTGTAATAAATATGGCGACAAAGATGAGGACAATAGTCTGAATAATGTAAATAGTGTACATAATACCTCATCTCAGAAATATAGACAGATACTGAAAGGCCGAAACATTGTAATAAATATGGCGACAAAGATGAGGACAATAGTCTGAATAATGTAAATAGTGTACATAATACCTCATCTCAGAAATATAGACAGATACTGAAAGGCCGAAACGTTGTAATAAATATGGCGACAAAGATGAGGACAATAGTCTGAATAATGTAAATAGTGTACATAATACCTCATCTCAGAAATATAGACAGATAAACGATTTTTGTTCATAATTATAAAATTAAAAAAGAATACACACGACTAGCAACTAATAAAAAAAGTTATTTCGTCTGAAGAACTATTTGAATGACAATAACCCTCTCAAAAATATTCCTTGTTTTCGGGGATATTTATATCTTACCGATGAATGTGACCCAGTTATTCCTATTTAACCTTTTTTATAAAGGTTATTTGCATATCTCCTTTGAATATTTTTTTCGGGTAGCATATGTTGAAATTTCTTTTTAATACTCTAAATCCTATATTGTCCACCAAAATTTCAAATCGCCCACAATTTTCTGTTCAGTTGCTCATCGCCCACCCAACAGTTGAAATTGCCCACCGGTGGCCGATATCTCCCAGGTCGGAAATCTTGGTATATAAGAACGACAATTTCATAGAAGGTCCATACAAACAGTTGATACAAAGCCTACCAAGTGAGTTGGTGTCATTTAAAATCTGGAAAGGTTTCAAATGGAAATAAGTGTTCTTTTGAAGTGGAATTTAAATAAAAAGGTGATTATATTTATGCGTGAATAAGAGTAGCTTTACATAGAGAGAAAGAAATCCCTTAACCTGCCAGCTGGTGTACATAGACGTTTGAGTATCATCAGAAGTAAGTAGACAACAAGCGGTGACTCCTGGGAAGTCACCGTTAGCGAGCAGATTCTTCTGAAGCAAATGTGTTACTTATTTTGCTTTTAGCTTCAGTCAGTCAGTTACATACCTTTCCCGAGTGTATTTGCGCGTAAGTGAATGTAAAAAACCCGTGTGGGTTTAAGTGTTGTTGGATTAGGAACACGTGCTGTTTATTTCCTGCTCGAAGGTCCAACTACAAAAACATGGCAGACTCGAGTCCAAACGAAGATGTGAAGAAAACCATCAAGACAAGACCGATATATATATGTCAACAAATATATGTATTAAACAACAAATTTACAAAGACATTAACATTTGTGTTTGTGTGTGAACGTAAAGAGTTTGTATTTTGGTGAATGTTCGTACGTACGTGTATGTGTGTATAATGTTCATGGCGTCTCCCACAAATGGGAAGACGCTTACATTGTAGATATGTTCGCTGAAATGAAGAAACGAAAAAGAGAACGAGGCGAGTAGTCGCCCAGTATTTATAGCGTATGGAGAGCGTCCCCTAGTGAACAATTTGAATTGTCAAGATACTTATCCAACTTTGTATTTCTTCAGTGGCCTTCTAGAACAGCGAAATCCAATATCTGACAGGTTCTTTTCGTTTTCTTTACAACTATGAAATACGGTTTTCCAGTGAACATATTCCTTCCTTGTCATGACTATTTTTTTATTTCTTCTAAACCTTTTGTAATGTCAACGAACACTCGTTGCCACTTTTGTGATGACAACGAATACAACGTAATGCTCGTTGTAGTAGAGACTTTATAATCGCAGTTACTACTATAGGACTTCGTTGATCAATGCTGGTGTAATTCGCCTTCGAATAGCACTTGCACTAATAGTACTTGCTCGATAATACTCGTTCGACAAGTAACCCGTATAGTGATCTGAATAGAGAAATACAGTAGTTAATAGAGTAGAGAATAGCGGTCCGTATAGTAATAGAGGATAGAATAGAAATAAAGATCCGAATAGTAAAAGAGGATTGACTAAGAATAACGATCGTTAGACGTTAGCTACTTCCTACATATATGCGTTTCCTCTATGGTCACGTGGTCTACTTAATTCAATAACGGGATCGCCTGTGTTTGCTCACTGTTCACTTTATTCCTATATAATAAGAACATATTCCTACATTCAATTATTCATATTTTCCTCACAAAAGCAGTTTTGTTATTTTTACATTTTGTATATATATTTTGCTCTAATATAACAGGCTCAACCTTAACCTTCATCTCCTAAAAGTTTATCAGCTTTCAGTAAAAGTCTTAGTATTTTTTTTCATTTTTCGCCTTCTTTTATATTCACTGGTCCATTACATCCACAACCTGATAGTTTGTCTTTTCTGCTTTACATTGACTAAATTCAGTTTGCTTCTTTGCATCGTTCCCAGTATATGACTGTTCCTAGCCTGTCATGTCTATATTTGTATTTCTTTAAAGCTAGATTACTGCATTCATTTATGATTTATGACTACAGAGTCTGCATTTACTAGTCTTGTACATATTGTGTATATTTTCGCATATCTATCTATTTTTCTATCTATCTATCTATCTATCTATCTATATATATATATATATATATATATATATATATATATATATATATATAAAGATAGATAGATAGATAGATATGAAAAGGCTAATAGATAGATAGATAGATAGATAGATAGATAGATAGATAGATAGATAGATATGAAAAGGCTAATAGATAGATAGATAGATAGATAGATAGATAGATAGATAGATAGGTATGAACAGACTGAGATAGATAGATAGATAGATAGATAGATAGATAGATATGAAAAGGCTAATAGATAGATAGATAGATAGATAGATAGATAGATAGATAGATAGATATGAACAGACTGAGATAGATAGATAGATAGATAGATAGATAGATAGATAGATAGATATGAAAAGGCTAATAGATAGATAGATAGTATTATGGTCCGACTGACTGACTCGCTCGCTCTGACTGACAGACACCTGACGGACCTCACTCAAGACTTCAGACTGAACAGTATTTAGTCCCCTACCCACGAGGGCATCATGTGGCACAAGGCCGGTTTAACGTGGGATTTCTGAGCCCATGGGCTCAGCCAAAAATATACCCTTTGAACCCGGACAAACGTGTTCAGGGTCGGTTTACCTCCCCTAAATAGACTCCGCCCTTCGGCGTGGCCTCGTTCGGGTTCCTCCCCGCCCGAAGACCGAGAGTTCAACCGATCAGCCGGTCGCCCGACTTCGGACTGAACTCTCTGCTTCCTCTTGAGGCGCAGTATTTATTACGTATGGAATAGTCCATTATGTTATTATGGGTAAGGTCCCATAACAGATAGATAGATAGATAGATAGATAGATAGATAGATAGATAGATAGATAGATAGATAGGGAGAATTAATATGGTAAAAGTTTTTTTCCCCCTTAACTCATGTTTACTCAGGTGTTTCGTGGCTGTATGTTAATCTGTTCCGACGAGTTGTTGGACGCATACAGCCACGAAGCTCCGAAGTAAACATGAGTTAAGCGAAACAAAAATCTTTTTCCTATAAATTCTATTAAGTCTCTATCTCTATCTTCGATACTGAGCACTCTATCACAAACACTGCTTGCCTTAAATGATTCCTTATCAGTAAATCACTGAAAAACCAGCAATTTTGGCTTCAACAACATTATTTCAAATTATCACTTTATATATATATATATATATATATATATATATATATATATATATTGTTGTCATACATTTTCCCCAATATTCTTCTTGATATATAAATACGTATCTCGTTATCACATATAGTGTTGTATATTTTTGTATATATATATATATATATATATATATATATGTTAAGAAATATACATATCTTACATTAATTGCATAACTCCGAATTTCATACCGAAGCAATTTTCAACTGCTGAATTATTATAATAATTCCAGCACTTGAAAATAATATATATATTAAATAAGTCTGTTATTTTAAATTGAGAACTGTTTTTGTTACACTAGTGTATTTATATATATATATATTTATATATATACGCTTGCCCGTACATCCACCTATATTTACCCATTCTTTAATATATATTTAGAGAGAGAGAGGGAAAAGGGGGAGAGAGAGAAAAAGTGTTCTACATATTGTATATATTTTCGCCCAAAATTTAATAAGACAAACTTTAAACTTCACATCCTTAAAGTTGCTTATCTTCTGAACAAGTGCTAGTAATTTTTCCCATTTTTCGCTTTTTCTTTTTTCATCCCGGGATTCACTGGTTCAATCCCATCCACTTGCTGACAATCCTCATTATTTTTAGATTTGTCTTATACAAACACCATTTGTTATTTTTCTGCTTATATATATATATATATATATATATATATATATATATATATATATATATATATATTTGCTTCTCTATATTGGGTTCACTCCTAACCTTCATGTTCTAAATCTTCCTTACAAGCAAGCTCCTAGTATATTTTTCTTTCTTTTTTTTAAATCAATTCACCCATTCACCCAAAGCAAGGCGATAATGCCACTAAGGTACAGGGGATACTGGGATTGAAAGACAATGAGAATACTTTTGAAGGAACAGGAAACACAATCCTAAACAAGAATCAATGGTTAAACTTCTACTCCTGTTCAAAAGACCAGAGACGATAGGCGAACCGATCTACTCCTATTAAGGAAAAATAAATTAAAAATAAATAGTTAATAAAATTTCAGAGTTGATGCGGAGAATGTTGTATAGAGTTGATGTAGATTTTAGAAACTACCGGAAACCCAATCCTAAACAGGAAAGAAATGATAAACCTCTACTCCTGTTCAAAAAACAGGAAGGAGTGTAAACCGAGTGATAGGCGAACCTCGCTTACCCCTGGTACAGCTATATCTACTGTGACAAGTCTTCTTTTCATTATTTATCATGTTTATCAAATGATACTTTCTTCCTTGCATGTGTGTAGCCAGATCTCTGTGTCCCATATTCCTCTTAATCTATCCAGTGCTTTCTATTCTTTTTAAACTATCTTGTTGAATTTATTTATGCTAATTACTGTGATATACTTTTTACATAAATTTGTTTATTTTTGTAGGTGTTTATTTTCGCTTTGATGCACCGAGTTGCAATAATATATAACTTTTCTTTTTTCATATGCCTTCTGCGTAATTAAGCCGGTTGTTGTTTTCCTGAAATAGTTTCTGTCAGTAAAAAGGGTTGGCATGTTATAAAGACAACCAATCTAACTTAAAACCATTTACAATACATTTTCATAGTAACATTATTTACAATGCATTTTCATAGTAACATCATCTCCGATTCATTTTCATAGTAACATCATCTACAATGCATTTCCATAGTAACATCATTTGCAATGCATTTTCATAGTAATATCATTTACAATAAATTTCATAGTAACATCATTTGCAATGCATTTTCATAGTAACATAATTTCTAATTCATTTTCATTGTAACATCATTTACAATACATTTTCTTAGTTATATCAGTTTGAATATATTTTCATAATAAAATCATTTACAATGTATTTTCATAGTAAAAAGATTTTGCAATGGATTTTTATATTCACATCATTGGCAATGCATTTCATAGTAAAATATTTTCCAATGATTTTTCATAGTAAAATCATTTGCCATGCATTTGTAGAGATCCTCACTAGATTAAATAAAGCTCAGTAGGGTTAACATGTCGTCAAATCAACTAGAATTGAAGACAAATGCTTTTAAATTAAAAAAAAAATCTGTTTCGGTTCCTTTAATAAAATATATCCAGTATGTAAAAAATCACGAAAAAAATAAAAGTGAAATGTTTTTTGTTTGTTTGTTTTTTATAAATCTATTTACCCTGTGAACGATATATTTGATTAGTTATAAAATACATTATATTTCGAATAGCTTTTTAATGCTCAATGGAAGCAGGCGTATATAAATTTAATGAATTGGTAATAGACGTGTTATTATATAAATCATTGAATGATATTTTAGCTGCAACAAGCCCTTGGGGAAAATATAAGCATGAATTACAGTAAAGCCAGCGATCAAAGAATCTCTGACATTAACAGATTATAAAAACATGCCTGGTGAATCTTTATCAGACTTAACACACAGCATGAATATATATATATATATATATATATATATATATATATAATATGTAAGTTTAATATCAGTATTGCAGAACATAAATTTCTATATTTAACAGTCCAATACAGTGTCTACCATTTTCAAGTATATTATCTGTACTTCAGTTTCGCGCGTTTATTACTCCTATCAACACATGAAAGCAACTTGATCGAAATGAGTTTCAACCTTTTTTTTATCACACGGTACAAGGGTCGATGCAAGGGTCACGTGACCTAGCGCCGAATCTATGATACGGTGACCATTACTCTACTACATCTCAATTTTCGTTAAGTCATATAAATCACAAATTTCATTGTAACCTAATTATATAAAGTACTGGATCATATACAGTCTAGGTGAACAATTCAAGTAAAAAAAAATGAAATTAAATACAATATATCTAAATACAAATTAGAGACATGTCATAACAAATTATTCTGTCTTTAAATAAATCAACAATGATTGGTAGCAACTTTTGGCATTAAGGCATACACTTCTGGTCACGGCATCTTATATGTTTGAATTTTGTTAAGGCATACACTTCTAGTCACGGCATCTTATATGTCCGAATTTTGGTAAGGCATACACTTCTGGTCACGGCATCTTATATGTCCGAATTTTGGTAAGGCATACACTTCTGGTCACGGCATCTTATATGTCCGAATTTTGGTAAGGCATACACTTCTGGTCACAGCATCTTATATGTTCGAATTTTGGTAAGGCATGCACTTCTGGTCACGGCATCTTATATGTTCGAATTTTGGTAAGGCATGCACTTCTGGTCACGGCATCTTATATGTTCGAATTTTGGTAAGGCATGCACTTCTGGTCACGGCATCTTATATGTACGAATTTTGGTAAGGCATGCACTTCTGGTCACGGCATCTTATATGTCCGAATTTTGGTAAGGCCTACACTTCTGGTCACGGCATCTTACATGTTCGAATTTTGCTAAGGCGTACACTTCTGGTCGCGGCATCTTATATGTTCGAATTTTGGTAAGGCATACACTTCTGGTCACGGCATCTTATATGTCCGAATTTTGGTAAGGCATACACTTCTGGTCACGGCAACTTATATGTCCGAATTTTGGTAAGGCATACACTTCTGGTCACGGAATCTTATATATCCGAATTTTGGTAAGGCATACACTTCTGGTCATGGCATCTTATATGTTCGAATTTTGGTAAGGCATACACTTCTGGTCACGGCATCTTATATGTTCGAATTTTGGTAAGGCATACACTTCTGGTCACGGCATCTTATATGTTCGAATTTTGGTAAGGCATACACTTCTGGTCACGGCATCTTATATGTTCGAATTTTGGTAAGGCATACACTTCTGGTCACGGCATCTTATATGTTCGAATTTTGGTAAGGCATGCACTTCTGGTCACGGCATCTTATATGTTCGAATTTTGCTAAGGCATACACTTCTGGTCAGGGCATCTTATATGTTCGAATTTTGGTAAGGCATACACTTCTGGTCACGGCATCATATATGTTCGAATTTTGGTAAGGCATACACTTCTGGTCACGGCATCTTATATGTTCGAATTTTGGTAAGGCATACACTTCTGGTCACGGCATCTTATATGTTCGAATTTTCGTAAGGCATACACTTCTGGTCACGGCATCTTATATGTTCGAATTTTGGTAAGGCATACACTTTTGGTCACGGCATCTTATATGTTCGAATTTTGGTAAGGCATACACTTCTGGTCACGGCATCTTATATGTTCGAATTTTGGTAAGGCATACACTTCTGGTCACGGCATCTTATATGTCCGAATTTTGGTAAGGCATACACTTCTGGTCACGGCATCTTATATGTTCGAATTTTGGTTAGGCATACACTTCTGGTCACGGCGTCTTATATGTTCGAATTTTGGTAAGGCATGCACTTCTGGTCACGGCAGCTTAAATGTTCGAATTTTGGTAAGGCATACACTTCTGGTCACGGCATCTTATATGTTCGAATTTTGGTAAGGCATGCACTTCTGGTCACGGCATCTTATATGTTCGAATTTTGGTACGGCATGCACTTCTGGTCACGGCATCTTATATGTTCGAATTTTGGTAAGGCATGCACTTCTGGTCACGGCATCTTATATCTCGAATTTTGGTAAGGCATGCACTTCTGGTCACGGCATCTTATATGTACGAATTTTGGTAAGGCATGCACTTCTGGTCACGGCATCTTATATGTCCGAATTTTCGTAAGGCATACACTTCTGGTCACGGCATCTTATATGTCCGAATTTTCGGAAGGCATACACTTCTGGTCACGGCATCTTATATGTTCGAATTTTGGTAAGGCATACACTTCTGGTCACGGCATCTTACATGTTCGAATTTTGCTAAGGCGTACACTTCTGGTCGCGGCATCTTATATGTTCGAATTTTGGTAAGGCATACACTTCTGGTCGCGGCATCTTATATGTCCGAATTTTGGTAAGGCATACACTTCTGGTCGCGGCATCTTATATGTCCGAATTTTGGTAAGGCATACACTTCTGGTCGCGGCATCTTATATATCCGAATTTTGGTAAGGCATACACTTCTGGTCGCGGCATCTTATATGTCCGAATTTTGGTAAGGCATACACTTCTGGTCGCGGCATCTTATATGTCCGAATTTTGGTAAGGCATGCACTTCTGGTAGCGGCATCTTATATGTCCGAATTTTTGTAAGGCATGCACTTCTGGTCGCGGCATCTTATATGTCCGAATTTTGGTAAGGCATGCACTTCTGGTCGCGGCATCTTATATGTTCGAATTTTGGTAAGGCATGCACTTCTGGTCACGGCATCTTATATGTCCGAATATTGGTAAGGCATGCACTTCTGGTCGCGGCATCTTATATGTCCGAATTTTGGTAAGGCATGCACTTCTGGTCATGGCATCTTATATGTCCGAATTTTGGTAAGGCATGCACTTCTGGTCCCGGCATCTTATATGTCCGAATTTTGGTAAGGCATGCACTTCTGGTCACGGCTTCTTATATATTCGAATTTTGGTAAGGCATACACTTCTGGTCACGGCATCTTATATGTTCGAATTTTGGTAAGGGATACACTTCTGGTCACGGCATCTTATATGTCCGAATTTTGGTAAGGCATACACTTCTGGTCACGGCATCTTATATGTCCGAATTTTGGTAAGGCATACACTTCTGGTCACGGCATCTTATATGTTCGAATTTTGGTAAGGCATACACTTCTGGTCACGGCATCTCATATGTTCGAATTTTGGTAAGGCATACACTTCTGGTCCCGGCATCTTATATGTTCGAATTTTGGTAAGGCATACACTTCTGGTCACGGCATCTTATATGTTCGAATTTTGGTAAGGCATACACTTCTGGTCACGGCATCTTATATGTTCGAATTTTGGTAAGGCATACACTTCTGGTCACGGCATCTTATATGTTCGAATTTTGGTAAGGCATACACTTCTGGTCACGGCATCTTATATGTTCGAATTTTGGTAAGGCATACACTTCTGGTCACGGCATCTTATATGTTCGAATTTTGGTAAGGCATGCACTTCTGGTCACGGCATCTTATATGTTCGAATTTTGCTAAGGCATACACTTCTGGTCAGGGCATCTTATATGTTCGAATTTTGGTAAGGCATACACTTCTGGTCACGGCATCATATATGTTCGAATTTTGGTAAGGCATACACTTCTGGTCACGGCATCTTATATGTTCGAATTTTGGTAAGGCATACACTTCTGGTCACGGCATCTTATATGTTCGAATTTTCGTAAGGCATACACTTCTGGTCACGGCATCTTATATGTTCGAATTTTGGTAAGGCATACACTTTTGGTCACGGCATCTTATATGTTCGAATTTTGGTAAGGCATACACTTCTGGTCACGGCATCTTATATGTTCGAATTTTGGTAAGGCATACACTTCTGGTCACGGCATCTTATATGTCCGAATTTTGGTAAGGCATACACTTCTGGTCACGGCATCTTATATGTTCGAATTTTGGTTAGGCATACACTTCTGGTCACGGCGTCTTATATGTTCGAATTTTGGTAAGGCATGCACTTCTGGTCACGGCAGCTTAAATGTTCGAATTTTGGTAAGGCATACACTTCTGGTCACGGCATCTTATATGTTCGAATTTTGGTAAGGCATGCACTTCTGGTCACGGCATCTTATATGTTCGAATTTTGGTACGGCATGCACTTCTGGTCACGGCATCTTATATGTTCGAATTTTGGTAAGGCATGCACTTCTGGTCACGGCATCTTATATCTCGAATTTTGGTAAGGCATGCACTTCTGGTCACGGCATCTTATATGTACGAATTTTGGTAAGGCATGCACTTCTGGTCACGGCATCTTATATGTCCGAATTTTCGTAAGGCATACACTTCTGGTCACGGCATCTTATATGTCCGAATTTTCGGAAGGCATACACTTCTGGTCACGGCATCTTATATGTTCGAATTTTGGTAAGGCATACACTTCTGGTCACGGCATCTTACATGTTCGAATTTTGCTAAGGCGTACACTTCTGGTCGCGGCATCTTATATGTTCGAATTTTGGTAAGGCATACACTTCTGGTCGCGGCATCTTATATGTCCGAATTTTGGTAAGGCATACACTTCTGGTCGCGGCATCTTATATGTCCGAATTTTGGTAAGGCATACACTTCTGGTCGCGGCATCTTATATATCCGAATTTTGGTAAGGCATACACTTCTGGTCGCGGCATCTTATATGTCCGAATTTTGGTAAGGCATACACTTCTGGTCGCGGCATCTTATATGTCCGAATTTTGGTAAGGCATGCACTTCTGGTAGCGGCATCTTATATGTCCGAATTTTTGTAAGGCATGCACTTCTGGTCGCGGCATCTTATATGTCCGAATTTTGGTAAGGCATGCACTTCTGGTCGCGGCATCTTATATGTTCGAATTTTGGTAAGGCATGCACTTCTGGTCACGGCATCTTATATGTCCGAATTTTGGTAAGGCATGCACTTCTGGTCGCGGCATCTTATATGTCCGAATTTTGGTAAGGCATGCACTTCTGGTCATGGCATCTTATATGTCCGAATTTTGGTAAGGCATGCACTTCTGGTCCCGGCATCTTATATGTCCGAATTTTGGTAAGGCATGCACTTCTGGTCACGGCTTCTTATATATTCGAATTTTGGTAAGGCATACACTTCTGGTCACGGCATCTTATATGTTCGAATTTTGGTAAGGGATACACTTCTGGTCACGGCATCTTATATGTCCGAATTTTGGTAAGGCATACACTTCTGGTCACGGCATCTTATATGTCCGAATTTTGGTAAGGCATACACTTCTGGTCACGGCATCTTATATGTTCGAATTTTGGTAAGGCATACACTTCTGGTCACGGCATCTCATATGTTCGAATTTTGGTAAGGCATACACTTCTGGTCCCGGCATCTTATATGTTCGAATTTTGGTAAGGCATACACTTCTGGTCACGGCATCTTATATGTTCGAATTTTGGTAAGGCATACACTTCTGGTCACGGCATCTTATATGTCCGAATTTTGGTTAGGCATACACTTCTGGTCACGGCGTCTTATATGTTCGAATTTTGGTAAGGCATGCACTTCTGGTCACGGCATCTTAAATGTTCGAATTTTGGTAAGGCATGCACTTCTGGTCACGGCATCTTATATGTTCGAATTTTGGTACGGCATGCACTTCTGGTCACGGCATCTTATATGTTCGAATTTTGGTAAGGCATGCACTTCTGGTCAAGGCATCTTATATCTAGAATTTTGGTAAGGCATGCACTTCTGGTCACGGCATCTTATATGTACGAATTTTGGTAAGGCGTGCACTTCTGGTCACGGAATCTTATATGTCCGAATTTTGGTAAGGCATACACTTCTGGTCACGGCATCTTATATGTCCGAATTTTGGTAAGGCATACACTTCTGGTCACGGCATCTTATATGTCCGAATTTTGGTAAGGCATACACTTCTGGTCACGGAATCTTATATGTCCGAATTTTGGTAAAGCATACACTTCTGGTCACGGCATCTTATATATCCGAATTTTGGTAAGGCATACACTTCTGGTCACGGCATCTTATATGTTCGAATTTTGGTAAGGCATACACTTCTGGTCACGGCATCTTATATGTTCGAATTTTGGTAAGGCATACACTTCTGGTCACGGCATCTTATATGTTCGAATTTTGGTAAGGCATACACTTCTGGTCACGGCATCTTGTATGTTCGAATTTTGGTTAGGCATACACTTCTGGTCACGGCGTCTTATATGTTCGAATTTTGGTAAGGCATGCACTTCTGGTCACGGCATCTTAAATGTTCGAATTTTGGTAAGGCATACACTTCTGGTCACGGCATCTTATATGTTCGAATTTTGGTAAGGCATGCACTTCTGGTCACGGCATCTTATATGTTCGAATTTTGGTACGGCATGCACTTCTGGTCACGGCATCTTATATGTTCGAATTTTGGTAAGGCATGCACTTCTGGTCACGGCATCTTATATCTCGAATTTTGGTAAGGCATGCACTTCTGGTCACGGCATCTTATATGTACGAATTTTGGTAAGGCGTGCACTTCTGGTCACGGCATCTTATATGTTCGAATTTTGGTAAGGCATACACTTCTGGTCACGGCATCTTATATGTTCGAATTTTGGTAAGGCATACACTTCTGGTCACGGCATCTTGTATGTTCGAATTTTGGTAAGGCATACACTTCTGGTCACGGCATCTTATATGTTCGAATTTTGGTAAGGCATACACTTTTGGTCACGGCATCTTATATGTTCGAATTTTGGTAAGGCATACACTTCTGGTCCCGGCATCTTATATGTTCGAATTTTGGTAAGGCATACACTTCTGGTCACGGCATCTTATATGTCCGAATTTTGGTAAGGCATACACTTCTGGTCACGGCATCTTATATGTCCGAATTTTGGTAAGGCATACACTTCTGGTCACGGCATCTTATATGTTCGAATTTTGGTAAGGCATACACTTCTGGTCACGGCATCTTATATGTTCGAATTTTGGTAAGCCATACACTTCTGGTCCCGGCATCTTATATGTTCGAATTTTGGTAAGGCATACACTTCTGGTCACGGCATCTTATATGTTCGAATTTTGGTAAGGCATACACTTCTGGTCACGGCATCTTATATGTCCGAATTTTGGTAAGGCATACACTTCTGGTCACGGCATCTTATATGTTCGAATTTTGGTTAGGCATACACTTCTGGTCACGGCGTCTTATATGTTCGAATTTTGGTAAGACATGCACTTCTGCTCACGGCATCTTAAATGTTCGAATTTTGGTAAGGCATACACTTCTGGTCACGGCATCTTATATGTTCGAATTTTGGTAAGGCATGCACTTCTGGTCACGGCATCTTATATGTTCGAATTTTGGTACGGCATGCACTTCTGGTCACGGCATCTTATATGTTCGAATTTTGGTAAGGCATGCACTTCTGGTCACGGCATCTTATATCTCGAATTTTGGTAAGGCATGCACTTCTGGTCACGGCATCTTATATGTACGAATTTTGGTAAGGCGTGCACTTCTGGTCACGGCATCTTATATGTCCGAATTTTGGTAAGGCATACACTTCTTGTCACGGCATCTTATATGTCCGAATTTTCGGAAGGCATACACTTCTGGTCACGGCATCTTATATGTTCGAATTTTGGTAAGGCCTAAACTTCTGGTCACGGCATCTTACATGTTCGAATTTTGCTAAGGCGTACACTTCTGTTCGCGGCATCTTACATGTTCGAATTTTGGTAAGGCATACACTTCTGGTCACGGCATCTTATATGTCCAAATTTTGGTAAGGCATACACTTCTGGTCACGGCATCTTATATGTCCGAATTTTGGTAAGGCATACACTTCTGGTCACGGAATCTTATATGTCCGAATTTTGGTAAGGCATACACTTCTGGTCACGGCATCTTATATATCCGAATTTTGGTAAGGCATACACTTCTGGTCACGGCATCTTATATGTTCGAATTTTGGTAAGGCATACACTTCTGGTCACGGCATCTTATATGTTCGAATTTTGGTAAGGCATACACTTCTTGTCACGGCATCTTATATGTTCGAATTTTGGTAAGGCATACACTTCTGGTCACGGCATCTTGTATGTTCGAATTTTGGTAAGGCATACACTTCTGGTCACGGCATCTTATATGTTCGAATTTTGGTAAGGCATACACTTCTGGTCACGGCATCTTATATGTTCGAATTTTGGTAAGGCATGCACTTCTGGTCACGGCATCTTATATGTTCGAATTTTGCTAAGGCATACACTTCTGGTCACGGCATCTTATATGTTCGAATTTTGGTAAGGCATACACTTCTGGTCACGGCATCATATATGTTCGAATTTTGGTAAGGCATACACTTCTGGTCACGGCATCTTATATGTTCGAATTTTGGTAAGGCATACACTTCTGGTCACGGCATCTTATATGTTCGAATTTTGGTAAGGCATACACTTCTGGTCACGGCATCTTATATGTTCGAATTTTGGTAAGGCATACACTTTTGGTCACGGCATCTTATATGTTCGAATTTTGGTAAGGCATACACTTCTGGTCACGGCATCTTATATGTTCGAATTTTGGTAAGGCATACACTTCTGGTCACGGCATCTTATATGTCCGAATTTTGGTAAGGCATACACTTCTGGTCACGGCATCTTATATGTCCGAATTTTGGTAAGGCATACACTTCTGGTCACGGAATCTTATATGTTCGAATTTTGGTTAGGCATACACTTCTGGTCACGGCATCTTATATGTTCGAATTTTGGTAAGGCATGCACTTCTGGTCACGGCATCTTATATGTTCGAATTTTGGTACGGCATGCACTTCTGGTCACGGCATCTTATATGTTCGAATTTTGGTAAGGCATGCACTTCTGGTCACGGCATCTTATATCTCGAATTTTGGTAAGGCATGCACTTCTGGTCACGGCATCTTATATGTACGAATTTTGGTAAGGCATGCACTTCTGGTCACGGCATCTTATATGTCCGAATTTTGGTAAGGCATACACTTCTGGTCACGGCATCTTATATGTCCGAATTTTCGGAAGGCATACACTTCTGGTCACGGCATCTTATATGTTCGAATTTTGGTAAGGCATACACTTCTGGTCACGGCATCTTACATGTTCGAATTTTGCTAAGGCGTACACTTCTGGTCACGGCATCTTATATATCCGAATTTTGGTAAGGCATACACTTCTGGTCACGGCATCTTATATGTTCGAATTTGGGTAAGGCATACACTTCTGGTCGCGGCATCTTATATGTCCGAATTTTGGTAAGGCATACACTTCTGGTCGCGGCATCTTATATGTCCGAATTTTGGTAAGGCATACACTTCTGGTCGCGGCATCTTATATGTCCGAATTTTGGTAAGGCATACACTTCTGGTCGCGGCATCTTATATGTCCGAATTTTGGTAAGGCATGCACTTCTGGTAGCGGCATATTATATGTCCGTATTTTTGTAAGGCATGCACTTCTGGTCGCGGCATCTTATATGTCCGAATTTTGGTAAGGCATGCACTTCTGGTCGCGGCATCTTATATGTTCGAATTTTGGTAAGGCATGCACTTCTGGTCACGGCATCTTATATGTCCGAATTTTGGTAAGGCATGCACTTCTGGTCATGGCATCTTATATGTCCGAATTTTGGTAAGGCATGCACTTCTGGTCCCGGCATCTTATATGTCCGAATTTTGGTAAGGCATGCACTTCTGGTCACGGCTTCTTATATATTCGAATTTTGGTAAGGCATACACTTCTGGTCACGGCATCTTATATGTTCGAATTTTGGTAAGGCATACACTTCTGGTCACGGCATCTTATATGTCCGAATTTTGGTAAGGCATACACTTCTGGTCACGGCATCTTATATGTCCGAATTTTGGTAAGGCATACACTTCTGGTCACGGAATCTTATATGTCCGAATTTTGGTACGGCATACACTTCTGGTCACGGCATCTTATATATCCGAATTTTGGTAAGGCATACACTTCTGGTCACGGCATCTTATATGTTCGAATTTGGGTAAGGCATACACTTCTGGTCACGGCATCTTATATGTTCGAATTTTGGTAAGGCATACACTTCTGGTCACGGCATCTTATATGTTCGAATTTTGGTAAGGCATACACTTCTGGTCACGGCATCTTATATGTTCGAATTTTGGTAAGGCATACACTTCTGGTCACGGCATCTTATATGTTCGAATTTTAGTAAGGCATACACTCCTGGTCACGGCATCTTATATGTTCGAATTTTGGTACGGCATACACTTCTGGTCACGGCATCTTATATGTTCGAATTTTGGTAAGGCATACACTTCTGGTCACGGCATCATATATGTTCGAATTTTGGTAAGGCATACACTTCTGGTCACGGCATCTTATATGTTCGAATTTTGGTAAGGCATACACTTCTGGTCACGGCATCTTATATGTTCGAATTTTGGTAAGGCATACACTTCTGGCCACGGCATCTTATATGTTCGAATTTTGGTAAGGCATACACTTCTGGTCACGGCATCTTATATGTTCGAATTTTAGTAAGGCATACACTTCTGGTCACGGCATCTTATATGTTCGAATTTTGGTACGGCATACACTTCTGGTCACGGCATCTTATATGTTCGAATTTTGGTAAGGCATACACTTCTGGTCACGGCATCATATATGTTCGAATTTTGGTAAGGCATACACTTCTGGTCACGGCATCTTATATGTTCGAATTTTGGTAAGGCATACACTTCTGGTCACGGCATCTTATATGTTCGAATTTTGGTAAGGCATACACTTCTGGTCACGGCATCTTATATGTTCGAATTTTGGTAAGGCATACACTTTTGGTCACGGCATCTTATATGTTCGAATTTTTGTAAGGCATACACTTCTGGTCACGGCATCTTATATGTTCGAATTTTGGTAAGGCATACACTTCTGGTCACGGCATCTTATATGTTCGAATTTTGGTAAGGCATACACTTTTGGTCACGGCATCTTATATGTTCGAATTTTTGTAAGGCATACACTTCTGGTCACGGAATCTTATATGTTCGAATTTTGGTTAGGCATACACTTCTGGTCACGGCATCTTATATGTTCGAATTTTGGTAAGGCATGCACTTCTGGTCACGGCATCTTATATGTTCGAATTTTGGTACGGCATGCACTTCTGGTCACGGCATCTTATATGTTCGAATTTTGGTAAGGCATGCACTTCTGGTCACGGCATCTTATATCTCGAATTTTGGTAAGGCATGCACTTCTGGTCACGGCATCTTATATGTACGAATTTTGGTAAGGCATGCACTTCTGGTCACGGCATCTTATATGTCCGAATTTTGGTAAGGCATACACTTCTGGTCACGGCATCTTATATGTCCGAATTTTCGGAAGGCATACACTTCTGGTCACGGCATCTTATATGTTCGAATTTTGGTAAGGCATACACTTCTGGTCACGGCATCTTACATGTTCGAATTTTGCTAAGGCGTACACTTCTGGTCACGGCATCTTATATATCCGAATTTTGGTAAGGCATACACTTCTGGTCACGGCATCTTATATGTTCGAATTTGGGTAAGGCATACACTTCTGGTCGCGGCATCTTATATGTCCGAATTTTGGTAAGGCATACACTTCTGGTCGCGGCATCTTATATGTCCGAATTTTGGTAAGGCATACACTTCTGGTCGCGGCATCTTATATGTCCGAATTTTGGTAAGGCATACACTTCTGGTCACGGCATCTTATATGTTCGAATTTTAGTAAGGCATACACTTCTGGTCACGGCATCTTATATGTTCGAATTTTGGTACGGCATACACTTCTGGTCACGGCATCTTATATGTTCGAATTTTGGTAAGGCATACACTTCTGGTCACGGCATCATATATGTTCGAATTTTGGTAAGGCATACACTTCTGGTCACGGCATCTTATATGTTCGAATTTTGGTAAGGCATACACTTCTGGTCACGGCATCTTATATGTTCGAATTTTGGTAAGGCATACACTTCTGGTCACGGCATCTTATATGTTCGAATTTTGGTAAGGCATACACTTCTGGTCACGGCATCTTATATGTTCGAATTTTGGTAAGGCATGCACTTCTGGTCACGGCATCTTATATGTTCGAATTTTGCTAAGGCATACACTTCTGGTCACGGCATCTTATATGTTCGAATTTTGGTAAGGCATACACTTCTGGTCACGGCATCATATATGTTCGAATTTTGGTAAGGCATACACTTCTGGTCACGGCATCTTATATGTTCGAATTTTGGTAAGGCATACACTTCTGGTCACGGCATCTTATATGTTCGAATTTTGGTAAGGCATACACTTCTGGTCACGGCATCTTATATGTTCGAATTTTGGTAAGGCATACACTTTTGGTCACGGCATCTTATATGTTCGAATTTTGGTAAGGCATACACTTCTGGTCACGGCATCTTATATGTTCGAATTTTGGTAAGGCATACACTTCTGGTCACGGCATCTTATATGTCCGAATTTTGGTAAGGCATACACTTCTGGTCACGGAATCTTATATGTTCGAATTTTGGTTAGGCATACACTTCTGGTCACGGCATCTTATATGTTCGAATTTTGGTAAGGCATGCACTTCTGGTCACGGCATCTTATATGTTCGAATTTTGGTACGGCATGCACTACTGGTCACGGCATCTTATATGTTCGAATTTTGGTAAGGCATGCACTTCTGGTCACGGCATCTTATATCTCGAATTTTGGTAAGGCATGCACTTCTGGTCACGGCATCTTATATGTACGAATTTTGGTAAGGCATGCACTTCTGGTCACGGCATCTTATATGTCCGAATTTTGGTAAGGCATACACTTCTGGTCACGGCATCTTATATGTCCGAATTTTCGGAAGGCATACACTTCTGGTCACGGCATCTTATATGTTCGAATTTTGGTAAGGCATACACTTCTGGTCACGGCATCTTACATGTTCGAATTTTGCTAAGGCGTACACTTCTGGTCACGGCATCTTATATATCCGAATTTTGGTAAGGCATACACTTCTGGTCACGGCATCTTATATGTCCGAATTTTGGTAAGGCATACACTTCTGGTCGCGGCATCTTATATGTCCGAATTTTGGTAAGGCATACACTTCTGGTCGCGGCATCTTATATGTCCGAATTTTGGTAAGGCATACACTTCTGGTCGCGGCATCTTATATGTCCGAATTTTGGTAAGGCATGCACTTCTGGTAGCGGCATATTATATGTCCGAATTTTTGTAAGGCATGCACTTCTGGTCGCGGCATCTTATATGTCCGAATTTTGGTAAGGCATGCACTTCTGGTCGCGGCATCTTATATGTTCGAATTTTGGTAAGGCATGCACTTCTGGTCACGGCATCTTATATGTCCGAATTTTGGTAAGGCATGCACTTCTGGTCATGGCATCTTATATGTCCGAATTTTGGTAAGGCATGCACTTCTGGTCCCGGCATCTTATATGTCCGAATTTTGGTAAGGCATGCACTTCTGGTCACGGCTTCTTATATATTCGAATTTTGGTAAGGCATACACTTCTGGTCACGGCATCTTATATGTTCGAATTTTGGTAAGGCATACACTTCTGGTCACGGCATCTTATATGTCCGAATTTTGGTAAGGCATACACTTCTGGTCACGGCATCTTATATATCCGAATTTTGGTAAGGCATACACTTCTGGTCACGGAATCTTATATGTCCGAATTTTGGTACGGCATACACTTCTGGTCACGGCATCTTATATATCCGAATTTTGGTAAGGCATACACTTCTGGTCACGGCATCTTATATGTTCGAATTTGGGTAAGGCATACACTTCTGGTCACGGCATCTTATATGTTCGAATTTTGGTAAGGCATACACTTCTGGTCACGGCATCTTATATGTTCGAATTTTGGTAAGGCATACACTTCTGGTCACGGCATCTTATATGTTCGAATTTTGGTAAGGCATACACTTCTGGTCACGGCATCTTATATGTTCGAATTTTAGTAAGGCATACACTCCTGGTCACGGCATCTTATATGTTCGAATTTTGGTACGGCATACACTTCTGGTCACGGCATCTTATATGTTCGAATTTTGGTAAGGCATACACTTCTGGTCACGGCATCATATATGTTCGAATTTTGGTAAGGCATACACTTCTGGTCACGGCATCTTATATGTTCGAATTTTGGTAAGGCATACACTTCTGGTCACGGCATCTTATATGTTCGAATTTTGGTAAGGCATACACTTCTGGCCACGGCATCTTATATGTTCGAATTTTGGTAAGGCATACACTTCTGGTCACGGCATCTTATATGTTCGAATTTTAGTAAGGCATACACTTCTGGTCACGGCATCTTTTATGTTCGAATTTTGGTACGGCATACACTTCTGGTCACGGCATCTTATATGTTCGAATTTTGGTAAGGCATACACTTCTGGTCACGGCATCATATATGTTCGAATTTTGGTAAGGCATACACTTCTGGTCACGGCATCTTATATGTTCGAATTTTGGTAAGGCATACACTTCTGGTCACGGCATCTTATATGTTCGAATTTTGGTAAGGCATACACTTCTGGTCACGGCATCTTATATGTTCGAATTTTGGTAAGGCATACACTTTTGGTCACGGCATCTTATATGTTCGAATTTTTGTAAGGCATACACTTCTGGTCACGGCATCTTATATGTTCGAATTTTGGTAAGGCATACACTTCTGGTCACGGCATCTTATATGTCCGAATTTTGGTAAGGCATACACTTCTGGTCACGGAATCTTATATGTTCGAATTTTGGTTAGGCATACACTTCTGGTCACGGCATCTTATATGTTCGAATTTTGGTAAGGCATGCACTTCTGGTCACGGCATCTTATATGTTCGAATTTTGGTACGGCATGCACTTCTGGTCACGGCATCTTATATGTTCGAATTTTGGTAAGGCATGCACTTCTGGTCACGGCATCTTATATCTCGAATTTTGGTAAGGCATGCACTTCTGGTCACGGCATCTTATATGTACGAATTTTGGTAAGGCATGCACTTCTGGTCACGGCATCTTATATGTCCGAATTTTGGTAAGGCATACACTTCTGGTCACGGCATCTTACATGTTCGAATTTTGCTAAGGCGTACACTTCTGGTCACGGCATCTTATATATCCGAATTTTGGTAAGGCATACACTTCTGGTCACGGCATCTTATATGTTCGAATTTGGGTAAGGCATACACTTCTGGTCGCGGCATCTTATATGTCCGAATTTTGGTAAGGCATACACTTCTGGTCGCGGCATCTTATATGTCCGAATTTTGGTAAGGCATACACTTCTGGTCGCGGCATCTTATATGTCCGAATTTTGGTAAGGCATACACTTCTAGTCACGGCATCTTATATGTTCGAATTTTAGTAAGGCATACACTTCTGGTCACGGCATCTTATATGTTCGAATTTTGGTACGGCATACACTTCTGGTCACGGCATCTTATATGTTCGAATTTTGGTAAGGCATACACTTCTGGTCACGGCATCATATATGTTCGAATTTTGGTAAGGCATACACTTCTGGTCACGGCATCTTATATGTTCGAATTTTGGTAAGGCATACACTTCTGGTCACGGCATCTTATATGTTCGAATTTTGGTAAGGCATACACTTCTGGTCACGGCATCTTATATGTTCGAATTTTGGTAAGGCATACACTTCTGGTCACGGCATCTTATATGTTCGAATTTTGGTAAGGCATGCACTTCTGGTCACGGCATCTTATATGTTCGAATTTTGCTAAGGCATACACTTCTGGTCACGGCATCTTATATGTTCGAATTTTGGTAAGGCATACACTTCTGGTCACGGCATCATATATGTTCGAATTTTGGTAAGGCATACACTTCTGGTCACGGCATCTTATATGTTCGAATTTTGGTAAGGCATACACTTCTGGTCACGGCATCTTATATGTTCGAATTTTGGTAAGGCATACACTTCTGGTCACGGCATCTTATATGTTCGAATTTTGGTAAGGCATACACTTTTGGTCACGGCATCTTATATGTTCGAATTTTGGTAAGGCATACACTTCTGGTCACGGCATCTTATATGTTCGAATTTTGGTAAGGCATACACTTCTGGTCACGGCATCTTATATGTCCGAATTTTGGTAAGGCATACACTTCTGGTCACGGAATCTTATATGTTCGAATTTTGGTTAGGCATACACTTCTGGTCACGGCATCTTATATGTTCGAATTTTGGTAAGGCATGCACTTCTGGTCACGGCATCTTATATGTTCGAATTTTGGTACGGCATGCACTTCTGGTCACGGCATCTTATATGTTCGAATTTTGGTAAGGCATGCACTTCTGGTCACGGCATCTTATATCTCGAATTTTGGTAAGGCATGCACTTCTGGTCACGGCATCTTATATGTACGAATTTTGGTAAGGCATGCACTTCTGGTCACGGCATCTTATATGTCCGAATTTTGGTAAGGCATACACTTCTGGTCACGGCATCTTATATGTCCGAATTTTCGGAAGGCATACACTTCTGGTCACGGCATCTTATATGTTCGAATTTTGGTAAGGCATACACTTCTGGTCACGGCATCTTACATGTTCGAATTTTGCTAAGGCGTACACTTCTGGTCACGGCATCTTATATATCCGAATTTTGGTAAGGCATACACTTCTGGTCACGGCATCTTATATGTCCGAATTTTGGTAAGGCATACACTTCTGGTCGCGGCATCTTATATGTCCGAATTTTGGTAAGGCATACACTTCTGGTCGCGGCATCTTATATGTCCGAATTTTGGTAAGGCATACACTTCTGGTCGCGGCATCTTATATGTTCGAATTTTGGTAAGGCATACACTTCTGGTCACGGCATCTTATATGTTCGAATTTTGGTAAGGCATACACTTCTGGTCACGGCATCTTATATGTTCGAATTTTGGTAAGGCATACACTTTTGGTCACGGCATCTTATATGTTCGAATTTTGGTAAGGCATACACTTCTCGTCACGGCATCTTATATGTTCGAATTTTGGTAAGGCATACACTTCTGGTCACGGCATCTTATATGTCCGAATTTTGGTAAGGCATACACTTCTGGTCACGGAATCTTATATGTTCGAATTTTGGTTAGGCATACACTTCTGGTCACGGCATCTTATATGTTCGAATTTTGGTAAGGCATGCACTTCTGGTCACGGCATCTTATATGTTCGAATTTTGGTACGGCATGCACTTCTGGTCACGGCATCTTATATGTTCGAATTTTGGTAAGGCATGCACTTCTGGTCACGGCATCTTATATCTCGAATTTTGGTAAGGCATGCACTTCTGGTCACGGCATCTTATATGTACGAATTTTGGTAAGGCATGCACTTCTGGTCACGGCATCTTATATGTCCGAATTTTGGTAAGGCATACACTTCTGGTCACGGCATCTTATATGTCCGAATTTTCGGAAGGCATACACTTCTGGTCACGGCATCTTATATGTTCGAATTTTGGTAAGGCATACACTTCTGGTCACGGCATCTTACATGTTCGAATTTTGCTAAGGCGTACACTTCTGGTCACGGCATCTTATATATCCGAATTTTGGTAAGGCATACACTTCTGGTCACGGCATCTTATATGTCCGAATTTTGGTAAGGCATACACTTCTGGTCGCGGCATCTTATATGTCCGAATTTTGGTAAGGCATACACTTCTGGTCGCGGCATCTTATATGTCCGAATTTTGGTAAGGCATACACTTCTGGTCGCGGCATCTTATATGTCCGAATTTTGGTAAGGCATGCACTTCTGGTAGCGGCATCTTATATGTCCGAATTTTTGTAAGGCATGCACTTCTGGTCGCGGCATCTTATATGTCCGAATTTTGGTAAGGCATGCACTTCTGGTCGCGGCATCTTATATGTTCGAATTTTGGTAAGGCATGCACTTCTGGTCACGGCATCTTATATGTCCGAATTTTGGTAAGGCATGCACTTCTGGTCATGGCATCTTATATGTCCGAATTTTGGTAAGGCATGCACTTCTGGTCCCGGCATCTTATATGTCCGAATTTTGGTAAGGCATGCACTTCTGGTCACGGCTTCTTATATATTCGAATTTTGGTAAGGCATACACTTCTGGTCACGGCATCTTATATGTTCGAATTTTGGTAAGGCATACACTTCTGGTCACGGCATCTTATATGTCCGAATTTTGGTAAGGCATACACTTCTGGTCACGGCATCTTATATGTCCGAATTTTGGTAAGGCATACACTTCTGGTCACGGAATCTTATATGTCCGAATTTTGGTAAGGCATACACTTCTGGTCACGGCATCTTATATATCCGAATTTTGGTAAGGCATACACTTCTGGTCACGGCATCTTATATATTCGAATTTGGGTAAGGCATACACTTCTGGTCACGGCATCTTATATGTTCGAATTTTGGTAAGGCATACACTTCTGGTCACGGCATCATATATGTTCGAATTTTGGTACGGCATACACTTCTGGTCACGGCATCTTATATGTTCGAATTTTGGTAAGGCATACACTTCTGGTCACGGCATCTTATATGTTCGAATTTTGGTAAGGCATACACTTTTGGTCACGGCATCTTATATGTTCGAATTTTGGTAAGGCATACACTTCTCGTCACGGCATCTTATATGTTCGAATTTTGGTAAGGCATACACTTCTGGTCACGGCATCTTATATGTCCGAATTTTGGTAAGGCATACACTTCTGGTCACGGAATCTTATATGTTCGAATTTTGGTTAGGCATACACTTCTGGTCACGGCATCTTATATGTTCGAATTTTGGTAAGGCATGCACTTCTGGTCACGGCATCTTATATGTTCGAATTTTGGTACGGCATGCACTTCTGGTCACGGCATCTTATATGTTCGAATTTTGGTAAGGCATGCACTTCTGGTCACGGCATCTTATATCTCGAATTTTGGTAAGGCATGCACTTCTGGTCACGGCATCTTATATGTACGAATTTTGGTAAGGCATGCACTTCTGGTCACGGCATCTTATATGTCCGAATTTTGGTAAGGCATACACTTCTGGTCACGGCATCTTATATGTCCGAATTTTCGGAAGGCATACACTTCTGGTCACGGCATCTTATATGTTCGAATTTTGGTAAGGCATACACTTCTGGTCACGGCATCTTACATGTTCGAATTTTGCTAAGGCGTACACTTCTGGTCACGGCATCTTATATATCCGAATTTTGGTAAGGCATACACTTCTGGTCACGGCATCTTATATGTCCGAATTTTGGTAAGGCATACACTTCTGGTCGCGGCATCTTATATGTCCGAATTTTGGTAAGGCATACACTTCTGGTCGCGGCATCTTATATGTCCGAATTTTGGTAAGGCATACACTTCTGGTCACGGCATCTTATATGTTCGAATTTTGGTAAGGCATACACTTCTGGTCACGGCATCTTATATGTTCGAATTTTGGTAAGGCATACACTTCTGGTCACGGCATCTTATATGTTCGAATTTTGGTAAGGCATACACTTCTGGTCACGGCATCTTATATGTCCGAATTTTGGTAAGGCATACTCTTGTTTTATTTATTTATTATACTGTATATTTTCATTTACTCTTTTCGGTTTTCGATTTTTATCTAACATAGTATATGTAGATGAGTGGACGTTTATACATACATCCATACTATGTTACTTAAAAATCAAAAATCGAAAACAGTAAATGAAAATATAGAGTATAATAAATAAATAATAAAAAACAAGTAAAATAAATTAATCTAAATTAATCCGAATAAATAAATAAATAAATAAATAAATAAGGAAACTAACAAACAGCTCCCAATAAATTAACCGTTAGAAAAAAAACATCACTCGTGGCCTGACGATTGCGTCTAGCATTAAACAGCCTGTCCCCTCTACGTGTTGACTTCAATGTTCACTTTTATATATATATATATATATATATATATATATATATATATATATATATATATATATATATATATATATTCCCGAGGGATATTGGGAGAGGCATTTTTACTCATGGACATATGGTCTTGACCATTTCGTCGAAAATTAATGCAATAAAATATTCATGTCGTGTTCGGCCGGCCCTATCTAACCGATCCATTTGGAAAGAATTAAATAACGATATCCAATTTGATAACATTAACAAAAACTATTTTCCCATAAACAGACACAGTTATCTTTTCCTAAAAATCTTTCTGCTTTTCAAAAAAATATTTGCCAATGTTAGGACCTAGTGAAAAAGGATAAAACTATGAAGTAGAATGATTGTGTTGCATCAATCATTCGAATGAATCTTTTAAATCAGCATTGCAAATCCTGTCTAAACATATGAACTGGAATCAAAGCGTAGTATCTGTTCTCATCTGTAATAGTAAAGTTAAAATTAGCCGTTTCCTTATAAAGAAACATTCGGCATTCAGTGACTGAAGAGTCGGTACTATTCGAATTACGCCTTTTTCAATCCTTGGCGATTGCACTCGAATCAAAGTGTAGTATTTATTCACTTTATCTATAATGGTAATTGTAAAATAAGTCATTTCCTCATAAAGAAACATTTGGCATTCATTGAAAAAAAGCCAGTATTACTCGAGTTATGTTTTATTCAATTTTTTGCCTTTGGGCTCGGATCAAAGTGTAGTATCTATTCTTTTCATCTTTATGGCAATGGCAAAATGAGTCATTTTCTCATAAAGAAACATTCTGTATTCATTCAAAGAAAAGCCAGTACTACTCGAGTTACGCATTTTTTTTTTTTTTTTTTTTTTCAATTTTTGGCCATTAGGCTCGAATCAAAGTGTAGTATCTGTTCTTTTCATCTTTACTATAATGGTAAAATGAGTCATTTCCTTATAAAGAAACATTCGGAATTCAATGAATGAAAAGCCGGTACAACACCATTTACGCTTTTTTCAATCCTTGGCCATTAGATTTTGATGAAAATGTAGTATCTGTTCTCTTCAGCTCTAGTGCCAATGGTTATATTAGCCGTTTAAGAAAAAAGAAAACATTTAGTATTTGTTGACCGAGCATTTAGCGTAAGCTGTTAGTTTAAATTCATAAATTGCTTTTGTTAAAATATTTTTTCAGGAAAATGGACTTCCATACTTCACTCTTTTCGCTATTTCTAGTATTGATTGGAGTCTCCTTTCAAACCTTTTCCTTTTTGTCGTGTGGAAAACTAATATCCTTGATTATATCATTTATTCTCCCTCCTAGTCACGTGTTCTACCCATTTGTCCTGTTGCTACTATTGGAAGTGTTCAACGAATGTGATTTTTGCTATTTGGTAAAGATCTTTGTGAATCTGTAACATTAGATCTGATGAAAGATTGTCTTCTTTGACCAAAAGGATTAATTCACGTAAAGACATATTTAATCTCTGTATCATTTGGTATATAACCGAGAGTTTAAACATTTCTGGAGAAGTTGAATGTCATGCATGTCATCCGGATGTGAGTCTAGAACTATCTATTTAAGAACATGAATAGAGTTTTTGACTGATTTGAACCTTGATCATCAAGTGTCTATAGACAATGTCCAACTAACTCAGCCAATAAACATTTTAATAACATATTTTATTACATATAATCATAACGAATGCACCTAAAGTTTAACTTTAAATATCTTGCAAAAATACGATATATATTCATTCTTCAATAGTATGAATCTTTAAACCGTCCTGGGTAAGACGATAAACTACATCCAGCAGTAAGGCCTCTGATCAAGAGGTTCTGAGGAGCGTAGAACCACCTCTTAATTGCTGGTGTTTCCAGGTCCACCCTGACTCGAAGTAGTAGCATCTGTTAGGGTCCCAGCTATGGGCAAATAGTTAACCCCCAAACTGGGGTTAAAACGTGTAAAAATAGGTTTATTACCAGCAATGAATGTTTTAAGAAAAAATTATAATCGCAATACATTTATACCAGCAAAAAAAAAACATTACCAGCAATACATTTTGAAATAAAAATATTACCAGCAATAAAAATTTTGTCGGTATTAAATAACCCATCGAGGTTGATATGCCGTAAAACAAAACAAAACCAAATCAAACAGTGTTTTCAAATTAAATTGATTCTCAGGCTCCAAGCTTGATCCCATGTGCTTAACCTTTATTCTTTTTTGCGTAGGGGGGATTTTGAGGTTCAGATTTAAAAAGAGTTTATCATGATCTAGATAAAAACGATGAAGCCCGGGCTGTTGCATCGGACATCTCAAAAGCTTTTGACGAGGTCTGGCACCCAGGTCTTCTCCACAGACTGAAAAGTTACGGATACTTTTTGAACTGGTCCAGTCTTTCCTATCAAATCGTGAAATGAAAGTTATTCTGAACGGACACTCATCTACATCCTTTCGTACTAAATCAGTTGTCCCCCAGGGCTCCAACCTTCGTACTACGCTGTTTTTAATCTTCATTAATAACCTCCCCGATAACATCAGCTCTCACCTTGGCATCTACGTTGACGACACAATTAACTCCTGCCTCGATAATAAGCCAGACAATGTAAAAATGGCAGACTTCAAGTCCGTAGTTTTAATTTTAACGCCTCCAAAACTAAACTTCTCTCCATTAAACATCTGAGTGACCCCTTGCTGCCTTCCATCATCATGGCTGATGCTATCCTCCAGGAAAGTGACGGGTTGCGCCTTCTCGGGCTTACGTTCTCTTTTGATATGAAGTAGAAAGTCTATAGTGAATCCATTTCTAGGTCAGCTGCTAAGAAAATCGTTTCACTGTGTCGGGCGAGACAATTTTTCACTCCATAATTTATCTTACATATCTATAAGTCTACCATCCCTCCATGGTTAGAATATTGCTGTCACATATGGTCCAGTGCCCCTGCTATTTACCTTAAGCTCTTTGATAAGACCCAAAGAATCTGCAATATTATTAGTCCTAATCTGGTGGCTCAGCTCTAGTCACTTTCCCGACGCCGTTTGCATCTCAAAAAAAAATCACACGTGGATATTTACTCAATTCAGACTAGGTTAGCAAAGAACCACGAAGGTAGACATATTTTTTCAAATAATGAGAGTAGATACCCTTAAAAATTTGAATTCAAAATTTTGACCTTGAGATTTATTTAGCCTAGATGTCGGTAAAGTGAATTAAGACCAGAGACACAGTCAACCGAAAAAGGCCTCTTTCGGCATTACACATCACTACGAAAATGCTAAAAGCCTTAATTTAAATTTAATAGCATTAAACTGTGAAACTTTTTTTTTTTTCATCGTTCTTGTTTTCCATTTTTCTAGAGATTTTTCTGCTTCTTCTGGCATAAAATAGCGTGGCAAAATAAAAAAAATGCAAAAAGATGTCTGGCCCTCAGAAAAGATTTGAGTCTACAACTCGTAAATAAGCAACATACACACACACGCATACACACACATACATACACGCATACACACACATACACGCATACACACACACATACACACACATATACACACACATATATGATATATATATATTCCTAAATTTAAAAAAATTTGAAAACTAACGACATTTTTACTTTTGTTTATAAATATTTGTTGCGAAATAAAATCCTTACATTTGCCTCGAAAAAGTCCATTGGAGGGCAAAAATTGATTGAACTTTTATTAATCTATTGACTAAAGTTAACTCATGACCTATACAACAGACATGTCAATTAATTTTACTAATCAACTTTTCCAAATTACGAAAGATCCTTCTCACACAAGGAGGAGATTCCATCAGAAATTGTCCAAACTTCAAACAATTTCTGATGGAACTTCCTCTGATCATCCGTAATTACGAAGAATATATATATATATATATATATATATATATATATATATATATATATATATATATATATAAAGAAAAGCGATTATCTAAATTAATTTTTAAAGATGAAAAATCATTTTTGAAGCTTTTATTTTACTTTTAATTTCCAGCTAATATATTACATTTAATATTTCCAATAAACAAAATATTTTGCTGTATTTCAAACTGAATTTAAATTGATTGGAATAATTTTTTTTTTTTTAAATCGTTGATTGCAGCCATATCAACAATTCTCTCGGCACAACGTAATTATCTTCATTAAAAAAAATCTTTCAAAAGTAAAATATACTTTTCTGAAACTTTATTTCAGGAAAATTAACTGATTTAACGTTTAATCAATCTGATTTGAAACAACTTTTACTTGGTTTTAGTTTAAAATATCGCAGAAGAGCTTTTTAATATGGAGACGTTGACAGCTCTATTGATTGCTCGATGTTTGGAAAATTTAACTATTCTTTCTACAAGAGACATATCCGTAAAAATTACTTCACGAATATAACGTGAGCACCGTTTTATAGAATTTTTAACTCTTCAGTAATCTTAAAAATTTCGGAAAATATTCTAAGTAATCTAATTTTTTATTGAATTTTAGGTACTTTGGTTTTAAATTTACTATAGATACCGATCTTATTTTCTGATAATGTCCGTATGGACGCCCGTATTTACAAAAATCGGCACGTTTATAAAAACACGAAAAATTCTAAATTCTTTTTAAAACACTGAGTGTCGCTAAATTGTAGTAATCTTTACTGTTTACTAAATTACAATATTAGCTAACCGGTACAAATTAATACAGAAATTTAAAAGATTTTAAACTTTATAAATTATTCTAATTATTCTTTTTTTAAATTAAAGCAAGTCTTGTAAAAATTCATTATTCATCGAGAAAAAAAATTGTCGCTATAATATATCTTATCCATACAAGCAAGTAAAAGCTATTCTAATTAAATAATGGTTTAGTTTTATTTCATTTTTTTATTTAACGATTCAGAGCAGATTTTCTGTAATTGGATGTACTATTTTAGAAAATAATTGATGATTTAAAATCTCAAAAAACTCCTGTTTATAACTAATATATGCATTAAGCTGTACAAAAATGAATTTCTCGAAATTTTATAAAATTATATGTGGGGTATTTATATGTAAAAAATATTTTTACCAAGATTTTCTAAAAAAAAATATTTCTAAAATAATTTCATTCATTTGTGAATAAGTCCTAAAATTTTGAAGGTTTTAAAAAGGATTTAAAATATAATTAAATAATCAACAAATCATTTGGTCTTTTCTTATAATAACAAGATAAATATTTTAACAATAAAACTTTGTTTTGATTAAGTTCGGGGCATTTTTTCATCTAGCATGTTCATTTTTCTACTAGAAAAGTTGATTCCCTGTGTCGGTCAAGACAGTTCCCGCCTCCAGAATCTATCTTACACATTCATATGTCTAACATTCATTTATGCATTGAATATTTCTGTCACATCTGGTCTGGTGCTATGTATTTAGAGATTCCGATAAGAATTTGCAATATTATTGGTCCTGACCTGGCATTTCGGTTTCAGTCACTTTCCCACCGCCGTAGCGTAGCCTTTTCTATAAATATTGTCATGGTAATTCTAAAGAACAATAAAAGAACAGGAATTAAGAAGACAGAAGATAAAAATTGTCATTGCATTTAAATATTTGAAGATCAAATTTGACTGGAAAGCAAGAAACAGAAAGAGTGTTCCACATGCAAGAAGTGCGAGAGAAGAAACAGTTAGCATAGAACTGAGAAGGAACTGAGAATATCTATTATCTACATCTATAGCCATTTCAACTGTAATATGATGAGACCTAGCTGCCAATCTAGTACTGCGCTTAAATTTATAAAGTCTAAATGCCATAGAGGAAAATCTATCAAAACAATTACCATGAAAATATTTTTCTCATATTCTTTCAAAATCAGTAGCTCTTTGTATCTTAATGGTTTTATTGCCTTGCTTGGGGTGAAATGATTAAAAAAAAAACAAATACTGACTACATATGCTCCTGCTAATCATTTACAAATCTACGTTTGATCAATCTGATCGATCAGTTCGAATATGCCAATATATCACGAGCCGATCACCCGAATTAGATATGTAAGTATTGATGTATTATTAGGCCCCAACCAGTGATGTTGATAAAGTGTTTGTTTAAAGAGTCGACGGATATTTTAAAACTGCCCAGCGTCCCACTGATTAAGAAATTCGATACACAAAATAGTGCCGGTGTGAATGTAGATAGGTGGTAGATATGGTTAATTAACCGTATTCCTGCTGAGTAAGTGCTATTTTTAGAAATATCTAATCAAACAATAATTGCGAGAATTAAAGATGGTGGTAGCTGGGAATGACTATTGGATCAATTTTAACAGCAGTATAAGGTTGTCTGCCGCCCACTTTACCCAATAAATAGCTTCTGTATTAGAGAATACATTAGCCTGATCAGTGGCGGCCAGTGGCGACTTACTAATGTCATAGCTAGCTAGAATAGGCATTGGACGTTGACTACCAACGTCAACTATATTGATCCAGATTAAAGAAGACATACTGGAAGTTTAAAATAGAACTGCAGGGAAAATGTTGTAGGCGTCTAGATTACAGTGTTTGCGATTGTTAAAACACCAAATCAGCGTTCTCTCCGGATGATAACCACTATTTTAAGATAAGCTATAGCTTATTCGTTATGAGCTAGGCCAAAATGCTTATATTAGTAGCCGTTGTAAGACTTACTGGAAACTGTTCACTGGCCTGTATGAAGAGGAAATTCGTAACTGTTTTGCTTACAACCCTAAACTGCATTCATACAAAACGATTCTCAGCAAAGGTCACATTACTGAGAACCTATTCAGAAAGCTGCTGACATTTTATTTGGATTTCCGGTATGAGGAGTTATCATTATTTACACTATTTACATTTCGACTATTATCCTCATCCTTGTTGTCATTATCACGACTTTTTTAGCCGTTTTACCTTCCGGGCTTCATCAGGTGTATATCGATCCGGGTAAACGACAGGGAATTCCGAACCCTTTAGTTAGTCTGCCCACTTACTTTATAAGTTTGTAGACTATACTCCTACCACTACTCACGTCTAAGGATATCAAATATGACAAACAGCACAGCAACACTCATTAGCAGGAAGCTTGGGTTTAAGACTCCAAGTTCTCCACAGAGATTTGTTCTAAGAGCCTTGTGGATTAAAGCATTTGGTGAGACATTACTTGTGACTTCAATCCCTGGATCGAGTAGTGTGTATTTGAATTCAGTAGAAACAAAGTGACCAATAACGGAACAGTACGAAAAATAAGAACTAGACGAGATATCCATAAACATGAGCAATGGAACGATAACTGCCTATTAATTAAAGCTTACTCGGATTTAAATAAACCTTATAAAGGCAGGGCGATACAACGGCTAAACGTTGCGATAACAACAAAGATTAGGTCAGTAGTCCGAATGTTAGTGTAAATAGCAAATATTTTGGTCAAGATCCTGTCGAACAGGTTGCAGTATGTCTTCGGCAGATTGTGTTACTCGAAAAAATATATGATAATATAAGTAACAATAAACTATTACAGTCTGCAGTATAACTATTATTATATACAGTAGCGGACTGAGTCGAAATTTTTTACCGGGAAAATGTGTAAAAGGGCCCAGTAAAAAGGACCTATTTAATCCCAAAACAAGGTATTAAGAATATCGTATTATCTACCGAAATAAATTATAACGTCAAAGAAATCTTATTTAAATCTTCCCAACATCTACGCAATATTTTCCTTTTTTCGGTTCTCATTTATTTCTAAAATGATAAACCATTATTTTGGGGCGCACCGGAAAATTTCCGGGTATCACAGTGGGGTAGTCCCACACGGAGTAGATGACAAACTATTGAAGATCAATTTGGATCGATCCAAAGCAATTTCTAATGCTCGATATCGAACCATTCTCTACCTACAACGATGACCATTAAAAAATGAAATTAAATAAAAACACAGCATAAATCAACAATAAACATCGCTATGCTGACGATATATTCATATTAATTAAAAATACGGACAACGTTACCATTCAAAGAACTATCTTGAAAATAACTAAATAAATAAACTTTGTCTATAAACTAAGTATTAGTAATAGAATTCTCTTTTTAGATGTATTAATCAATTTCAATAACTTTAACACGCAGCATATATATATATATATATATATATATATATATATATATATATATATATATATATATATATATATATAAAATGAATCAATTTATATATATATTTATATATATATATAAACAAGACGAATCTTGACTAAGACATATAAAGAAATACACTACCCCAATTGACCCGAATAAAAAAAATCAAATTAATTATCTATTATAAAAAAAACTTAAGACAGCCAAGCTTAACCTCAAAAATAACAACACACCAGTTAAGTCAAAATTACAAAGAACGAATATTATCTATGAGTTCAAATGCCCCTTAAGGAACTGTGTTCCTGATCAAACCGGACTCATAAATAATTACATCGGTTACACAACCAAATGCTTATCAAGACGTTTTACATTACACCTATCTGATCACAGCTCCATTAGAACCCATTTAAACACACACACAGAAACTTACCAGATTCCATTAGAAACATACTAGTAGAAAACACAAATATAATAACTGCATCAACTTTTAAAAAAGATTAAAAATAATGGAAGCTTTAATAATAGAAAAGAAAATGCCAACTCTTAACAATATTAGCTACGAACAAGGCCACAATGTGCTAACCGTATTCAAAAAATTAAAAGCATCTCTACAACACACTAAAATATACACATAATGCACAGACTTAATTAAAGCTCAAAAATTGAATCATCTTTGATAATGGTCAAAGATATAGTCGAAAGCGCTCGGAATTATAAAACATTTTGAGAGTTTTTACACACTCTTTGTCCAGAAAAGAAAGCTCTTGTTCGAACACAAGAAAAAATAAATAAAAAGCTTAACCGTAGTATTTTGTCTGTCGTTTTTAATGAAACATGCATATATATATATATATATATATATATATATATATATATATATATATATAATATCGCACTCATTGTATTGAGTGTTAGTATCAATAAAATAGTGCCCGATGTAGAATAACAGAGCTATAAACGTACATTTTTTCTCAATGGTAGCACAACACTGAGTTTCATGCACAACGCAATCAGAACCTTGAGTTGTTAGAAAACCAGACCTGACCCCCGAGTCATCATCTGAAGGATTTGTTGTGTGCACTGCTGTTGTTTCCGCAGAATTAGATAGATAGATAGATAGATAGATAGATAGATAGATAGATAGATAGGGATCAAATACATATCAAATATGGATCGGAATGATAGAATAAAGAACAAATAAGAAATGTTTATTAATCTAACATGTTTCGCTTTTATTAAAGCTTCACCAGAGAATGGGAAATGGAGAGAAAAAAATTTATTTTTGTGCTGTTATAAATTTTGTTATAAATATACCAGAATTAACTTTCTTCTTTTTCTCCATATCTCATTCTCTGATGAAGCATTAATAAAAGTGAAACATGTTAGATTGACTGATTTGTTTGTTTAACGGCACATCAACTCATTATGGATGATTTGATGCCGACATTTAATGTTCTTGGGAGTCTTGAAGTAATAAAAATATGATATACTAGCAGAAGTACCCGGTGTTGCCCAGGATGAAATAACCTATTTCATAAAAATATAAGCATTTTATAAAGAAGTTTATAAAGTTAAAAGTTTATAAAGAAGTTAATAAAGATTAACACATAGTTATTCTAGGCGCAAAATTATTAAAAAAAAAAAAACTCAAGCACTGCTAAACATTTTTAAAGAAAAACACATTTATTACACAATTACGAAAAAATACAAAGTTTGCGCAAAAATTAAGGCAGATAGAAGTTCTCGCGAAAAATGGGGAAAAAAGCTTTGGGAAAAGATTTGAAAATCATAAAAAAAAAATGAAAATTCAAGAAGGCAGTAAAAGAAAAAAACAGAAGATGCAGCCATCTTTGAGAAGAAACAAAAACAGAGGGACAAGAAGGAGTCTTTCTCTTCCTCTTCCTCTCTTGTCGAACTCTCTGCTTTCGGGCGGAGAGGAACCCAGACGAGGCCATACCGAAGTACAGAGTCTAGTTTGGTGAAGTAGACAAATCCGACCACGTGTATACGAAGTCTACGGGCAATTTTGCCCGAGCCTACGCCCCACGTTAAAAAACTGGTCTTGTGCCACACCTTGCCTTGTGGGGAGTTTGGTAAATAGAGAGAACAAACGAAAAGTCTTACTTCCACTTGCCCTACGAGCGTCTCCGCAAAATGTATACAATTGTAACAATTTTTACACAAACCTTCATAAAAATACACTTCTCTCAAAAAAAAATGTGTATTAAAAAAAAACCTAGACGATTAAACATTTATTCATAACTAACATTTTTAAAATAATAAAAATGAAATTTTTATAAAGCTTAGTTTCACTGGAAAGTGCAGTCTCTTGAAAGGAATTGGGATCAATTAGGATTAAAGGTATGCTTGGGGGTGAAAACATCTATTCTTTTGCCACATCCTAATAGAATGGTTTCTTGAATAAGGTGTGGCATCTTTTTCTTAATTACAAATCTGGTTCCATTACAGATTCTTGGTGGATCTATATTTTTAATGACATTATTGGAGCACTAACTTTGGGATCTAATTTGTGAGGTGGTAGTCCAGATGAAAATCAAAACCTCAATTTCATAATTCAATACCTCTGAAGGATCTACAAATGTATCAATGGACGTATAAGAGTAACACTCCCCAGGGAGGATTTTCAAATGTTCAAATTTAATGGAGTTCACGGTAATACTTTTGGTGCCAAAATTATTCTCCCACTTAACCACTTGTGATTCTGATAATGTTCATTTATGTTTGGAACGACATTGGTCATTAATTCTTTGCCAGACTGCACCAGTGTTCTTATTGGTGACAGATTTAAACAGTCATCATTGTCTTCAAGAGCTTCTCCTTCTCCAGGGAATAATGTTTTTTAGAAATTCTTCAGATCATTAGATCAACTATCATATTTGTTTTCAGTATTATGGATTTGACATGTTGCCAAAGTCTGGTAGATTTCAAGGATGCTCGAATCAACTTTTCTTCCTTCTGGTATAACTGGAAGGATTTGCCTGAAATCTCCTCAGAGACAGACTGTTTTTTTATATTTCTTAACATTCGATCAGTAGCCCCCTGAGCTCTCCTGTGCATCAAATGCAATCAAATGACATTATTTCTGTCATCCCAGAAGTATTGCTAATGTTGTAGACTGGGTTTTCATATGTATAAATTTGAATGCATCATGTATAGTTCTACCCCCTGGTATTAATCTTACTTATTATAAAACGCAGATTGTGTGTGTGTGTGTGTGTGTGTGTGTGTGTGTGTGTGTGTGTGTGTGTGTGTGTGTGTGTAACGTTTATATATTGGATCGGATTTCCTACATTTTTCAACCGTTTTCAACAAAACTTCACAGGACTACATAAAATTATCTTGCAGTGGTTCTAACAGCACCAAAAATTGGAAAAACACAATTGCTTTTGTACAAAATCAATTTGAAAACACGATTAAGAGGCATTAATAAAAGGGGGACAACTCACATCGGGTTAAAAACCCAGGTTGTGTGTGTGTGTGTGTGTGTGTGTGTGTGTGTGTGTGTGTGTGTGTGTGTGTTCGTTTATATATGGGATCGGATTTCCTACATTTTTCAGCCGATTTCAACAAACCTTCATTTTTTTTTTGGCAGGTAGTGTTTCTTATTGTCTTGCACACTTTTTATTTATTTTTACATTCAGAATGCTTTAAAAATTCCATTTACAAGACAATTGTTTATAATAAAATTCTATTCATCAATCGATAGACTCATAATGATTGAAAATAATGTTTTTGTTTAGGTTTGGGTTTGACCAATTCGTAAAAAAAAAAAAAAAAAAAAACTAATTAAGACATGCATGTCCGTCAACCTTACACAATAATCTTTGTCAATTTTATTTTTCAGTCTTTATGATGGTCGATACTTGATCTGTCTCTTACTGTTACTTCCCCGGGCAACGCCGGGCTCTACTGCTAGTATGAAAGTAACTCCAGATGATGATACAACAATGACAATTCTGCATTCTTTTCTGAGTTTGGCCAGTACCAACTTTATTTACACAAGTTTTCCAAGTTCCACCTGGAGATTCTAGGTAACCCTAACCACCTTTCTGATAATCTGACTGTTTCACTAATGGTTTAATGTGCCACTTATTAGTCATCATTGATGATTCAAATATGATTTTGTATATATTCATCTCTCTTGGATTATATGCGATTTATCTCAGATATTCTGTTGTTAATCGGTTACCCGCAGTTCCGACACCCTGTGGAAGTCCATACTTTGGTAACTCATCACCTTCTATGGACAAAATTCGATTTTTAATATCCAGTGCCAAATTATAAATTTCTTGACAGTAATTAACAATATCATGATACCTGATGAAGAAAATCCCCAGAGAGAACATTTATTCCACGGGCTTTGAGGATTACTGATTCCACAGGTTTTAATAATGATACCAAAAAGAGATCTAATATTCTTTGCAGTGAAGCCTCTGAGAGTGTTGCATCCCACTATCACCCTCAATCAGTTCTTTTTTTATCGCATGCTTCTCTGTAAGTCATGTAAACAATTCCATCAATTCTCCGACGGCCTTCAAAAGACACTGGGCCTTGGACTTCAAGCAATAATATTCTTAAGTAAAAACATTCCTGTTGACATGGATGCATTGTATTTACACGACCAAGTGTGATATCAAATCTGATACCTGAATTGCCTTCAACTGGATATCCGCTTTTTCTTCTGGTTTAATTAATCCACGTGTAATATGGGACCTAGTGGTAATATAATTTTCTGGCAAACGGATAACTTGAACAGAGTTTGAAGAAACTTATCAAAGTTGTTTCTCTTAGATTCTTTGCCTGTGATGTAGGTACTTCAGGTATAAAATACCGTCCTGGGTATGACGATAAACTACAACCACGTCCTGGGTAAGACGATAAACTCCATCCACGTCCAGAGTAAGACGATAAACTACGTCCAACAGCAAGGCCTCTAATCAGGAGGTTTTGAGGAGCGTGTAACCATCTCTTAATTGCTGATGTTTCTAGGTCCACCCTGACCCGGGGTGGTAGCACCTGTTAGGGTCCCAGCTGTGGGTAAATAGTTAACCCTGAAACTGAGGTAAAAAGTATTATGAAAGTGTAAAACTAGGTTTTAATACCAGAAATACTTTGTAAAAGTTATTAGCAGAAATAAATTTTTGAAGAAGAAAAACTATTACCAGCAATACGTTTTTGAAAAAAAAATATTACCAGCAATACATTTTTGAAAATAATATTACCAGATATACATTTTTGAGGAAAAATATTACCGGAAATAGATTTTTGACAAAACAAAAATATTACCAGGAAAAAAAGTAGTCGGCATTAAATGACACATTGAGGTTGATATACCGTAAAACAAAACAAACCAAACCAATCACGTATAAAATAAATTCTTTGTCTGTTTTCTAGATGTACTGCTAATTGTTGGACCTATGTATGAGGAAACTGAATATCTTCAAGAAAGCTTCATTACTACTGATGTATCAACCTTACTAGTAATTATTGATTACATGTGGATTATTGTAAAATTCAATGTTGATATGAACATCAAATATTTTCAAAGGGACAATCCACCTATTATCAACTTTCCTACTGGTTGTCAACCATTGCTTCAAATTCCATCATATTCAGGTTCTTTTCTTCTGTATGATGGATATCCATCTTCATCAGTCTGTGTCTCTTGCAAGAACCTTATGGAATATTTCTTGGTGCATATGTCTTTCATTCATGGAAAATCTTTAGTCATTGCACCACACGGACCATGGATTATGGGTCCTTTCACTATTTCATACAGAGGATCTGTCCTTAGTTTGGTAGTTTAGCAGAAATGATGTTATCAGTTTGATTGGAATTAACTTTCTCCATCAATCAAATTAAAATCTGAGCACGTTTTTGCAATTCTATAGTGTGCATATGACATGTAACGGGACCAAATATCGTATCTTTTGTAAATAATTCCATCATTTTGATTACTTTCAGACTAAACACCCTGGATATAACTTTGTATCTATGAATATGAGACTGTTCTTCAAGCATTTCATTTTGAATTACTTTCCATTTTGGATTACAAGTGATGTTTATAAATAAATCAGGGTAGCTATATTGCCTAACGTAAGTTATTGCATCTTCCGTTCTTTTATGCATGTATAGTTGGTTTCCCATAGAACTGGGTGGCAAGATACAAAGATGGCCTAATTCTGTTCCAGCAACATTATTATTGATTGCAACTTTCAAGTCAGCATACTCTACAGATCTGTGTTGATTTTGGTTTAATGTATCTTAATCTCTCTAATTCAATTTTAACATACATGTCAACTGTATACTGGTGGAATAATCGTTAACTTCCATATAGATGATTGAATGTATTCAGATGAATGATGAAATGGTAGGCATAGAAATCTAGTCTTGTTTTAACCACCTTCTGCTCCAGGCTTACGGATGCTTAAATGATATCCACCCTCTTCACAATGGATATTGCAAGGCATCATATAAACGATGAAGTTCACTTATCTTTTTTTATCTCATTGTTTCTCTTATTACACTCAGGAGCATTATATCTTCGAGAATGTTCTCCAGAGAGTCTCATTTCTGAATCTATCTTGACTGTCAACTCAGGAGATGTATCTGCCTCTAGAGCATATTTGAATCTTCTCACATAACTATTCTTTTCGTGTAGCATTTCTTTAAGATTTCAGAGAATATCGATGCGTCAAGTTTGAACCCTTTTCTCAACCTTCATGCTATTAACAAAGTATATCTGTGATAAACTTGTACCTGCACTTTGAATGCGATCATCTCATAAACGGATCTTAGCACCGAAAGAATTCATCTGAAATGCATTGTAGTATTTGCAGATATTTTTCTAAAATTCCTGTTGTCTTTATTCACAAGAAGATTCTTCAACAAGTTTGGTGGATCAGGATAATGTTCCAATCTAACTTTGCCATTGGAACAACACAACCTAATATGTTACCTTCTCCATTTTTCTGCGCCACAATGAGAAAATTCCCATGGAGCAAATTTGAATTGAGGATCCAGGAGCATAGTCATATGAAGGATCATAATTAAACGCAGCTGAATTCCACTGCTTTGTTCTTCTTGCTTGGAGTTGAGCATGTCGTATTCTGTCTTGGTTTTGTTCCACAGATTTATTTTGCTTCTGTTGTTCAGTTCTTATTCTTTGATCTTGAAGTCTTAACGATCTTTGCTCTTCAGATTCTTGCTTGTCTCAAATCCTCAGATCTGACCCTCAATCGTTAAGGTCTCTGCGATATTTGCCCTTCTGATTCTTGGTCAGTCTATGCTGTTCATATCTATCCCTATATCCATGAAGTCTCTGCAGTCTTTCTTCTTGAAACACTTGCTACCCCCGTTGTTCATATCTATCCCTATATCCATGAAGTTTATGCAGTCTTTCTTCTTGAAACACTTGCTACCCCCGTTGTTCATCACTGAACCCCCTGTTCTTCTAATCGAAGCACCTTTTACTCCTCAGTTTAAGCTTGTCTCTGGCACTGCATTGCAAGAGCATTAAGCAATTACCTTCCTAAAGAAGATTTCTTCTTAGAAGGCATTTTTTCTTGAATAAAGTTGTTCAAATAAGTGCTTTATTTATTCCTGATGGTTGCTTGTTTGGTTGATTATGTTTGATGACACATAAATCTCTATGGGTTATTTAATACCGAAATCGAAATATTTTCTGCGTAATTTTATGCTTTCAGAGTAAAGGTATGTTTTATAGATATATATTTTGTAGATCATAAAATGTATGGTTAGAAATTTTACTATAAAAATGTATTTGTATTTTTTATTGTTGCATTGATTGTCATTTTGCTATAAAAAATATATTTTTGGTAATTTTATTATAAAAATGTACCGCTGATTTTTATTTGGGGATTTACTTTTTTCCCATAGCTGGGGCCCTGACAGGTGCTGCCACCCCTGGTTAGGGTGGACTTAGGAGTAACAGCAATTAAGAGGTGGTTCCACGCTCTTCAAAACTTCCAATCTCCTCATCAGAAGCCTAGCTGCAAGATGTAGTTTATCGTTACACCCAGGAAGAATGTTAGATTAATAAAAATTTTCTATTTGTTTTTGTCCTATCAGAGACAGATAGATAGATAGATAGATAGATAGATAGATAGATAGATAGATAGATCCGTGAGAACAAAACTTATCAGGTCATAAATGAAAGACGAGCTAACTTAATGGTACACGGCATGCGCCAAATTTTGGATGTATCAACAGCTTAAACATAAAAACTTCCAATCTGACACTGATGTAATTAGCACGCAGTGAATGTGACACTAGCCACCAACCACAAAAACCTGGAGAAAGTGACGTATTCCTTCGTATAAGTACAAATTTTAACCACCTATGTAGTTACTAGGAATGAAAGAGAATGATAAAATGTTAGTAACGAGAAAAGACAATAAAAAATTCAGAAAATGGTGATTGACATTTCATTTAAATTTTTGAAGATCGTAGGTAGCAGGGGAGCAAGAGACCGCAAGAGAGTTCAACAGGTAAGAAAAGAAACTATTAGAATAGAATTTACGGTTACATCTAGGTAGTTCAACAGCAAAACAATGAGACCTAATTGCCAATCAAGTACTGCGCTTAAATTCATTAAGGCTATATACCTTGAAATGAGGAAAGCTTATTAGAACAATTACCATGAAAATATTTGTTAAAAAAGATAGTAGCAAGCCGCGTCTATGCAGTGGGAAAGTGACAAGATGCCAGGTCAGGACCAATAGCATTACAGATCCTTCTTTGAATTTTGTCTTTTATCTCGAGATATATAGCTGGAGCACCAGACAAGATATTGTAGCAATATTCAATCTACGGACGAATGGTAAATTTATAAATGCGTAAAATGGATTCTGATAAGAAAAATTGATTTGTACATTCTTTGTGTATACGAAATGTAAAACTGATGAAAAAATGATGAAATACAATTTTCATGTATATTATCAAAATTATTGTTTCTCTGAGTCTCATTATATTTTTTTTTTTTAAGTATTTTTATAAAAATTGAAATCACTTTCTGATTGATTGCTACGTGTATATTCTTCTCAGCTTTCTGATAAATTATTTCTAGCATTATGTGTCGTTTGTTTGCTTGTTTGGGTTTTATGGCATATCAACCACTGTGGGTTATTTAATGCCAAATTCAGTTTATATAAATTTTAAATGCCTATTTTGTATGGAATAAAAAACGTATAGCTGGCAACATTATTCCTTTACAAAAAAAACGTATAGCTGGCAACATTATTCCTTTACAAAAAAAACGTATAGCTGGCAACATTATTCCTTTACAAAAAAAAAACGTATAGCTGGCAACATTATTCCTTTACAAAAAAAAAACGTATAGCTGGCAACATTATTCCTTTACAAAAAAACGGATAGCTGGCAACATTATTCCTTTACAAAAAAACGGATAGCTGGCAACATTATTCCTTTACAAAAAAACGTATAGCTGGCAACATTATTCCTTTACAAAAAAAAAAACGTATAGCTGGCAACATTATTCCTTTACAAAAAAACGGATAGCTGGCAACATTATTGTTTCAAAAACTTAGATCTGGCAACATTATTTTTCTGAAAACATTATCTGAGACCTTGCTGTTGGATGCAGTTTATCGCCGTACCCAGGACGTGGATGTAGTTTATCATCATACCCAGGACGCGGATGTAGTTTACCGTCATACCCAGGACGTCATTACGTGTCGTTGTTAATTAACTAATTATTGAATAGTACTGACAAGTCCCTTGATAAAAATGTCTCGATAATTGTAGGTTAGTAGTAATTTAGGACTAACGTACTCGCTTCCTCTCAGAAACACAAGGTTCACAGTTGCAAGGCCTTTTTCCAGGATACCAAGGCTTACGGTTATATCACGTTAGTCCCCGTACAATCACCGAGAGTCAAGCAACGTCGAGCCTGGTCAGTACCTAGTCCGCTTGGGAATACCAGGTGTTGTAAGCTGGGATGTGCGGGTGATGTAATGAATTACGACTCGGAATTGGAAATGGAAGAGCCGCGTTCCAGTTGGGTTCGTTATATTCACTTGTACACAAATAATTAGTAAGACTTGTATCAGTAAGTCATTACTTGTATCAGTAAGTCATTACTTGTATCAATAAGTCATTATTAGCTCCAAAATATTCTTGCAATCTGAAAATATTTTCTGGTTTTAAATAACATGCAAAAGGTTGATAAGCCGTAAAAAAAACATTTAATCAATTTACTCAGGAGAGCTCCGTGTTAGAATGAGTGCCAATAAAAGAAAGAACTAGTTATATATGCACACACAAATGTTCGCGTTCTTTCAAATCAAATAAATATTATATTTTTTAATCATTTCAAGCAAGACAGGAATGCCACTAATACGCAGAGGGTTACAGGGAATGAAATGAAAGAGAAGACTGAGAATAGGGAAGATTGAGAAAAGGACAAAAGATGAACGGAGTTCAAGAAGAGAGAAGATGACGATTGACATTGCATTTGAACTTTTGAAGATTGTAGTTATCAAGAAAAGCAAGAAAACGGGAGTCCCACAGATGGGGGATGCGAGAAAAGAAACTGTTGGAGTAGGAAATACCTAAATCCGCTACGGTTGGATTTAGGTATTTCAACAGTAAAACGGTGGGACCTAGATGCCAATCTAGTAGTGCGTTTAAATTCATGTATTCGGAGTACCAGAGAAAAAGGTTCATCAAAGCTGTTGGCATGGAAATATTTGTAGAAAACTAAAAAACAGGGGGAAGCCACGTCACGTCGGTAAGAAAGTGACTGTAATCGAGACACCGGGTCAGGATTGATTACATTATTTTAGTACCTACAATCATTTATTTACATGTGCAGGCTGATATATATATATATATATATATATATATATATATATATATATATATATATATATATAAGCAAAAATATCTTTTATTATTATTAAAAGATATTTTTACTTATATATATATATATTATATATATTATATATATTATTATAATTGTTGTTATTATTATTATTATATATTATTATTAAATTAATAATAATATATAGAACTCTTTTTTTTAAGAGCATTGACCAAAACATTCTCGAAAATCAAATTTTTACGTTGCAAGGGAAATTACTGTGATTATTTTAAATTTGGTTACTTCCCTTTAGTGATGTGTATCGTGTACGCCAGGAATCGACAGTTTCTGGACGACACCCGGGCCAGGAAACATTTTTGTGCGACCCGCGAAGAGTTTTTGTCCAGCACGCCAACTTAACACCTGGACACTAATTATATAATTAATTCGCGGAGAAACTGACAGAAAAATATCAGCTGGAGTTAATCGTCTTACGATGAATTTTTTAAATCAAAATTTAATTCCGAATCTACTGCTGGTGTCAGCAAGATGTTTAGCCAAGCGGGAAATAAATGTCTATTGAATAATGTGAAAATGATGGTATCATTATTTGGATCTACATATGTTTATGAACAACTTTTTTCGAAAATGAAGTATACTAAAAATCGTTTGTGTGATGACTATGTGGAATCTTCCACAACACAACCAGCCTTACCTCTTTTTAGGAAATGCACTCTTCCTATCTGATAAGCAAAATTCTACTTTCATACAATATAACAAGTATTCATTGGTCATTCACCTCCAATCTGGCTTGCTGATTTGTCAGTTCCGACCAATCAAACCGCCTGCACGCGACCAATCTGTTTTCCCGCTCATGTGCTGCGAGCCACTTGACCAGTATAAAAGCAAAAACACGTGTGAACTTTTTAGAGAGAGAAAGGATTAGTAATTTTCATTCATCTCTCTCACGTCTCAAGATGTAACCTTCGCCAACTTCCGTCTTAGTCATTGTTGACAAGACGTTTTTAAGACAATTACCAACATTCATGAACTCTGAAATCACTCCTGAACTTTTATCAACTTTAGAACTCACAATTCCAAACTTTATTCTTCTGAATTACAAGTTCAATATTACAGTAAAAGGTAAATTACTACTTAAGAACTTTCTGTTTAAAAGACACTTAACAACTTTAATATCAACATTAACCAACGATTACAAGAAAGACATTCTGAAACCTAAAACATCATACATATTTGCCAACATAACATATACCAAATATTCTACTTGTACATTGTTTTGAATGTTTTATTAGTTTCTAATTAAATATGTCTTGTTCGTAATATGGACTCTGGTACAAATATTTCCAAATCAAAGGGACACGACTCTGTCCTACCTTTTCTTTGCATGTTGTACATCAACCTAAATAAATCTAATTGTTACGTTTTAAAACAATTCAGTTGAATTTTGTATTTTATTTTGATGTTAGTGGAAATAGTTAATTGACACGCAACTTATTCTCAACAAATATTACCACATAATTAACCCATCCACTACAACTACCTGGATGATGTGTTGCTCCTGTCATCGACAAATTTTTGTCCTGTTAGAGAAATTATCGAACAATAAGCAAAAATAAGTGTCTCATTGACTAATTCGCCATTTCTAACGTTATTTTGTTTTTAGTAAGAAATTTGCATGTGTTGTTGATTATGTTAGTTGTCAATTATTATTCCTGCAGTAAAATATGCAACCTTGTTTAAATGATATAACATTAATTTCATTGTTCTTCTTTAAACCTTGAAAGGCACCCTTCTGGACGGAGCAGTATGAAGTCGAGACATTGATATCGTGGCCCTCCTCCGAGGCGTTGCATAGCTTTCTGGCACGCTCTCTCCAAAAGTTTGCAGACCCCTGGTGTACGGGGTTATCACGGGTACGGTTATCAGCGTGAAAACTAGAAATGACAAATCGAGTTCAAATTTTAGCAAAGGCTTTCACGTCCACTTCACACTAATTCATCAAAAAATAGTATTCAAGTATCTCTGTTTCTGTTACTTATACATAAATTAGTAGTTGGTAGTGTGGATTAGCGTTTATAGCTTTAACTGGATAAATCTAGTAATAGAAGAAGTTTGAATTCGAAGCCGCTAAAGAAGCCATTTCAATTTCTTTTCTCAAAACAGTCATGGCAACACAGAGATATTAAAAAAAAAACATAATCACAATTTTCAAGTGACATAACATTAACAACAAAATTAAAGGCCTTCATGTGACACGAAATATTGCTCTTGCGGCTTTTGTTCTAAATTGATTGGAAATGTGAATATGTACATTTTGTAAATGTGAATTAAGATGAGCTACAGTAAGTATCCCGTTCAGTACAAATTGCCAGTTGGACATATGCTCTAGATTAATCATGGGAAAACTACGACCTGCGGAACACATGCGACCTGTTTGGCCTTCTGAATCGCACACCTAATTTAATAAAGAAACTAACGTTTATGAAAATTGAAAGTTTTGTTTCATTTTTACTTGTTCACTTACATTCTCTCTCACGCATAAAGTTTGAGAAAAGTTGTAATAATTAGGAAAATAATTGTCTGGGTAACCTCCCTTACTTGTTAACCCCTGTTGCTTTGTGGATACAGTTCGACTAAACCACATGATTAAGTTTAAGTATGATGTTTCTTGAATTTTGTAACCTTTCATTGAAGGTGTTGCGGGAATATATCCTGGTTGATTGTTTAAGTCGAAAAAATGTCTCCTGGAATGTTTATCCCACAAAAAAATGGCGGATTTACATATGAGTCCGGGTAATAAAATACAAAGGAACAACTAAAAACAAATATAAAAACGATAATGTATTATGAGAAAGACAAAAAGTGACATTGTTGCGAGCTACGAAACAATGAGCATGCGTGAAAACATTTAAAGACTTGTGAATTGTTCGTGTATATAAGGTGTGTGTAGAAATCCTAGAGAAAATGAAGTCGCGTACGTACGTGTATGTGTGCGTTTTTGTGTGTTTCCCAATGGGAAACGCGTTTTCACGATAGACCTACATCCTAATGTGTCTAAGGAAAATAGGAAAAAGAGAATAGTAAGGGAAAGTGAAGAGAAAAGGTGATGGCGCGCGTGCGCACTTTTCTCCGTTCTTTGACCCACATCTTACCGTCCCTGTGTGAAATAGAAAAAAGAGGACGATAGAAAATATTACTGTGTACTCATAAGTTCAGAAAGCATCCCCTAGTGGGGTTTTTTTTTAGTTAGGAAAGTGGGGTTAACTCCACAAAGGTAACGTTCTCAGCATTTTAAACCATTGGCAATTTTCAGTATGGAAAATTATACATGTAAAAATGTTTTGCTTTTAAAAACGAGAAACGTTCAAATTAATTCTTTTTTTCTCTGGAGAAGAAATTTTTTTTTTTTTTTTTTAAGGGTATTTTTTTTGTATTTTCAAAGTGAATGAATGAGAAATAAATCACACGCAAAAGCATATGTTCACACTAATAAAACTATACGAAATTTTCAATTTTTAATATATAGAAAATATCTTTCCTCCAAATAAAAATATCAACGTTTTTCTCTATTTCTATAGAAGATGCTTAAATGCATGATGTTCTAAAGTGAAAATAGTCGCTTTACTTTCAACAAAAAATTACTTTGAATTTTATCAGTCTGGCTCACTATATGATGATCTATTCATACGGCCCACTGGTCGGTAGAGGTTGCCCATAACTGTCCTAGAAACTTATGCACTGTACATCTCTGGAGAAACATCGAGCTGATATTTTTTTAAGTTTGAAGTATGAAGTAGCCAAAGTGACTTAAGTTTCACATGTAGATATTTACAAACACTCTCAATCGAACATTACTTGCAAGGTTACTCAAGATCATTGAGCTGTATAATATGTGCTACACCAGGGTTAGATACAGTTTTGAATTCAGAGTTAATTTCTCTTAGACCGGTTGCCATCCAACACTATAGAATCCAGTTTGTCCTGCTATTTAACCAAAGCTGAGAGGAGAAGAGGGTCCATACCTTTACCGGAAGTGACTGTAATTGATCCGACTGGAATTCGAACTCGGCTATCCATTACTCCACCGTACAATGAGCTACTTTCATCAAAACCTATCACTAGATCATACACGTGGTTGTGATGCATGTGCTTTGTACAGCCCTATCAGACTGAGTGTTATGATGGGTGTATTAGGTTTTGTATATTCGTACCTTTGTGTCATTTTGTTGGTTTCCTGTTCGCTTACTCAGGTAATAATATTTGTCATGTATTCGCAAACGTTGAGTGAGTTTCTTTCGAAGCCATATATAGAAATGTTCTGCTTGGCCGCTTTGCTAACTTTTGTTCGACGGCGGAGTTAAAAACAAAAGTAGATAAACGATAAATTCTGACTTCAGAAGGCCATAACTGATGAACCAGGAGAGACAACGAACACGCACGCGCGTGCTCCTGCACACACGCGCGCAAACACACACACACAAATCCTTTCAAATCATCCAATACTTGCACGTTGCGTGATTGAAATAATCTCGCAAGCTAATGACAATGAGTTTAATAAGCGGATATTACACCACATTTGGTCCGCTAAGTGGTACTGTTTAAGGACTATATAAGCTCGGTTACAAACATATCCTTCCTCTCTCTCTCTCTCTCTCTCTCTATATATATATATATATATATATATATATATATATATATATATATATAATCTAGAATGAGGTAGGTGCCAGGCGCTCAATTTCTAATAGCTATGTTTCTAATGTTTTCCTTTCATTTTCAGCTATGTTCACACTAGTATATTTTCTCACTTTTTTAAAATCATTTCACCACTAGTACGCAGAGCTTACAGAGTGTGAAAGCGAGAGAAAAGACTGGATATTGAGGGTGGGGTGGAAAGAATAAAAGATGAACGGGATTCAAGAAGATAAAAGATGGCGATTGACGTTGCATTGAAATTTTTGAAGACTGTTTTTATCAGTTTGGCAAGTAAACGGAAGGGAGTTCCACGGGCGGGAAGTGCAAGAAAAGAAACTGTTGAAGAAGTGGTGGTTGCATTTAACTATTTCAGCAGTAAGAGTGGGACCTAGATACCAATCTAGCAGCACGTTTAAATTCATGTAGTCGGTGCACCAAAGAAAAAAGATCGTCAGAGTAGTTGCCATGAAAATATTTGTAGAAAAGACAGAGGGAAGCCACGTCACGTCAGTTGGGAAAGTGACTGGAGTCGAGATGTTAGGACAGGATCGATTTCATTGCAGGTTCTTCTTTGGATTTTGTCATGAACTTCGAGATGAATACCAGGAACACCAGACCAGAAATGACAACAGTGTTCAATGTACGGACGAATGGTAATCTTTTATTAGTTATATAAAAATACATGAAAATATTTCCATGTTAAAATTCTTTCCATTTCTTCTTTTACCTCTATAACTGATGGCAACCCGTCATTTATAGGGAAAAAAACAGATAGTTCAGAATTATATATGGCTTTGAGCCAGGCTGGGCAAAATATAAATTCAAAAATCCTACAGTAAACTAGGAAGGAAAGGTATGGAAATTGCTTTTATTTTGTAAGATAATGGAAACTCAGAAAAATATTTTCAATATGTCTTTGACTTCTTTTATATGCCGTGTTCCTTCAGGACGTACGCGATCATGATTCTCCACATCCTCCTATCCCTTGTAGTTCTCAATATGTTTTGTCTTTTTGCTACTTCTCACAAAACCTGTTCTGTCATCCACTTGCTTAAGCCCGCTAGGTATGTTACGCGGTGCTTTCCCTTGTCTCTCTTTCCCTCTATCCGCCCTGTGGGCATCAGATTCTCCAAACCCTTCTTTCTAATTACGTATCCCAGAAATTTCAACTGACTCTTCCTGATGTTAAATATAAGACTCCTCCTTGTTTTCATCCTCTCCAAAACCACATCGTTGCTTACATGTTGGGTCTATGATAACCTTAGCATCCTTCTGTAGAACTATACCCTCACTGCCTCGAGTATCTTCTTCATCTTTGAGGAAGCCATCCAACAGATATCACGTAGCAGTTCAGTACTCTTTTCTTTGTTGCCAACAAAATCCTCCTGTCTCGTGATACTCTGCCTAGCTTTTGGAATGCGTCTTTGGCCATCCCAATACGTCTACGGATCTCAGCGTCGCACTTAACGTTCTCAGTCAGAACACTGCCCACATATTTAAATTTCCGTACCTGCTTGATTTTAGTGTCTCAGGCCTGTAAATCGCATTTTGGGCTCATCCTTTTACTGATGACCATGCATTCTGTCTTCTTGTAGTTTCTGCTTAATCCTTTCTTCTCGCTTTCCTTCGCTGCCTTCTGTAGGAGGTTTTGTAATTTCTTTTTACGTGTCTGCTATCAGTACTGTGTTTGGTTTTTATCGAGCTATTACTTTAACACTAGTTACCAAAACCTGGAGTAAGCCAGGCTAATAATTTAATTCCCATTCTTACAACAAAAAAAGAAAATATATGAATGTGAACTATATTAACGCCGTGCAAATATTTAAAAAATGTTACCGTGCATATGAAAGCCGACTCACAGTGTGCTATTACGTATCGCTTAGAGGAGGTTTTCTGCTTTTGTTTTGTTTTTTGTTTTTGTTGTTGTTGTTGTTGTTTGTTTTTGTTTGTTTGTTGTTTTTTTTTTGGGGGGGGGTGTTCATGAAAATATTTTAAAAATTCAGGAAACATTTGATGAAATTGAGCAATACCGCTAGCAAATATTTTCGTATGCTAACTGGTAACGGGAAAGAATGCATGTCACGTGCACATGTAGTTTTGTGAAGACGGAGAATATGTGGAAAATGATGAATGTGGTTGGCGCCTAATTACGTCAAGGGCTGGGGGGGGATAATTTTTTTCAAGTAAAATCCGAACAAATTTTTATAAATTATAAGCATCAAAATGGATGCATAAATGGTCTCCATCAATAAAGGCACTGTCTGTTAGATAAATTTTGCACGATCATCTGAGCTTCCACAATGTTCATTATTTTTGACATCCTCTCGACCTTCATATTTTTTTTGTTTTTTTGTGCCGCTCGAACATGGATCCATTTTGTAGACATTTTTCCGCAGAAATTAGCACATGAAAAGATACAACGGCCATTTTGTTAAACTTTATCAACAATTTCAAGCTTTTTAACTGACCAGTTATAAAAAATTATGTGGAAAAATACAATTCTCTGTCAACTTACCACAAGCTACGAGCGAATACATTATCAGCCAATGAAGTGTTCGGACGTGACTTTTTTTTTTTGATAAGCTTTTATTCTGAGCCTGATAATGGTGACGCTATGTGTGACCTAAGGTAATAAAAAAAAGAGATTTTCTGGAAAAACAAAGGTCTTAGAAGAAAACGCATCCTTTGAATTACCGTATTTGTCGGCCTATTTTTTTTTCCAAAAGAATGTGTCGGAAATAATGAAGAATAGACTTACGTGGTGATGTCGACCGGGGAGTCCTAAGGCCCGAACACCTCATTCTCCACCGCTTTAGTAGCCTTCCATTTGGATTGGCGGAAGAGCTGAGGTCAAAGGTATGTTATAAAAATATCTCCACCTCATACGCACTGTGTTTTGGGCGATAGCGAAACAAGTTGTTATTATTGTTCCTAACTGTTATTACTTTGGTTAACTGACCCTAGAGAAGACGGTCGCAAAGGAAGGACGTTTTCTTTTGCAACCCGCTCATTCACCAACAATCTCCACGCTGGTCTTTTCAGCCGAATTCAATTTCGACAAATGCACTAAAAGTAACGTTGCGTCCAATACAGCAGTATTATGTATGAGAGGGACATGAAGACCCCGAAAAAGAACGCATAGAATATAGCTCTGTAACTAGGACCCCTGGAAGTAAACAAACATGATATCAATAAAAATATCCATGGAGAATTCATCCAGAAAAAAAATTAAGAAATTTATAGAATTGCACAATATTTTGCTGCTTGCTTTCTAGAAATACCAGATTTTACAGAAATATTTACTTTGACTGGTATATTGCTGGTTGCTTTGTGCGTGTTTTCGTTGGTATACACTACAGGTATTGGAATTTGTTATTCTGCATGTATTGGTATGAAACTTCATTTACCAAGTACCATATTTCTGTGTTCTTTGCCTATTTGCCATATGTACCAGTGTTCACCAATACTAATAGATTTCTTTGTATTAGGTTGGTGCAAAAATAATGTCGTTTTCTCACATAGCAAAATATGTGAGAAAACGACATTATTTTTGCACCAACCTAATAGCTATTAGGAATTTACTGTATGTGCAGATGTTGCTCCCAACTACAATAAGTGTATGATGAAATGTACTAAAAAAATTTTTTTCCATAAAATGTCCTGGCAATTAAACCATACCTCATTTCTATTAAAAAAAAAAAAGTACCATTGTACTAATACTGTAAGTGTTAAGGTTATAATTTTGATTTTCTTATTGTGAAGTGTGTATTTTTTCCCTAAATATTCCATACCAAAATCCGGATGCTTCAAATGCATGCGTACGTCAATAGGTCAGCAAATACGGTATTTTCCAGCAATCAACAGAACGGAATTTGAAACTTGTGATAAGTTGAAAATTTGCTTCGTGAGCTTGTCGACGAAAATAAAAGCAAAATCGCCAGACTTAAATTGCTATTCAGTTACGTCTCATCAAACTAGATAGTCGGGACAGAAGAGATCAATTGATATTTTCAGCATAAAGTTAATGCTAGATTCCGTTTAAGCATACGAAACTTAATGCAGACAATTTGACATAATTTTACAAGGCTTACCAACTTCAACTAATTTTTATTTACTAGAATGTTTTTGGCAACACACTGACACGTGTTGAAATCCTCATGGTATTTAATATTGTTGAAGTTATCATTAACATTTTTGTCGAGATTTACAAACTCTACGTTTCGTCCAATTTCGCAAACCAATCAATGAAATTTGAATAAAGCTGATTTGTTTGGAAAAATACTTTGACAAAAACCCTACTTCGCATTTTAATAATTTCTTTAATTTAATTTTATAGGACTTCATGGTAAATAATATTTTTTAAGAAAATTTCTTTTTCTCTATTTTCCTTTTTAACACTGAAGAATAAATTCTTAGGATTTCTTACTCTTGAGCATGAAACATACAACTGGCCAAACGTAAATATTTCTTTCTGGTGTCAAATTCAAATCTTTTGAAGTGTTTGGCCTTGTGATTTGTTTATAGTTCTCACAAATGCAGAGTGAACTGGAAACTGGATTTTTGTATATAAAAACTTAAAGAAAAGATATGATGCAAAAAACAATATTGCATTTTTGTTAAATAAGTATTTGTTATTTTAATCATAAAATTGTTTTTAAAATAGTGGATGTATTTTGTATGTTAAATAATAAAACTTAATTTTTCCAAAAACGTTAACGAAAATTTATTGTACTAAAATATGCAGCCTAGTAAAATCAATTGTACTTTGTATCCCCTTAACTGTTAACACTCTTCCCCAAATTTGGTTTCGATCGGTCAGTGTATTGCTATTTTAGAGGGTGTAATGGACAGACGGTCTAATAGAAGTCACAGAATTTTATATATACATTTATTTGCTTGTTTTCCATATAGGAAAATCCCCATACAGCCTGATATGACAAATTCTTAGTATCCTAGAAAATTTTAATAGTACTTTTTACTGGATGGTTCTGATTTTTCCGATTCTTATAAACTCTTTAGAACTATTGAAAGCATCCTGATAATGAGGGTACTGTTATCTCCTTCATGTTTCACATTTTTTCTGCTCTCAGACATGATCTAGAAATGTAACCTCAGCTTTCATTTACTTCCACTTTTACTCTATGGTCTTCTGGAACACCAACTATCTAACTAACTTTCTTCTTGCTTACAAAGACTAATTCTAATATTTGGATATGGATTGGGTGATCCATTTAAAGATCAAATAACCAGAGGATTTCTTTGTATAAAACAGAGTTTGAATTTTGCATTTACCATTCATTTGCATGGTCAAAACCCAATCATCTATCTATCCTTACACAGTCATAATTTCTCCTCTTTCAAAACCAACTCGTTGTGTTTGCATATTATGTATCACATCTCTGTTTCACAGAGTTTATATTTATCATCTTGCTACGTCTTGTCCTTGATATAGTCGATTCTTATAAAATTATTCTGGCTTGCAATCAAACTCAGTTTCTCTCTTCAGCTGTCCTCTTTCCAACCATTCCTATGTTGTTTAATCTGTAATTCTTCGTTTGTCTCTTGAAATGCCTATATATTAGTTTTCTTACAGTTTTTGGCTTTTTGTCTTAAGATTGTTTCATCACACGTCGGCGGAGGCGGCGACTTGTGGTTGTCTTTCAAACGATTTAGGCTCAAGTACAGTGGCTTTCAGTGTTGTTTTGAATTGGTTCTTGTATCTTCGAATATATATATATATATATCGTCATTGACGCCGGCTTTATTTTGTATCCAAGAATTTAATTTCTTTTCTGATCGCTTCTTTTATGATGATGACGCTGATGACTGGGTAGACCAATTCTTGCATAGAAGGGCCGATACCATCGACGGCATGGTAATTTTGGTGGAGGACGAAGTTGATTTTGTCGAGCTTTTCTCTCTTGTCGTTTAACTTCTTCTTTTTTTCTTCTGATGACTTCGAAATTTTTGGTTCTGGTGCTGACGAAACACTGCCAGTTGGTACGGTCTGAGGCTTGTGTTTCAAACGATTTAGGTTCAAGTCCAGTGGCATTCAATCTTGTTTTGAATTGGTCCTTGTGTTCTCGAAGAGAGCATCCCTGAAGTGCACTCATTGAATGAAACTTGACGTGAAAACCATGACTCTTTCATTCTTGCCACATGTCCTCACCCTCGAAAATTGTGTTTCATGATCAGTGATTCGTTGCTTTTCACACATGTATATAATTGTCATTTTTACTGCAGCTTTTAATTATTTTAAGAAATCATTCATTAGCCTGCCTTATTTTAAGAAATCACTTATTACTCTGCTTTATTTTAAGAAATCATTTATTAGCATGCGTTATTTTAAGAAATCATTTATTACTTTGCCTTTGCCTTTAATAAACCATTTATTACCCTGCCTTATTTTAAGAAATCATTTATTACTCTGCCTTATTTTAAGAAATCATTTATTACCCTGCCTTATTTTAAGAAATCATTTATTACCCTGCCTTATTTTAAGAAATCATTTATTACTCCGCCTTATTTTAAGAAATCATTTATTACCTTGCTTTCTTTAAAAAATCATTTATTAGCCTGCCTTATTTTAAGAAATCATTTATTACTCTGCCTTCTTTTAAGAAATCATTTATTACCCTCCCTTATTTTAAGGAACCATTTATTAACCTGCCTTATATAATCCTCAAGTATTTGTACGAGAAAAATCAACACAATTACCAATGTTAACAAGTCCTCTTTGTCTTTTTTTTCTTTTACACAGCTTATCAATATTTTCCTAGAAAGCAAATACTTGTGTATGGTCATCAGTTTTTCTTCTTTTTATTGGATTTTTAGGTTTTTCTTTTATCCAACGAAATAGAAGTAGAGGTTTATCTCTTGTTTCCAGTTTTGAAATGGGTTGCTAATTCCTTCTAACGCGGTAAACGCTAGTGGCCTGCCATCCAGTAGCCTGCCTTTCACCCAGTTGCAGATTTGTGGCTTTTGTGTAGGGACAACATTAAAAACTGGAAAAGCTGGTCAAAGATCACAGAACAATAAAAAATGAAAATAAATTTGAAAACATTGGAAGGATAAGTACAAGATAGAATGGATTTAAGAATTAAGTACAAACTAAGTACAAGATAAAACGGACTTAAGGATGTTAAAATTTATTAGAGAAAAATTATAAAAAGAAAAATGGATTAATCAGAAAAAAAAAATACCTGAACAATTTGGAGATGCAAATGAAAAAAAAAATTCAGAATGTTGAAACTTGCTTAAGATATAAAAGCAAGCAGGCCACTGCCTTTAAAAAAAATATATCACAGAATATAATTTGTGCAAAGTATTTTTGCTAGAATCTATCTTACACATTTATAAGTCTACCATTCATCTGTGCTTTGAATATTTCTGCCACAGCTGGTCTGGTATTCTATGTAAAGGGCGTTTCATTAAGACGGATTATATATAAGGGTGTTTCATTAAAACGGATCAAAGTCAGCAGTAAATAAATCAGTGTTATTAGTGATAATTTATTTCTCTACTGGTTCATGTTATTTAAGTCATGGCATTTATGCGTGGAAAATAATATCGCCCAAATGTCCGTCAAATCTGAAAGAAAAAGAAATGCTTAAACTTAATTCACATTTAAAATCGGTCCAAGTTATTGGGACACCGTTTATTTATGTTAGTACAAAATTTCACAAATTCAGGATTGGGATTGACTACCTTACCTATAGTTCCGGAAGAAGAAATGACTTGAATAAAACAACTCACTAAATGAAACTGATAAACATTCATACAGTGTTAATAATTACAGTGGCAAAAAATTCATTCATCATCTAATAATCCAAATAATATAAACTTGTCTACTGTGGAGCTTGACCGATCTTCAATAATTATATTCAACCCAATTTATATTCAATCTAATTACAATAGACAGCTTTTCTCTCCAGAAACTATACTGCATATTTATCAGTCTACCATTTGCTCTTGCTTTGAATATTGCTGCCACATATGGTCTGACAGTCCTGCATATATTTAGAGATTCTTGATAAAATACAAAAAAGAATCTGCAATGTTATTGGTCCTGACCTGGCATCTCGACTTCAGACCATTTCTCACTACTCTAATGTAGCTTCCCTGTGCTTTTTCTACATTCTATTTTTATGTTAATTATTCTGATACGCTTTACTCTGTAATTTTATGAATTTAAGTGCATTACTAGAGTGGCAGAACGGTCTCCTTATTTTGCAGTTGAAATGGCTAGATGTAAGTGTAATTTTTATGCTAACACATTCTTTTCTTTCACTAATCGCTTGTGGATTTCTCTTCCGGCTTCTTGCTTTCCAGTTAAATTTGATCTTCAAAAATTTCAATGCAATGTCAATCATTATCTTCTGTCTTGTTAATTCCTCTTCCTTTATTGTTCTCACTTCTCGCCTGTGGAACTCTCTTCCGGTTTCATGCTTTCCAACCAACATTGATCTTCAAAAATTTCAATGCAATGTCAACCATTATCTTCTGTCTTCTTAATTCCTATATTTTTATTGTTCTCATTCCTTAATAATGTTTTTTTCTCTCTTATTCTCTCACTCAGTAATCACTTACGTCTTAGTTGCTTTATTGTCTTGCTTAAGTGGAAACGATTTTTTTAAAGTACATGAAAACTGATCAAATTTGTAATTTATTACCCTGTCTGAACAGCAACATACAATACCCTGCTCACCTCTGGAATTCTACTGTATTGAATACATAATAAAATAAGAAATATTAATTAATCATAGAGAATATAGAGACACATTAACTTAAACGGTGTCCATCCTCGTTCATCGTGTGGACATTGGTCATCATTATCATACGCAAGCAAAGATTGATTAACCATGTAAGGATACAGAAGGCGCTCATCTCCCTTTGATGGAGATAAGTCACATAGGTCACGTGACGGAACGCTTAGTGACGTCATTCCATACAATGACGATAACTGCTGTAAATTTCATTTCGTTTTACAGCAGCCAAAACGAAATGTTTCTTTCTTTAGCCCGTGCCGTCAGCAACTCACAAGTCCACGGTGTCGTTTCCCTTTTGGGAATATATCTTTGATCTGTCTATATTTCTGAGATGAGGTATTATGCACACTATTTACATTAATTCAGAAATTCACACACAGATGCCCTCAAGGACACATGGCACAGTGGATAAAGACGTTAGTTAGATCCAGTGACAGGACCAAAAGAATGTTCAGAGAGAGTTCAATACCTGGTTATGGCGGTGGAAAACTTGGAGAGCGGAATTAACAGGAGGTAACTGATAACTGATATACAATAAACATGGCACGTAGAACTAGAACAGTCTACCCCAGCGAGCGAAATAAAGGGTTCAGTTTGACATTCCAACCACCTGAAGAAGGCCGTGGCGTACAACGGCCGAAACGTTGTGTTAAATATGGCAACAAAGATGAAGACAATAGTCCGAATAATGTAAATAGTATATATCTTTGAATCTGTAATCCTTAGCATGGCTTCTCCAGATACAGGAGTATCTCCATATTATATGTAAGACCCCTTCCTTTTTGTTTCTCCTTACACTCTGCTTTGCTGTGTAGATAAATGTGCTCTATTTTTCGTCCAATAAAAATGCTTCCCTCCTAATTATACTCGCTTCGTTTTTCGAGCCTGTTAAGCCATAAAAAACGCTATAAAAGGGGTCACACGGAAGTTCAACGGGCAGTCAACAGGTGGCCAGTGTAGAGACCTGTCACGGTCAGACCGAGTGACACCAGCTATCAGCAGGTAGTGCCAGCGTCAACATGTGTGAACTACTATGAGAGATCGACCTAGATCCGAAGCCGGCTTATGAACTTTACCACAAGGGAGCCGTTCCAAACCCTCACGTTCCTGTTGAAATAAACCACGTAAATCTATTTCTGCTGTTGTCGTATTTCTTTCTTGAAACCATACGCTTATCTATAACACTGGTGTCAGAAGCGTACGGCAAGAGAAATATGGCCGACTACACGAGCTTCACCCGAGCCGAACTATTTACTCTCATCAAGGGACATCAGACACGCAGAAACCATCAGCACACACCACGAATCAGCGTGTGCAAGAACTACCTCAGAGGTCGCCCCTGCCACCATGGACGCAACTGCCTATATCGCCACCCACCTCGCACTCAGGCACAGGCCTATATCGCCGCAACGAATGATAATACACAAGCCATAAATGATGTGGAACAGGATTTTCGCTTCGGGCAGGACGAGATGTGATGCCTCGTTCGCCATGCCCCTACGTCAGCCATCACACCTTCAACTTTCAAGGACTCGCTCACCATTCACCGCTCGTCCAGTCGACCTTCAACTTCAGGGACATCACCTTCTCTGGCGTCGCAATGCTAGACTCTGGATGCTCCACCTGCATCGTGCCAATATCTCAGTCACCCAGAAAAGCCAAGAAACTCATGACCCACTCCGACGTCGTAGTAAAAGGAATCAACGGCAGCACCATCGCCCTCGGCGAACTGACTTGCGACATCACCATCGGCAGTTGAGACTCACCCACATTCAAAAAGGTTAACGTGCTGGTAACTACCCAAACCACACCAATCCTGATCAGCCAAAATATCCTACGTCACAACAGACTCGATTCCTATCTAATTGACAACCAAAATGCGACTATAGAATTCAGACGCACACTTTCCTCAGGATACACAACACACACAGCCGCAATCATATCACCGTCATCGTCAACCAATGATCCAGCATATGGCGCCCAAGCGGACATCATCCAGACACTGGATCAAAAGCTAACCTGGCTAAAGCATAACACGGGGTTATCGCTACCAAACCACCCGAACCGAGACGAACTAGAAGCCACTGCAACTACGCTGACATTATCGGCACAGAAAACAGCAGCAAAGGCACATTCATCCGACCCATCCGCATACCAACCAACGGCCAGTCTCGCAGCCAGAAACAACACCCGATAGCCCAGGCTTTGGAAGCAGACGTAGATACCGAAATTAAGCGTATGGCTGATGAAGGTATCATTGAAAACTGCAGCGACCCCAAAGGCTTCAATAGCCCCGTATTTGCCGTACGCAAGAAAAACGGATCGATTCGCGTCGTTGCTAACTTTAAAAGAACTCTCAACAAGGTCTTAGTCGATCTTGACCCTTACCCAATGTCAAGGATCGACCACTTGTTCAACAAAATCGTCAAAGGCAACAGATATTTTACTACCCTCGATCTACGCAGCGGCTACTGGAAAATTGAAGTCGACAAGCGAGACCGATACAAAACAGCATTTACATGGAAGGACCAATGCTATCAATACACGCGCCTGGCCTTCGGCCTTACATCTGCCGGACAAATCTTCTCCCGTTGCATAGCAGAAGCCCTAGCCACGGTTATATCCCGTGACAACATTTCCTCCTATATCGACGACAACCTGGTTCACGCTAGGACATTTAGGGAGTACATACTCTCCCTCGAACAATTCTTCACTGCCCTCCGAAAATTCGGACTCAAGCTGAATCCCGATAAATGTTCCTTCCTCGCACCAGAGGCAAAATTCCTCGGACGCATAGTAAACAGCGAAGGATTCAAGGCTGATCTAGAATACGTTCGTGCCATCAGGGAAATGAAACCTCCAACATCAAAAAAGGAATTACAAAGCCTTATCGGCCGTTTAGTGTGGATCAGACAATTCCTAGAGACACGTCTTCACGAACAAATCAGATCAGATATGTTTTCAAAACTTATGGGTCCCATACACGAACTCAACAAGGTTAATAAACCGTTTGTCTGGACGCAAAATGCCGACAGAGCCTTCAAAAAAATCAAGGACCGTCTCTCTTCGCCGCCCGTCATCTCGTTTCCAGATTTCTCCAAACTTTTTACACTCAACACCGACGCCAGTGACATCGCATGCGGAGCAATCCTAATGCAAGAAGCCGACAATGGAAAAAAAGATATCATAGCGGTCGCTTCCCATACATTCAACTCCACGGAACAGAACTGGTCCACGACGGAACGAGAGGCATATGCAATAAAGTGGGCAATATTGAAATTTGATTATTTCCTTCGCAATCGCCCCATCGTCATCTTCACCGACCACAGATCACTGACATATCTGGACCAACGAGAGTTCAATAATGCCAAAATACGACGATGGCAAGAAGAAATTTCATGTTATAAATTCGTCTTGGAATATGTTGAAGGCGAATCAAATGTATGGGCTGACATGCTCAGCAGAGGTTGCGGACATAAGAAAACTTAAGCCCCGATCGACCCTACACCGGCAGGCAGGACATTCGAGGTAAGCGGCTCAGACCTCCGCGTATACATCCCATCTTGGTGCCTCGGCGAGTTTAACGGTTTACAGCTCATTCCCAAAACTCACACACCACAAAACACCGGCACCCACAGCGCGTCACCAACGCATTCTTCGCCTATCACTCCACCACCACCACCATCCCTACTGAGAGAATCTGCAACCACCTCGGCATAGCAGATGAACAACAGAAGGACAACGCCCTGGCAAAGATCATCAGCGCCCTCCAGTCACCCACTCCAAGCGAACCTCATATCGATCCTGACGACCACCGAGCTACACTTTTCAAAAAACATTTGCACCAATTTTTTCTAGAACCAGGCACCTCTGTTTTGATGATAATAGACAGTAAACACTCTCCGAGATTGGTTGTACCATACAAACTACGACCCAGATACCTCTACCAGGCACACGAGTGCAACAACCACTAATGTGTTACCCGCATGCGAGAACTCCTTTCCAGCTACTGGTGGGAATTCAAAAACCGCGACATCAAAGCCTATGTCGATTCTTGCGACACGTGTGCTAAGTGCAAGGGCAACTACTGTAGACGTACCCACTGGCCCATTGGCCACTGCAAACGAGGAAAGAGACCATTCGATCTCGTCTTTATAGACTTTGTCACAATGCCCAACTCAAAGGGAAAACGCTACATCCTAACCATCTTGGATAGCTTCAGCCGACACTTTACCGCCATACCATGCGCGAGAGACCGTGCTATCGATGCCGCCCGCAGATTGTACCAGTTCTTCCTTCGACACAGAGAGATTCCACGCATAGTATCCTCTGATCGAGGCACACACTTCACTGGAGAAGTCTATCGACAATTCTGTAACCAGATGTCAATCACGCAAGAACTTCACTGTCCTTGGCGCCCGCAAAGCTGAGGAAATATCGAGAGACAACATCGCACGATGAAGAACGCACTTTATATGTTATGCGAAGACAGGAACTGTGAATGGACAAATGTTCTAGAATCTGTCGTCTCGTCCATGAATGCCATGACCAACAGCGCCACCGGTGTCTCCTCGCACTATGCCATTACCGGCCGTCAACCCAACATCGGCCTACCTACACTACACAGAAAAGAAATTACAAGCGACGATCCTGGAGCATATGGAATGCAAATTAATGCCCTGTTAAAGCAGGTTCACCACCACGTCACCCTGGCCAACGACGAAGCTGACCACAAACTTGAGACTAACTTAAATCGCCTCACATACAAGGACCCAATACAAGTAGGCGACAAGGTTTTACTTCATCGGCCACACTCAACTGTTGCCCAATCCTCTCATCTGCCCCGGATAGGAAATTACACCATTATAAAAACGAACAATATGATGTGTCAGGTGCAAAACGATGATGGTGATACAATCTGGATTCACCGACGACTGGCTCCACGCCCATCATCTTTCTAATACAATCCCTCTGCCTCCACCGTGTAACAGTCACCAGGATCATTCTCCTCCACATCCCTCGGAGACACATAATTCAGGAAATAATTACATACCAAAACAAATGCCAATAAGAAGAACACGAGGACAACTTCCCACACGCTTCAGAGACTTTATCATGAATTAATCACCCAAATATACACGAATAACACTCACTGTAAATCAGACCGAGATCTGGGGGAGCTTTGTTATAAAATAAAATAAGTTATATCTCGGTTGATTTACAGGCAAATACTCAAGAGCGAGAACAGGATGTGAACGGGACAAAGCCCCGTCACAAAATGAACATTATCTTCGTTTACAAATGTTCCCGACACTCGAGTTCCGTTCGAAAAATAAAATAATATTTAAAGTGCTCTATTTTTCGTCCAATAAAAATGCTTCCCTCCTAATTATACTCGCTTCGTTTTTCGAGCTTGTTAAGCCATAAAAAACGCTATAAAAGAGGTCACACGGAAGTTCAACGGACAATCAACAGGTGGCCACCGAAGAGACCTGTTCACAGCAGGGGAGTGCCAGCGTCAACATGTGTGAACTACTATGAGAGATCGACCTAGATCCGAAGCCGGCTTATGAACTTTACCACAAGGGAGCTGTTCCAAACCCTCACGTTCCTGTTGAAATAAACCACGTAAATCTATTTCTGCTGTTGTCGTATTTCTTTCTTGCAACCATACGCTTATCTATAACATATATTAACAGGCCTCTGCGTAACGTCGCGATCTCGTTTTAGTTTCAGGTTGAGCGAACTGCTGCGTACTCTGTACTCTTATGTTGTTGGCTCGAGAAATTCAAAGGAATCTTTTAATTTTACCTTTGGTTGGAATATCATGTAACTTATTTATTTGAAGTAAGTATATTTGATTATTTTAGTTTGAGTCCATAAACTTTGGTGCTTAAATTTACTCGCACAAAAAGATTTACTTAAGTTTAAAAAGCCTTAGCATTTTTAAATCAAAGTTTAATTCATTTTTGGCATTATCCTTCTTAAATTTTGTTCAACATTTTTTGATTAAAGTTTAAAGAATTATTTATTGATAAAATGCAATTCTTTTTGAGTAATTTGTGTTATTTTAAGAAACAAAACAAAACAAAACAACGTTTAACAAATTCGAACAGAATTTAATTTAGTTTCTTCAAAGACGTACGGTAGAGAAAACTATTTTTATTATAAAATGAATTAAAAATGTTTGTTCATTTTTCATAAATTCAATGTCCTTTCTTAATTTGATATTTATTTTTGATATCGCTAAAAAAAACATAGTATGAGTGAAAACATAACGTCAACGAAATTAAAGTTTAATTTTCTCAAGTTTTTAACCATGATAAAAAATTAGCATAAGTCAACATTTTTCTATTAAAAGTTTAAGTTTGAATAATAAATTTGAATAAAATTTTAATAGAGAAAGGTTCATTAACATTTCTCTATTAAAACGTTATCCAACATTTCCATTAAAAGTTAAAAAAAAAAAAAAAAAAAACAAATGAATTTCTTCGCGCTTTTGTTTCCGAAATCAAAGAATAAATGATTATTTTTACTACATTAGTTACCAATTGGTGAACTGTAAGTATTTTTTTACTTATTAGAATTAAAGAAAAAAATAACAATAAATTTTTATTACATGCAGAATGTCAATATTTTAATTATTATTATTATTTTTTTAGAAAGGTCTCCTTTTTTACGCCTTTTGAATACAAAATTTATTTTACAAGACAAGAATAATACCATTTTAGTTATCATATTTATTTTGATATTTTTCTGATATTGATAATGTTGTTAAAGGACAAAATGCATTATTTTTACTTTACTTTTAATTGTTTTGCTTTAAGGTAAAAAAAAAGTTGTATATTCCTATTTATAGTTTAAAAAGCGTATTAAAATAACCAAAACTAAAGGAAAGGCTACTTATGAATGTTTTTAAATTTAATATAAAGTTTTAAAGTAATAAAACTTGACCGGCGATTTTACGCGAAGTTTTTTTTACCATCTTAAACCAATGCTGCTCACTGCTACTAGTTCAGTCATTTATTTTATTTACCCAGTTGAGAAGGAAGCCCTTTTTTGCACATGGCCAGAAGTGATGGATCGGAGGCATAGTCTCAAAAGATTGCGAAAAGCCCTCTCCCCACTTCCCAATCTCCTTGCGAGGAGTTTTAGGAACATAAACGATCTCCTCTTTTATGTCTGGAGGGGCAGTTTTTTGGGGGTTTTTTTATGGCTGACCCTTTGGGAGAGAGCCAAGCAATAGCTTAACATTTAACAAGTACCAGAAATTTAAATACCAACTTCCCCCACCATTTTTTTTTTAATTAAAAAGTGGATTCTCAAGCTGAAGGCAACTCTCTAAAATTTTTGGTTTTTTTAAGTTTTAATTAATAGTGTGTATTTGGGCAGGGTGCGTAGATTGAAGCTGTAATTAAGAGTATAATTTATTTAGCTTGAAAATTTACTCCTAAATTTAAGTAGTAAGAGAAATATTTGTTAAAGATGTTTCAGTTTAATCTACCATTTCAGATACTACTTAATTCCTAGCCATGCCCCGGAAGTACCGTGTGTTTGCTTGCAAAACAAATTACAGAAGCCAGCAAGACAAAACTATGTGTGGTGAGATTAATAAAATGGCTAGTTTTTCAAAAAACAAAGACGAGAGAGAGCAATGGATAAAATCAGTTCCAAATGCCAATCTAAATACTGTTATTTGTGAACAACACTGGCCTTCACATTTTGATACCATAAAAGTTAATGGAAAAATATGTCCAAAAAATCCACCATCTGTATGGCCAGGTGTGCCAAGTAGTCAAATACCAACACCCTCAGCTGTTCAAAGGAATATAAAAAAAAACCTCCAGTACTGTTAGAAATCAAATTGCTGATGAACTTAATGCTTTTTTAGAATTAGATAAAATTAATTATACAAATTTAAAGAAAGTCTACTTAACAACAAAAAAGACTTTATATGACCAGTTGTAGCATTTTTGGATGAAAATATTTTAACTGTTCAATCATCAAAATCTATTGATGGTATTCCTCTCTTTATGTTGAAAATTTATAACAATTTGCGCTTTGAAACATTTCATTATGGAGTTAAGTGTTATATTAGCAGCCTGTCCAAAAATCGTATAAATACAGTTGATACTTGGTCAAAACTGGAAGAAATCATCTGATATTTAAATTCTATGGCTTTTGATCACAAGAAAAATATCCTGAGTCAATTTTTAGCAATAGCTTCCAAAATGGTTAGAATAAAATACACCTCAGATATAGTTGTGCGTGCTTTTGGGTACTATGCAAGATCACGGACATTGTATAATGAATTAAGATATGATTTTCAATTACCCTCATTAGCAACATTAGGAAGGATGACGTCAAAAGTTTCAAAACTTAATGAAAAATCTTTTTTGTTATCTATATTTAATACTCTTAATACCAGTCAAAAAGGGTTCATAATTCTTCATGATGAAGTATATATCAAAAAGATGTTGCTATATCATGGCAAACAACTATTTGGTAAATCAGTTGACAATCCATCTGTACTTGCTCAAACAGTACTTGGTATAATGTTGATATGTCTCAATGGGGGTCCAAATTTTCTTACAAAATTGATTCCAATTTCAAAATTAACATCCGCCTTTTTATTTGAACAAATTGAGTTAACAGTCCAAGCCATCACATTTGTACCAGCTGATGTAAAGGCTATTATATGTGATGGCAACCGCGTAAATCAAGCTTTTTTTTAAATTATATCCTACACTTCCTGAAAAACCTTGAAAAAAAGATAATAAACATTTGCTTTTTGATTATGTTCATCTGTTGAAAAATATTCACAATTTGTGGCTGACAAAAAAAAACAGGAGAACTAATCTTTGATAATGATGGAGTAAGTCGAGTTGCAAAATGAACACATCTTAAACAGTTATATCGTTTTGAATCTGAAAGACTAGTCAAACTTTCAGATTTAAATGAAATTTCCATTGCTCCAAAGCCAATAGAAAGACAACGGGTTTCTACTTGCCTCAGAGTGTTTTCTGAAAAAACATATAATGCACTTCTCACTCAGTCTGAAATAAGTGCAGGTAAGAATGGTTTTGACATGGTGGAAAATTTTAAATGTTAAATTCCTTCAAATTGATAAATTACATAATGATCCTCTACAAGCTGAAATCAGATCTCCAAATGACACCCGACTTGATTTTATTATTGAATTTGGTACAATGGCTCTTAATATGGCTGGCAGTCAAGGTAATCGTAAAAAACAATTATCCCAAAAAACTGCTACTGTCATACATCATACTTGCAATGGAATTGTTAGTCTATGTCGACACCTTTTAGCTACAAGTCATAAATATGTACTACTTGGGCAATTTTCAACTGATCCATTAGAAAAAGAATTTGGTAAACTTCGCCAAGGATCAGGTGGCACCTATTTTATAAATGTTCAACAATGTATTGAAAAGCTGCATATTACGCAGACATCTTTACTTTTAAATCAAAATGTAAATATTGATGAATTTGATGTTAATCCAGGGGTCACCAATGTACATTTTGTGATTATAAACTTTGTGATGAAGGTTCAGAAATATTTGACAATCTGGAAAACTTAGAACCATCTTTTTCCAATGAAATAAAAATGGCTCTTGTATACATAGCTGGATATATTACAAGAAATGATAATCAACCCAGTGAATATGAAACCCATTTTTATTATGAAAAGTATGGAAAACATGCCAATTTAATTGACCGGGGAAAACTAAAAGTTCCTTCTGACCACATTTGCCAATGGTTATTTTTTTTTTGTTTCATCCTTTTCCATACAATAAAGGAAAAGGTTTGCTATAAATCATTAAGTAACGTTTTTATGCTGATTTCTGAGTTTCATCTTTTCAACATGGAGAGAAAGCATGCTTCTATTTTTGCAAATATAGTTTTGAAAAATTTTTGTAAACATGGCACACCTAGATCAGAAAAAGAACCAGCTCTAAAAGTTTTGAAACTTTCCTAAAATGATTTTGTTTTATTTGTCTATATTTCTGTGATGATTGATTGTTATATACACACTTTGGCTGATGTCTTCCAGCCTTCTCGAGTTCTGTTTGTCAAACCCAGTAACTGTAATGTAAATTTAAACCAAAGTCTTTATTCACTCACAGGGAATAGATTGAATAAAGGATTCAGTGACACCTGTAAATAATATAAATTTCTGATTCAATATATCTTTTACCAGAAATCATAATTACCCTTTTGTGTTGTTTAATAATTATCAGTGTTCATAGTAAAAATACATATTTTCATTTATTTATCTTTCAACACATCCTATTATCCTCAGGTGTGAATAAAAATGTTATTCTAAGTATTTCATAAAATGGTTGACTTCATTTTCTTCTAAAATTTCTGAAAACCCTGCATTTTTCAATAGGCCTCCAGTTCAGGCTCTCAGTTGCGCCATGACTTATCCTGGAATATACAACGCCATGACATGGACCCAATGGTATCCATATAATAGTCATTAACAAGTGTGCCCTGAACTGGCTCCTGTTCTCTTTAAACTGTATAATAAGTACCTCACTGCCTGCTGGAAGTCATCATCTGTTGTTCCAGTTTTTAAGAACTTTGGTGAATTGTCCGACACATCCAACTATTGACCTATTAGCCTTCAATCTCTTTTTGGGAAACATCTAGAGGCCCTAATCAATGCTGAATTGGTTCATCAACTCTCATTGTAGGGCCTTTTTCTTAGACAAGCAATATAGCTTTCATTTCTGCAGGTCAACTGCTGATGTACTAATGATAATTGTGGAAAGAGTATACAATGCTTTAGAGGAAAACGGTGAAACATTGGACATCTTCAAAGCCTTTGACAGAGTCTGGCATCCAGCTCTTCTCCACAAGCTGAAAAGCTACGGTATTTCCTGGCACATTTTTGAGCTGATGCAGTCATTCCTATCTTATTGTTAAATGAAAGTTATCCTGAATGGCCATTCATCTACATCCTTTCGTATTAACATGGGTGTCCCCTAGGACTCCATCTTTGGTCCTACGCTGTTTTTAATCTTTATTAATGACCTTCCAGATGACATCAGCTCTTAACTTGGTAATAAACACTAACAACACTACCATTTAGTCCTGCATCGATAGTAAGGCTAATCGGTCCGACAAGATCAAAATGGCAGCTGTATGGGATCTCAAGACCGTCTTTAACTGGGGCTTGTCAATTCTAACACCTCCAAAACTTACCTTCTCTCCATTAATAATCTGAGAGACCCCTCTCTGCCTTCAATCAGCATGGCTGATGCTATCCTCCAAGAAAATGACTCGTTGCGCCTTCTCGAGCTCACGTTCTCAACTAACATTAAGTGGAAAGAGTACATTGAATCCATAACCAGATCAGCTGCTAAGAAAGTCGGCTTACTGTGCCGAGCGAGACAATTTTTCTCTCCGGAATTTATCTTGCATATCTATAAGTCTACCATTTGTCCATATTCTCATATTGCTGCCATATTTGTTCCGGTGTCCCTGCTATTTTCCTGGAGCTCCTTGATAAGATCCCAAGAAGAATCAGCAATATTATTGGCCCTGATCTGGTGGCTCAGCTTCAGTCACTTGCCCACCGCCTTAAGGTTGCCTCTCTGTAGTTTTTTATAAATATTTTTACGGTAATTGTTCGGGTGAGCTCTCCGCTATGGTACCTAGAATGTATGAAATTAAGCATAATACTACACTGGCAGCGAGATCTCATCAATTTACATTTGAGCTAGCTAGATGTAGCCGTAACTTCTATACTAACACTTTCTTATCTCGCACTTCTTGCTTGCTTGCCTCTTGGCTCCATGCTTTCCAACCAACTTTAATCTGCAAAAATATATATGCAATGTCGATCGCTATCTACTCTCCTGATTGCTGTCTTCTTTCTCCTCATTACTAATGTATCTGTTCCAAATTCCTCTACACCCTGTAAATCTTTGCGTGGTAAAGGCTGTACAGCCTTGTTTGATAAAAAAAAAAAGTGTATCCGACATACATTTTTATATGCTGCTATTCTGCGTGGTAGTGACAAATTTCAACTATACGCAATTTTGTAAACGGTATTTACGCTGTTGTACATATATTTAATGACAGAAAACTGTTTCCATATATATTTTTATAACAAATTTGGTGATATTTAATTTAAAAAATCAGAATTTCCCATGTTTCACCTTAATAGATAGTATACGGTTCATAAACATTATGCATACATAAAAATATTTGGGTGCATGTATGTATAAAAATTCTAAAATAATAATACAATTGCATATATTCAGTCTCTAGTTTTTAAGGTAAGTTAATGGCATTTTAGGCTCCCTCCGCGTGTAAAAGAGTTCTTTTCTGAGTAATAATAATTATATTTCACGGGGGTGGTCATCAAGATTTTAGAGATGCTTAGGTGAGGCGTGACCAAGAAAAAAAAGGTTGAGAAACACTTGTCTAAAAAATATATCAGTCACTTTCTTTAGCGATTGTAAGGGAGGTAAATTTAAATGTAAGGGCGATAACTCAAAAAAACTTATATATTAATCGCACGAGTGGCTAAAGATACTAAAGAGCTGCTCTTTCACACACAAACACACGCACGCATGCGAGATGTAAAATTAAAAAGGCCAGAACCCGTATTCAGCTATACCAATCAAAATTCAGTGCCTTAGTACCTACTATGAAAGCATAATTTTTTTCATTTCATAAATTTTCAAAGCGTTTCCGAATACTTAAATGTCATATATTATCAAGATTTTTAAATTTTATCTTATCTTCAATTTTATTACAATTCGCTGTTACTAACTGAATTATATTTCTTATAACTTATTTTATGAATATTGAAATTATCTAATGGATAATTGTGACTATTCCAGTAAAAAAAAAAATAACATATTTTCATACTAAGAGTGCATAATGAAATTAGTTTGAAAGATAATTTCTAAAAGAAAAAAAAAATGTCATTTTTGAACATATTTACTTAACTAAACTTCAATAGTAGAAACTTAGTTTGCACGACTATCCCACATGCTATTATTCCACGTCAGGTACATTTTTCTAAGCTTACTTTAATCTAAACTTACATATCACTTTGAAACACCAGTTCACATAAGATCTCTGAAGCTATGGCTGACCACTTGGGAAAATCATTGGCTGTAAACTTGTATGTGTGGATGTCATAATGGATAATGGCTTAGAAATTAAATTCTGGTCAGTTTCGTCATTCACTTATGTGCAAATACTCTTGGGTATGAGTCTCCTTTTTCTCCCTCAGCTACAAGTTAATCAGTAGAACATGTATCAGTGAATAATTAATATTGGCAAAATCCAAAGAGAATCAGCAATATTATTGGTTCTGATGTAGCATCTCAGCTTCAGTCATTTTCCCACCACCGTAAAGTTGCTTCCCTGTGCTTTTTCTATAAATACATTCATGGTAACTGTTCAGATGTAATCTTTGCTATGTTACCTAGACTTCATGAATTTAAGTTCAGTACTAGATTAGCAACAGTGTCTCATCAATTTGCAGCTGAATTGGCTCAATGTATGTAAGTTCTAAGCTAACAGTTTCTTTTCTCGCACTTCTCACTTGTGGAACTCTCTTCTAGCTCCATGTTTTCCAGCCAACATAGATCTGCAAAAGTTTAAATGCAATATCAATCATTATCTACTGTCTTCTAGATTGTTCTTCAATTGTTTTAACTTCTTAATAAGGTTTCTCTTTTTTCTTATTCTTTCACACTCAGTAATCCCATGAGTTTTAGTGATTTTACTTGTCTTGCATGTGGTGAAATCATATATATATATATATATATATATATATATATATATTAAGGTTGTCTGTTTTCTAATTAAATTAATATTTGCTCTGGTTTGATATTGACCTCTCTGGATTACATCCCCCTTGGTATTATCCATACGGATTACCAAACTATTTATTACCTATATATATATATATATATATATATATATATATATATATATATATGTATGAGCAAGATGCAAAAGGTCAGCCAATCTAACAGTGATCTAATCTCACTATCCTCACTCTTGCTCCATATGTGGTCTCCTTTATAAATCACTAGTGGGACTTAAGTGCCAATTAAGATTATCACCCAAAATTTCATAACTGAAACTAAGCTGTCAGATCCTCATACATTGAAACCGATGGGAGAGTCCATTATATATATATATATATATATATATATATATATATATATAGACAATTTTTTCTCCTGGATCTATCTTGCATATTCATAAGTCTACCATTCATTGGTGCTTTGAATATTGCTGCCACGTATGATCCGGTGCTCCATTATGATTCTTGATAAAATCCAAATATTATTAGTCCTGATCTAGTGACTCAGCTTCAGTCACTTTCCCATCACTGTAATGTAGCTTCTCTGTGCTTTTTCTATAAATACTTTGATGGTAATTGTTCTGATGAGCTTTCCTCTTTGGTACAGTCTTGACCTGGCATCTCGGCTCCAGTCACTTTCCCATCATGGTAATGTAGCTTCTCTGTGCCTTTTCTATAAATCCTTTCATGGTAATTGTTCTGATGAGCTTTCCTCTTTGATACAGTCTTCACCTGGCATCTCGGCTTCAGTCACTTTCCCATCACCGTAATTTAGCTTCTATATGCCTTTTCTATAAATCCTTTCATGGTAATTGTTCTGATGAGCTTTCCTCTTGGGTGCAGTCTTGTCTTCGCATCTCGGCTTCAGTCACTTTCCCATCACCGTAATGTAGCTTCTCTATGCCATTTCTATAAATACTTTCATAGTAATTGTTCTGATGAGCATTCCTCTTTGGTACAGTCTTGACCTGGCATCTCGGCTTCAGTCACTTTCCCATCACCATAATGTAGCTTCTCTATGCCTTTTCTATAAATACTTTCATAGTAATTGTTCTGATGAGCTTTCCTCTTTGGTACAGTCTTCACCTGGCATCTCGGCTTCAGTCACTTTCCCATCACCATAATGTAGCTTCTCTGTGCCTTTTCTATAAATCCTTTCATGGTAATTGTTCTGATGAACTTTCCTCTTTGCTACAGTCTTGACCTGACATCTCGGCATCAATCACTTTCCCATCACCGTAATGTAGCTTCTCTATGCCATTTCTATAAATACTTTCATAGTAATTGTTCTGATGAGCATTCCTCTTTGGTACAGTCTTGACCTGGCATCTCGGCTTCAGTCACTTTCCCATCACCGTAATGTAGCTTCTCTATGCCTTTTCTATAAATACTTTCATGGTAATTGTTCTGATGAGCTTTCCTCCTTTGTACAGTCTTGACCTGACATCTCGGCATCAATCACTTTCCCATCACCGTAATGTAGCTTCTCTATGCCATTTCTATAAATACTTTCATAGTAATTGTTCTGATGAGCATTCCTCTTTGGTACAGTCTTGACCTGGCATCTCGGCTTCAGTCACTTTCCCATCACCATAATGTAGCTTCTCTGTGCCTTTTCTATAAATACTTTTATGGTAATTGTTCTGATGTGCTTTCCTCCTTTGTACAGTCTTGACCTGACATCTCGGCATCAATCACTTTCCCATCACCGTAATGTAGCTTCTCTGTGCCTTTTCTATAAATACTTTCATGGTAATTGTTCTGATGAGCTTTCCTCTTTGGTACAGTCTTGACCTGGCATCTCGGCTTCACTCACTTTCCCATCACTGTAATATAGCTTCTTTGTGCCTTTTCTATAAATACTTTCATGGTAATTGTTCTGATGACATTTCCTCTTTGATACAGTCTTCACCTGGTATCTCGGCTTCAGTCACTTTCCCATCACCGTAATATAGCTTCTCTGTGCCTTTTCTATAAATACTTTCATGGTAATTGTTCTGATGAACTTTCCTCTTTGGTACAGTCTTGACCTGGCATCTCACCTTCAGTCACTTTCCCATCACCGTAATGTAGCTTCTCTGTGCCTTTTCTATAAATACTTTCATGGTAATTGTTCTGATAATCTTTCCTCTTTGGTACAGTCTTGACCTGGCATCTCTGCTTCACTCACTTTCCCATCACTGTAATATAGCTTCTTTGTGCCTTTTCTATAAATACTTTCATGGTAATTGTCCTGATGAACTTTCCACTTTGGTACCGTCTTCACCTGGCATCCCGGCTTCAGTCACTTTCCCATCACTGTAATGTAGCTTCTCTGTGCCTTTTCTATAAATACTTTCATGGTAATTGTTCTGGTGTGCTTTCCTCCTTTGTACAGTCTTCACCTGACATCTCAGCTTCAGTCACTTTCCCATCACCATAATGTAGCTTCTCTGTGCCTTTTCTATAAATACTTTCATGGTAATTGTTCTGATGACATTTCCTCTTTGGTACAATCTTCAACTGGCATCTCGGCTTCAGTCACTTTTCCGTCACCATAATGTAGCTTCTCTGTGTCTTTTCTATAAATACTTTCATGGTAATTGTTCTGATGACATTTCCTCTTTGGTACAGTCTTCACCTGGCATCTCACCTTCAGTCACTTTCCCATCACCATAATGTATCTTCTCTGTGCCTTTTCTATAAATACTTTCATGGTAATTGTTCTGATGAGCTTTCCTCTTTGGTACAGTCTTGAACTGGCATCTCAGCTTTGGTCACTCTCCCATCACCGTAACTTACCTTCTCCATGCCTTTTCTATAAATATTTTCTGGTAATTGTTCTGATAAGCATTCCTCTATTGTACCTAGACTATGAATCTAGGTGCAGTACTAGATTGGCAGAAAAACAAACATTATGTAACCGTAAGTTCTATGTTGTTAATTTCTTCTCTCACATGTGGGACACTTCCAGTTTCCTACTTTCCAGTCAACTTAAAATTTAAAAGCAATGTTATTATAATGTCATTACAGTGTTATTTTCTATTTGTTACTTCTTGTTTTCTTTTCTCCTTAATTTTTTTCTCTCTCACACTCTATAACACCTTGTGCCTTAGTGACTTTTTTGCCTTGCTTGTGGTGAAATTAACTCAGCGATTATAGTGATAGACACTTTCACAACAGTAATATCACTCTTTGAAAAATAATTACTATAATCCAGTGACAAGAATATTCAAGATGAATGGTGATAGCTTCAGTTACAGGTTTTTAATTCATAATTGTTCTTCTCTTAGACTGGGTGCCAACCAAAGCTGAAAAAAACTTTTTGGTGTGGGAGGGAATGAGATGATTCATCTTTTCCAAGGGTATTTGTGCAAAAAGTGAATGTGACAAAGTCAAGTGCTTGCTAGTTTCATTCTAGAATGTTATTACACCACTTGCACACCTATATGTGTGCATGATCTGTTTTTTTTTTTTTGTTTTTTTTTTTTAGAAAATGATAACAAACATGTACTGTTGGCAAACTGATTCAAATGAAATATACAATTATGGTTATGAAAAATTCACTCCATAGAAAAGCATCTTACAGAATATGAAGTGCTTTATGCACTTCTTGAAATCATGTAAACATTAAAATAATTATTCTGGATATGGCACACACAGGACAGCATAAGATATATATATATATATATATATATATATATATCTCTTTCATTAAATATGGCAAACAAGGAGGATTTAATTAATTTTTTTTTTTATTTAGTTTTACTAGAAACCTTACGCTTTTCCATTTAGTAGGAGTATGGAAGCACAGAAATTTTCTATAATTTTCATTGTCCCAAACGCTTTCAGACACATTCACCTACAAAATGGAGAAACCAAATAAAAATTAATTAAATCCTCATTGTCTGCCATATTTAATGAAAGATGTTTAAAAGAAAGGTTGCTAGCCTATATATATATATATATAATATATAATATATATATATATTGGCCAGCAACCTTCCTTTTAAACATCTTTCATTAAATATGGCAGACAATGAAGATTTAATTAATTTTTATTTAGTTTATATATATATATATATATATATTTTAAATAAAAACAGACCACTCTAAGGTTCCATGTAATAAATTATTTCACCACAGCTCTTTTAAAGTACTGCAGATCATCAGACTTTACTTCCAAACAAAAAATGAAAAGAAAATTTACACATTTTTGGCAGGCCGTATTAAACATATGTAAATTAATGAAGTGACGAAGTGACGAAGACATGAGTGAGGGGGGAGAGAGAAGACATGAGTAGGTTAGCAGATATTGACACATTTAAACGGTTAACTTAACAGAAGTTATATATTGATATCGAAGGGGTAGAGAAGAAAAAATCTCAGAGAGAAAAAGAGAGAAGTGAAGAGAAGATGTCACTAATTTTCTTTGTAAAAAATGGCTAGAAACAGATGCTGTTATTTTGTTTTACTTTGAAAGTGTTATTTTGGGGGTTCATAAAGATTATAATGTTTGATATAAATTTGAATGTTTCTAGACTGTCTACAAATAATTTAATTTGACGTTTGTTAGTGATTTAAATTTTTTTTAAATTTTGGGGATTTTCTATGAAATAGTCAATTAGAAAAATATTCATAGAAAGTACATTAAAAGAATAAAATTTTATTTTAAAATATAAGTTTACTTCTAGTAATCTTTTTTTTTTAATCTCTTTAAAAAATTTTATTATTGATTATTAAGTTGACATCTCTATCCATTTGAATTTTGTTCATGAATTTAACTCGTGACTGTTTCTAGATAGGTATTCATATATTGTAAGAGCCTGGACACAAATTTACCATGACTGAACTAGCAATCAAGGCACTTTCCTGACATTTTCATGTTTGTGGATTAAATAATCCACAAAGATGGATTCCCTAAGTCAAAATCATGGTCAGTTTCATTATGGAGAATAACCAATGCATTTTGCGTGTTGTTTTTTAAAATGTCCCTTTTGTGTTCATATATTTTTCTTGTTTAAAATTCTTGAGGTTTCTCCAATTTATTCATTCTGGCAATTCCTGCATTTGATAGAGTAAATTCCTCTTTCAAGGTTTGTCTGTTTTTTTGTTTTTTATTGATTAAGGTTTTGATTGTTTTAGGTGTAGTTGTGACAAATTTTATGTTGAGTTTAGATAAATTCTTTTCAGTTGTAGTTGTGAGAAAGTTAATGGGTAGAATAATAATTTTTTTGATTCAGTGGTTTTGTCAAGAAGAGTAGCATTTCTATTTTGGAATATTTTATGACCCTTTTGTTTCGCATTGAATATGAAATAGGGTA
>OZ010616.1:14625004-14655004 GCA_963932145.1 Acanthosepion lycidas
CCTCTTCACTTGGATTATTTTCTTGAAACCCATGTCTGTTTTGGATATGAAGCTGGGCAAAGTAATTTATGAAGAATTAATCCATTTATTTTCAATCCAATTTTATTACTTTAAACATTATTATAGTGAAGTGATAAAATTGCATTGAGGTTCTTATGTTTCAACATATTTTGTTCATATATATGTGTGAAAATATTATAGAAAATAGGAAAGAAACTGGTTTGGTAAATAATCCAAAGTTCCTTAGTATTTTTGTTATTATTTTTTAAAAAATAGTGCTCGATACGAAAGTAGAGCATAAATATAATTATTTATTTAAAAATATGATTCCAACTCGCTACATAAGAGGTCTCATGTTTCAAAACATGAGCCGAAAACTTCAAAATAATATTTGAATTAACTTGAGTTAAAGTAGGCTCTGTTCCATCTTCAAGCAAAATTTTTTTTTAATATACTATTAAAACTCGTAAACTTCAGAAATAAGTTATTCCACAAAAAATTTTGCTTGAAGATGGAACAGAGCCTACTTTAACTCAAGTTAATTCAAATATTATTTTGAAGTCTTCGGCTCTTGTTTTGAAACATGAGACCTCTTATGTAGCGAGTTGGAATCATATTTTTTAATAAATAAATAATTATATATATATATATATATATATATATATTAGTTGCATCAACATAAACAAATTTAGTCTGATGAAGTCCTAAAGGATAAAATGAGTCACATAAAATTTTTTTCCACTTTGTTATACATCTCCCATGTTGAAAACATGAGAATTGAATTAAGACAAATTCAAAAATTTAACAAGATAATTTAATTCTCTCATTGAAAAAAATGTACAGATATTTTATAAATTCCTTTTTTCATTACAGAAATGTTAAAGTGACAGGAAAACAGAGTTGATACAAAAGAATAAATTCTCAGAGTATCCATTATAGTTCAGTAATAGTTTTTATCCTGAAAATAAATTTAAATTAAAAGGAAGCATTAAATTATCAATTTATGTTAATATGAGAGAAAAAAATATAGAAAGAAAAAAAATAAAACAAGAAATATCAAAAAAATAAAGCATTGAAAAAAATCTTCAAACTAGCTTAAAAGCCAGCCTAGGCAGCATTTAAGCTAGCTCCTGCAGAAGGCTCTTGATTGGACCTTCATCACAATGGAATAGATGACTAGAACACAAAATTGATCGCTTCAATTCAATTTGCAATAATATTTAAGCTTATCTTTTAAAAAAGTTAATAATTCTTCTGCTGCCACTTAATTTAAATGCAATTTGATGTACATAGGTCCTTACTTTCTATACAAATAATTATTTTTTATTTCATGGGTGACTTTCTCTGGATTTTGCCATTTCAATTATTCCCAAAATTATTTCCAAGTTATAAAAATTGTTATCATACAAAAAAAAAAAATTCATTGCAAAAATAAAAATAAATAAATAAAATAAATAAATAAAAAAATTTAAAAAATAATAAATCCACAAATTAGGGGATTAAGAAAATTTCAGGATTGCAGGATTTTAGTTCACTCACAGAGTTTGCCTAATTTCAAAATGGTATGATACGTCTAGAAATAAAGTTGAATAGTGTGACACACTGACATTCTCATTGATTATATAGAATAGATTCATCTCAAAATTATATTGAATCAATTATTAAATCTACTGCAAGGATAGTTGGTTCACCGGATCATACCAGAAAACTTTTCGTCAGAATCCATCTTTCACATTTATAAATCTAACATTCATCCATTCATTGAATACTGTTGCCATATCTGGTCTGGCACTCCTGTTATATATCGTGAGATTCTCAACAAAATCCAAAGAATGTAATGTTATTGGTCCTCAACTAGAATCACGACTTTACTTTCCCACTGCCAAAGTTTTTCTCATTAGAATCCATCTTGCACACTTATAAATCTAACAATCATTCCATTCATTGAATACTGTTGCCACTCCTGGCCTGGTACTTCTGCTGATGAAATCTAAAGTGTCTAATGTAATTGATCCTGACCTGATTTTCATCTGTCATTTCTAGATATGTTTTCATGGCAATTACTCTGAGCTTCTCACCTTTAGTGCCACAACTGCATGAATTTAAGCTACTAAACTGAAGCTACTCAATTGACAACTGAATCAATCTGTTTTACTATTGAACAACCTAAATGCAACTGTCAATTCTCTTCTAACCATTTTCTTTTCTCACACTTCTCTTGTTAAACTACCTTCTGATTTCTTGCTTCCTACAAAATTTTCAAAAATTTAAGTGCAATATCAGTTGCCATCTTCTGTCTTCCTGAATCCTATTCTATTGTCCTTTCTCCTCACTAAAGTCTTTTACTCTGTAACCGCACACATCCTAGTGACATTATCACCTTGATTGCTACTTAAGAAAAATTACTAGAAAGCAATTAATTAGAAGCCTCTAATCTATAGCTTGCCATTATTCAGAGTTCTACTCTTAAGTATTTTTCTTTACATTCTAACTTACTACTGTATTTGCCACATTTAATATAAGTAAATTTCATACTTTTCAATTTAAAGGCAAATTGGTAAAATAAATCAATTCACTTACCACAGATTCCTTAACTGCCAGGAGGCAATCCTGATCAAGATAATCTTTGTTACACTAAAAATTAAAAAAAATCTAATGTTCAAATTGTGCATTACAGATGTAACAGGGCAGTGGCTCTGGTTGAATCATACCAATGCATAGAAAGTGGTTAATGACTTGAAGTATTGAGAGACTTGATAATTCTGAGTGAAAGGGTAAAGATATTAAGAGGAGAAAAATATGGGGGAGTGGTTAATCATATTAGAATCTAATGGGCAAAAGTCCAGTTTAAAAACATTAATTTAAACTCAAAATACTTATAAAAAGGACCTCAGAAGAGTTAACTCCAATTAAACTAAGATTCAGTATAACTGATACCCTCCACCCAATTCCATAACCCTAGGGAAGTTGGCATGATATGATTAGTGAGTTTTCAAAAAAAAAAAAAAAAAAAAAAAAAAAAACAGGATTTTTGGAAACTTTACATTTTTTAGCATCTTATCTAGCATATTAATGTTGATTTCAATGTAAATTTTGGAAACAAATATCCAGACCAAAATTGAAAAGCACTTCATAATACAATCATCTGAGTTATGTAACAGGAGATTCTTTGTCCAAGAAGTTAATTAATCCTAAACTGAAGTCTATATAAATGGAGTATACATGCAAAGAAATATGTAGTTTGAGAGAGTTACCCAGAGATCTACAGAGAATATGGTTCCATCATGCATTAGAGAAAATTTGCCATAAAAGTTATTCACTGCTAAGATATTAGTACTACCAGTGCTACTTAACAAATAGAAGACTCACAGTGCCTCAAGGGTAGAAAAGGGGTGATTGAGACAAACAGCTTTTTACATTTCACCTCTAATTAAATTTGATAATTTTTCAACAGTATTATTTCTTCTGTTGACATGATTACACCTCCTTCAGCGAGATTGCTCAACATTCATGAAATGGTACAATTGGAATTTTGTCCAGATCAACAAAACCACAGTCTGTCAAAGGTAGATAAAGGACTGTGCCGAACATTCGTTTTTGGCAAGGGTGTTAAATAAATTCATTTTCTATTTTTTTCTTTAAGAAACCATAGTTTAAGTCAAATAGAATGTCAGATCTGCTCTAATATCTCTCAGTCTGACAATAATTATACTATATATATATATATATATATATATAAAGACAACCCACAAGTGAGTAATGAAACCAAAGCATATTCTGTAAGCATAAATGTAAGAATAGGATTGATCCATTTGATTTTTTTTTTATGGCCTATCAGTCCTTTCAGTGTTATTTAAATCAGATACATTTTAGAGCATAGGAAATCATTTACAGTATCTAGTGTTTCCAAGTAGTACACAGTTAAAGTACTGGTCTGGCTCAACGATGTTTAACTTTGATGGAAAAATGATAACTGGAGTTTCAGTGCAATTTGATCATGAGCATAACACTGGGGGGTGGGGGATAATAAAAATGCCTCACCCCAAAATTTCAAACAAACTTACTTCTTTTGCATATTCAGCACTTTTTGTGACCACTTCTAAAAGACAGAAAAATAATTTTAATTTACAAACGTTACATGAGGAAAAAAAAAAAAAAAAAAAAAAAAAAAAGGTGGGAGAGGAACTTGCAAACAAATCAACACAAATACAATACCAATTTTTTGGTACCTGTGATTTGATATCTTTGCCAAATATCATGACCCTATATCCATAGGCTATAAAGATCTCTGCAATACAATAATCTTTCAATACCTATAATTACATAGCCTTGCCAAATCTACAATATTACATTATATTAATTTCTGTAATATTATCCATCTTTTGACATACCCGATTCCAGATCCTCATAAAATCTACATGGTTTTAATTTTATGTATGAATTTCTGGAAGGAGGAGTTATTTACAAGCAGACTATTTTCCTCATCTTTGCGTTTTGGCTGTTATGCCCTATGTCTTTCATCAGGTACTTGTCCACCACCCAGCCAACCCTCAGGAAATTTCAAATTGAAACTTATTTAATTTTATATTAATTATTATTATAGGAAAAAGTTGCAAAGTATTAACTGTTGAAATGAAACTTATATGATCAAATTTGCCCTTCCATGTCATTTTCACAATTTTGTTTTTGAGAATGAAATTTTTTCCAATGTTTAAGGTCGTCTGATGTAAGAGTTATTGATTCCTGTAGCATTATCTTCCTTTTACTTCAGGAACACATATATGACATTACAATTATAATGATTATACACTGTTAAAATTGGCTTTTTGTTCAGTCGCACATCACAAGTTTTTATGGACATTAAGTATATTACTACTTAATGTCCATAAAAACTTGACATTTGCTAATTGATCTAACAAAATAAATTTAGTACATTTATTATGGCTTGTCAAGATTCCCATGCCTGTAATAAAGGGTTTTAGATATATTCAAAATAAAATTTGCTTTGTAATACCTAATTTTACCTAATTTAAATATACAAATAATTAATCAAAGTTTTGATTTTTTATAAAGATAGGGTAGTTTCAGATCAATAGTTAAAGTGGATTTAATTTAATGAAGCATGTAGCAAGGATCATCTTTGAAACTCATGGACTAGCACTACAAAATCACAAAGAACTGTACCAAATAATACAAATTATATCACTTAAGGACTTTCAGCAACTACTAAAATGGATAGGACATGTAAGTTCAAGAGAAAATGAAAAATCAAGATGTTGATGTTTCACACTACTTCAAACAAAAGGTGAGGAAGGAAACTCATTAATACTGGAAAGAGTAAACTAGAGAAACTTATTTTCCTGAAAAATTGTTTTAGAGATTTTATAAATTTCAACTGGTAGGAGCATTGATTCATCAGTCAATGAATGGCAAACATTTCTTTATAAGGAAATGGCTAATATTACCATTAGAGATATAGATACTATTCTTTGACCCCAGATTTTGATACCTAAGCAGAAAAGTGGAACTTAAGTAATACTGGCTGTTCGCTCAATGAATGTGAAATATAGGGTGACCCCAAAAAAATGGGAATTTTTAAAGTGCGTATTGCCAGATATGAGCAAGTGGCAACACTGCGAAACAGTGACCTTGAGCAAGTAAACATTTCACCATTTAGAATTCAAGATGAAATTCACAGTATCCCAGCTGAGATGTTGCAGCAGTCAATGAGGAATCTCAACAGCAGATTTCAAGAATGCATTTGTACAGGAGGACGCCATCTACAGGACGTAAATTTTAAAAAATGAAAATTCCATCATTGTTTCGTAAATGGCATGTTTTAAGGTTTCAATTACTATGAATTAAATATTTTTCTTCCATCACTCTTGGTTTTATTGGATTGTTAAAAAGTTCCTGTTTTTTGGGGGTCACCTTGTACTTACAAGGAAATAGCTAATATTATCACATACCTTTAATATACATGGTAATCAACATTTGTATTGAGCGCTTTGCCTCAGCCTCTAAAAAAAAAAAAAAAAAAAAAAAAAAAATAGTATTGAGCTTTCAAAAATACAAAAGGAAGCAGCAGCTTAAAATTAACTCTCAAAAATCCTAATACATTGAATATTATCATAACAACCTTTTATATAAGCTGTGAAATGGCATTACTATAATATATAATCAAACTTTTCATTTATGTAATCAGTGTATACGTTGACATGCAAAGTCCTAGGATAGATACCTAGAATCATTAGGGACCTCTTCAGTCTGCCAAAGTGCAATAACTCAATATAGGATTGATACCACAAGTGGTTGGAGTGCCTCTGGATAAGTGTTAAGCCAAACACTACAGTCTATAGTTGGTCTTTGTAGGTGCAGGATCAGGTGTGAAGAATTTTCAACCACCTCCCAGAAATGCTCACTTAGACTCATGATGGGAAAATATGGTGGCCACATTCATTAGAAGTTTCTAAAATACTTAATCCAATTCTAAGCAACTTTGGCATGATAACAATTCCATATTTTCTTATGTAAAATATGAACCCAAGTTTCTGAAGCTAAAAATGAGGAACAAATTACATCCTCAAGTATAAAATAACGTTGTATTAGGTTGATGCAAAAAATAATGTCGTTTTGATGTTAAAAAATACGTCAAAAAACGACATTATTTTTGCACCAACCTAATAGTATAGCCATCCCTATTAAATTTTTTTGAAAAGTACCATATTATCCATTAAAATATCAATGTTGTACATATATTTCACTAAAAGATTTCATTTTTCATGATATTAAAGAATAGAAATTAACTGTAAGTTTAGCCAATGCATGTTTATTCTAGTTTCTATGAAAATATTTTTAAATTTTCAGTGAAAGGTGCTAATTAAACATACCCAATAATCCATTTTAATTGTGTTAATTTATCATACTTTTGTTTGAAATGACATATTGCTATATATTAAACTATGAAAAGTTAGAAATAATATTGTCTTTTATTAAGAAAGAGAGAAAAAAAACAAACACACGTCCAATATATCAAATACCTATTGACAATTGTTATCAAACGCTGTCTACTTTGTATTTTATTAAATACTGTGTGAACTGAGAGCATTTGCAATATTGCTGTTTCAAAGAAGAGGATTTTTTAAGCTAAGGAAATATTTCTGAAAATATGTACTCTCCACCATTCTTGCCTATAATTTTTGTTCAAAATTTCATATTATACACAAGAAAATACTGTACATTATTTTGTTTTAATTAGCTGTCTTTTTTGGATTCTATAGAATCCATCAATTAAAATGGCCACAAAGTAGAGCAAAGATAGTCAGTGACAGGCTTGATTTGATAGTTTAATGACATATCAACTCTTTACGGGTCATTTAATGTCAAAATCTAATTTAAAAGATGATATATTCTTTTCCTTTCACAATTGAACACATGGTAGTTGATGCTCAGCTTTTGTGCTTATATTTGTGTAGACATAATTACTAGAGGTGGTAATATGTAGGTTTTACATTGTAGTTTTGTTGAAGTTATATTTTGGAATACAGTTGAATTCCTTGAAGAAATTATAGGATATTATCTGGATTATTGTCATGAAAGAGTTCTTTTATGCTGGTTGATATTTTTTTAGCAGATTATCAACCTCTATGGGTTATTTAGTGCTGAAATCTAAATATTCTGAATATATTTGTATGCCTTCAATTATACATAAAAATCTGTTGTTGATATTTATAGTAAAATTATCAACAATATATAAAATTATGTATTGTTGATATTTATATTTTTTCCTAGTATTTTTACTGTGTGTGTGAGGAAGAGAGAGAGATGGCAATTGTTAGAAAGATTTAATAGTGAGATGCAATGAAACAAAATACTTGACAATATATTGAGATTCAATAAAGCAGAAATAAAGAATCCTCAACTAAAATAGAGGCCAATGAACCATTTAATTAATCCACTCACTTTATTTTATTTATTTATTTTTTTTTTTTTGACGTTCAATGGCATCTATTTTTCATTGATTACTCCTGGTATTATATAAAATTGCTTTTTGCTCAACATCTTTCCATGTTAAAAATTTTGTTTAATATTACAAAAGAAAAAGATAAAAGTGAATGACAATTTATTTCAAGACCAAGTTGAAGTAAGATGGTCACTTAATAGATCCAGTACTTCACATGAAAGGCTTGAACAAATAAGACTGCAATGTAAGAAACAGGAGTAAAGAATTTTTTCCCAAGAAGTAATTTTGTCTAAAAGCAGATAAATATAAGTATTTTATTTGCATAGATTAAAACAACTAATAGGTGGGTAATCACTGACAAATTTACTCACAAAATGATTTACCTCCTCCTCCTCTCACACTAGAGATCAGACAGGAAAATATACATTAATAGTTATTATACATGGTTTAATTTTATTACTGCTTTACATTGTACAAACAAAATGTTAAATTTTCTCCAATATATTATTTTGAGTAGAGTTATTTAATGCCTGCTACTGTGTTGGTGAACACAGAATTATTTTAACCCTCCACCTCTGGTTTTTTTTCTCTAAGAACCATATGCTCAAGACATAATTTAACAAGCCCAACAATAGATCTTTAATACATCCAAATAATTCCAGCACTTAGATAGAGTGAAGATAAATTGGAAAACTGGAATTTTCACAGGTTAAAACTAGTATTTAAAAAAGAAAATAAGAAAAATACTGAAATAAATTATTTATATATATATATATATATATATATATATATATACACACACACAAGGTATGTCTGCTTTAGTATAAATTAGTCTCTTGTTAATTTCAGCATGGTCTTGAAATAAATTGTCATTCTCTTTTATCTTTTTCTTCTGTAATATTAAACAATTTTTAACATGGAAAGATGTTGAGCAAAAAGCAATTTTATATAATACCAGGAGTAATCAATGAAAAATAGATGCCATTGAACGTCAAAAAAAAAAATAAATAAATAAATAAAGAAGAAAGAAACCCATGTAGGCTATAGGCCACGGTCGATTTTCGTTTCATTCCGTGGACATAAAATTTATATGAAAAAATTTTACTTGATTTCGGGAGTTTCGATGCCGTAGAGTCTAAATCTAAAAAGTTCTCCAGGTGAGAATTGCGCATTTTTTTATAAATTGCATTTTAAATTGAATATTTTATCGGTAAATAAATCTGAGGTGAGCATAAAATTCAAGTAAGGGAGGTAATAATTGAGTAAATATGACGTTTCTTAGGCTAGTAGTTATCTCCCTTAAATTCAAAAATTTTAAGATGCGGCGAAAATGAATTCCCGAATATTTGTGCAATACATTTTGATTTTTGAATCAATTAATACGAATGAAAAAATTATTTCTTTTACTGAAATAACTCTTAAAAAAATTTGTAAATATGCAAATAAATGGAGCAACTTTGTCAACAAGGTAATTTGCATTTGTTTTAAAATAATTCTATGTAGAAATAAATGGCATTTAAAATTTCCTTAGCTATTACAATAATCTGCTATTTTTTTTTTACATCTACAATATTTTTATAGCATTTGTGATTTAAATAAAGATTGTCAATGCTAGCTATGCTGGTGTGTTACAAGTTGGAAAAATTTGAGAAACGCAGCATTACAGAAATGAATTTAATATTCACCGACACTGCCCCATCAACCAGTAATGAAGAGCTTGAACCCAGTCAGAAAAGGTTGAGGAGCAGTAGTAATTTTAGTCAATCCACTTTTGGTAAAGATGATCAAACTACTCGCTGTTCCTCTGTTTTCCCAGCCAAATGCATATTTTGCAAAAGACAAAGTAAAGATAAAAGAAACAAAATTGACGGAAGGCAGACCAAGGAACCCTTGCAACAATGTCAACTCATTGTAAATGAAATTTTATTTGCTGCAAAGCTGAAACATGATGAAGATCTTTGTCAGTTACAGGATAAAGATCTTGTAGCAGCAGAGTTAAAATATCATACTTGTAAAATTAATTATACTAATTTCTTGAGATACAAAAAAAAGATCAGTAGACATGAACAATGAAACAAAACACAGTGCTGCATATGATATTTTCAAGAAGGATATAATGAAAAAAATCATTAAAGGAAATCAGGTCTTACGAATGTCCAAACTGTCTGAACTGTACAGAAACATCCTTAAATCAGTAGAAGGGACATCTATAGCGGCTAAAACTCAACATCTGAAGCAGCAGATTTTACATGATTTTCCACAGCTCACTTTCTTAAAACCAAGACAGAGGAATCAGAGTGAGGTGGTGTTATGTGAAAAAATAGTTCCTGACCTAATGGGAACAAGTGAAACTGATGATTCAGCAGATGACTCAGATGGTGATGATGATAATGATGATGAAGGAACCCAAGAACATGAAGCAACAGGTAAATATAAGACCTAAAATAATAATGTAAACTCTTTAACATTAGTTTTACTTCTAATCATTGATTAATTTATACCTAATACTAAATGATCTAATTGTGTGATGTTATCTGAACAGACTTTACTACCAAATGTTACCAGTGAAAAATATTTATATCACACTCATATATAAATTTTGGAACACAAAAATATTTAATAGTAATTAAGTATTTTTATTTCTGAATATTTGAAAAAGTTATTTAGTGATTTCTTTTACATTTTGTTTCAGATGGCGATGAAAACAATAGGTACAATTTGTATCATGTTAGCATGTATTTAAGAAATCAGATTATTTCTGTGGAATCACCAACATCTTGGCCCCCTAAGAGCAATAGTGTAACTACAGAATGTGCTATGAAGATAATTCCTGTAGAACTTTTTAATGCATTGGCATTGATGTGTGGTCTTTCTGATGAAGTTGAAATGAAGAATAGATTTATTCTTGTGTCTGAGAAAGATAAGAGAAAGCTACTTGCCATAGCACAAGATATTCTGAACCTGTCTCACAGAGGAAATTTGTTTTTACCAAAGCATTATGCACTGGGAATGGCTGTTCGACACTGGACTGGTCAGTCAAAACTTATAGGCATTTTAAATGGGTTTGGGCACTCTATAAGCCACAGCACAACTCTAGAACTGGATACGGCTTTGGCTGAACAACAACTATCAAAAAGTAACATTCCAGAGGGTTTTAAAAAGAAAATTTTTACACATTTAACCTGGGATAATAATGATTTTGGAGAAGAAACTCAGTGGTAAGGGAACAACCCATAATACAAATGGGATCATAGTGCAGCAGCTAACTTCTGATCACTTATCACATATTGAAGATGTCGCAACAGAAAAAGACCAGGCCCAAATGATCATGAGTAAGAAGCGCAGTGTGATGCTAAATGAAGCGCCCATACCAGAATATTATGTGGCAAAAAGAGTAGACCCTTTCCTACCTTTAGTTTCAATTGACAGCATTCAAAATGCTTTATTTAAATCATTTTGTGAGACCAAAACAAGCATTACTGATTTGGCTATGACCATGATAAATATGCATTGTGAAAGTGACAACCAAAACACTACTCCAATTCCAGGTTGGACAGGTTTCAATATTCTTTTATTACAGGACCAAATACCACCAAAAAGCAATATTGGATATTTGCCTGTGGTCAATGGTAACCCAACTCAACTAAGTACTGTGAATGCAGTATTTTTGAAAAGTCTTGCTATTGTTGATGAGCTTGAAACTGAATGTATTGTATTAACATTTGATCTTGCATTTTATGCAAAAGCACAGCAAGTATGTTGGAATGATGCAAAAAACAGTTGAAAGACTTGGTGAGTTCTACACCTGCATGTCGTTTCTCAGTGTCATTGGAAAGCGCTTTGAAGATTCGGGGCTAGTTGATGTCCTACTTGAAGCTGGAACAGTGGCACAAGGATCACTACCTGGAGTCATGAAAGGCAGGCACTATAATCGAAGTGTCAGAGTCATAAAGATTATGTCTGAAGCCTTAAGGAGGAAACTCCTATCTACTTTTATTGAAACACAAAGTGAAGAAGAAAAAGCTAAATTCATTGCATTGTCTAAAAATTTATATTATGCTTTTCCCAAAACACAATTCCAAGATCTCTGCACATCAAATGATTTTAAAGAGTTTGAAAGCAAACTATCCTTATTTATTCAAGAGAGATGCTGCCAATTTCCAACTTTTGCATTTTGGATGAGTTACTTGAATATGGCAGATTTGTTTTTAAATTTTAATAGTGCTACACGAACAGAAGATTGGGCCCTTCACCTTAAATCAGCAGCAGAAATGGTACCTTGGTATTTTGCATATGACCATTTGAACTATGCTAGATATCTTCCTGTTTATATCTATGAGATGCTTGCTGTTCCAGATACCCACCCTGCAATAGCAAAGCATCTTGCTGCTGGGGATTTTGTAGTTCAACAACAAAACCAGTACCCCTTTAGTCAGACAGCAATGGACCAGACAATTGAACAGACAATGAATAGAGATAGTAAGACCAGAGGTGGGCAGATTGGATTCTCAAATAATGCCAATGCTGTTCATCGTTGGATTTTATCTTTTAATCAACATGCTCAAATCTCTAAAAACTGTACTGAAATGGCTGAAAAAGTAGAGGGCTGCCATAATAAAAAAGACCCGAGTAGTTCTCGATATCAAAAGGATGAAGCAGATATTCAGAGTGTCATACAGACAATTGAGTCTATGCAAAATCCATTTGCATATTGTGAAAAAGAATTAATTAACATTGCATCTGGCCAAGTAGCATCTTCTGAAATTAAAGATGACATTTTGACAGCACATGAACAAGGCTGTAATATTTCTAATCAGTTTGTTCAACAACGACTAATTTTGAAAAATGTGGAATTGAATGCACCATTAAAATCAATGAAGATAAAAACTTTTAGTGATCTTCAGAAAAAGCATTCACAACAAAAGAGCAAGAAGGAAGCAGATTGCTTGCAAGCAGATAAAGACCTTCTCACTAGGCTTCTTATAGTAGCAAGAACCCGAAAAGTTGACCTGGAAAAATTTTTTCACATTGCCTTTCAGAGTTTCCATCTAGCCTAAGTAACATTGATGGTTCTTTGCAGCGTACCAACAAAGCTGCATTTTTTCATTATTTTCTTGTAAAGTTTCCTGATATGAAAATTAACAATATTCCAAAAAAATGCAGCACTGATATTAGATGGAATGGCAGTAACACAACAGCTTGCAGACCATGTTCCATCAAGGTTTGGTGAGCTAAGTATTTATGTTTTTAGATATGTAATCAAGCTTGCTTCTACTTATATGTCATCAAGAGTTGACTTTGTGATAAGTACAATCCATGGAGTATTAAAAACTCTGAAAGAAGACGCCGTTTGATTACCCCATGCCACCTGTTACGTGCCCTGAATGAAAAACAGAAAACACCGGTACAATTTCGAAAATTCCTCATGTCTGGTGAAAATAAAGAATCCCTCATCTTATTTGTGTTGATACATTGGAAAAAATTGCCAGCAGAAGAATTTCATGGAAAAACTGTGATTGCTTCATTTAGCCAAGGATGTTTCATGCTGTGTCCTCATAGTGACACAAATGAAGTAATCACAGAAACTTTGCCAGAATTAACAACTGACCATGAAGAAGACGATACCCTTCTTTTGCTTCATGCAAAGCATGCATCAACTGCTTTCTCTTCCATTATCATTAAGACTCCAGATACGGATGTTTTTCTTCTTTGCTTTGCTCATCAAAATGAATTAAGCTGTGATTTATATATGGCTACTAGTACCAACCGATCATCTTGTTTGATCTCTATTAAATCAGTTGCAAAGAAATGTGGACCTGCTCTTTCAAGTGCCTTACTTTCTTTGCATGCATTCACTGGCTGTGATACTGTTAGCTGCTTTAAGGGAAAGGGTAAAATAAAACCCTTTGAGTTAATGAAAGAAACAGAGGAATTTCTTCAAACTTTCACACTTTTAGGCTGCAACTGGAACCTGACAGATGATTTGTTCCAGCAACTAGAAAAATTTGTGTGCTGTCTATTTGGACAGAGAAATGTTTCTTCTGTAAATACTGCTCGTTTCAATATTTTTCATATGTCTGGAAAATTGGATAATACTCTACCACCTTGCCAAAATAGTTTACGGTTACATGCAGAAAGGGCAAATTACCAGGCTGTAATTTGGCGACAATGTCTTCACATTAATATTAATGCTCCTTCTGCAACAAATCATGGCAGGAAATGTGAAGATCAAAAACTCGTTCATTGGAGCAGCCTTCCTAAAACTCCATCTACCTTGATGAACTTAGTAAAGTGTAACTGTAAGAAGAACAGCTGTAACTCCAGGCGTTGTTCTTGTGTTCGTCAAACACTGCCTTGTACCGACCTTTGCCAGTGTATAGATTGTTTTAATGTACTTAAAAAAAATAATGAAGTGCAGCAGATTAATGAAATAGAAGATTCTGACTCCTCAGAAGGCAAATGATAAGATGAGCTTGCAGGATTAGAGGACAATCAATTATTTTTCAATTCCTTTTATAAATGTATTACTTGATAACAATTATTTCAACATAACTAAAAAAAAAAAAAAAAAACTCTTATTACAATATTTTTTTATATATATAGTCAAAGTTAGTCTAAACATGAAGATTTCTATATCAGTCAATGTGTATGTGTGACAAAATTACATCAAAAAGTAAATGGCAGTCCAAAATGAAGAAAAGTCAATCACCAGAAGTATTTGAAAACAGTTCTTCCATCTATGATTTTTGGAAGACACAAGATTTGGAAACATATATAAAGGTTTTTCATGTTTCTTTATCAAATTAATGTACACTGCAATCTTTTACAAGGTTATTCGAATTTGAGAAACTCACACGACAATAGAAAGTAACGTTTTTATTGTTATGGCTTTATGCGAGTCTTTATTTGCTGAAAATTCCTGATTAAATAAATTAACACATAATATAAGGGCATAGATATATCAGCTTCTTGTTGATACACTTAAATGTGCTAAAAAACTTATTTAAAGTTCATTTTACATGAAGTAAACCATGAAAATAGACTTTTTCCGTAAATGACACCCTGTATTATCTCCTTTTCTGAAGCAGTGCACACATTTAGCCTGGAGATCTCTTCAGATTTGAAATCAGCACGAAAAATACTCCTAGAAACACTTGAAATTTTCTCATATGAATAAAATGTCCATGAACTCAAAATCTAAGCCCTTTTTTGGCCTCTGGCCCATAGCCTAATTGTTTATTTGGTGTTTTACTGTAGTTTCTTTGTCATAGGTTGTGACCAATTAGTACTTGTACTACATCAATAGTATTAGTAATAATACCATCATTAATTTTATTATCATTAGATAAATCACTGTCATTAACCATTTTACAAGTATAGACACTATTTATTCAGCTTTGAGAAAACTAACTTGAAACTGGTCACCATCAGAAATGTCTACTTAAATTCTTGCAAGACTGACTAGCCACTAAAGAAAAAAAAAAGAAAAAAAACATCACCACCACCTTACTAAATTATTTTCTATAATATAGAAATGGGATTTATTTGCTATTAAAATTTGTGTCCACATTTGTATACACACACACAAAAAAAAAAAAAAAAAAAAAAAAGATGCATCTCCGCCAATCTATGTAATTTATATCTCGGTGAATATCTGAAACAACTGAATTCATTTTTTTCTAAAATTGATCTGATGAAAAATCTAAATTTTTTTTCTCCTTCAAACACAAAATTGCCAGCCATGATTAATCTTTACCTTAATCATTTCATTTCACAACTAAATCAAACTAGCAGTCATTAATAAAACAAAGCAGTGTTAAATATTTTCATAATACTTTGTTAAAAATTTTCAAGAAATATAAATACTATAAAGTAACTTACCAATTTTACAGGGTGCAAGTTTATCCAAATGCTTCTCAAATGATGTTTGTCTGTTCTGAAATAAGTTTAAATTTTAATTTTAAACTATAACAATAATTACTATTTCCATGAGATTTGAAGAAAATGAAAGAAACATTTTATATAGCCATTAGTTCAAACAATCCCCTGATAATGACAAAACCTGTAGTAGTTTTTCTAATCATTTTTTCATTCAGCTGCCCACTATTTGATATATAGATATGTATATATAATATACATACATGATGTGTACTGGTTAGTCTTTGGATAAAAACTGGTGATACCAGTTCAAATTCCAGTCAAGTCACTTTTATACAAATATTGTTAGGAAAGATACGAATCTATCTCTCCTCCCACCAGCTAATGCCTGCAAAAGCTATTTAACAGCCCATTATAGAGTACTTACCATTTTAATTATTTCGTCCTTGGTAACTTAATTTCTTTGATTTTTGCTTATAGCTTATTAGGAATCTTTTCTCAAATTTTTTCCATTGGAAATATACAGGCCTCTGTAACATTCATTTGAAACTGATCCAGTGACAATATGATCTTCAGATTCGTTATCAATTTCTTCAGATCTATCCTCAATTAAGGATAAATCACTCTGCAAACAAAAAGTTCTCATTCATCAAGGTTAAGCAGTACCAAATCCAGTCAGTTTTTAGATGGGGTGTGGGACTGCTTAGGAACACTGAGTGCAACCTTCTACAATCATATGTATCAGCTTTAAATAACCTACAAAGGGTTGATAAGCTGTAAAAATAAAAAATTAGAAAAATAAAAAATATTAATAAGTATTTTCATCACTGTCTTATTGATATTTTATAGCAGTTTCAACAGTTTCTGTCCAGGTTTTTTTTTTTTTTTTTTCTTAAAATGCTCTTGGGTCAGATTTCTTATGACCGAAGAGCATTCAAGGTAGAGTGTTACTGAATGAGATTATTGTAAAAAATATGGCAGCAAGGATGAGGATGACTTCATAAGAAAGGTACGCAAGAAAAGCAGTCCAGGTAATGATGGAGTGAGCTACAAGGTGGATAAGAAATGTCCCCTTCTGTGAAGTAGACTGTCTCTATTACTTTGAAAGGCATGGCAAAAGAGGATAATTGTCAAATGGTGGCAGTTAGCAGGAGAGATATACTTTCCTAAAGAGAACTTAGAAGAATTAAGACAGTTCTAACCAATATTGCTTCTGAACATCGATGGAAAAATACCCTTTGGTATTATCAGCAAGAGAATAAAATATACAAGGAAGAATAGTTACATAAATGAATTGATTCAAAAAGCAGGTCTTCCAAATATCCCAAGTGGTATTGAACATGTTTATTCTATATGAATTACAATACAAGAAGCAAAGAACAGGAAAGGTGATTTGTCAGTGATCTGGTTGAACCTTGCAAATGCTTATGGATCAGTTATACACAAGGTGATTGAGAAGGCAATGGAAAACTTTTGGTTTCCTAAAGGACATGATCGATTGTGTAGGCATTTCTCCAAGGATGATTTTACCACAGTGTGGCAAAAACTAAAAGTAGGTATCACTGCTGGTTGCACAATTTCTGTCATCCTCTTTGCACTTATGATGGAATTGATATTAAGGTCATCTGAAGGAGAAACTGTGATAAAACCATCATTAAAAGCCTTCAGGGTTGACATTAAAGTGATGGCAAACTCGGCTAATTCAGTGAGGAAAGTTTTGGAAAGACTTGATAATATTATCAAATGGTCGTGAATGAAATTCAAAGCCAAAAGTTCAAGTTGTACAATTATAGATGGAAAGCAGAAGTAGGTAAGGTTCAAGATAGCAGGAGACAACATCTTAACAATAAAAAAAGGAGCTTGTGAAAAGTCTTGGTTGGTGGTACAAAAGTGGCTTGAATGACAGACATAAAGGAGTTGAGGTTTGCCAATAAGGTCAGGAAGGATTGAAAGCAATAGACCAAGTGAGAAATTCATGGTATGGTGTCTACAATGTGGCCTGTACCCTAGGTTAGTATGGCCTCTTACAATGTACAAGGTAACTGCAACTAGAGTTGAACATATCAAGCAGCAATTTTCAGTATACATTAGTAGGTGGTTGGGTCTTCGAAAGCATATAAACATCACAGCTATGGGAAAATGGTTCAACTGAAACTCCCTATCACAGAATACAAAGCAGGAAAATTTTGTACGGTAATGATGTGATGTTCAAATGATTTTGAGATCCATAACAATCCTCCAGAAGTAAAAACTCATAAAAAGTAGAAAGCAGTAGAAGCAGTTAATAGTACTATTTGCAACCTCAAACACAGGGATATAGTAAGTGCAGTTCAGGAAGGTAAAAGTGGGGTAAGCACTGGAAAGTTTGCATCATTTTTCAATAGTACCAACATGCAGAAAAGAGTTGCAGTGGCAACAGAAGCCAGGCAGGTGAAGCAGGAAAAGAGATGCCTTCACTTGGTACATCAAGGACAGTGTTTAAACATGGTACTCTAAGACATATCCTTTCTGCTTGTCCACTGGGTCTGAAAGAAAGATACATGTGGCAACATAATCATGTCTTGAAGGGGTTTTACTTTTCCTTCAGGAAGAAGATTAATGATATCAATGAAAGAAAGGGACCTACCAATGTGACAGAGAGAGAGAGAGTCTGGGAAACACACACACACACACAGACATTTTTTTTTTTAGTGAAATTGGAGTAGATTTGTATAGCAAAATTAAATTAGAGTATTTTGTTTACTGATGTGGAAATCTGATCTAGGGCAGAAGTTGTACCCATTGAATCTGGGTCATCAGAAGACAATGGAAATGTTCAAAATAATTTTTATCAATTAAAAATTGAAATAGAGCTGATTAAGCTAGAAGGAACTTTGGAATTCACATGATTTTGGTTGAAGCAAATGATAATCGCATGCGAATTAGTAGGGCCGGGGGTCATTTATAACCAGCCGGGTTTATCTACCATAAATGCGTAGTAATTTTAGACTAGTAAGATCAGTTAGTTAAGAGCAGTAAAAAGGCCATTAATTAAGCTTCCGCGCGCAAAATGTTCCGCACTAAATGTAGCTAAACATGGCCAGTAATGGCTGACGGCTGAACGCGACTGAGTTCGAACTTTTATTGTCGATAACTTCAAAACAGTAGGTTTAAATCAAAATTTAATTGTTATTTCGAGTTCAACCTGTACATTTACACGGAAATATGACGATTTAGGAAAATTTTAATAGATATTTAGTACGGGGCTTAAAAAGCAAATTTGCCTTTTTTTTTTTTTTTTTTTTTCTTTTCTTTAATTGTCGGATTTTAAAGAAACTTTCACGGCACAATTTTAAAAAATAAAAAAAAATCGTTGAGAAAAAAAAAGGTGGAGGGAATTCATTTTTTATATATATATATATATATATATATATATATATATATATATATATATATATATATATATATATACTTTCAGACACTTAATTTTGATTTTATTTTTCGTTTTTTTCATTTTTACTGCCATTGGAATCGCGCATTCATTTTAAACTTCGCGCAGTAATCAAAAGCGGAGAAGCTTCCGCGCCGCATGATTACTCGAGGCAAACGTACGTAAACAAAGCTAGTAATGGCGGTTGTTCTGTCGACACTACGCGAAAGAATTCGAACTTACAATGTCCATAACTCCTAAAACGGTAATAGACCGCAAACTTTTAATGTCATTTTCGAAATAATCAGGCAACTTCACACCATAATGGAACATTTTCATTACCGTCAGCTTTTAGAGCTTATACTGCAAATTAACCATAAAATAAAATATTTTTAAAAAATAAAATAAAAAGGTGGGGTACACTCGAAAAGTGTGATTTAAACTTTACATTTTAATTTTAATCTTCAAAAATGTCCAATTCTTTCTTGTGACGTACAGCAACGGAATGAATTTCAAAAATCGCACTGAATATTATTTTTTTTAAATAAATATTTCATTTTTGAAGCCTATGTTTCTGTCTTAATAAAAAAAATTATGCAAGCATAAATTTTCACGAAGAATTATATTGGAGTTTTACAGAAATTATATTTTATGCAGGACGAATTTTCCATAAACAAACAATAACATTTGATATCGCTTATTTTTTTACTGAAATAATCTTCAGGGATTTCTTTTTATAACTAAAAAAAGAAATATGATTATATAGTATATACCAATTATTGTCCTATCAAAATAAAAAAAAAAGGCAGACTCTTCCTTAATTGCAAGGTTTTTAGAATAAGTAATAAACTAAAATTTGGCAGCTACATATATTTCTTTTCTTCCTTTTTACAAGAATTTAAAAAACACACACACACACACACACAAATTCAAACTTTCAAAAAAGATAAACATAAAATTCCAAATTAAAAGCGATGGCCATTTAACAGTTTTTTACTTCTTTTAAAATAAAAAAGAAATATGTAGAGAATGAAATTGATGTTTTTAAAAAGAAAACTAATTTCTCACCTTTTTAGACACCCGCTTCCTACGAGAATCCATTTTCCTGTAGATTTCAAAACCACCGCGCTGGAAATAAAGGTAAAATCTAAACTTTAAAAAAAAATAGATTTTTATATAAACTCGGAAGAAAAAATTAAAAAAATAAAATTTTATAAATTATTTTCTGCACAATTTTTTAAAATACTTAAAAAAAATAAAAAAATCTACATAATGTTACGTAACTAAGATAATTTCGTACAGCACTTACTTACAATTTTTACTAATAATCACTTCATAAAATTAAGTAATTTTTTTTACATTACTAAATATTGTATTTATAATTAAATTATATTTTTGTGGTTTTATTTTAACCATTTATATTTGAAATACGAAGCTAAAGCTTATAGTTTGTTGCTTACTCAAGTCAGAAAGAAAATGGAGTCTTCATGGAATGAGATTGCAGTTGTTCGAAGAGAAAATCGCCATGAACTTTCGCTAAAAGGCTCAGAGATAAGTGCTAGGATATCAAAGATTGGGTTAAGTCCTGAAATATTCACTCTTAGTGGCTTAAATCATCTGGAGATATCTTCAACATGTTTAAATAATGTAGACGTTGGTGATTTTGGAAATCTATTTAATCTATCTAGTCTCATACTTTGTAGCAATAAGATCTGCTCTATGCCGAAATCTCTCGGTAAATTAAGTAAACTGAAAGTTTTAGATCTATCAAATAACGAATTAATTTCCCTACCCGAAGAAATTTGTACTCTTGTGAGCTTAGAGGTTTTTAATGTTAACAAAAATTTGTTGGCAACTATGCCCTCAGTTTCTGGTCTCGTAAAACTACACAAGTTAAATATATCTCACAATAAATTAAAAAATCTTCCAGACGGAATATGCGATCCTAAATTAGCACATTTGAGTCACATTCTCGCTAGCAATAACCACATTGAACAAATGCCTGCAGAGCTCTCAAATCTGCCTCATTTGAACGTCTTAGATATGTCTGAGAACCAGATGGTTGACATACCACCTGAATTGTGCCAATGTGCCCGACTTAAAGAATTGAATTTGAAAGGAAATAATATCCAAAATAAGAAACTTGGCAAGATATTGGAGCAATCTTCCAAGAAGAGCATCTTTGACTTTCTTAGTAACCTTCTAGAAAAACAGCAAAAGTCTGAGGGGTCATCTCGTGGAAATAGGTCTGGAAAGAACAAGAAGAAATCTCGTTTAGGTAAAAACGAAACTGATGAACTTGGCGAAGATTTGTTGAAATGTAAAATCAACGTGTCACATTTCCGTGGTGAAAATAGAATGTCCATTATCGTCACGCCAGCTGTACTGAACATTAGGCCTTATATTGTTTGCTGTTTAGTAAAAAATCTGAATTTTAATAAAAACAATGCCTTTAAGAAATTCATCGCATTGCAAGTAAGTTATCTTTTATTTTTTTTAATGAAAAAATGATTGCCTTTCTTTTTCTTATGAATGTGAGAGTTGCAAAATATAAGCTTCATCAGCTTCACCGGTTCTTTTTTCAAACTATACCTCCTCATTATGAGTATTCGTCTGCGGTAAAACAGAGGTACCAATATTGAATATAGCATGTATTTTTAAAAAAAATATATATTCATTTGAAGAAAATGGTAAAGCACAAGTTTTGTTGACTTTGTTGAGTCGACATTATTCCCAATATTCTTTGAAGTTCATAATTTTCAGTAAACGTCATTGTGTAAAAAAAAGAAAGATTTAAAAAAATAAGGTTATTCGGTTAAGCTAAAAAAAAAAAAAAAAAAAAATTTCTATATGCTAATGATGTAATTCATTTTTCTCTTTTTATGAACATTATTTTTTTTTATTTCTAGAGACTTGTTTTAAAATAGAATCTGAAATAAGAGTTTCGATTTTTTTTTTTTTTTTTTTTTTCTTACGCATAATTCAAATTTGAACTCTATGTGCAACATATTCAGTTTACAAAACTTTACATTTACAATTTGTTTGTCAACATTCAATGTGAAAAAGTAACCAGTCACTCTACCTACAGTTGGGACAGAGTAGTAAATTAACAAGTACTACTGAATGCAAAAGCAAAAAAAAAAACTTCTTTTTGCATCTTTATTCTTTATAGAACGAGATTGTCAATAAAAGAAAAAGAAGAGATCTTGTTTAAAATAAGAATCCTCACTTTATTTTAGACTCTAACGTAGAGGCGAGCGATATGACTATGACTCTCTAAAATTTAGAGAGTCATAGTCATATCGCTCGCCTCTACTACCACCACTTGATTTTCTTATGTAATTCTAGAAAATTTACTAAAGAAAAAAAACTTTATCGTAGTTAAACCCTTAGAAAACACCAAAACCAAGTCTGGGAATAGCGATTCTGTACAGAACCAGCATCATTATTGAGGAAGAGTGGCATCCTCCAAAGTGACGAAGCCCAATAATTATGAGACCCACCCTATTTAGTTTAAGGTATACCGGGCACATGCCTCACGGCCAAATGTGTACTACAATATGGTGACAGGTTTTGATAAAAGTAAAAGGGCCCAAGTCTGCTCAAATGGTCTCCGATTATTGTTGAGAATGTTCCTAAGTAGGGGTGATGTACTTTTGCACACATCCCCAAATCTTCAACATCGCGCATTAAAATTTTCAGTATGACATTTTAATTGAATTGAACATTAGGAAACTAGTATTATATTTGCAATCAATGAAATTAACATCAGTAAATGAATAATTGTTCTCAATTTAAATACAATTTCAAGCTCTAAAGGAAGTGAATCTGTGACGATTTGATGTTTAATAAAGTGCAGAATTTTGGATCTTTGAGTCGTAATTATGATCTACTATTATTTTTTTATTTTCCGTACAAAAATTGACCTTTTTCCTTTGCTTTTTAATTTTAACACTATTTTCCAGTTTCAATTTCAATGTCATAATGCAAATTTTAATGCATGAGAAGTAAGTATATGTTTTTAAGGGTGACGGGGTGCAAAAACAAAAGTATGATGGCGACGATTTAGTACTGTAACCAAATAAAACTTTCTATTTATTTCTGCATTTTTCTCTTTTATTTTAGTAACAACAGTAATTCCATCAGTACAAGATAGAGGATTGCTTATTTAGGTCTTCACGCAATCGCGTATGGGTAGGCACATATTTCCCAGTCCCTTGCGGTTCCAACCTCTTCAATCTTTTGCAACAGGAGGTGCTGTAACCTGGGAGGAATCTCCAGAGACCAGACATTTCTATTTTTGTACTCTGTCCTGTGGCAAGATATAGTTGATATATGAGATATGGATGTAAAATTAAAACTAAAGGGAGATAACTAGGAAATAAACCTACTCGTCCCAATGGAATTCAATTTTTACTCTTACAGTTCAAAAATAGAAATACATAAACAAATAATTCTAATGGAAGATACGAGTTTTATAGATTCACCTGCTAACAACGTTTCAATTATTCCATTTCAAACATGTCATGTTTAAATGAAAAAGTTAATCAAAATAAATTTTAAAACGTCTAGAATCGGAGGTATAATTTGAGTTAAAATTTGTCGTTTATTGTTTTTAATCTATTTTCAAATCTATTTTTTTAGGAATATATATTCAAATATTTCCATTTGTATGGATGCTTGTTGGTTGCTTTTTCTCTAAGAAAATGCTTTAGAGATGAAGACAGTTACTCTTTATTAAGTATGAACTAAAGATTCATGTAAATCAAACAAAATTATTTTCATTGTTGTGTTGAAACTTTGTTCGCTTACCTTAGTGAAATTCTTGTTAAGAGAGAGAAATGAGGAAATTCAACTGTTATCTTGTGACGAAAATAAAATGAAAGGATATTTATTTTGTAAAATTACAAAATTGTGGCACAAGACCGAAGGGGAAGGCTGATCCTCAGTAACTATCCTAGTCCTAGTTAATCACCATAAGAATTTGTCCATCTCCCAATCCTACATGTACCACAATGCCACATATTCCCAAGGGAGCTACAAAACACTCCAGGATGTAAAAATTTCTGCAGTTCATGTCTTTCTTTCTTTTTCCCTATAAAAATATATAAATTTTCATGAAGTATGAAATGATGGGGGAGGGAATGAACCCAGAAAATGAAACTAAAGAATGAAACAAAATATTCAAATTAAAAAAAAACAGATATTAGTAGGACCCAACCACCTATTCAAAATAATAAGAGTGGCTGCTGTATTCTGCTGATAGACAGAATCAAGAGGCACACTCACTAATGGAGTGGAAAGGAAAAAAAATAAATGTTAGAGTGGGAAAAACAAAATCTGACCAAGCCAAGATCAAAAAAGGGGACAAAAACAAACTGGGTGGTTTAGGAATGTCATCATGGATCATAACAAAAGAGAAGGCTTTGAACAACACTTATTCACATTAACTAGGAAAATAAATAGTCTCTAACTTAAGCAGAGTAAGTTTTCACAGGAAACCACGCCATTGCATTAAGAGGGCTTAAAAGAGAAAATCATGGCTAGCCCCTGTTCACACGAATCATGCTTGCCACACCCACCTTTCACTGAAATCTGTTGATATCAAATGCTTTCTATCAGATCTGATCTTCATCCTGAGCTGATGCCCAAAGAAACCAACCAGATCCTGATGAGTATAACGCTCATATCACAAGATTCCCTCTATTTGCAACATCCACACCACCATTCTTGCCACGACTAGCAACATGAAAAACATCATCCATTTCACCCTGGAGAACAGGGGCAACATATTGTCACACATGGACACAAGCTGATTGGAAGTGATATGACTGAGGACAATGGTAGGTGTACAAAGCCATTTCTTCACACCGATGACAGTCAGACAAATCTGCCCTGCTCTGCCCCAACTGAAGGTTATGTCATTGAGAGATAACACGTTCTGAATCAATCACCATGTAAGCAAAAACTCGGGGTTGCTGAGATAGTCTGCCATTGGCGCCCAAGACCAGAAAGCGCGGAACTCTGATGCCAACAATCCGAACCAGCCATAAAGCAGGCCTTTCGCAAACCCTTCCACTAATTCATGATGAAAAGATATTATTTCATCTTTACAGAAAATTAATAGAAATGAGTTCCAGTCGACCCCATCTGATTGAAGGGAAGTCAAAATTTGTATATGTGTTTGACGAGAGATATAAAAAAATGCTAAAATAGTTAGCGAAATGTAGTATTTTTTCTTCCTTTGTTACGACCTTGCTCTCTCTCTTTTGAAGCTAATTGGACATGTTACCAAAACTGTTAATAAGAGTCCTAACTCTTTATTTTCTATCATGACTTCTACAAGGAGAATTACTTATAGGCAACATATAGTGTTTTATTGGTGCAATTTGACATAAACGATTACCACCACAAGATTACACCAGTTACAAGAATTCATTATCATTTCTTTCTTTCTGTACTAAGTTTCACTTCAAATGCTAATAGCTGCCATTATAGTTTTTCTGCCTTCCCTTTCCCATAACAGTCAAACTTAAAAATATTGACAGTTGATGAATTTCCATTGTTTTGTCGCTAATGTTTTGTTTCTGTGAAATAGCAGCACACATCCCTACAAAATCTGAACCAATCAACTACTGTTTGCTTCAAATAACTGTAGTTACTTTTAAAATAAAATCACTCAGGGTATCTTTTTTTAGCCAATAAGTGTATTAACAAAATTACTTTCATTTTTCACATGTGAATTATGGCCCTTGTTTTATGGCTCCTGATTCTAGAATTTTAACGTAAAAAAAAAAAATACACACTGTATATAGTGTAGTCTATAGTGTATATTCGTTTTATGATGAACTTTATAATAGTCAAATAGAAGTTTTACATTAGATACCACCAAAGTGGATTTTTTTTTTTTGTTTTTGTTTTTTCAGAAATTAATGCAAAAAATTGCTTTCCTCAATTTTTAAAAAATAGTGGAAAATTTTGCTCATGCCAAATATTTTTAAATATATAAATTCATCATTTTTTTTCTTTTTCTAGACAAAATTTCATGACACCATTTGTGACAAGAGACAAGCAGCAACAATAGCTACACATGATATGAATCTTGTCAAATCTCCTCTGACTTATGATGCTAAAGTTCCTTCTCATATCAAGGTATGTTTGACATATCTGACTTACTGTTATATTTACTGGCTTTACAATACACATACAAATTTATTTATACATAAACATGAATTGATAACTGTTTTCTCTTGCCAGGTTCTTCTCATTTTGGTTTAATTATTCCTATTCAGCCAGTCAGTCTCAATGCTAAATGTTAACATAAAATAGTTTTTACTCATTTTTAAAGCTTTAAAATTACTCACTTTTTTATTTATAAACATCAAGCGCATATTAACATCTGTATCTCATGTCATACTCACACAAAATCCTTTCTACGTTGACTTGTAGTGAGATTCTCAACTATAATTTCATGGAATATTTAACTTTGGTTATTTGTTAAGCAAAGTGACGAGTTTTTTGTTTTTTTTTAAACAAAATTTTATATATAATGGGGAGATTTTAATTTGATTTCTTACCTGTGGTTCTGTAATAAATTTCCTTTCCAGATTACTCCTTTATTTGCAAAGGACGAACTGACAGCCCAATCACTAGTAGCTAATTTAAGGAGAGAAGCTGATGAGATTCGTAAAGAAAAGAAGAGGAATAAACTCAGTGGGATCCACAAGTATGTATTTATTTGTAAATGTCTGTGTGTGTGTGTGTGTGTATATATATATATATATATATATATATATATATAATCCTAATTATGTTTTTTTTTTTTTTTTTTTTTTTTTTTTTCAAGTTATTTATGTGCTTTTTTTTTTTTTCTTTTTTTTTTTTAATTCTTTGTTTAAAAGTAGGCTCCCAATGGTAATTTCTAAAAATAACGTGTGTGTGTGTATATATATATATATATATATATATATGGTACTAAAAACTTCCAGTACAATTAAGGTAGGTAATTTAAGAAAAATGATTCATAGATAACTAAAAAGTTTAAGTCTTAAGGTTAAGATAAGTACTAATGTTAAACAATTAGATTTTCTTGATGTTGCATTAGAACTTGTTAATGATGTATTTCAACCTTATGTGAAAAATAATGCCAACCAAATTTATATTCACCCCAATTCTAACCACCCTCCATCTGTAATCAAACATATATCTCCATCTGTAGAACATTGGATTAGCAACCACTCATCGGACAAAGATGTGTTTGATAGATATAGTGGAGTTTATAATAAAGTTTTAAAGAATGGCATTTGCAAGTACGCTGAAATCAAGTTTGGAAAATATGATGATAGGGGTCCAAAGAAAAGAAATAGGAAGATCATTTGGTACACACCCCCACTTTACCAATTGGTCAGTACTAAGTTAGGCCAGAAGTTCCTCCATTTGATTGATAAAAGTAACCCTCTTAGTAAAATATTTAAAAGAAACACATTAAAACTAAGTTATAGCAGCACCAATAATCTTGAAGATTATAAAGTTACACAATAATAAAATTTTAAACCAATTTAATAATCTGGATCATAATACATGTTACAAGGAAAATATTATTAATGATATTGGCCAATGTAATTGTAGGAATTCTAACCATTGCCAAACAAATGTGTAACTAAATCTTTTGTTTATCTTTGTACTATCTCTACCATAGAGAATATGACAGTTGAAAAATTCTATATTGGTAATACTAAGAATTCTTTCAAGACTAGGTGGCATGAACATGTATTGTCTTTTACTAATAATACTTATAGAAATAATACATTACTTTCTAAATATTTTTGGAGTTTGAAAGATGATAAAATTCCTAAGGTGAAATGGAAAATTTTATAAATGGCAAGGACATGTAGATCTTTATATGAACCCTGTTTTCTGTGCTTACATTAAAAATTGGAAATTATTAGATTCAATAAAAATTCCTTATTAAATCAAAGAAATGAATTAACAGTAAATTGTAAACAGAGTTTACCTTTTATTTTATAATTTAGTTGAACTTTGGAATTTGATTATGCTTTTTCTTATATTTTAGTTGTACTGTGCTGCACCATATATGGCTTATCTTTCTATTTGTAAGATTAATTTGGATTTAATATAATTTTGTATTAATCTCTTGGTATCATTGGTAACATCTTGTACAAGTGTATTAGTATTTGGTTGGTATTTTTTATATTTTACATTGATCGGTTAGTGTTATTAACATCTTATATGAAGAATCTTTATTCGACAGTTGCATAATAATTCTATACGTTTAAATTATTTACTAATTTTTTTTAAAGAAGACATTTATTTATCGAACACAAAAAATGTTTTATGTAGGAAATTCACAAAGCATATAACATGTTTAGCATTTACTTAAATTATCTCTCCCTCCCATCCCTTTTATTTCTTGGGAAAATGGATTGTCTGGTTTTTATATTTTATGTAACCATATGTATGCGCTTTAAGTTAATGTCTGGCTGCTGTTAGGTACCAATCTACAGGTCATGACCCATTTATATAAAAAATAATTTTAAATTTTTGCTGCCTTGCTTAGTTTAAATTTAATGTAGGTCATATTGGTTGATCAGAGTAAAGTGCTCAAGCCTTATAACCCTTCTTTTTCTTTCTTTTTTTTTTTTTTTTTTTTTTCTAAAAATCCAAATAAATCATTCACTCACCAGTAAGTTATAATTGCCTGATGAGACGCATTGATAAGCGTTGAAACAAGACTGCAATGGTGTAGCAATTTTACATGTTTTCAGTGTAATACCCTAAAATAAAAAATATTGCTCTACTTTGTATTGAACCCTTTTTTTTAAATTAAATCTTATGAACATTGGAATTGTACTCTATTCATTCTCAACATACCTGGAGATTATATATATATAAAATCTCATTCAGTTTTAATTAATGTGGTTTCCTTCATTAGAGATTGTGGTGATGGAGAAAACAAAATCTTCACTCGAAAAAGAAAATCAAGGTCAGATTTACTTGAGCTAACTATGGTAATTTTTGCACCTCCCTGACAGCCTAGACCAATCACAACATTTCTTACCCCAATAAAAGGATACTACTTTGGACAAGAGCCATATTCAGAACCTTTTTATGGGTGAACTTGACAGTTGTATATTGATTTTTGGCTCCTTTTGATTTACACCACATAACTTCAGGCACTTCTGGAAGTTCACTTTCACGTTTCTAATATAGGGTATTGTGCTCTCCCCCAAACTTGCAAACCAAGTATTCTTGTGCTGTTCTCCAACTGCTACTGGTCTTTGCATGTCAGTCCATAATCAGCAAGATGAAATAAAAAATAAGTAACTTTTTCAGTATATTCTGCTCTTTTTACTTTGAATAGGTACTGTTAATGTTTGATGAGGTCAAGAGTAATTTGTAAAGATTCACAATGCTCTCTATGTGAGGTAGATAATGATCAGATGAAGATATTACTTGAGAATTATCGATGTTATATGATTCAGAATTTTGCTAACATCCTCTAAATGTCCAAATCAATAACTGAAAATCATTTGTACCAATTAGGTTAGTCACTTTGTCATCTAGCTGTTGCAAGTTCAGTTCTTGGGTCATGTCATGAACAAACAAGAAACAACATTATGGGGACAACAAAAAAAATAATGAACACAAAAGATTTTCTATATCAGCTAAAATAATGATCACCTGATGATGGTCAGTGAGCAAATAGCTGAAACATTATCTATAATATGAA
>OZ010616.1:14660004-14842504 GCA_963932145.1 Acanthosepion lycidas
AAGTTTTCCGTGGTTGATTTGTCTAAAGCACACCAGATGCTGGTTTTCCTTATAATGATGATGCACATATGAAAGGATATTTTATTAACGCTCTTTAAAGCCCTGTTTGGTAGACAAATTTACACTGTTTAAAAGTAAGTAGAAAAAAAAGAACGAGGATGTCTGCTTATGTTATAAAATAAATAATTTTCTGATTCTTACAAAAGATTACTTGTGTACTTAATTCAAGTGTCATTTTATATTCAACTTTTAGTACAGTAATAAACTCCAATAAGTTTAGTAAACATCAATATTATAAAGTACTTGTACAATTATAAATTTTCATAATTCTGTACTATACAGTAGAAAATTAATCTGAAAATTAATACTTGAAAGAATTTGTTACATTTTTAAACTTGTTCTATCTAAATATGTACATTTTATTTAGAAACTAAATAAATACTAAGCTGTACCATCTTGTTGAAACACTGTATCACCTAACATTTCTCAGTGCTCATTTTATTACATGAAGTGATGTTAATTTCTCAGCCTAACCCACATTATTAAATCAAACCAAATGACTTTCTTCTTTTGCACATTCTCATTGATACAATTCTAAGTGAATTTTATAATTTGCTGGAATAGACATCATCAAACTACTTGCTAAATGATTGTCTGAGGCTTTAAACTGATGTTATAAAAAAGATTTCTACTGTTTTGTAACCTCAGTTACTCCTCTTTAAAAAAATAATTAAATATGTTCTGCTGGGTAGGGTTTATGTAACAGTTAAGATAAGTTTGTGCTGGTATTTTACATAAATAAAATACCAGTACAGAGATAACTAGTATATTTTTTTACATAAATAAAACTTATCGCCAAGTTAAAAACTTTCCAAAATCCTCCTGGTGTGTACAAAATAAAAATTTGCATGAGCACAAGACAAGAGCTTTGTAATAGTCCTGTATAATTTAATATTAAAGTGATACATTTGATTATATAGTAATATATCGATAGCTGATGCTTTTAAAGTTTCTACAGCATTTTGGTACAGAACATCTAACATTTCTGTGTCTTTTGCAATGAAAATGCTTTATTTTATTGCACAGGTTCTTTAAATAACTAGGAAACTTTGTGGCAAAATATTCAGCCATAACAATACTGACCTCTACAGAAAAAAAAATTAACCCTATAACTAAAATTTATGGTCAGTTACATGCAGCAAAATTATAAGCCTATTTTATGTAGAAATATTGGTGCATCATGATCTTCCAATTGGAGAGGGGGTACTGCTTACCTTAACAATTAGTTCTGGGTTTTCAACACTGATTAGTAATTAGTTCTTTTGCCAATGCCTAGCTCCCTTAACATGTAGGTTCATTCAAAAAAAAAAAATTATACTTAAAATTGCACTTAAAATGTAAAGACAGAATTTTTTTTTTGTGAAAACTGAAACAGTAAGAATTACTGTTGAAGGGAAGTTTCAAAATATTACTACTGTCTCAAGTTCATTGACTTGATTATATTATTTGGACTAATATCTTCACTAATTTTTCTTTTTTTGAATTCTTCAACCTTCCTCAACATGCTAGCTGCTTTATAGATCAAAGTTTACCCTAGAATGTCACATTTGTGACAAAGAGAATAGTTCACTTTGATACCTAGAATTCTTAAATTAAAATTTTATGATTTTGAAAAAATATTTCTTTTTTACTTCTCAGAAATCTGAACATTGTACTTCTTTTTTCTTTTTTTTTTAATCTAACTAGGAAGTAGGCAATGCATAGAAACTTAAATCCAATTTATCAAATATTTTAACCCAGTTAAAAAAAAAAGGTACACCCACTTAGGTATACATGGTATAACATAAACATACCGTTTAGGGTTAATATTAGAAAATTAATTTAAAATATAACTTTGCAGAAAAGTGTCCCCCATCTCAGATAAAAAATATAAAATGGATTCACACTGAAAAGTATGTGTAAATTAAGTTGATCTTTTAGAATTTGTCAATAAAAAGTAGAATTGAAACTCCTTATTAGTACTGAATAGAACAATATTTAATTATTACAGCCTTGGATATAAAAAATATTTTATTGTATTATATACAAGGAGGGATCTATATGTCTGTCACCTGACAACTTAATTTTGATAGAAAAAATTTACTTGTATATGTTAGATTTAAAAGGTCTATAGATAAGTAAAGAAAGAGATTATATAAAAAAATAAACTTAGATAAAAGAAATATTTATCTTCATTAAGCTAAACATTGAGATATCCATATTTAATATTTGATGTATAATGATCAATATTTACCTTGGAGCATTAACAGATTGTTTTAAAATAAATATCCAAGTGTTTTTTGTGTTTTTTTTTTGTTTTTTTTTATTAATATAAACTTTATATATAATCAAGCATAAAACTTTATTTCTAGAATTTGTTGGAAACGCATTCACTGCCACTTTGGATATTTGCAATATACAGTACAACCAAAATAAGAACATCTGTTCCGTGACACAAGACAGAAACAAAGTCTGATATATTGCGGTTACTATTTATATTACTATAAAACTGTGGAATGGGCATGTGTGTCGGGGAACATGCTACATGACACATGTGGCAGTGAATGTTAAGAATCAGATAAACTGTAGAATACATTGACTAAAACATACTAGTGAAAACAATAAAAATAATAAAGTAATAGTCAGATTAATTTATGAAATAATTAAAAATAATAATTAAAAAACTTCAGAAAAAAAATAGTTATTTGATATCAGTATTCTTAGAAAACTAGGTTTTGAAACCCCAAAGTTTTGTCATATGGCATCATTCAAAAGTTGACTGGCTAAACTTCTTTTTTTTTTTTTTTTGATGAAAATCTTTTATTCAATTCTACAATTATTAATATTTCTCCATCTGTCTGTAGAAACTGAAGCAGTAAACACATTTTATGCTTAATATCAGTCAAAAGTATTTTTCTTTACATTTGTTTTTAAAAAATCTTACCTATTTTTCAGGTCTTCATTGCTTTTTATTATTAATATATATTTCAATATATGATGATGTGCTGAAAAGTTACCAGCCTGACCAATGAAAATGATTTAAAAGCCATAAAATGTACATGCATTTGCATATATTCACCTATTTACAATTTCTCTACTTTATTTATCCCTTCCTTTAAAAAAAAAAAAAAAAAAAGAATATTAAAATCTGATCAGGATAGTGATCATTATCAATCCTTTGACCACTTCAAACTTCAGTTGGACCTGAGGGCAGAAGAAACAGACTTTTGATTCTTTTTCCTCAATCCTTTCAATGGGTTTTAAGATAGCTTAGTGACACCCATCTCCTCTCCAAGTTCTTGACTGACATTTGAAAACCACAGAATATAGTGTGGGTTGCTCTCTGTATACTAAACTCTCAGGTTTTGAATTCATTGTTGTCCTAGTTGCCACCCAGGGCTATTACACCCAGTCTGTCCTGCTATTTAACCCATAGCTGGTGGGAGAAGAGATGGAGTACTTTCCCAAGGGTATTACTATGTAAGTGAATGAGTAGCCATTTGCAATGAGAAATCTGAGTTCATTTATATTCATTTACACACAAATACCCTTGGAAAAGGTATGAATCCATCTTTTCTATCACCCGCTTTGAGTTAAATACTGGAATTTGTATGTGTAAAAATCATTATCTGCAAAGAAATTGTTAATGCAATATTCACTCACAAAGAAAAGAATATATTGTTACACACTAGAGTATATTTTGGTTTAAATAATTCACAAAGGGTTGATAAATCGTAAAAAGAACAACTCATTCAATTAACTTTGGCCAGCTGACCAAACATCAGAATTTGGTCCAGGAAGGGTTCAAGAAATTTGAGAAATGATGTGTGCCATGTTTATCAAATATATCATGTATAGTTCTAAATTATTCTCTTTTAGTCACAGACCAGTAACTTTTCAGTGCCATTTATAGAATATTACAATTATGTCATGGGATGTACAGTTCTGTTATTTATTTTTTTTTTTAACTTTACATTAAATATATAAATATATCCAATAAAGTAAACTTTCCAACTAAAATATTTGCTTAAAATCTTTTTTTCTTTTAACAAGATTTCCTGGAGAGAGAAAAAAAAATATCAACTAGTAATAATGAAACAGTAGCAATGTTTCCAACAACAAAAAAGAATTCATCCTGAATATATTCCTTGCTCTTTTTTTTACTTTGTTAGAAATGTTCACAGAAACTGCTTACAACAAATATCCTGAACAGTTGGAGATATAACAAAAATATTGTTTTACGTTATATTTATCAGTAAAAGTGTTCAATAGATAGTGATAGAACATGTGTGAATATGAAAGTGGACACTGAGGTCAACACAAAGTGGCAACAGTCTATTTCAAGCTTAAACTGAATTCTCCAGGTCATGTGTGTTGTTATATTTCTATAAATATGCCAAAATGCACCATGCATGGCATGAAGGATGACTGTTGCCGCTTTGTCTTGACCTCAGTGTCTGCCCTCCCTCACAACTCCCCCTCTACACACAGACACACTTTAATTTTGAGACTAAAGTTAAAAGGGTGGGCCAGGGAATGAAAAAAGTAAATTGTTTTAAAAAAAAAAAAAAAAAGTCAAAATATGAAATTTAAATTGCAAAAAGTATGAAAATGATAATAAAAAAAAACCTGGCTGTTTAATATATGAAAACTTTTCTTATAATGGCTTTCTACACTAACACCTAAACTTCATTCAAATAAAAACTTATGCAAATTTGGGAATAATATTTCATTGTGTGTATGTATACCTATGTGAAAAGACAATTCATGAAGTATATCCTGTTACTTAGCTAGTTCTTTTGCTAGAGGGGCACATAGCTGTGGGGGTTAGAAGAATGTTCACTTTCCAGTCATGAGACCCAGGCTTAAATTTCCCTATTATTGATTTGTCAGGGAGGTGACTTCTTGATGTTAGCAACTTGGAGAGATGATTTCAGTCAGCAACACTCATAAATTGACTGAAAGGCACACCACAAGTTGACATGAGCCTTGTGAGTGAAATTGGGTAGATAGAACTGTTCAAAAGGCATCTATGGTTTTATTATCAAGAAGTCACAGGTCATCATGACAGTTTGAGTGTAGTGGGCTTGTCCAAACTGTTGCTCATACCAGATGATGCACTCTCTCCCAAATACTGCATTCTCGTATTCTCCTGACTCATTCTTTCCAACGATCTCTGTCGGACATCACTGTTGGCAGGTCATACAGATGTCATTTATAAGTTGGTCAGTGTAGGTGCGATGAAGTCTTCCAACTGATCTTTTGCCACACAATGGGCTCCATAGGAGTATGTCTCTCACAAGTTCTGACTTACTTCTCCATGAGTGACCAGCTAGCCAAAGCCTTCTCTCTCTTAGTGAAACTTAGTAGGAAGGTGTCCATACAGGTATTTCTTTGTTCGGTGTTTCTTCCAGCTGATGTCCAATGCAACTCGTAATATCCTTGTGTATGTTCAATCAAGTGATGCTTCTTGGTGCTTTGCCAGTGTCCATGTTGTTGAGCTGTAGAGGAAGACAGATTCTACCATGGCCTTAAAGAAGTCCCTCTTAAAAATGTCAGAGAGGGAGGTCTTCCAGATGGTGTTCAGACCATCAAGGACACCACCAGGCTTTGCCTTTGCAGATTTTGATGTCTCTCTCCATTGACTGGATGTTGCTGCTGAGGTAAACAAATTCCTGGACGGATTTGATGTTGTTGCTGGGTGATGTGAACTTCTTGCTTTTTCAAGAGTGAACCTCAGATCGGTGTGTTTAGATCAGATGTTCACAGGGTATAATCTATACACACAATGAAAAGGAAAGGGGCAAACATATCTCCCTTCAAGACTCCCACACTGAAAAACTTTGTATCTCCATTGGGAGATTGGACCAGTGAGTGAATGTTCTTATACAGCATCATAATCACTGATACTGTCTCTTGCAGGATACCATATATTAACATGATCTCTCTTTGAGTTTTTCCTGATGGATAGAGTCGAAGGCTTTGGAGAAATCAACAAATTCAAGCACAACTTTTAGATTCTTGGCTTTTACAATTATACCCTCAATTATATGGTGGATGGTTAGAATTTGGCCAACTGTTGATCTGTTTGGTCTGAAATGTTTTTTGTGCAGGATTTTTTCCATCTCTGGGAGAGTACGATTCAATAAGAGCAGTTTGTAGATTTTGGAGTCTATTGTCATGAGTGTTATCCATCAATAGTTTGTTGTTTGGCCAAGATCTCTTTTCTTTGGAAAGGAGAGTATACAAACCTTCTGTCCAGTGCTCAATGGGATCTGATTAATAAACTTATTAACTCATTGTCAAAGTCGTCATCTGTCAACCAGACCTCGACGGGGATGTTATCAAGTCCACTAGCCTTTCCACACTTTATTTGCTTCTTTGCAGCTATCAGTTCGTCCATGTTGAAAATTTCTTTCTTGATATCAAGTTCTTGTTCAATTCTTTGTATGGGTTTCTCTGTAATTGCAGGAGGTTTGCCAAGCAGGTCTTCAAAGTGTTTTTTCCATTTGCTAATAATTTCATTTTGATCAATAGCCTTTAGCTTCACTTTTCTACAGCTTTTTCAGGCACTGATTTCATTGACTGTTTTCCATGCAGTCACTGCTTGTTTACGGATGCATTCTCAATAATATTGATTTTGGCTTGTATGAATGCTGTTTGTTCCAAGTCATGTTTCTTTGAGAGCAACTTGAGCAGTTCGATAGAAATATGTTTTCTCTTATTGGGTTTGCTTTTTTGTTCTGTACAGTGCTTTTTTTTTTTCAAATCTGTTCATTTCTTGATTACTTCTTCAGTTTCCCATATGGTTCGGTGTAGTACTACTTACATTATTCCCAAATTTGCATTATTTTTTATTTGAGTGAAGTTTAGGTATTAAAGTGTAGAAAGCCATTATATGTAAAGTGTGTAGTTTTGACATTATATTAAAACAATTTTTTTTATTACCATTTTCATAATACAAATATTCTGATAATAGAGAACTCACTTTACCAAATCAGTTGAAATTTTCTACCTAGATTTATATTTTTGTTAATTTTATATTTTGACTTTTTTAAAACATTTTACTTTCATTCCTTGGTCCATTCATCATAGTCACAACATAAGCCACAAATGAGTTCTGTGGGTATTGAACAAAAACAAGTGTGTCTGAGCAGGCTTCTGCAACAGGGATTAGTTAACCAGCCATTATTATTTGGTTTGATATTTTCAGTTGACTTTGTTTACCTATAGCTTTATACTGGAATAAACAATGAAATTAAAAAAAAAAAAAATCAAATATCAAATTGACAGGGTGCTGAAAAATTGTCAGCTCTGTGGCCAAGAATGGATTTCCTACAGCAATCTGATACTTGGGGAGATTGGAAATGTTTCAACATCTACTCATAGTAATAGAATCAAAATTGTACAACATAATAAAATTGTAATATACTGCAGTGAGCATGAAGTGTGTGGGGGTGCTTATTTTAAAAACTGAGTTACTGATGCTTACATATTTCAAATAATTAATTTTTTCATGCTGATATTTTTTTTTTCTTAGGACATTTTGATCATTATAATCCCCAGTCTTTCTCAGGTAATCTATATTTTACTGTGTCAGTCAGATCTTTTGTTTCTTCACTATTAAGATAATACAGACTGAAAGAAAATTAAAAATTTTTTTTTTTTAAATTGATTCCTGACTGCAAGAAACAACTGGACTTGTAAACACAGTTGCCAAATTGAGCTAACAAGTGGTGAATTGGGCCACATTTGAAAGCCAAGTACTACTAAATTTTTAACTTTTTTCTCACTATGCTAGCCCCACTTATCTTAAAATTAGCCCCCAAAGTTGCAAGTAGTAAAATTTAAAATTTAAAAGCCCTGAGCTTTCAAAAGTAACCCAATCAGATAAGCCTGTCTGCAATAGAGAAATATGTGTAATATATTATGGCAAATAAGTGTTTATAACATGTTTGTAAAACAAATGATACCACACTTAATATTCACTTGCTAATATTGATTATCTACTAACAAGATTGAGTTTCTTTTGAAAACCCAGCGTTACTAGATTTTCAATTGATATTCTGAATACTAGCACTAGACTTTCAAAAGTAACCCTAACTCAAACAATGATCAAAACAACAGAGATGAGGATGCCTGTTCAAATCTTTTTTATAGAATTATGGTTATTTATTCTTAATATTATTCTTAAGTTATTTGAAATTGGCTATTGTCGTTATTTTAATTATTCTACCTTTTTATATAATACATCCAACAAAAAAAACATTTTGTATTTTTTGTTTTTTTTTATCAGTTCAAGGCAATAATGCCACTAAGACACAAGTGGCTACTGGGAGTGAAAGAGAATGAGACAACTTTAAAAGAAACAGGAAACCCAATGTTTATTAATTTTATAACATAATCTGTGTACTGCTTCATTAGAAATGGCTTCTTTTTTTCATTTATATTGAATATGGACATGGCTAAACAAAAAGTACCATATTTGACTACATAAGACATACAGACATCTTAAATGCTCTCCTATTTCAGCAGAAACTTGTGTGTGTGTTCAGGCATTAAATATTTCAAAGCAAGAAATCACAATGTAAACAAATTTATACATTCACCTGCTTGGCTGCTTCTCTGCATTCATAATATATTATTTTCCTAGCTTAGTGTTTTGCCATTACTGGTACATACTATCAGTTACTTCCCTTTCTGTCAGGCTGGTGAACAAGAGGTGTACATTGAGACATATTTAAGAAGTAGATCAGCTGTAGCTGATGAACATTTATGGTGCTATGTTAAAATAATCCATTTTTGATCCTACAAGTACAAGTAAAAATCAAAAAGGAGTTGTGGTAGATAGAAGTGACCATCCGAGATAAAATCATAATAAACAGTAGTGAGTTTTGAGGAGATATATGACCTGTCTCATTGAATAATTTAAACAAGTATTCCCTACTTATTTTCCATAAGATCCTCTCATATTCACTATCAAGCTTCTTAGTATCCTTGTTAAAGGAAGAGAGAAAATTACCATGTTGATACATATTTATTTATTGCAAGTACTTTCAACATTAGCACAATGTCATCATCAGGGTGTTTTTTGTTTTTTAATTGTTTCATTCATAAGGACATTTCAAAACTTAGTTACCTCCCCTAACATTTACAGTTAAATCATACAGCACATAACCTTAGTGTTTTTTCACTTCACATTTTAAAAAAATTTAACTTTCAGATGAATACAGCAATTTTATCTTAGAAAAATAACACACTGATGATAACATTGTGCTAATGTCAAAAGTACTCAGAATAAACAAATATGTATCAACATGGTAATTTAATAAGGGTAATAACAAGCTTTTTCATGAATATGAGAGGATCCTATTGAAAATAAGTAGACAAAAAAAATATATATATATATCTATATATATATATATACACACACACACATTTCATTGAATACGACAGACAAGGTGCTATTATTTAGTTTTTTTATACAATTTCTTATGCAATCTAATAACTTTTTTTTTTCAGGTGATAAATTATATAAAAACTGTCTGAATGTTCTTTTTATCTGAGCGCTTTTGGCTGTACATTTAGCAATTTTCAAGGATGAAATATTTCAACTGTTAAATAAGAAATAGTTTGTTGCATGTATGTTTTCATTTTTCAAAACACGGTCAAGATATTGTGTCCATGTTCATAGTTGATATTATTAAGTGTTAGGTTTTTGTTTTTATTAATAAGGCTTCCATTATTTTTAGCCTATTTTTGCATGTAGATAATGCTATTATAATGAAAACAGCTAAATATATAGCCAAAAGCGCTCAGATAAAAAGAACATTCAGACAGTTTTTATATAATTTTTCATCCAAAAAGAAAAAAAATTATTAGATCACATGAGAAATTGTATAAAAGACTAAATAAAAGCACCTTGTCTGTCATATTCAATGAAATGTGTATGAAAGAAAGATTGCTGCCTGAATACACAAATATATATATATATATATATACACACACACACACACACACACACAGTGTGTGGGGGTCTCTTCCCCAAAAATGTACTTACTCTTTAAATGGCAATAAATGCAGCATTTACTGAATTGCAAGCAACTGGGGGATGGGTAGCAGCATATCAACTTCTATTGTTTATTTAATGCTGAAATTTAAATATTTTGTATGTAATTTTATTTTATTTTAGTTTTGTCAATAATAAAGGTTTTAGTCATACAGTTCTTACTAAGTTACCCATAGTTGGGGAGGGAGAGGAGGTGAATGCATATCTTTCCCAAGGGTATTTGTGCATAAGGGAATTGGAACTCACCTCTCCAATTAACAATTTCAAGCCATTATCCATTACACCAACTGCACATCTAAACTTACGTTACCTGTTATTCCCAAGCAAACACCCATCTAAGTACTCACCAAGCACAACATTGCTTACCTTTGGTGATTATTCAGTTACCAATGTTTCAATATGATGTAGTTGTAAGCCAATTTGCAAACAAGATTAATGTTTAAAATTACGAAATATTAATGTTTATTGACTTACAGAGATTAATGGTTTAAATGAATTATTAAATTCATAGATCTGAAAAAATAAAATTCAAAAAGTTATAATAAATCTAAAAAAGAAAAACTTCAAGAAGTTATAGGAAGTGAGTACATTTTTTTTTTTTTTTTTTTTTTTTTGGTAGGGGACCCTGTATATATGTTTGTTTTTGTTCTTATATGCTGTCAAATATGTCAACTTGAATCATAAAGATATTTCTCCCGAGTCTTGTAAAAGCATACATGATAATTGTTTAAAATAAATTTTTAGCCAGTGTCTTATATCAATATAATTATTGCTGTCATAAAAATAACCTGATTATTTCTATGAATGTTTCTTTATGTAATCTTAAAAATAAATATTTGCTATGTTGTAAAAATGTGTTAATGAGCTTTTTATTTTTTTATACATCAGTTGCAATTTATAATTGTTTTCTGTCACATTTTAACTAAATATATATTGTAAAACTAGTACTTTTCTTCAAAATGCTTTTATTATAGTGATTTACTAAGTGTAGCTTAGATGTGGCACAAGGCCGAAAGTATGGAGTACCCAATGATGACTGAATTCACTATTCAGTCATAATTGATCTAGCAAGATAAGCTTGATAACCATTAAACCACATCAAAGTGCTCATTGGTGATTTTCTAGGATGCAGGACAACTCAACACTGCCAGCTGAGTGCTGGGACAACTTGGAACCAAGATAACTCACCACCAGAAAAACAACTTTTTAAAACCGAATAAAATAGTTTATTAAGGATTAAAACCTTAATTAGTGAATATTTTAATTCAAATAAGGCATTATGTAAAATATGAACCAGTTCTTTGTTTTCAATAAAGTAAATCATAAAGAAATTTCTGTTTTAAGAAAGTAAATTGACATATAAAGAAATAAGAATTTTGATTTACTTTATTAAAAAATAAATTATATTATGATTTAATTTGTTAAAAATAATAAAAAAACAAAAAAACTGCTTCATTTTGTTTTGCATTTTTTGGTTATTACATGCCTTTTCAAATGCCTTATTTTAAAAAACTTGCACTAATTAAGGTTTTAATCCTTAATAAATTGCTTTTATTCAGTTATAAAAAAAAAAAAAAAAAAAAAAAGTTATGTTTTTCTGATGCTGAGTTACACTGGCACTTAGTTATTTATGTTGAGTTGACTCTTACCGGATTTTCTAAGTGTAGATGTGGCACAAGACCAAAAGTTTGGAGCACCCAGTCTTGCTCAAACGCTTCGGTTGTAATGGATCCGGTGAGAAAAGCTAACTAATCATTATACCATGTCGAAGATCCCATTGATAATTTTTCTAAGCATAGCTTAAATGTAACACAAGGTAGAAAGTTCAGAGCTCCTAGTGAGGATTGTATTCTATTGTAATCCATCTAGTGAGAACCTTCTTAACCATTACACCATATCAAAATGTCCCAATTTACTAAGCATAGCTTAGATGTAGCAAAAGGCAACCATGAAGTCTTGGCAATTGAGAGCTAGTAAAGGAATGTGATCTGCAGAAAAGGCAACAGGAAACTACTCCATCTTTTCGAAGATGTTTTGACAATTGAGAGATAGCAAAGGAATGGAATCTGCAGAAAAGGCAACAGTAAAGTACTCCATCTTTCCCAAGAATTCTTGGTAATTGAGAGTTAGTCAAGGAATGGGATCTGCAAAAAAGGCAACAGGAAAGTACTCCATCTTTCCCAAGAATTCTTGGTAATTGAGAGTTAGTCAAGGAATGGGATCTGCAGAAAAGGCAACAGGAAAGTACTCCATCATTCCCAAGAAGTCTTCGTAATTGAGAGATAGCAAAGGAATGGGATCTGCAGGAAAGGCAACAGGAAAGTACTCCATCTTTCCCAAGAAGTCATGGCAATTGAGAGATAGCAAAGTTAAGGGATCTGCAGAAAAGGCAACAGGAAAGTACTCCATCTTTCTCAAGAAGTCTTGGTAATTGAGAGATAGTCAAGGAATGTGATCTGCAGAAAAGATAACTGGAAACTACTCCATCTTTCCCAAGATGTCTTGGCAATTGAGACATAGTATAGGAATGGGATCTGCAGAGAGGGCAACAGGAAACTACTCCATCTTTCCCAAGAAGTTATGGCAATTGAGAGATAGTCAAGGAATGTGATCTGCAGAAAAGATAACTGGAAACTACTTCATCTTTCCCAAGATGTCTTGGCAATTGAGACATGGTATAGGAATGGGATCTGCAGAGAGGGCAACAGGAAACTACTCCATCTTTCCCAAGAAGTTATGGCAATTGAGAGATAGTAAAAGAATGAGATCTGCAGAGAAGGCAACAGGAAAGTACTCCATCTTTCACAAGAATTCTTGGTAATTGAGAGATAGTAAAAGAATGAGATCTGCAGAGAAGGCAACAGGAAAGTACTCCATCTTTCCCAAGAATTCTTGGTATTTGAGAGATAGTAAAGGAATGGGATCTGCAGAAAAGGCAACAGGAAAGTACTCCATCTTTCTCAAGAAGTCTTGGTAATTGAGAGATAGTCAAGGAATGTGATCTGCAGAAAAGATAACTGGAAACTACTCCATCTTTCCCAAGATGTCTTGGCAATTGAGACATGGTATAGGAATGGGATCTGCAGAGAGGGCAACAGGAAACTACTCCATCTTTCCCAAGAAGTTATGGCAATTGAGAGATAGCAAAGTAATGGGATCTGCAGAGAAGGCAACAGGAAAGTACTCCATCTTTCACAAGAATTCTTGGTAATTGAGAGATAGTAAAAGAATGAGATCTGCAGAAAAGGCAACAGGAAAGTACTCCATCTTTCCCAGGAAGTCATGGCAATTGAGAGATAGCAAAGTTAAGGGATCTGCAGAAAAGGTAACAGGAAAGTACTCCATCTTTCCCAAGAATTCTTGGTATTTGAGAGATAGTAAAGGAATGGGATCTGCAAAAAAGGCAACAGGAAAGTACTCCATCTTTCCCAAGAAGTCATGGCAATTGAGAGATAGCAAAGTTAAGTGATCTGCAGAAAAGGCACGAGGAAAGTACTCCATCTATCCCAAGAAGTCATGGCAATTGAGAGATAGCAAAGTTAAGGGATCTGCAGAAAAGGCACCAGGAAAGCACTCCATCTTTCCCAAGAAGTCATGGCAATTGAGAGATAGCAAAGTTAAGGGATCTGCAGAAAAGGCAACAGGAAACTACTCCATCTATCCCAAGAAGTCATGGCAATTGAGAGATAGCAAAGTTAAGGGATCTGCAGAAAAGACAACAGGAAACTACTCCATCTTTCCCAAGAAGTCATGGCAATTGAGAGATAGCAAAGTTAAGGGATCTGCAGAAAAGGCAACAGGAAACTACTCCATCTATCCCAAGAAGTCATGGCAATTGAGAGATTGCAAAGTTAAGGGATCTGCAGAAAAGGCAACAGGAAAGTACTCCATCTTTCCCAAGAAGTCATGGCAATTGAGAGATAGCACAGTTAAGGGATCTGCAGAAAAGCCAGCAGGAAAGTACTCCATCTTTCCCAAGAAGTCATGGCAATTGAGAGATAGCAAAGTTAAGGGATCTGCAGAAAAGGCAACAGGAAAGTACTCCATCTTTCTCAAGAAGTCTTGGTAATTGAGAGATAGTCAAGGAATGGGATCTGCAGAAAAGATAACTGGAAACTACTCCATCTTTCCCAAGATGTCTTGGCAATTGAGACATGGTATAGGAATGGGATCTGCAGAGAGGGCAACAGGAAACTACTCCATCTTTCCCAAGAAGTCATGGCAATTGAGAGATAGCAAAGTAATGGGATCTGCAGAGAAGGCAACAGGAAAGTACTCCATCTTTCCCAAGAATTCTTGGTAATTGAGAGATAGTAAAAGAATGAGTTCTGCAGAAAAGGCAACAGGAAACTACTCCATCTTTCCCAAGAAGTCATGGCAATTGAGAGATAGCAAAGTAATGGGATCTGCAGAAAAGGCAACAGGAAAGTACTCCATCTTTCTCAAGAATCTTGGTAATTGAGAGATAGTCAAGGAATGGAATCTGCAGAAAAGGCAATGTGAAATTACTCCATCTTTCCCAAGAAGTCCTGGCAGATATTGGAAAAGCAATCTGTGAAGAATTCTGTTTGTTGACTTATGTTTTGTGTTGTCTCTAGTTTCATTTCTTCAGACACTAGTGCTGCATAAACAAAATATTTCTTCATTTTTTTTATCTTGCTTTTTAATGATGGATAGAAGTTGTGGCATATTTTCTAGGAGGAAGCAAGAGGCTAGGATTTCATTACTACATTCTGTCTTGCTCACTAAGGCATCCACATGCAGTAGATTTTGGCTCTTCAAATTCATTTAGCTGTTTTTATTAAATTGCCCAATTTTGCAAATAGCCAAATTCAAAAGATGTGACAATTCTAGAAGCAAGACCAACAAAAAAATGACAATTTTATTTTTTCTTCATTTAATGGAAAACAGTGGTGTATGAATCATTTTTTGTCATTTGTTTTTTAACCTCAAGCAAGGCAATAATGCCACTAAGACACAAGGGGTTACTAGGATTGGGACAGCATGAGAGGACTTTAGCAAGGAAAAAGGGCAATGGAAGACAGAAAATGGCGATTGGTATTGCATTTAAATTTTTGAATGGCAGAAAAGCAAAAAATCAACAAGTTCCACAGGTATTAATATGCAAGAAAATAAACTATTAGAATAGAAATTACAGTTATATCTAGCAATTTCAACAGTAAAATGGTGAAACCTAGTTGCCAGTCTAGTAGTATGCTTAATTTCATGAGGTAAATGTACTAAGAAGAAAATCTCATCAGAACATTTGCTATGAAAATATGGAAGGTGGAAAGTGACTTAAATTCAGATGCCAGGACCGATAACATTGCAAACTCTTCTTTGTATTTTGTGAAGAAACTCAAAGATATATATAGCAGGAGCACCATAACAGATATGTCAGCAATATTCAATTTGGGGATGAATGGTAGATTCATTCATTATAAAATGGACACTAACAAGAAGAATTGTCTTTATCAGACTTTAGCAATTAATTCAATATCATCACTTCAATTCATGTGAGTGAAAAATGTGATCCCAAGAAGACACAAACAGGTGTTTTCCTGGAGGTTAGCATCAGCCATGCTGATGAGAGACAGAAACAATTTTTCTATACTGAATAAATGGTTGTAGTTTCTGAGGAATAAAGTGTAGTTTTATTTTTATTTTTGTCCAAATTTGGTGTTGAATGACTAGCTTCATTTCCACAATCTTTATCTAGTGTCTAGTGAAGAAAAGAGGAAAGATTCTTGATTTGGTTCAAATCTAGAACTGTTATGACATATTTTAGAAGGATAGTGATTGAATTATTGACCAACATCTTTGTTCCAGGTCATCTTGGCTGACAGTGGCTGCAAACATAATTCTTAAAATCTTTGGATTATCTCCCTTTCACTATAAGCTATAAATTATCGTCTTTTTTTTTTTTTTTGTCTTTTTTTTTTAAAAAAAATCAATGAAATTTTCTTTATTTGTCATAATATAGTGTAAAGTAGACAGTTATGTGTAGTTCGGAAAGAACATTACAAGACATGGTGCCCTACTTCCGGGGGTCAAAAGAAGGATTATGATTGCCTAAGTGGATTTGGGAAAAGTTTATAACAATGTGAGAAGTCCCAAGTTAACAATCAACCCCAACCCCCACCCCCCAAAAAAATGCACGCATATGGCATTTTTCAGTCGAGTTCAGTCATTTCTTCTTTCTCTTTTTATTTGAGGGTGGCCTTTTCATAGATTGAGAGAAATTTAGTGAGAAAGAGATAAGAATTTTAAAGGAAAGTGCTTTATTTTAAAAGCTTTGGATTATCTCCCTTTCACTATAAGCTACATTTATCTTTTATTTATTTTTTTAAATCAATGAAATTTTCTTTATTTGTTATAATATAGTGTAAAGTAGACAGTTATGTGTAGTTCGGAAAGAACAAGACATAGTGCCCTACTTCCGGGGGTCAAAAGAAGGATCATGCTTGCCTAAGCGGATTTGGGAAAAGTTTATAACAATGTGAGAAGTCCCAAGTTAACAATCAAAACCAAGAAAAAATTGTTTAATGAATATATTCTGCTGGTGACTGATACTCAAGACCACCACTGCAGAGACTCTTGCACTGGCCCAATTTAAAAGGGAGTGAATCATGCTCAGCATCACCTTGTGTGACAGGAAGAGCAACCCCTGGATTCGACAGTAGACATGTGTGAAGGATATAATAGAGACCACCAACAAGGGAAAACATATAAGAAAAAAATATAAGCTAGTCACATCTCTTGTCTCAGAGACAACAGGTGGACATCAAGGTAGTGAAAAAGAGGGTGGCTAAATAGAGGATGGTGCAACAATTTGCCACAATACGTAGGCCCTACATGGCTTGATATGGCCAGAGCTAGTAGAAAGTAGTGGTGGTCAACCTGGTGAGGTCCCTTCAACAGGAGTGAAAAAGCTCTGGATTTTTTTTTTTTTTAAGCTTCTCACCCCAAGCAAGGCGGGAAGCCACTAGGATGCAAGGGGTTACAGAAGATTTGGAGCAAGATCAGATAGGAGTGATAAAGGAAAGGATGAGGAGAAGGATAGTGGATAGATCAAGGCAACTGGCGATGTCGATTGATTTTGTATTACAAAGTTATTTGATGATAGACAAGGTTATTACCTCACACTAAAATTAAGGATATCAAAAGTTTCAACTGTAAAAGTTTCCCTTTTCAGGAAATAAGAGAATATAACATCACACACACACACACACACACACACTCTCTCTCTCTCTCTCTCTCTCTCTCTCTCTCTCTCTCAAAACTTATGTCATTTTTTAAGCGGATTCAGTTTTTCCTTCTTTTTATTTTAGGGTTGCCTTCTCATAGATTGGGAGAAAGAGATAAGAATTTTAAGGGATAGTACAAATGCCTTATCTTAATTTGAATTCATTTTATTTTTGTATTTTATTGGGATTCACTACAAATAAAAACTTATAAAATAAAGCAAAAACATAGGTAGAATTTATTCAGTGACTTTTTTTCTCCTTTTCCTTTGGATCCCACACTTTTTAACTTGTTCATTTCTCTAAACCATTATGAAAAACTTTGACAAATTTATATTTAATATACAGTGTAATCCGGATATAAGAGAGTTGTCGGGAACGGAGAAGAAGTCTCTTATATCCGGGTTTCTCTTATATCCGGGTTTGCTTTATTTTGTTTAGGTAAGTATGGCTCTAATTTGGACCAGATAAAATCTCTCTTATATCAGGGTCTCTTATATCCGGGTTACACTGTATTGATCTTTTAGTTGTGTATTATAAGCTATCACTGACAATGTTTGGAGGGAACAAAAAATACAATAAATAAAAAGGACTTTAGAAAAATTTGGAAAACTTCAACCAGAAAAAAAAAAAGAAACACTTCTTTAAGTCTAAATGTGTGCTGAAGACAAAGAGTGGAATTGTTAGTATACGTGTTCATGTCTCTGAGAATTCAAATTGACTGTTGGTACCAAGAAAAAAATCTGTGTGATAAGTCTTTGATTAGATTCAAATACGTTTTTAATACAAAAAGAAGATATTTTTTGTTTTTAAATTAAAAGATATTTTATAAATAAGGAAAAAAAGAAGAGATATGATCAAATTTGTTTAATAAAACTAAAATCACCTCTGCACCAAGATATATATTTTAACTTTTTATAAATTATATATATATATGTATATATATATATATTTGTGTATTTAGGCAGCAATCCTTCTTTCATGCGCATTTCATTAAAAACAACTGATAAGGTGCTTTTATTTAGTTTTTTATATAATTTCTCGTGCAATCTAATAATTTTTTTCTTTCTGGATGATAAATTATATAAAAATTGTCCGAATGTTCTTTTTATCCAAGCGCTTTCGGCTATACATTTAGCCATTTTCAATGATTATGTTTTAACTTCTAAAATTAGAAATAGTTTGTTGTATGTATGTTTTATAAAATGTTTCATTTTTTGTTTCAAAACACGGTCAAGATATTATGGCCATGTTCAAAGTTAATATTATTAAGTGTTGGTTTGTTTGTTTTTATTAATAAGGCTTCCATTATTTTTAGCCTTTTTTTGCATGTAGATGATGCTATTATATTAGTGTTATCAACAAGTATGTTACGAATAGTGTCTAGTAGGTCTCCATGAATATTTAAATGAGATCTAATTGAGCTATGGTCAGAAAGGTGTAGAGTTAGTCTGCGTGTCAAACATGTAGTGTGGCATATATAATTATTTACGAAAGTTGATTGTTGAGTAATATAATTCCTTAATGGGCATTTGAAAATGGCTAAATGTATAGCCAAAAGCGCTCGGATAAAAAGAACATTCGGACAATTTTTATATAATTTATCATCCGGAAAGAAAATATTTATTAGATCACACAAGAAATTATATAAAAAACTAAATAAAAGCACCTTGTCAGTCGTTTTTAATGAAATATATATATATATATATATATATATATATATATATATATATATATATAATTAGAAAAACGCATTCGTGTGTGCTTCTTATAATATATAAAATAGGTTAATTAATAAAACAAGAATAAACAAAAGGTTACCAATATAATCAGTACAATAAACATTTATTAAATATTAATTATTCACCATATGACAGAAATAAGGCATGGAGAGAAAGGTTTTAAGTTTGGAATTTTCAGACACTCCTGTGTCCTTCATCAACAAACCAAGGAATAAACAGAGAAATGGGAATTACTCAATGATGTTTTTGTAACTGCAAAAAACTGATTTCTGTCTGATTCCTTGATGTACAAAAATGGTCTGTTGCCAAGAAGAGTCTGCTGAACTGCATAAATTATGTGAATTAATTTGTGTGCAAACTCTTTTTCACATCTTCCTGGACTTAAAACTCTCCCTTTCAAAATAGTCTGGCAATAGGCCCGATAAAATTTAATTTTTTTAAATTTTTTTCCTTGATTTGAATTCTTAAGCATTTCTAGTTTCTTTGCACTGTTTTACATAAATTAAAGGAGTGACCAAGATTAGCAACAGCTAGTCGAAATAGTTCCACGAAATGAATCATTCACTGGAACTACAAGTTTTTCTTTTTAAAATTGCTGTTTGGTTGTATTACAATGAAAAAAAATGTTCTAACATAAATTCTAAGAGTAATAATTCATTATTCTTTAAAATATCAAATAAAAATCATCCCAAAACATTTTGAACGAAAGGTTTTAAAATTAAATTATTTTCACTTCTCCTGCAGTTATGCCTCTTCTTAGAAAATAATACTATTGGGATATTTTTGGCATAGACTCAAAAATGTTCGTGTTTAAAAATATTCTAGATCAAATAGGTACTAGCTAATTAAGTAATTAATAAAAATAAAAAAAATGAGGAAAAAAAAAAACTGTACAAAAGTCTAAAGATGGCAACAAATCAGGTACGGAAAAAAAATGAATGTTGTTTGGTTAAATTTGTGTTTCTGCAGCCAGTTGTCTCTGTGGCCCACTTGGTAAAACAACTGTTGCACTAAGACAACCTTCCTGAAGAAATTGAGGTGAGAGTTTGGGTCTTACCAGGGACTAATTCTTTATTTTCTGAAGTCTTGAGATGTTACAATAAAGAGGAAATGAAATTAAGATGAAATACCAGTAAAATTGATAATGAATACTTATATCTCTTATGAGTCATGTACCTTCAGGATGTAAGCAATCATGGCTCTCCACAACTTCCTGCCCTTTGTAGCTCTTAACAACGTCTTCCACTTTTACCATCCTTTCCACCATCTATTCACACAAACTCATCTAGTAGATGGTCTGCTATCTTCTTGTTCCTTTTGCCTTTGATATGTCCCTGTGAGTGCTAATTTCTCCAAGCTCTCTTTTCTCATTGTGTGTCCAGAAATTTCAGCTCTCTCCTTAAGTATAAATATCCATTTTGTTTCCATGTATGGAGTATTGCTGCCATATATGGTTTGGTGCCCCTTATATTTGTCTCAAGGTTCTTGATAAGATCCAGAGATGGATATGCAACGTAACTGGCCCTGATCTGGCATCCAGTCTGCAGTTGCTCTCTCACAGACGTACCATCACCTCCTTCTGTCTTTTTTACAAATACTACCATGGTAACTGCTCCAATGAGCTGCCTTCATTGGTTCCCAGACTTCATGAATTTAAGTGTTCAACTAGCCTGGCATCTTGCTCACACCCTTTCACTGTCAAAACTGTTAAATATAACCATCTCTTCTATTCCAATAGCTTCATATCTCACACCTCTCACCTGTGGAACTCCCTTCCCTCTTCCTGTTTCCCTGATAGCTATAATTTCCAACTATTCAAATGTAATGTCAATCGATGTCTCCACATGCCTTGATCTATCTCCTATCCTTCTCTTCATCCTTTCCTCTATCACTCCTATTTTCTCTCACTCCAACTCTGTGTAACCCCTTGTTTGCTAGTGGCTTCCTGCCTTGCTTGGAGTGAAATGCTTATAAAAAAAAAAACCTTTCCTTAAGAATTTCTTTGTTGCTTACATACTTCATCCATGATATTCTCAGAATCCACTTCCCAAATTTGGAATTTCATATTCATTTTCTATAAAAAATTTTATCTTGAAAAAAATGATACTGCTGTTAAAATTTTGTAAAATTATCTTATTTAATACTAGAATAACCAATCATTAACCATTTGAAAAAGAATAGTGGAATAAAAAATTCACTGTTCATAAGTATACAATTTAATACAATATCTAGGTGAATGTGACCTATTTTTTTCCCCCACAAACTTTTAAGTTTCAGAGAAGCCAGAGAAATTATTCATTTTGGAGAAAAATCCACCCAGTTCATTCTTACTCCAACCACTGATTTTATTAAGTATTCAGGAAATTAATGTTCTAAAAAATAGAAAAGAAATTCCAGCCATCCCATCTAATCTGAAACTTGTTTATACACTTGTATATACGTAATTAGTTATTTTTTTCAAGGCATTCGCTTATCTTAAAAATATACCTTTAAATTATATATAATAATGAACAGTTTGACTATTTTTTTCTGTATTATTCTGCTTCTATCTGTAACTTCTGTCATGGCAAAACAAAGAGATATATAAAATTAATAAGTGAATCCTATACCTAAACAAAATGTCTAAACTGGAGTTAAGAAAATAAATGACATGGCCATTATGGCAGCTATCTGTTGTATATATAGGATATTGTACATATAAGTGTATATATTATTACTATTATTATTATTATTGTTGTTGTTTCTTCTTCGATTTGACATTAAAATTTGAATTAAAAGTTCCTTGAATGTTAAATGTTAATTTTTTTTTTTTCTGCAAGACTTATGGGATTGGGATTTTGTCCACATTTGTGATAAGAGGCTGGGGTTTCATCTTGTTACCAAATAAACATATTCAATATGTTATATACCATACCTATGAACACTAATGGGTATGTCCTAATCCTCATAAATACTATTGTAAGTAGCAGGGTCTAAGTAGTCTACCACTAGTAGTGGTTTACCTACTTCACGCCGTTGACGAGTATTTATTTGGTTGATGTTATAAAGATTACCATTTCATTTCCAATCTCCATTTTGGTTATTCTTCATTCAGTAACCCTTTCTAGGTTACAACAAATTATTAGTGACAACAATGTGTAGATTCTATATTTAATCTTATATGCCTAATATAAAAGGTCTTAATAATTGGGGTGGGAGGTTCACATCTGTTTTTGATATGCAATGGACTGGGAATTTTAATAAAAAAAAAATGGGGAATTAGAAATCACTTAGAGGGTAAAATATTTCACAGTTAGGGAGTCCTAGTATCCAATAAAACCTGACTACTTCATTTGAAGAAAGCCATAAAAAAAAAAAGTCTCTTAAGTTTGCAATAAAATGTAAATAAGCAATGTAGATTGTATACAAATATAAATCATGCTGAATTAAGGACTTAAATCAAGTTTTTATGGGATTTGTATATATTGGACTGCCTCATCAGTCCAATATATGTGTTTTGGCATAATGGATGTTGCCTGGGAGTGTGAACTCGGAGAGCCAAGTTTAAAATCCATTCAAATTTGTTGGATTTACTTATGCACAAATACCCTTGGGAAAGCTATGAAGCCATCTCTTCTCTCCCAGCTATGGGTTGAATAGCAGGTCAGACTGAATTCTTTAGCCTTGGTTGGCAACCAGTCTACCATAGAAAGAAATGGCGATCTAATGTGGGAAAAAACTGATTCGTTAAACATGTATCACATATGGCCCTTAACTGATATATTAGATATTATTATTATTATTGCCTCAATTTGACATTAAAAGTTAAATTAAAAGTTCCTTGAATTTTTAATGTTAAAATTGTTTCTTTTTTATATATGAGACTTATTTAGCAAACTGGATTTTGTCCACTTTTAGGATAAGAGGCTGGGTTTTTGTCCACTGGGGTTTTGTCCTGTTATCAGTAATCCAACATTCACACTCAATCTTGGGTCTGATGGTGATGATGATGATGATGACAACAATGATGATATTGTGAACTTTTTTGTATTTTTAATGCACTATATGTTAAAACAAAATCAGTAGATATTTGAATTATGTTTGATAATCCAATTTTTATATCAGATTCAAATTTTATTCAAATAGAATTACCAAATGACAAATTATTTTATCAATTTTTTGCAACATGGTAATTTCAAATATCTGATAAAAATTAAGTATATATCAAATATAAATTTAAAAAATGTAAGATAAATACATTTCTGTTATATTAATTGTTCTTTTAATTTATATTTACCAACTGAATTATTAATACTCTATTTTTCATTAAATTCAAAATTTTAATTTCTGCTTTACTTCAGATAATATTATTTTGCAGTAAATTATATTTCTGCAGAATTATAAACGAATTAAAAACCATCTCACAGTCACATTTACATATAAGTTATCTGATATAATTCATATTTACAAGAACAATCAATGTATATGATATAAATGTATTTATTGGATATTAATATTAGGTTGGTGCAAATATAATCACGTAATAATGTCGTTTTTTGATGTATTTTTTAACGTCAAAAAACGACATTATTACGTCATTATTTTTGCACCAACCTAATATTATTATAACACTATTTGGGTTGCTGGTAATTAATAATAATAATAATAATGGAATATCAATAAAAAGAGATAATGATGAATAACTTAGCATAAAAAGGCTTAAAAAATATAAAGAAGGATAGACAGATATACAATAGACCAGATGACCGTCTAAAAGCAATGCCCAATTTATGCGAACAAGTCAAGTGTTTACAGCCTTCAACAAACAAAGCCTGGATCTGACATGAGAAGAATTGGCTTAAAACTAAATGAATTCATTTTGCAGGATGTCAGAATGAAAATCAATAAATTGAACACCTGCAGAATGGTGACCTTTGGCTGAATGAATTGTCACCATAATGGGAGTTGCAAAAATTTCCCTGGGAAAGTGTCTCCTGGGTCAAAGGCTAGAAAGCCAACTGTGGTGTCAATTCACTTACGAGAAAATAGTATTTGAAATCATAATTTTTTTTAAATTAATCTCTGACTGAATGAAGGAGAGTAGATATAGGTGAGATGCTGAAGGAGCTGCTCACACCCATTGGAAGGCAATAGTAAGGGATGGTAATTAGAGAGAGTAGAAGCAGCCAGGTGGAACAATACCTGCAACCATCTTTCATGAGAGGAGAATTCCCCAAAATTATGAATTAATTTAACTTCTCAGGACTAAAAACAATAGACTTTTGATGGAAATCAGATTCACCAAAACCCAGACTACATCTTGCCTCACACCAGTTTTTAGTTGTTGTCTATAAAAATGAATGCACAAAAGTCATTCAGACATAGTTGCAGTTGAGTACTGAGAAGGGAAGTGGCAGAGGTCAGTGAGAGACTCCACAAGAACCTCCAACTTCAGTGGAACCAAACTTACCAAATCAGTAAAATAAATTTTGCTAACTCAAGCCAAAACTTACCAGATTACTCAAGTGTTGTGTCCGATTTAGGAACGGGTTGGATCGACAAACACCTGTATGCGAACACAACTACTAACGAACCCTTGTACACAGTATTCAATATAAAAATAGTATTTATTTTTTATATTTATTTTGAGTGCTGTTTTTTTTCTCCAATTTTATTGTACAACTTCCCTTGACTTGAACCAGCCCAACATGAAGATACCTGCAACAAATCAATCTTGGCCTCCTTATAATCAAATCAATCACAACATGGGGTAAGGCAGGTCAGGATCAAAGAGATCACTCCATTGATCAAACCAGGATCCTCCCTGGGCTGACCATGATGAAAGGTTACAATTTGTTGTGAACTAAGATCAAACTGAAGTGTTACATTATTAATGTTTCAATGTAGCATTAAAATTTGAATTAAATCATATGTTAGTTATTGTACATTTCAATGTAGGTTATAATATTGTGATAATATATAAACAGACACAAAGATAATTTAAAATGAATTTTATTGAACAAATTAGGTATGTTTGAACAAAACAAAATCAAAACTTATATTCACAAATGATTAATTTGGGTAAAATGAGCCATTCATAATTCTGTTATGCAAATTTATATTTATGTCTTTAAAAAAATGGGTTGACAAGAAATATGAAATGTATAGAGAAAAAATTCCAATTTGGATTTGCAAGAACTAACTTATAAATTGTTTTATTCAATTTCATTAAAGCCTTATAAATTGTTTTATTCAATTTCATTAAAGCATTGCAAGTAAATGAATCTCATACAAAAGCAATACATAAGTCGATACATACAAATTTGGTTGTTATGATTTTATATATAAAAACATTTTATGCAAATAAAAATTGAAATTTAAATGGTTTTATAATTGAGCTTTGATGAAATAAATCACTTCTTCATATGCTTGCTGGCATGATTTTTGGAAGTGTCCTGAAAAAGATAATATATATATATATATATATATATTCAAATATTAGTTAACGTGATTAAATATTTACAATTATATATTTTTGACTATTAAATATTTAATTATAATGTTAACTTTATAATGTGAAATGTTGTGTATAAGAAATTGAATTTCTGGAATGAAGAATCATCATTATTTACATTTATACTCTTGTCCTCGTCTTTGTGTTATGGATAGCAGCTCAGAATGAAAAATTGGAGAGCTAAGTTCAAATTCCAGTCAGGTTCATTAAATTCAATTATGTGCCTTGGGAAAGGTATGACTATCTCCACCTATAGGTTAAATAGTAACATTTGTCACTGGAAAAATCATTGTTATTCTCAAAAATTTTTTAATGCAATATACACTCACAAAAATAAAGAATTATTCTTACAACCCCATGAATGACTCAACTTTAAATAACCTATAAAAGGTTGATAAGCCATAAAAAACAAATCAGCATCAATCAGCTGTTGTGCTTTCCAACCATCTTCAGGTATCTGTCAATCCAGGTAAGCTTCAGGGAATTTTGAACTGAACCCTTTATTTAATCAGCAGTATGTAGATTGTTCTTGTTCTACTGTCCATGTTTAGGGATATCTAGTCTTATTCTTTGCTCAGCATGCCCTGCTTCCCTGTAGTCTACTAGCCTGGGCTAATAGACTCCAAGCTACTCCAGGAGTACAAAAAGAAGGAATAGATAGTTGCTCAGTTAGAATGTACAAGAATTTTCATCTAAATATGCAACAACTTGGATTGAAAATTGGAAAAATACAATAAAATTTATACAGACATCTAATCAGAATGAAATTAAACTTGTTTAAATGAGTTCCTACAGCCTAAATACACACATATGAATACACACTATACATACACACACACACAAATAAATACACACTATACATACACACAAATACACACTATACATACACACAAATACACACTATACATACACACAAATAAATACACACTATACACACACACAAATAAATACACACTATACACACACACAAATAAATACACACTATACACACAAATACACACTATACACACACACAAATACACACTATACACACACACAAATAAATACACACTATACACACACACACAAATAAATACACACTACACACACAAATAAATACACACTACACACACAAATAAATACACACTACACACACAAATAAATACACACTATACATACACACACACACAAATAAATACACACTATACATACACACACACACAAATAAATACACACTATACATACACACACACACAAATAAATACACACTATACATACACACACACACAAATAAATACACACTATACATACACACACACACAAATAAATACACACTATACATACACACACAAATAAATACACACTATACATACACACACACAAATAAATACACACTATACATACACACACACAAATAAATACACACTATACATACACACAAATAAATACACACTATACATACACACAAATAAATACACACTATACATACACACAAATAAATACACACTATACATACACACAAATAAATACACACTATACATACACACAAATAAATACACACTATACATACACACAAATAAATACACACTATACATACACACAAATAAATACACACTATACATACACACAAATAAATACACACTATACATACACACAAATAAATACACACTATACATACACACACAAATAAATAAGGAAAAAAAGAAAATTTATCTTAGCATGCTTCATCCTCTAATGAACTTTATCAAGCTAAATGTAAGGGTTTTATTTTACAAGTAAGAAAGTTTTTTTAGAATTAAAAAAAATTCAATAACAAAAATAAGATTTACTCACTTTTGTTTATTAGACATTAAATTACATCATTTAGCATCCTCTATAGTTTACATATATTAGTATATTTATGAGCATTATTAAATTTGAAAATTCTGCAAAATGAACATTTTTACTTCTATTTATAAATATTTGTTGCAAAATAAAATCCTTACATTTGCCTTGATAAAGCCCATGAGAGGAAAAGTTTTCCTTTTGTCATTATTCATATCATCTTTTTACAGATAAATTTTTAGTTATCTCTGAGTTTTTACACACATAAATTATTTTTTTAATATTGAACAAGTTCTTTTAATCACTAATTTTATTTTAAAGTAAAAGATGGGTCTGAAAATATCTTCAAAATAAAAGAAAATGCAGCTATAAATAACTTTATGATGAATCATTAAAATGTAAATAATGATTGAAAATAAACAAACAAGTATAAAATTAATAGCTAGCAAATAAGACCATACATAGACTGTTTAAAATGTCAACTTATTTAGCATTACATGATTAATAAATTGTACTTTTAGTTATTTAACATTATAAAAAAAATTCAGCAATAACATTTATTCTCATTTATTAGACATTAAATAATATCATTTAGCATCCTTCTTAAATTAATCTTAACTTTCAGTTAGCCTGATGTAAATTTTATGAGCATTATTAAATTTGAAAATTTTGCAAAATTAACATTTTTACTTCTATTTATAAATATTTGTTGTAAAATAAAATCCTTACATTTGCCTTAAAAAAGCCCATCCAGACAAAACATTGCTTCTCCTTTGTCTTTATTCATATTATCTTTTTACAGATATATTTTTTTTTATACACACACACAGAGTGTATATTTAAGAGAGAAAAAGATGCAAACATTTTTATTTATTATATGAATTTTTTCATACTTTATTTTGTATATTTTGTTATGCATGTTCCAGATCTCCCTATGATAGGAAGGAAATATTTATTCCTTTAAATAATATGTTTAACTAACCATTCTTTGCCTGAGGAAGTTCACAAGATCTGAAAGATGTGTAGCAAAATATACAAAATGAAGTATGAGAAAGTCCACACACTAAACAAAAACTTTTGCAGCCTTTTCTCTTTCAAATATATGCTTTCCTCTTGTTGGAACAACAATAATCTCTTCCTTACATTTAGGTCTTTTATATATATATATATATATATATATATATATATATATATATATATATATGTGTGTGTGTGTGTGTGTGTGTACTGAACTCTCCTATCAATTTCAACATATGGGGGTCAAGCAACTTAGTTCCTAGAAACTGACAGCCAGACTACCTGCACAAATCATTTGATTATGGTGGTGAAGGTTTTCTGCAGAACTTATGGTATTGAATGTCAACACCATCACTTGATAAGACACCAGAAGTGTTGAAACAAAGTAATTTTATAACATATTTATGTTATAATTTTCAAATAAATAATTATATTTGTTCTACTCTGTATTGAGCACTCTTTTAAGAATAGTATTTGTTGGTTATTGGAATTTATTCCGTATACACCAATCCTATACTTGGGTGTGTATGTATATATATATATATATATATATATATATATATATCAGATGGCCTGATGACTGCATTTAGCATGAAACAGTATATCACCTCTGAGTGTTGGCTTAAATGTTAACTTATATATATATATATATATATATATATATATATATATAAAACACATGCATTTCTTGTATTTTTTCCCCCTTCCCATTTTATGTATAAGACTGATTCCATGGCATTATTGCTTCCTGTTTGGAACAAAATGTGTTTTTTACAGTTATTTATTCTCTTACCCACTGTTAATAAAAACCCTTTTCCACAATTGATCTTCTGTTCTCTTATGTATTTTAATAGTGTTTTGTAGTTTTCATAGTATCTCCACTGAAATATATTCTTTGTTAAGATAAACATCTTGCTTCTTAATGTTTCTACTTTTCTTAATACTTAAATAGGTTACATTGGAATTAAATAAGATGTTTAAAACTCACAGCAAAATAACCAAGGAACTGCACCAAAATTCTACAATACATGCTTACCATAAGTTTGAGAGAGGACTTAAAATGGCAAGATCACCAAATTTTAATCGAAGAAGTCACCTCAATCTTTAGAGAGTAAATAAAGAGATAGAGAAGTTGTTGTAGAAAAATGACTAAAAAAAAGTATGAATGTTCTTTTAAAGAAGTAAACTGAAAGAATGAAGATATTAACAAAAATTTTAATTCTTTTTACCAGGTAAAGTGAAAAATCCATGAATAGTTCCACGAACAAGGAGGGACTTTGATTTAATTCCATTCTCTCGAATCCTCTTACCATATTCTGGAATGAGAAATTTAAAAAAAATTCTAACTAGAATTGAAAACAGATAATGATAAGAACATGGAAAATACAAGAATAATATACTAACATATACATATCATCTTGTGTCCAAACTATATATATATATGTATATATATATATAGTTTGGACATAAGATGATAATTTCAATTTCTGTGTAGTAGATAATAGTGAAGATGATTTGCTTACCATGGCAATCATCTCGAACAGGATCAAATTCAGCAACAATGAATAAAGCAGGTGGAATTCCATCAAATGATTTTTGAAATAAAGGAGAAGCACGGGGATTGTAACATTCATTTTCATTATTAAGAAATTGTTCAATAAATCTACAAAATAGAAAATATATACGTGGAATAAAAATAAGGCTCAATATTTATTAGGTAATATAAAATTTTAAAATGCATTGCATTGCTGAGAAAAGTTTTTTTTTGGAAACGTTTGTGTGTGTGTAAAAAATTTCAGATATAACTAAAAATATATCTGTAAAAGGACAATATGAATAAAGACAAAAGGAAAACTTATATTAACTGATGCTTTTTTTTCCTCTGATGGATTTTATCAAGGCAAATGTGAAGATGATGATGTTGAATTTTTTATGCAATTAATATTTAAATTATTTTAGTATGGGAGAACTTTATGTATAACATTTTTTGCAAAATAAAATCTTCATATTTGCCTTGATAAAGTCCCTCGGGGGTTGGAATGTATTGGCTAAGATAAATTTTTACTCATGAGTTGGTAGAATAATGTAACTTAAGTTGCACTTTGAACATAGGTATGTATATATATATATATATATATATATATATATATATATATATATATATATATATATATATATACACACACACACACACACATATACATACACATACACAGTGATTCAAAAGTAACTCCCCATTTTAAAATACTTATAATTTATTTATTAACTATAAGTTTTACAAGAAATTTATATGATAGGAAAGCATTTAGCATGAGGTTTGATATAAAATTCAATATGAGCACCAGATTTTGTTACCAGTTTCTCAAACTGTACAAGAATTGCATCAACTGATTTCACCAGGAACTCTTGTGGTATGAAAGACATAATTTCTTGTATTCGCCCTTCAAGTTCTTCCAAATTCTTGATTTGGTATAGTAGACTTGATCCTTTAACCAACACCTCAAAAAAAAGGTCACAGGGTGTTAAACCAGGACTTCTGGTTGGCCACTCATACATAAAATAGGGAGTTACTTTTCAATCACTCTGTATATACAAAAGATTGCTGCTCAGAAAGTTGGTTCACTGTATCATTCTAGACAATTTTTCTTCAGAGAAGAATCTGCAATGTTATTTGTCCTGATATAGCATCTTGGCTTCAGCTATTTTCCCATCACAGTAATATAGCTTCTCTATGACTTTTCTATAAATATATTTATGGTAATTGTTCTGATGAGCTATCTTCTTTAATACCTCAATTTTACGAATTTAAGCACAGTACTTGACTGGCAGCTAGGTCTCATCATTTTACAGCTGAAATTACTAGATATAACCAAGAGTTTCTTCTCTCTGCACTTCTTGCTCGTGAAACTCCCTTCCAGCTTCTTGCTTTCCAGTCAATTTTGATTTTCAAAAATTTAAATGCAATCTCAATTGTTGTCATCTTGTCTCCTTGAATCCTATTCTTTTGTCGTCTCTCCTTAATAATGATTTTTTACTTGATTCTTTCATTTCTAGTAACCCTTTGCAGCTTTATCACCTTGCATGAAGTGAAATGATAAAAAAAAAAAAATTGTAGACTGTCAGTTATTACCGACCCATAAAAATTTTAAAGGACACAGTAACTTTCCCATCTGTTTGAACGTAGGTATATGTATATTTATTTATATATATTTATTTATATATATATATATATATATATATATATATAAAAAGAACGTTAAACATAAAAAATGTCTTTAATAAATAAAATTGTCGGACTTTGTCCATTTCATAATATATGACGTCATTTGTTTACATTCGATATACCATGAGCAGTTATGAATGTGCGAGATTCATAGAAGATTGAAGTCTATAAGCAGTAAATTCGAACTTGCCTACCGAACGCTCCTTTGTGGCCGAGCGGTTAGGCACGTCAGCGTAAATGACGGTTCCGTATAGGATGCAGGTTCGAATCCTGTCCAAGGACGAATATTTTCTATGAAAATTTCTCGGACATTCAGGCCGGTAAATGTTATTTAATACTGTTTATTATAAACAGAGCATTTACTTAAATACTTGTATCTATAAAAAGAACGTTAAACATAAAAAAATGTCTTTAATAAATATAATTGTCGGACTTTGTCCATTTCATATATATATATATATATATATATATATATATATATATATATATATATAAAAAATATATAATAAATGCAACTTAATTTTCCCATGAAACATTGCACAACACTAACCGATAACAGTTTTGCCATAGTAAAAAGAATTTGTTGTTAATTTATACTAAGTAAACAATGACATCAATTTAATTTAAAATGTTACTAATATATCTGTAACCAGATGCAAATCATTTGTTAAACAAACTAGGTAGTGATAGTAATTGGTACATAGATATTTTATCTTTTTTAAGCATTTTGCATTTTCTTGTTAACATACTTCTTCAAATTAAGAGTGTAAAACATTTTAATTAAGTGGAGACATTTGTATTTAGAATTCACTTCATTGTTCAAATAATATTTAACAGGGGTCAAAAATGCCTTCAAACAAAAGAAATTTTCTTGTATAGTTTGGTACAGACCAAGGAGACGGATATTTTTGGTAATTTTGCATAATAAACACTGCATTATTAATTTGAGGATATTCTTTCAAATACTTTTCATCAGTTGTGTGTGAGTGACGTGTAATCGATATCAATGTTGTCTTAAACATTTTCGTGATTTGGTTTTTTTATTATTTTTATATTTTTTTTTTATTGGTATCATCCCATGCAAGGCAGTAAAGCCACTAAGACACGAGGTGTTACAGGGTGTGGAGGAATTAGGAACAGAAACATTAATAATGAGCAGGAAAAGGAAAGAGTAATCAGTAGGACAGTAGATAGTGATTGACATTGCTTTTAAATTTCTGCAGATTAAAGCTGGCTGGAAAGCATGGAGCTGGAACAACAAGAAGTGTGAGAAAAGAAACTGTTAGCATAGAACTTACAGCTACATCTAGCCAACAATTGATGAGATCTTGATTCCAGTCTACTACTGCACTTAAAATCAAGAAGTTTAGGTACCACAGCTCATTCGAACAATTACCAAGTATTTACAGAAAAGGCACAGAGTGGTAATCTTACAGCACTGGGTAAATGACTGAAGCTGAGTCGCCAGATCAGGACCAATTAAAAAACGTTTGTTCTGTCAATTACAAAAAAAAAAACTTTGTTCTGTCATAATTTTCCAAAAATATAGTTTTTTTAATTGAATTGTGATTAAGCATAAATGCTGTTTCTGTACTGAATTTTGACTTCAATAAAAAGCAAAAACAAAGTTGTCCTGCTAATTTAAGTTATTCAGCATGATTAAAATTGTTTTTGAGTCGATGTTAAAAAAAAAACTGCTATTTTAACATAACAATTTATTAAGAAACCATTGAATGTTGAGACCCACTGAATTTCCAAAGGGCCCACTTAAATCACCAACACTTTTTGTATTATTTTTCACCTTACTACAGTTTTGTGAATCACATCCATTCCTATTTTCTATTCTAAAAAATTATTTACACTATAAGATTATAAATATTGAGCACTTTTTAAAAATTGTTTCAAAAAAATTCAATCCATATATATATATATATATATATATATATATATATATATATATATATATATATATATATATATATATATATATAAAGTGAATACTGAATTCAACACTCAGAGGTGACAGGCTGTTTCATGCTAGATGCAATCATCAGGCCGATTACATCCAGCATGAAACAGCCTGTTGCCTGAGTGCTGACTTCAACGTTTACTTTTATATTTACATATGCTCTATCTCTGATATTGAGCACTTTATCCCATAAATATAGCACACCTTGAAACTAGAGAGAGAGAATTAATACAAGTAAAATGTTTGTCACTTAGTTAATTAATGTTAACTTCAGCATCCTGACCCTAGTTTCGTAAATGATATAGATATTTTGTATATTACAATTCTTGATTTATTCAGTTGTAATATACAGAAAAATATTCATGAATATGAAAGGATTATGATAAAAATAAACAGACAATGTTTTTAATTTATTCAATTATCTTTATTGTATACGCTATATTTCATCTATGTTATAGACACCAACTAATGTCCTTACTTTATCATATAGTCTTAACACCAGATCAAATTCTAACTTAGAATGATGATGTTGTGTAATCAAAATATCTACAAGGTGTTTATCATAATTATTTACCATAAATGAAACCTATTTTTTTTATTAAATAAATAAAAGCAAACTAAATAAATATTATCAAAATATGTTTATGGTTGTACGCTTTTGCCAGAAGGGAAATCAATAAGAAGTAAATGATTAGAAAAAATAAAGATCACAAAAAAAAAAAAAAAAAAAAAAAAAATTATTTTCATGTAGAATTTTTTTTCTGAAAATAAGTTTCACTCTAAGATGAAAAGAGAACCTCTTCTATCAAAGGCACAACGTGGCTTTATATATTTTTATATGTACCATATTTATCTCAATTATTTAATATAATGAGATATTTTGTTAGAATAATAGGAGAAATTATTCAACACCAATATGTGAACATGAGATGCTACAAAGACAACAAAATAATTACATTATTAATTAAATAGATCAAATATTTTACATTAGTAAATAGGGGAGATAAGGCTGTTAATACATTGCAGAGTAAAATAGAGTAAAAAAGATGATACTTAATAATACAAAGGGTTAATGATTTAATGAATATGCATACACTTGGATTCCCCCTCACAGTAATATGATTGGCTGGTGTCAGCCATAAATACAGACTGATGTGGAGGTACAAGTCGACGCCTATTGCCTACCACCACAAGGAGAGTCCATTACGGTTACCTGCTAGATTGTCCTACTTGGTTACAGTAGTCAACAACAACTTTGCTACTTCAAACAAATATATACCTTTCCGGGGCATATTAGTTAACGAAAAAATGTCATGATTTAGTGTAGAATACAAGCAAGAGACTAGATTTATGAGTAGAGCTAAAGACATACTTTTCAGTAGCTTCTTTGGTCAAAAATGGTCCATCTGCATAAGTTTTAAAGGATTCAGTACTGCATGTCAGATCTACCAAAGGATAGGCAAGGATCTGTGGAAAACAAATATTAAAGATTAATAATAAATTACATACTACATACAAAAGTTAATAATACATTATGCAAAGATTATTTCTAAAAAAAATGATGAAAAACTTTCAAAATATATTTAGTGTGGCAAAAGCTATGATTGTTACAGAAGGACTTAGAGGTATTATTACATTGAAACACCAGTGCTTGTATGATCACTTAAGTTAAGCAACAATGAGCCTGGTCAGTACCTAGATGGCTGACCACTTGGGAATACCAGGTGTTGTAAGATTGTATTTGCACATGGTATAATGAATAACAGCTCAAAACTGAAAGCCAGAAAGCCAAGTTCCAATTATACACAAATATCCTTAGGAATGGTAGGAATCCACCTCTTCTCCCCCCCACACACCAACTGTAGGACTAGTTTCAGTAAATCATTGTTATCGCCAAAAAATTCTTACAATATAAAAATATTTACTATCTTTATACAACCTGCAAAAAGTTGATAAGTTGTAAAAAAAAAAAAACAAATCAATATTGTTATTCATCAAATATAATTTCATCAAATATAATATATAAAAAAAATATAATAATAATTATTTGATGAGGTTAAATGGTAGGGCAAACTGGCTTCTCTAGCCTCATTTGGCCAGGAATCTTGAATCAACTCTGGATTTAAAACCAGTAGAGTGTGGGGTTGACAACTCTTTTTGATATGTTTTTTTTGCAGGTCTGAATGTTAAGCTTTGCTAGTTTATCATTGTTTAATTTTTTAAATTTCATACTAGATGATAAATTTAAAAAAAAATACAGCAAAACACCTAATTTTTTATTTACAAGACTTAACTGCAATTTTAAATTATGTACTTATTGAATTAAAATTTAACATATTTAATAAGAACTAAAAAAAAAAACAAATTAAAAATAATAATTGTTAATGTTTAATTAAAAACGTACCTGAAATGAAATTCCTGGAACTTCATGACAAACTGTTGCAGCTATATTGGCCCCTGAACTGTCCCCTGCAACTCCAACTATGCTACGGTGTATTCCACCTGGATAAACATTAAACCCATTTAAGATCAATTCACTGTTTATATATAGAATTGGATCATCAAACAAACCTATTTGTGAAGGGGTGAAATTTTTACTTTCATTGTGTACATTTCATAGCTATTTAATATTTAATTATTTTATACCTAGTTTAATAAGAACCTTTTGAATAAATTATACATATGCCAAACAATATTTTGTTCAATATTCCAAATTAGATGAAGAGTTTCACTTGATATATTTCTAAGTTAGGGTCTTTAGATACACTTTCTTTTATATAAATAATTAATGAAACATTTCCAAATTGTACAAAAAATTTATTTAAAGATTGAGAAACCAATATAAAAGTGATGTGCTAAACTGATTATATTAAAAGTCATACATGCATATACATGCATATAACAATTTTAAGATAAATTTTAATTTCTCTCTGATTTTCTGGAGTAAGGACTTATCATTATTTATATTATTTATATCCAGACTATTGTCCTCATCTTTGTTGTTATCACAATGTTTTAGCCATTGTGCCTGCTGGCATTCATAAGTTAGACATCTGAATGAATCAGCAAATATGCTAGGCTATGAAGTCAAAACATGATGAATAGACATCAGCAGCTGTAGAAACTCTAAGCAGCAGACAGCTTAGGTTTAAGGTTCCATGTTCATTACAGCAAATTGTCCTATGGCACAATTGCCTAATGGATTGAAGCATCGGTTTGTAAATAGTGATTGTTAGTTCAATCCCAAGTTGGTACAGTGCATACTTGCATTCAGTAGAAACAGGCAAACAATAATTGAGCAGTACTAATTAAAATTAGAAATAGATAATATCCCTAGACATGAGCAGTGAAACAAGAACGGTCTATCTCCATAGACTAAATAACGGGTTCAGTTCAGAATTCCCTATAGGTTACCCAGATAGATAGAAACCTGAGGGTACAATGGCCAAAATGTCATAAAAACAAAGATCAACAAAAGTCCATATATATATATATATATATATATATATATATATATGTGTGTGTGTGTAAATAAATTTTAAACATTAATAAAAATATTTGAAAAGTCAATGGTTGCATTGATATTAAAGATCAGTAAATATTTATATACATGAAAAAATATTTTTTTTTACATATATATATATATATATATATATATATATATATATGGATTTTTCTTGTGAAATTACACAAGAAAAAATTCATAATAATAATCAGATACAATGCTTAAATGCTGCCTACTTTTTAAATAAAGTAGAAAACTAAAATAGATGTTTTGGTTAAAAGTTGCTTTGAAATTAGTTGATAAGCTACCAGTTTTTCTTTGAAATCGGGTCATATGTAGCTGATATAGATAAACATCAAATAATCCATTTTTTTATGTTTGGCATTGAAATTTTATAAATATAGCTTGTCATATATCTGAATAATGAGCAATCCAGTCACTTGATAAAATATTACACATTCCAAAAGTTGATAACATCAAGAAGTCACCTTCTTGACAAACTGAGAAAATTATAAGTCTATACATTGGAAATAAAATTTTGTTCTAAATAAATTAATTCTTAATAGTCATAAAATATTTTGACCTGCTTGACACAGGTTACTGGCCAGAGTAGAAGAGTTCATCAGATGAACTACAACAGCTACATTTTCATAGGACATTGACTGTGGTCTAACCTAGAGAGGTTTGGACTCCACCAGGTTAAAATGCCCAAGACATGCCACATGAAACCCAGGCTCTGGCACATGACTATGAAAGATGAAGAAGAACGGTGGACAGGTCAGCATGTTGCTGGCCCAATTACTTCTTCTTGGGTTAAGAGTGAAAGAAAAAGAAGAATATACAATGCAAGTTCTGATTTTTTTTCAAAATTTTCTAAGCAATAATGTCATTTTTATATTGATTATAAAAACTGTAATTAATCAGACAAGGAAATTATATATATATATATATATACACACACACACTTTTGTAGTCATAGACTTATGTTAAACATACTCTGCTATTGAAAAAAAATTAACATTTTGCAAATGTACTATAAAATTATGTAATAAAAGTTCAATTAAAATAAAAGCTGTTCCCAATCAGAAAATATTTCTGTGCAGGCTGAAATGATTCAAGATAGGCTGACAAATAGATTATTAAAATTAAATCCTTAGTTGATATTTTATTTTTTTGCTTACAGAAAATATGGAAGCTTATAAAGCAAAAAAAAAAAAAAAAAGTTTTGAAAAATTACTTTTCACAAAAGAAGCAAACACAAAGCATCACTACTCAAAATGGTTTCTAACAAAATTAAAATGACAATTTTATTATTCTATAATCAATCATTTGAAAAGGAAAGAACATTACTTTTTAACACATTAAAATCAAAAAACTATATTTTGGGTTTTTTTGCCAATTTCATGTCCATACATTTTAATTGAATAAACATTTGTGTTAAAATAACTTACCAACTAGAGACTTGTTCATCATCACCCAACGCATCACAGCCTTTGCATCATTATAACATGCAGGAAACTTGTTTTCTGGGGCAAGTCTGTAGTCAACATTAACCACACAACACTCCGCACCCCTGGAAATATTGTTATTAAAAGTAAAGAAACAAAGCACACATAACTTATTAGAAGACTGTTATTCAAAAAAATTCAGGAACCCCCCCCCCCAGTCTTTGATGATCAGAATGCCTCCAATAATCAATAATGTCATTCTGATTTTTTCTAAGTGCTGTCAACTGTATCATTACTATGCAATAAAGAATAAACAATTTTGCTTTTATTATGATATATCCCATAATTGTATAATTTTATAGTAATGACCCTAAGTATGACTTTTTACATTCCCGCTTTGATGACAATAAAAGACAATTTTCAAAAGTATTAGGTTGGTGCAAAAATAATGACGTAATAATGTTGTTTTTTGACGTATTTTTAACGTCAAAAAAACGACATTATTACGTCATTATTTTTGCACCAACCTAATAGTTTCAATGGGACACTTCAATTCTTTTGCATCTTCATAAGATTTTCAATATATTTATTATAATCTAAAGTTCTGGAAAGCATTTTTCATACAAATTCTAAAAAAATATTTTTTTTTTTTAAAAACATTCATTTTAATTCAACATTTTCAAATTTATATTTTTAATTGAACAATTTATTGAATTCATATTTGTGTTCCCCCAAAAAATCAACACAAAATATTGTTGCAAATAATTTTTAATACAAGTTTAGTTTGTATTATGATATTTGAATATAATTATTAATGAGCACATGGTAAATATTTAAGATAATTTGGAAAAACTATTAATTTCAACTCAGTTTTTTTATATAGTTTAAGTACCCCACATTATTTTAGTACTAGTTTAGTAAGAAAGGAGCATATAAGTTTTTATATACCAGAACACCTTAAGGAATTTAAATAAAATCTTATATGAATACAAAAGAAATCTTTTACAAAACACACTCAATGCATTAGTGCTTACCATAATGAGTCTGATCATAATTTTGATTTAAAAACACTAATCTAATTAAAAAAGAAAGCAATTTGCCAAGATGAATATGTATAGAAAGTGCTTTAACTGTTAGATCATCCACAGCTAATCTATGTTTAGTTTCTTACAAAATTTCACCTTTCTTGGCAGATCTTCTATTATCACAATGTGAGCTACTTAATAACAAGTGATAAAAATATTAAAAAAAAAAAAATAATCTAAATGGAATTGGCCAGACTATACAGACAAACCTCTCATCTACAGACCAGTCATTAATGAACTTCAGATGCAATGGACAAAATCTGCAGGCAAAATAAAAAAAAACTTCCAAATTGTCAGCGATATATTTAAAAATTTGTGGGCTTAGTGGAACAAGTCATATTAGTTCTCAAAGTGACCACTTGGTGGCAGTGACAGGCTTCTCAATTGTAAACTAAGACAGGTGTATAGTCCATAAAGTATGATACATAAAGCATGAGAAGTAGCAGTGAGAAATCTATTATTTTTGTTGTTTTGATTAATATATCTATATTAAGTATATATTTATTTGCCATATATACATGTTTATAGTATTTACATTATGATCGTAACTACTGGTAGTTACTATAGCAGTTTTATAACTCAAAAATAATCCCTTCCCATCTATGGACAATCAGCTTTAATGGACCACCCCATCCCCCTATTATTCCGTTGATGAGAGGTTTGTCTGTATATTCAAACACAGCTTAATAAAAAAAAAAAAAAGAAATTAATCTTAAAATTTAAAATTTCAGTATTCCCGCCCTACATGAACGAAAACATCAATTGAGTCTGATGAAGGATGAAATGCAAATGAAAAATTTTTTTTTCCACTTTCGCATTAATTTTCAATATATATATATATATATATATATATATATATATATATTAAAAATGACTGACAAGGTATTGGGTTAAGTTTTTGATTTAATTTTTCTTGTGTTCTTATAATTTTCTTCTTTTCTCAAATGTTTTTGTCTGAGAACTTTTGACTAAAATTTTAGCCATTATCAAGGATGAGTTTAATTTTACTTTTAACTGAATGTATGGATTATTTTTTATCTAGAATTATCAGAATGTTTTATTTTTCAAACATGGACAGCACATTGTGGGCTTCCATTATTTTTATCCTTTTTTTGTTACATGTGGATGGAAAGAAGAAAATTATAAGGACACAAGAAAGATAAAAAAAAAAAAACGAAAAAAACTTAACCACAGTATCTTGTAAGTTGTTTTTAATGAAACTTGTATAAAAGAAGGATTGCTGCTCAAATACACAATATATAATTTGTTTATATGACAAATTGTAAAAAGTTTTTTTGTGACACATTTTGCCCAATGTCAGACGAAACGCATCTTGAAAACTTTTTCCAATTTGTCATACATTTTTGCTTTAAAAGAAAAAGAAAAATAATATATAAAATTCAGTCTGAAGAGTTGAATATTTGTATATTCATAAAATAAATTACAACTGAATGGATTTTTAAGGATCATCTGTACTCATTGTTATATTGTTCTGTTACTTATATTAAGCTCTCTTTGGATTAATGCCCTCCTTGGAATTATCCCTGCTAATTATCAATTGATATTTTGTGTGTGTGTGTGTGTGTGTGTATACATACATATATATACATACTTATATATATATATATATATATATATATATATATATATATATATACACATACATATAAGCTTACACATTTAAAAACACACATGTGCATGAAGACTAAATCAGAAAATTTATAAACTGACATAGATATTAACTGAATTTTGATCTGAATCTTTCACTATATAACACATATACACTTGTATCAGTTTTTATCTATAAATCTTTTTGACAAATTTGTAAAAGATACTTTCCTTTGAATATTAAAATATATTAAAATTAATGCAAGTAAAACATAATAAAGTTAGTAGATTACTAAAATTAATAATATCTTTCTTTTACAATAAAAAAAAGTGCATTTGGATTATAGTGATTGTAAAATTTACTTTGAGTATTCCTCTCTTTATTTTTGTTATTTCTCTTAATAAGTAAAGCATATACTTACTTTATATTATGAGTGATAATAAATATTGTGGCTTTTTTGCCATTATTATTAATTTTGAAGAGAGTAGATTATTCTTGTATATACTCAGCATCTTATCTTTCTGTCTCAGCACAGCATGCTAGTGACACGACCTTACTGAAATGATATATATTAGGACAAAGTAAATGTATTGTCCTAATAATCTTAGTACAAAAGTAATACGGATAGCACTAATCTGAATTAGTTATTAATTTGCTTACTTTTCTTGTTACAACAATTTAATCTGTAATGCCTACAGAAATTTTATAGACTTTTTATATAGCACAAAACTTTGTAAAATTTTATTACAGCTAAAAAAATACACAGGACAACTGTAGTATATATTTTATAAATTATATGACATCCAAAATGAATTTAGGCAGTCACTTTTCTAATCAGCATTTGGGTGTTTCATTTGATTTAAAGTTAAACTCCCAAAAGATAATTGGTGAAAAAATATTTTTCTATAATACAAATAAAACTTCTAATTAATTAATAATAATTCTTCAATCTAAATAAAGAGGTGCTATCTAATGTAATCATTATATTTTTAAATTTAGTATGATACACAAACATGATGGTGAATATGATTTTTAGAATTTTGAGATAAGGCATTATCAAGGCATATGATGATGATAAATCCTCATGTTGGTAGATTCTTAATATTCTTTTATCTGTGTTTATAATCACATTTTTTTTAAGGTGTTTCCCTTACAGATCATTGGCAATACAGTATATATGTTACTGTGTTTATTGTGTATATGCCTAAATATACTGACTAGCATATATTTGCTATTTAGGATTTGGTTTTACAAGTATAGAATTTCTTTATGAAATATATTGTATGTACATAGTCTACTTACGTTGCTAAGATTTTGCAAGTATCCTCAACATGTACACATGATCCCATGGTGAACCCTCCACCATGAAAATAGACAAGAATTGGTGGGCTGACAGGAAGCTTTGTAGGGATATACACAATGATTGGTATGCCATCTACAATTTAAAAAAAAATAAATAAAAAATTTTTTTTTAACAATTCAATATATTTCAACAAAATAAGCCAAAAAAAAAAAAAAAAAAAAAAAAAAAAAAGAGTTGTGTATTTAGTTTGGGAAATTAATTAAAAAAAATAACTAAAATAATGACAGTTTTGTGATAGGCAAAAACTACAGTACAGCGAGTTAGACATAAATCTAACTGACAAGTTGTAATAAAATTACCTTCGTTTAGCACAAGGCCATAACTATGGAGCACCCAATGAAAATCAAACCCAGCTTTTGGTAGTAACAGTTAACCAGACCAGTTTTAATAAACATGATCTTATGTCAATGCATCACATGAGCATATAGGTATTTTATTAGCTTAGTTTGGCACAAGGTCACAAGATGGGGAACACAGTGACGATCAAACTCACCACTCATAAGTAATAGTTAAGCAAACTAACTTAGCTAACCATGGTCCCATGCCTAGGCATCACACACAAGCATATTGTTGTTTACTAAGCTTAGTGTAGTTTGGCACAAGGCCACAATTATGAGGCACCCAGAGGATTATCACTATTAGTGATAATGTTAGGCAGACTAGCTTAGCGTAGTTTGGCACAGGGCAAATAAGTATGCAGTGAGGATCATCGATAGTAGTTAAACATGGTCCCACACATTGTTTTTTTTTTTTAACAAAGCTTAGCATAGTTTGGCACAAGGCCACAAGTATAGGGGCACCAAGTGAGGATAATTTGTAGTAATGGTTAACAGACTAGCTCAGCTAACCATGGTTCCATGCCTAGGAATTAAACGCAAGCTGTATTGTTGTTTACTAAGCTTGGTATAGTTTGGCACAAGGCCACAAGTATAAGGTACCCAGTGACAATTAAACTCACCACTTAATACTAAATGGTTAAACAGACTACCTTAGCTAACCATAGACCTATGCCTAGGCCCTAGTCATACACAAACTATTATTTAATTTACTAAGCTTAGAATAGTTTGGCACAAGGCCACATGTATGGGGCACCCAATAAGGATCGAAATCAATATTATTATTACTCAGTTATGGTCAACCACAGTAGCTCTCTAATCACTACCTTATTTATTAAATCTCAGCAAAAAGTTACAATTATAAGTGTGGCGACTGTGCGTAGCGAACTCAGTAATTTTCAACCAGACTAGCTCGCTAACCACTACCACCACGCCAACGCGCCCGTTTCGCTGACATGGTGATATTACTTTTTTTTACTGATTGTTTTAGTTTTTTTTAACTCTTTTGTTGGCTTTCTTTAAACTTTATTATTATTCAAACGGTCCCGCCAGAGAGACAAAAATCTTCTCCCACCGGATATGTTCTCTGTCTAGAGTGATTTTTTTCTCTCCCCCGCTCCCACTTTATAGCTTTTATGTTTTTCCAGCTTAACTTTAGAAACAAATTCTTCAATCTTAATTAAACTATCCCCACATCTACACGGAATGATGTAAAAATGCAGTTTTATGTCAAGCTCTTTCTCGTTAAGAAGCAAGCATCTCATAACCAGTGGTTGGTTGTGCAACTGAAAACTACTCTGATGTTTTATAGTAGCAACAAATACTTTGGAATTGGATTCATTCAGCCACACCCCCTTTATGAAACTGTTTACTCTACTCAGTCTACTGTGTGCACTGTATTGGTGTTTCTGTGGTTAGTCCTGTTATTTCTTGTCTTAGAAAACCGGCGATGAAAAATGCTTATTAGTTTATATTCAAATGATAAATACTTATTTTAATTAAAAGTTAATTTAAAACTATATCTGCGAAATAAATTCCCTTTTTCCTAGCCAGAGACTGAAGTTATGACATTTTTCAACTAATTATTTATTAGTACTGTGAATAAAAAATAATTATTGGGTAATAGTTGCTTTGTATTTTAGTTGTTAATTATAGCAATCTTTTGTTGTTAATTAAAGCGTTTGATAATTGCTTACATCATCAACAAAGTAATACTTACTCGCATGATGACTAATTTACCAAATGCAAAGAATCTTGTTCTTGTAAATTCGCTGTGCTCGAAGAAGTGGCTAGGATGAACGGAATAAAAATTTTATATTCAAAAAAACCCAATTGCACAAATTTATCCGAATCCATATTTTTTGACATAAAACTGAATTATACACTTTTTTTTAGTTTTAACTGTATTTTAATACAAGAAAATTACCAACAAAAAAAAACAAAACAAAAAACGGACAATTTCTGAAAGAAAGAGAAATTAATTAAAAAAATACAAAAAAACAAAACAAACTATGGAGTGGATGGACACACATGCCGCATTATGTGGCAGTGAATGTTTAAGAATCAAAGAAGATGCTGTAGAATACATTGGCCAAAAAAAACATAACAAAAAAGTATATTAGTTCAAAAATAATAATCCATCAATGAAATAATTAAAAAAAAACATTCATACAGTGTAATTTTAAAATTAACTTGAGTATTGTGAAAAAAATAGCGTAGTAAGACGAAAGAGGTGAGGAAGAAAGTATTTAGTAAATTACTAAAAGAAATTCAAATATAATGGCATAATTTTTTTTTTTTTAGTCATGAAAGATTAAAAAAAAAAAAACCGGTTCCTTAAAACACGACATTGGTCGAAAAAAGTTGCCAACATTGTCATTACGTGTTAATTTGTCACTATTGGTAGTTAAGTAGTAACTTACTTTTAAGGTATATTTTTTTTTGTATAGTCAGCAAATTATTAAATAAATAAAAATTAGATAGCCTAAATTCATATAATTTGTAACTACTATTTGAAGAAGAAGAAAAAAAAGAAACACAGAACAAAACTTTTGCAGACAAAATAAATAAAATTAAAAATTAGGGAGGTACAAAAATTGACAACATAACACGGTACACAGGTAATAAAAAATGTGATGATAAATTAAATAAATTGATGCATACCTTTTGTATCTACTGAAGGGACAGTCAGTTCTTTAGTAATCCCCTCAAAATCGATATTGACTCTTTCTAATTCTTGCAACACTAATCTATCAAATTGAGCTCGTGCATCTCCTACTGACAATTCGTGATGGGGTCTAATGTTACTTGAGAGTAAAATTTCCAAAAAAGATTCAGTCTCCCCGTGAGTTGACCCTTTTCTAGGGTCCGATGTCATTTTGGGGGTCAGAGGTTTATAAAACAGTTATCAATCAAAAAAAGCAACCCATAAATACTTGGATACTGAAAAATGTCACAAGCTTTATCTATATCACCTTATGCTTTCCTAAAAACACGGGAATGTCTAAATAATTTGAGAAGCGATGGGATTACACAGGAAAGGGGTACAAGTTCCGGAGAAAACAAGGGCACATAACTGTCACATTACAATTGTCATAAGTAATCACAATGATCGATTGATCGATGAAAAAACATCAGTGATTTAACATAAATACTCAATAAAATTTATCAATTAATGACATGGATTATTTAAACTAAAATTATAATGTATCATAGTGTTGATAATAAAGGCAATTAAATATTATTTTTTGGGCAGCCATTTTGAATATTTAAAGAGATGCAGGCTAATAAATATTAATTTATGTCTTATCGTTTCAATCGGTGTCGTCAATTCTTTCACATTGCCTGTTTTATCAAAACATTATGCGTACGTTTAGAGGTGAATTTATTTTTCCACAGTTCGTTTTCCATAATTGTCGCCGTTTATTTTTTTTTATATGATTTAAATTATTTCATAAAAATTCAATATGAAATAATTAATCAAGAAGCGACGGGATCCCCCACCCCACCAAAAAAACGCATGTGGCAAAAAACTTCAATATGACAAAAAAAAAAAACTCCCTCAGAGAACTCCAGGCCCTCAAGCAACATTCTCTACTCAATTGCTCTTAAGTCCGGAATAGGTTAGAAAACTCATTTTTCTTTTTCAGAACTAAAGAGAAGAGAAGAGGTTGGACTGAACGAACAGATTGAAAAAATTGAAAACATAAACTTTAAACAGAGTGTTTGAAATAAAAGTGGTTAAGTTAGAAAAAAATTAAAATAGTCGAGCAAGCCAGTCTCCGTACGGGAAAGTAAAGGACAAAGTTAGATTAAAAATAAATAAAATAACTTATTAAATTAAAAATCTGACAAAAAATTGACAGCTTTCATTTTAAAACAAACTTATGCTTACTTAGGAAAAAATGTTATCTGGCAAGCACATTTTCAAAGATGAGCATTTTTAAAATTAAATAAGTTAGTAAAAAAGTTAAGCTACCCTTAGTGTAGTGACCAGTATTTTTAGCTATTATTTTGGGACATTTTATAAATTACTTCTTATGAAACCAAAAACAAGAATTAGAATTCAAGTATATAGGCTGTGTAAATTATCTAGACCACTCAGCCATGGAAGTTTTTTGCAGTCAAGCCAATTTAAGTTCAATTACCCTATTTAAAAAAAATCACCTTTTGTTTGGGTCTCTCAAAGCCTGTATCTGCTAACTTTTATATGAGTAGAAATTTTTCATTTACACAGGTTGAAAGCCAACAAAAGTTCTTTGTTGAAAATAACCAAATAAAGAACTCCAAAAAAACAGACAGTGTATATACACAAGCACAATTTCATTGTATATATGAGCAATAAAAATAAAAATTAAATCAACATTTTATTAAATTCAAATGACAAATTCTTCCTGTTTCATTTTTTATTGTATATTTACAATTTATAAGTTTTTTCACATCATTGATTGATTTATTCATATTTTTTTACAGCTTATCAAAACTTTTGTAGGTTCTTTAAAGTTAATGGAAGAATAATAATTTTTTGTGATCAAATATTGCATTAATAATTTTTTGGAGATAACATGATTTTTTTCAGTTACAAGTCCTACTACTTAACCCATAGGTGGAGGGAGAAAAATGAATTAATACCCTTCTCAAGGGTATTTGCACATAAATAAATGTAATGAATTCAAATGGAATCCAAACTCAGCTCTCTAATTTCTTATTCCAAGCCACAAGGAGGCATGGTGGAGTAATGGATAGTGGCTCAGATTGAGGAATTGGAGATCCAAGTTCAAATTCCAGTCGAATCCATTACATTCACTTATGTGCTAATACTCTTGGTATGAATCCTCCTCTTCTCCCTCCAGCTATGGGTAAATAGCAGGACAGACCAGGTTCTACAGCCTTGGATGGCAGAAAGAAATTGTAACCTACTGTGGCAAAAAATCTGCCTCGTCAGTCATGTATCAAAAGATACATGATCGCCTACATGTGTATCATGCATGGCACATAACGGACGTACTAATCCATTACACCATTTGCACATCACCACATCTGGATCAAATTTGGGATAAAAATGTACTTACAAGAAGTACATAACCTTTTCTGAAATTGCTGATGTTTGGAGTTTGAAGCCTTTATTAATAAAAACCTCATGATATTTAAAAAATTTTCTTTGTATTGGTTCTTTTAAATAAACTGGGAGTAAAGCTTAGGTGTCATCCATGCTGCAACCTTTCTGTAACCTTCCTTAACCCTCAATATATCTGCCATCCTTTTTACTATTCTGCATTTCTGTTGGTAGGAAGCATTAGAACCATTAATATGGCTATCAATTACCACATATTTTAGTTAATTGGTCAACATCAATTAGCAGTAAATATATGATATATAAGCAATTATAAAACATATTGCAAATATATATAATTTTTTACACATTGTTACAGAATGTGTAGGCTGGCTCAGAATAGTAAACTACTGGTAATAACTGATGACTTGGACTGGGTTGAACCTAGTGGACATGAAATTCTCACAGTGATGGATTACCTTTGCTCAAGTTTTGATATAAGACCAAAAAAGCACAAGACACTCAAACAGTTGCAAGAATTAGAAGTGTCAAGATAACTACCATACCTAGATTCCTTCGTGAGGCAAGCCAGCATATTGCAATTAAATTTTAGCCAACCAGTTAACCTGCATTCTTTAAATCATCTTCCAACCCTTCTTGCTTCCTTCTGGAAATGATGCTACAATTACTGTCACTCATAAAATAAAGCAAGATAAGAAAAGAAAATTGTTCCCTGTAGATACAATCTATAATATAGGTCTGAAGAATTGAATCCAGAGACGATATAAAGCACAACAAAATGTATCAAAACTACAACTGAAATTGTAATCATAACATTCCTATTAAGCATGCATTGTTATTTTGATAGCTTTTAAAAATTGATATCACTAATACTTAATAATTCTCAAATTAAACTTTTCCATCTTCTACCTACTCCTCATCACTATGTTAATAGCATGAAATTTTTTTACAATAATGTTCACCCTGTACCAAGAGCCACTCAAGGTAGAGGGTTACAGTGTAAGAGGTAAGGGGTACAGTTTATAAGGATATATGAAGAAGATAACGGTTAATCCTAGATGAATAAGTTAAGATTGTAGTGATCAGAGAAGCATCTTCTTAGGAGTTTGTTCCACAAATTACCAGTTTGTAGGAAGAAGCTCTCCGAGTAGAATTTACATCAAGGTAATATGAAGGAAAAGATGGCAGTTTACTACAATGTGTGTGGCATAGAAGGTCTTAGTTGTGAAGATTAGAACTGGTAGAACATAATCAAATGAATTAAACAAAAGAAAAGAAATAATTATTATTACTTTGGTTTATTTCTATTCCAATTTTAGAAAAAAATATTCTAAAATTTCTGCTATTAGTCATTTAGTCATAGCTAAATTATAGGCAGTTGTAATTCTAGCAAGCCTTCAATTTATACTGTACTTATCATAGACATTTCCAGTAGCATTGTATGAGGGCCCCTAGGGGATCAGATGTTACTCTGTAGTGTTTGGTGATAAGAGCAGGTTCTGTATTTGCACATATGATGTAAACCTATTAAGTTTTATTTTTTAGATTGTATACACTCAAGATATGCATATATCTCCTGGCATCATGGTATCTGCAACAGGTGTTCCATAATTTGTAATTTTTGTTCACCTTTGGTGTTTGTAGATGGAATGCTAAACAACACTGTGTATGTAGACAACATTGTTTTACCTGTTCTGCTGCAATTCCTAGAAGAGAAAGTTATATATTGCCCCAGCAGCATAATGGCCACTCACATAATACTTGTACTATTAAATCACATGTTTTGCAAAATGTTTGGCTGTTTCCCTAACCAACACTATTACCTGTTTTCCTTGTATATGTATGGAACATGAGGAGATAATGTCTGATTTATTTAGTTATCCTACCTAAAACGCTTGCTGTATTACATCAACAGATGAAAAAGGCATGAAGGCATGAAATAATGTACCACTAGATAATATTTCCATTTTTTTTTTTAATAAATATTCACCTGTTGGATTGTTATTTTATAATCTCAAGGTCAAGTTCCAAAGCAAAAATAAATACAAAATACTAAAAGAGGAAATGAAAAGAATGGTGCCAAAATACATTTACCATTTTTATTAAATACAACAATGTAAAACAATTATATAACATGACATAAATATGGTACTTACAGTCATTAAGGTTTACATTCTACAAGATTATCACCTTTGAGCTAAGGTGAGGTGACGTTAGGTGTTAAACCACCATCTATGAATATCTTTGTTCCCTATGGTGTGAGTCTGGACGTTGGTTGTAGCATATGTTGCTCTAACCTCTTCTCCGGACTGGACTGGTATCTAATTCTGGCAAGGACCTTAATCCATCTTGGTTGTCCCTTCTGTGCCAAGAGCATTAACTCACCCCATTTATCTGGTGGCTAGGTGAAGTGTTCTATCTAAAACCCTACAGTACTCCACCACTAAAAATACAGACTATCTGAAATTTGAAGAATATAAAAAGACATGCAAGTTCCAAGAGCTAGTCAAGAAAACTACAAAATGACATTATATAGACATAAGAGGAGGAAGTAAATGCAGATTATGAGGATATGTAGGATAGATAAACTTAAAGTGGCTAAGATAGTAGTGATCAGGGAAGTATCCTCTTGGAAGTCTGTTTCACAAAGTAGCAGTTCTTGAAAAGTTGTGTGATTGGAACTTCTTTCTTACTTATGGAATATGAAGGGAATAAAGATGATTTGACAATGTCTAGGTGGCATGACATGTCCTAGCTGCTAATGTTTGAACTAGTGGAACTAGGGAATGCAGCCCATATGAACATTTGCCATGGCAATAGTGATAGACTAGCAATAGGCTTGTGATGTAGAGAAAGGGGAGCTGTAAGGTTGGAAATAATTCATTGTTGCTCACAAGGTCGTATAAATGCCTTTGAACTTTGTCATGACTGGAAAGTAAAGATTAGGCTGCTTCAACCTATATATGATAACAATAGTCTATTTTGGTCTATAGTTGTATGCTTGTGAGGGCATAGGACTACATTAAGTCCCAATATACAGTGTATATATTGAGTTGATTACTGTTCAAACACCCATTATTTTGGGCCTGTACATATATTGATTTCTATTTGTTATCATTTAATGTACTATATTACTTATATGTTTACACTTGAGTAAATTGAAACACATATTTAGGATGTTCTAATCTTATTTTTTGTCAGTGTAGTTTAAAAATTCAAAGTAAAATAATTTATCCAATGATTTGACTATGCAACTGATTCAGAATGAGAGTAATTTTTACCTCATTTTCTATCCCGCAAAATATTTTTTTTATTTTATTCATTCATTTTTCTTTTAAAAGTAAAAGTTTTGTTTATCATAAGGTTTTGTTTTTTTGTTAATTCTCAATTTATACTTAAGTTAGGCGAATTAAACTTGTTTATTCGATGACCTTCTTTTAAAGCAGGTCATTCATAAAACAAGTTTAAAATTAATCCTTTTAGTTTCCTCTCTCTGTAACCAATCATTTGTTTTTTTCTCATTTGCTTTGAAATTATAGCAGACTTATGTGAACTTGACATGTTTATTGAACAGCCTGTTTTTAAATGAATTCCTTTCTCTCCTATCATTTTTTATTTTAGTTTTGTTTTATGTCCTTTTGACATTAGAATTGAGATAGCTTGAATAGAGAAACAAATAACAGCACAGAAAATGTTTTGAAGTTCTTTCATGATAAAAGGATGTCTATGTTATTGTAGATTTTATTATGATTTTAAAAATCTTCATTGTTTTTTTTTTTCTCAAATTTTACAATATTTTCACAATAGCCTAGTGCAGAACTTCTCAACCAATTTACCCTTGTGGAATCTTTGAAAGAGTTTTCATGTGTTGTGGGATTCACCTCTTTGTTTTTGAGGTATGTGGACTTTTTATAGTAAAATATTTATGGGCTCCTATAACATTTGTCCCACAAACAATATTTGGTGGACTCATGTGAGTCCAGGTCAAAAATAATAAAAAATTAATTTAAAACAAACAAAATTAATGCATGTTATTAACAAAAGGAGTTACATGAGTACACAATTGAAACCAAAGGAAAAGACATTAAAACTCACTATAAGAATGTGCTTGTTTGTGTGTATGAAATAAGTGTGTCTGATACACATGTGTGTATGTGCATGTGTTTGAAAGTTCTGCCAACAGAGGACCAAGGAAGTGAACACACCTCAGTGTCAGTGTTCTTTATTTATGTTCATCTACATCTGTAAAAAAGCGGAAGAGAGAAAATATGTTTGCCTTTTTATAGATTTAAATAGCACCTACCAACAGGCATTCTTAGCAAAGCCAAGTGGGGTAACCCACACATGTCTCAGGGGAACCCCTGCTTAAAAATCATTATATACCATTATTAATATCTATATTTTTTATATCTTATAATAACTAAAGATTCTCCAACAAAATGGCATATGTGTATAGTAAAATTACTAATATAAACAAACAAAATTACTCAAAAATGCATTAGCCTATTTATTACTGTTTCTTGCTGAACCCCTAACAACTTCTTCCAGAAACCTAGGGTTCTGGGGAACAGTGTTTGTGAAACACTGACCTAGTGTATTATAAAAATTTTATTTTTATTATTTTAAAAATGTTAGAATTGTAAATGTATAATTGTCTAGGTTGTTTTTTTATTAATACACGGTTTTTGGGAGAAGTGTATTTTTACAAAGGCCTGGCAGTTTGTGTGAAAATTGTCGCACTTTTTAGGGCCCTAGCAGATCAAGTAGTTGATACTGCCAAATTTATTTGTTTAATTTTTGAGGATTCATTTTTTTGAATACATGGAGAAAGGTTTCATATACAGTGTAACCTGGATATAAGAGACCCGGATATAAGAGAAACCCGGATATAAGAGAGATTTTCTCTGGTCCCAAATTAGAGCCATACTTACCTAAACAAAATAGACCAAACCCGGATATAAGGGAAACCCGGATATAAGATACTTCTTCTCCGGTCCCGACAACTCTCTTATATCTGGGTTACACTGTATATCAATGAAAAATGAGATTATCAAGCCCTTGTGAAATTTTGGATGGAGCCAGTATGACCCAGCTTTTTCAAGAAAAAGGACTACTATGAGCAGATAAACATGAGAGAAAGAAGAAGACTTTAACAAAAAAGCAATTAATGCTTGAGGAAGAAGACATTAGCACCCATACTTCAAGAAGACTGGTCCAGCCGAGTGGGGGGGGGGTCATAATTCAACATAGGGAAAGAAAGAGCCGACAGACTCAATAGACTCAAGGCAGATTCTAACCCCAGAACAGAACATTCCTTTCTGTGCCTTCCTTAGGAGAATTTAATCTGAAATAACATTCAAGTTAACTTTCCAGCAAAATACTTCAAAAGACCTTTGAGATAACAACTTGTGAAAACATGAAAACCCCTTCATGCTGAGACATCTTATTATTGAGCATTCTATTAAGAACTGAAGTTGGTGCATTTTATATTTTCTGCCTTGTGCAATTTTTTTTGCTTCATCTAAGTTTCCTCTTTCCATTTTTAAAGGGTGTAATCTTTTTGTCTTTGAATATGTGTCCTTTTCAAAAATTGTAACATATTTTTCCTTGTATCTGATGGTAATCTCTTTTTTGTGACCTCAGAAAATTGTTATCCTGTTGTAATAGGCACACAAAAGGAAATTTTTGTGAAACCTTGTATCTGTACCTTTTTTGTAATATTGTAAAATAAATGTTTCCTCTTCCTTTTTTAAATTTTATGCAGTGTTTGTCTTGTTTTGTAATTTCATGCCTATTATAGTGACTTGCTGTTTCTACTAAGTTTTGTGTCTGGCACAAGAACTTGGATTTGGTAGGAAATAAAATTTTGTACAGTATTAAAACATTGCTTCATGAACTTGGTAGGATGTGTGGGTGGTAAAATAGATAGCAGTTTGGAATGAGAAATCAGAGAGACAAGTTTGAATTCCAGTTGGGTTCATTAAATTCAAAGTGTAAATACACTTGAGAAAGATAATAAATACATTTCCTCTCCCAGCTATGGGTTAAATAGTAGAACTTGTATCAAGAAAAATCATTGTTACTCACAAAAAAAAATGTTTGTAAATATTCCCCACACAAAAAAAGAATTATTCTTACAATTAAAAATATGTTTCAGATTTAAATAACCCACAAAGGGTTGATAAACCCTAAAAACAAATCAATGAAATTGATGACATAATAATTATGTATTCAATCCCTGGGCTGGGTAATGCATACTTAGACTCAGTAGAAATAGAGTAAGCAATAGTTAAGTAGTATTAAGTAAAATTAAGAAAAGTTATCCCCAAGAATGGACAGTGGAATGAGAACAATCTAGCCTGTTGATTAAATAAAGGGTTCTGTTTGAAATTCTCTGAAGGTTATCCAGATTGACAAGTACCTGGTGAAAGCTAGAGTGTAAAAGAGCCGAAACATTATTATAAGAACAACATTGATTGGAACCATCCTTGTACTTCTGCAACAGCATCAACTGCATGGAACCAATTCCCATATAAATGTCATTTGAGGGACCAAAGCAGATGATAATTTGAATTTGAGTCAGGATTCTTTATCAACCATATTACTGGGAACAGGATGGCCTGATGTTGGGTGGTACTATCATGCAGTAGGAACTCTGATACTCTGGGTGTTAACAAGCTTGTGAGTTTTGTGTATAATTTTAGGTGAAGGTTTGTATTTAATTTTATAAACAAAGAAGATAAGCTAGAAGAAACATACAAAACACTTAGGTTTCTTCTACAGACACTTATTTCTTTTATGTTAACTGTATTGAAACAAAGTTAAATGTCTCTTGAGTATGTCCATTTGCCTTTTTGGTTCAGAAATGATTTATGGGAAGTAAGGATATGAATGGGTAAAGCTGATGAAACTCAAATCAGCTTCATGCTGAGTTGAGAAGACCAAGTATATCTTTTTCGTTCTGAAATGATTTATGGGAAGTAAGGATATGAATGGATAAACATGGTCGAGATCAAGTCAGACTCATGCTGGGTTGGGAAGACCAAGTATATGCTCATTTTTCTTTTTGGTTCTGAAATGATTTATGGGAAGTAAGGATATGAACAAGTAAAGCTAGTTGAGCTCAAGTCAGCTTTGCACTGAGTTGGGATGACTGAACCTCTATTTCCTAGTAGGTTTGCTAAAACATGTCCAACAATGTTGTTGGTAACTAGAAAAAGTTCAGTCATCAGTGGACTGGGAAATTAACATTCCCCAGTGGGAATACTATTACTGTGTGGTTCACATCTTGAAGCCAAGAGGAGAAAGAGAAATATTCTGTCCTTTCCAGAGTGGGGTCATAAATTGCACATGTGACCAGAAGCCTTTTCCAGTTTCTTTATAACTTCTGTCATGAGAAAATGATTTCTTTTTTTATTCCTTATTATTATTTTATTTATTAGTTTTATTTAATTTTTCCCACAACACCCTTATATATATTTGATGGTCTCACTTGATGAATAGCTTATCTAAATATGTCCCTTGTGAAAACAATTCTCCAATATGTTATTGGAGGGATACAAACAGGTGATTATCTGAAAAAGCTAAATCAGGACTCTGTGGTAGATGTGGTGAAACATGCTAACCATATCACTGGAGATAATCTTTTGTAAGGATGTCCAGGAGTGAGGATGGCATTCTCATGCATCAGGAACCATGACACCCTTACATAAATGTTATGGTCTCTCTTAATGAACAGCTTCTATTCGTTCAATATTTTCCAGTATATGAATGTGTTAACTATCTGACCATACTATATAAAATCAATGAGTAACATACTTTATGCATCCCAGAACACATCAATTTTTTCTCTGAGTAATGAACTTTTTTTGGGTGGGGAGTCATTGATGATGGCTGCTTCCAGGTCATAGAATCAATTTTGGATACTTCAGATTATTATCTGCTTGAGTCTCTCCAATGAAATAATACTGTTGTCACAGAGGTGCACAGACAGCTCCAATCAATGAACATCACATTCTACAGGGAGAGTTTTTACGCACTCAGGCACCAATGCAATAAGTGAATCAATAACAATGGCTACCAGTGCTGGTAACACATGCACAGACTTATTTGTACTGTAATAAACATTTTGATTAGTAAATGTTTATACCCACTCCAGTAAACCTTGTTACCATATGCATAAACTAGTATAATAGTACTGTTAACACATGCAAAGACTTTTTATTTGTATCACAATAAATGTACTGGATTAGTAAATGCTTGTAACTTACTTTTCAGACTTATCCTATAAATGCTTGCCTCTTTTCAAAATTTTCAGTTAAAGTGACACAACACTAACTTTCAATAACTCATGTTACAGAAATTTTGGATTGTCAAGTTTTTATGACTGTGATTGTTTTTTGTGACAATTTTTTTTTATGATAACAATTTTTATATTAGGTTGGTGCAAAAATAATGACGTAATAATGACGTTTTTTGACGTATTTTTTAACGTCAACAAACAACATTATTACGTCATTATTTTTGCACCAACCTAATAACTTGGAAATAAATTTGAGAATAATTGAAATTAATTGTGAAATCTAGCAAAAGTCACCTATGGAATAAAAATAATTTTCTGTTGGGAAAGTAAGGACCTACATACATCAAATTGTCTTTAAATTAAGTGGCGGCAGAAGAATTATCATTGAACTTTTAAAAGGTAAGCTTAGATATTTATGCACTACTTAAATGCAGCAATCAATTTTGAGTTTATTGTTGCCTATTGCATATGGCAGTCGTATGCCTTGCAAAAAAATCTCTGCCAACAGAAGACCAGATTGGAATCAAAAGAGCCAAGGCTGCAGCAAGGAAAAGAAAGTCCCATGCAAATGAAAACCCAGATCAAACAGGAGCCAGGAGAGCTTCCAATGCTGAGAATATGCAAAGACTTAGGAACTCTCAAACTCATGAACAAGCCAAATGTTCACTGAAGAGACCTCCACAGGAGCTAGCTCAAATGCCACACAATAGGGTGTGGCTTTTAAGCTAGTATATATTTATATATTTAATAGAAAGTAAATGGTTACTCAGGGATGGATATTCCACATTTCTGGAGGCATAGTGGAGAAATATTTAGTGGCTCAAATGTTTGAGGAACAGAAGAGCTGAGTTCAAATTCCAGTCATGTTTGTTACATTCACTTATATGCTAATATCCTCGGGAAAGATATGAAACTATCTTTTCTCTCTCTCCAGCTGTTAGTGAAATAGCAGGACAGTAGGTCCTATAGCCTTGGTTAGCATCTGGTCTAGGAGAAGGAGAACTTTGAATTCAAAACCTGAGGGCCTTGTGTACAGACTAAGGGCAAGCCACATCAGTGTCTATGGCTGTCAGTCAAGAGCTTCCAGAAGAGATGGACACTGGCAACCTATCTGAAAGTATTATGAGGAAGAAGAAGTCTGTTTCTTCTACCCCCAGGCCCCCACCCCTGACAATTGAAGCAGTTGAGGAACTGATGATGATGATGATCATCATCATCATCATCATGACATGGCTATGTGTTATGTTTCCAATTTAATACATTTTCCAAAATTTGGTTAAATGACCAAATATCCTAATTCTTTTTTAATCTCTTTTTGGCCAAACCAAGAACTTTTCAGCACTTTCTGTTGGTTCCCCAATAGGAATGCAAAGGAATAAATGTAAACGTTTTCTCTCACCCGCTCACAGAATGCATGCTGGGATATTTTTCTTACCAATAAAATGAGGCGGCTTGCGTTTTGACATGAATCAGTCCAGATCTGTCTATTAGACAAAAATACTGTGTTTGCTTGGTCAATCTTGCTTTTGTGTACAAACACCAACTACTAGTTTGTGAACTGTTTTACCTTCTTACCAGTTTTGATTTTCTTTAACTATATTTTTTGCTTTCTTGCTTGCATGATTGTTGCTATTTCATCTTTTTGACTGTTTCACTTTTCATTGCAAACTTTACTAATTCTGATCGTGTTATTTATCTTGTACTCAAGTCTATATTTGTAGGTTCACATTTAGAAACATGTAAATGTTTGTAATATATCATGGCATAGGGCTTCAGGAGTCAAAATGAACAATTGAGTTGTCCATGCCAAGAAGATTAATGAAAGATGATAGTAACAAGGAAACACATGGGTAAATTTAATAAAACAAGATAAAGAATTTATTCACAAATTTAAATGTTTGAAATTGTGTCAGTAGTTCATTTCAGGAAAATAAATCAGAAATTTTTAAAGTCTGTAGTTTCAATGAATTGTCATAAAAAGGAAATGTTCATACAACAAATTAAATGATCTGAAACAAAATAATATTCAAAAATGTTTAAAACAAAGGTAAGAGAGTTTATTGCTCACCAAAGGGATATGTGGTTTGCATATGTTCAAAGTAGACAAAGACAGCTTGAAATACTTAACTTTCTTGGATTGTTGAAAGAAAATTCTTTGAAGTGTTATGTGCTTGGCTAAAAGCCAATAATATAATTAGTGAGTAATGTGACATTGGTGAAAATTTCAAGTTGGATGAAGAAAAACAAAACCTTTCACATGACTTCATTCTTCTCTTGCTAATTTAATTTTTTCCTCTTTTTACATCAAAAACTATTTTGCATAGACTCTCTATTTTCTTTTCTTTCTTTTTCTTGGCTCAATGGCTAACTTCTGTGAAGACAAGGTTTTCATTGTCCCAAAAGCAATTTCACATACACGAGTGAATTTGTTTCTGTCTTTTTCTCAGCTTGCCAGCCATTGGTCCAAAGAAAGTTTCACATAGACTCTCGAATTTCTTTCCATCTTTTTCCTCGGCTCATTCATTTTGAAGGGAGTGGCTAAAAGAAGTTATCATTATTTCATACCCACTACAAACTAAATCTGTGCATATATGTAGATACAGTGTTTATGTGTTGGTATTGAGATGACTAAAAAAAACGCAAACTTACAACTTGAAAGTCTATTATATTATGCGATGTTCAAAGAATTACTTGTTAGTTAAATTCTTTAAATGTTTTTACGTTTATTTTTCTTCTAAATTTCTGTTTATATTATACAAACAATGGAGGTCAAGTTAAAATAGAAGCCTCACAGTTTCAATTCTCATTTTTATATTCATCTCATTTCATTTTATTTTAAGTTGTGGTTGATTTTATCTTAATTTTAACATTTTTATTGTCCTTTAATAAAGCCTTTGTTATGTATTTTCTGAATTAATAGGGAACCATTGCATGCAGTTATTATTAATTTTTTAGTTTAAGTCACTGACCCATTTCCCAAATGACCAGGATTTTTTAAATTTGTTTGTTGGTTGTATAGAGAAAATTTTTAGCACCCACCTCATATTATGGTTATTGCTCAACAAAAGATTTAAAAACATTTTATGTATAAAATAATTATTATAAATCCATAGAAAATTAAGAAAAACATTTTTCTAAAATTTTAAAATGTGACCACAAATATATGCACAGATTTAGTTTGTAGTGGGTATAACTCCTTTTAGCCACTCCCTTCAAAATGAATGAGCTGAGGAAAAAGATGGAAAGAAATTTGAGAGCCTATGTGAAACTTTCTTTGGACCAATGGCCGGCAAGTTGAGAAAAAGACCAAAATAAATTCACTTGTGTATGTGAAATTACTTTTGGACCAATGAAAACCTTGTCTTTACAGAGATTGGCCAGCAAGCTGAAAAATGATAAAAAGTTACTAGAAGGAATTGTTGAAAACACCTATAATAAATACAGTAACATATATGTAATGTAGTAACAATTCTAAGTTGAAGTTTATGAAACTTTATTTTACTAATTCAGCGTTAGCACTGAAAAAAGTTTATTGTGATGGATGGTTAAAAGCAAGAAGGGAGATGGAATGTGCTTATTTTATTATCAGAATATATATAATAAACATAAATATACATAAATGTAGTAACATATACATAATAAATAAGAAAACAGCTGATAACAAAAAGAAGAAATAAAGACATAATAAATAAGAAAACAGCTGATAATAAAAGGAACAAATAAAATGAAAATCTTACATATTATAAAACGCAGATTGTGTGTGTGTGTGTGTGTGTGTGTGTGTGTGTGTGTGTGTATATACATTTATATATTGGATCGGATTTCCTACATTTTTCAACCGATTTCAACAAAACTTCACAGGACTACGTAAAACTACCTTGCGGTGGTTCTAACAGCGCCAAAAATTGGAAAAACACAATTGGTTTTGCATGAAATCAATTTGAAAACACGATTAAGAGGCATCACAAGAATGAAAGGGGGACAACTCATATCGAGTTATACTTATTATAAAACCCAGGTTGTTTGTGTGTGTGTGTGTGTGTTCGTTTATATATGGGATTGGATTTCCTACATTTTTCAACTGATTTCAACAAAATTTCACTTTTTTTTTTGCAGGTAGTGTTTCTTATTTTCTTGCACACTTTTTTCTTTATTTTTACATTCAGAATGCTTTTAAAAATTCCATTTACAAGATAATTGTTTATAATAAAATTCTATTCAATCGGTAGACTCATAACGATTGAAAACAATGTTTTTGTTTGAGTTTGGGTTTGACCAATTCATAAAAAACCCCCAAAAAACAAAAAAAAAACTAATTAAGACATGCGTGTCCGTCAACCTTAAACAATAATCTTTGTCAATTTTATTTTTCAGTCTTTATGATGGTTGATACTTGATCTATCTCTTACTGTTACATCCCCGGGCAACGCCAGGCTCTACTGCTAGTAAACTAATAAAAGTATGAGATTGATGTAAAAATTTCCACCATTTTTTTTTTTTTCATAAAATCTTTTATTCAAACAAATTTATAGTTCCATTATTCAGTCATGAAATTATTTTCTCTGGCTTCCTATCATCTTATGCTATGTTTCAGATAATGCAAGGCCAGTGCATACTACCCCATGAACCCTCCAAGCAGGCTGGCCTAAGTAGAGAATATTTCAGTAACTTTTAGTATTCTAGAATGTTCTAAGGTTATTGACAGTAGAAAAAATACTCTATCCCTTGATTAAATAAAGGCTTAAGTTTGAAATTTACCTGAATCAATATGCACCTGAAGAAGGCCAGTAGGCATGGTTTATGCATGCTACCTGAGAACCCCCATGACTGGTGGTAGCCCAAGCCTGACTGAGGGAGTGGACAAGGTCGGGGTTTTTGGGGCCCCGTTGTGGCTTCTGACATTTTTTTCAGCACTGTTTTATGGCCATCCACCATTTTTAAAATTATTTTAAAACTAACACTACATTGTCAGTCATCAACTAATAATATACATTGTATATCTGCATGGCCAGTGCATACTACACAGGAACTCGCAATGAGGTTGAAGCTCCAAAAGTTTTAGTTTCAGTAGTGTTTTTTTGATTATATTACTTTTTTCTACCTAAGTTATATTGTCATCATCAACTATAATAATCAACAGGGCTGGTACTTAGTACCCTGAAACTCTCAAGCATATGGGGGCCTCATGCCTACTGGGGCAGGGGGTAGAGTTAAGAAGTGCTGATTTCAGTAGTGCTTATTTTTTTAAATTATAATTTTTTGTGAACAGTTCTTTTATATCAATTTAGTGGGTAATATTTCTTGATAAAATCATTTTTTATTCTGATTTTTTTTAATTAATAGTAATACTAGCTTAAAGTCTATGGCTAGTAATTAAAATAAAATTTCTACTCCCTATATTTTACATTTTTAGAGAGATAAACCTGAAAAAATGATCACTTAAAAAATAAAAATGTTTAAAGATTTCAACATGTGAAAAATTTTCCCCAAAACTGAAATACTTTTTTTAAAACAATCCCATTTGTATTGTGTAGGAATCTTTGTAAAACTTTTTTTCTCAGCAGAGATGTGTTGGCAATTAATCTTTGTAGAAATATAAAACTTTTTTGATAGTAAAATTTAGTCATAAAAATATTGGTGGTTATTACAAAAAGAATAACATTATCTCAGAATTTTTTTAAATAAAAAAATCTATTCATTATAAAAGTAAATAATTAAAAAATATGTACTGAACTCTTCATTTAAATTGGATAATTTCCTGATTTTTGTAATTTAAAAAATGTGCTGCCCTTCTACTACAATTTTTTTTCAGGGGTTTGTGGCCTCCAGGTTGGGAAACTTTGAAATTAACATGTAGCATAGAGGTAGGGGGCATATCAAAGTTTTGGGTTACAGCCTAAGACCCTAGTGCCTGCCCTGCAACTGACTATTAAAGGATGAAAAGTTTTGGGAGATTTTGATGTCATTTTGTGGTCTTTTTTTTTTTTTATCTAAATCCGTGAATTTGTTTTGCTCACATCAAATCTCAAAAAACATTATATAAAATTCACTATTTTTATCCATATTGTCAAATGTGTTAAAATTATTCAACTTTTTAACAAGAGAAATCTCAAGGTGATGTCAAAAATTGCTGCAAATCATTGTTGATTTATTTAAGATGGAATGATCTATTATAACATGTCTCTAATTTGTATTTAGATACATTGTATTTATTTTCAATTTTTTAATTTTTGCATATTGTAATGAAAATAACCAACAATTATTACAACTTAAGAAGCTTAAATAAACTAATTTTACAGGCTACTTTTAGTGATTTAAAAAGTCTGTATTTGTTCCCTCATGGCACGCAGGGAGTATGTCATAGTCCAGGAGAGTTTCTTAAGGCCTATCAATCATTATTATTACATTCTCCCCTTCTATTTTTATTTGGTTACAAGTCAAGATGTTGGGGGTTTTACTAATCTGGAAGATCTATGACGTACTGGACAATTGGCTTTAGTTAGTGAAGGGATGGGTGCATTGAGTCCAGCTGAATTGGATGAGGACTGTTCATTACTGTTGATATCTTCATTACTAATGTGACCAGTTCTTTCTATCAGTGCAGATGGGACCTCAAAAAGTTCCTTTATTACCCCTAGTGTTTTCTGCCTCTAATACTGGACATGGTGATAGATCCCTTAATGATAACATTGATTCTAGTCTATCTTGGTGCTTAATGGTAGCATAGGATGAATTTACTTCTATCAGCACAACCTTATCCACTAGAGGATCATTTTTGTTTTGGATGAACCAGCAAAGAAGTACTGGTCCATGGCTTGTTAGCCAAGTTGGCAGAGAAGTACCAAAAAAAGACCTTTTGAAACTAAAGAACCATTTATATGGGGTGGAGTTGGTCACAGTTGACAGGAGAGATCTAATGAAGTATAGGGCATTGGGGAATACTGATTCCCATTGGTGAACATCCAGTTTGCTTGGGTGAGTTTAATTGCTTTCCAAATGATACCATTGTATCTCTCTGCTTGTTCATTATCACTGTGTGGTAAGGTGTTGTTGTCTTGTTTGTGGCAATGCCCTTATTTAATAGATAGGCCTTTATTTCTCTTGTTAGAAAAGAAGTACCTGTCTCAGAGTGAATATAACTTGGAAAGCCAGTTAGTGTAAATAACTGGTCAAGACATTTTATTACTGTCGATGATTGCATATTTGGAAAAACAAATGGAAAGTGGGAATATTCATACACAATGGTGAGGATATAAATATTACTGGAAGTTGAAGGGAGGGGACCCTTTAAAATCCATACTTAGGCATTCTATTGGTTGAGTAGCTTTAATTAGAGTTCCCTTTTCCATGTGAGATCTTGGCTTAAGTTCTGTACATAGTCAACATGAAGAACATATTTCCTTTAATTCTCCTGTTATGATTTGTAGGTTCTTAGTACACACAAAATGGAGCATTTGTGTAATCCCAGGATGGCACAGTCCTTGATGCAGTTTTCCAAGTGTTAATGAAGACATTGGAGCACAAATTCCTCTAGTAAGTGTGTCAGGGACAACATTGTCTTTTCCAGACTGATATCTTATTGAGGAACTGAAAGCAGACAGTTCAATTGTAAAATTTTATTGTTTTTAATCTTTGTCCTCTTGTCGTTATTGAGCATGAATACCCCCAAACGTTGGTTTGTAACCAAGGTAAAATGTTGTCTTGCAAGGGGGTGATTTCACTTCTTAACAGATTATTGCTGTTGCTCCTTTTTCTATGGAAGGGTAGTGCTATTTGCAACCCTGCAGGGTCCATGACATAAAAGCCACTGATCTACCTCTCTGGTTTAAAGTAGCTGCCACTGTCACATCTAAAGCCTCACCCTCAACAACAAAATTAAGTCTTCATCTATATTTTGAAAAGTGGTATTCTCTGTCTGTTTCTTTAGAGTTTTAAGGGCTTTAATAGCTGTTCCATTCAGTGGAAAAGTCTTGTTTTTACTCAGTGGTTGGATTATCTTGGAGAACTTTGGTATACATTTAGCATAGTAAGCAAACATACCAACAGTTCTCCTTAAGGAATTCAAGGTTGTTGGCACATGTACATCTTGGAGTGGCCAAAGTCTTTCTGCATCAGGATTAATTATCCTATTACCTATCCAGTAGCCAAGGATATTAAGTGAGTATACAGAAAGCATTGTTTTTGCGTCATTCAGTGTAAGATTTTTTAACTCTGATGGCTCTTAAGTATGTTTTAACCTTCCAGTCTTGTTCTTTTTGGTTTTTCCCTGTGACAGTTATGTTGTCAAGGTAAGGGAAACCATCTTTTTTTTATTTGTCTTCTTTATATTTGTAAACTCCAAATGAAATGCAGCTAACAAGCAACCTTAATTAATTAAGATTAGTGTCATTGCATTTTTCAAAGAAATTGTTTAACATTTTAATCCAATGTTTTCATTTCTTTGTTACTGTAGATGTGTTCAGGTTGAGGTCTAGTTTTGACGGTTTAAACATTTTCTCCATGTTGGCAGGCAAGAGACAATATTAAATTTTAAATATTTTCTCCATGTTGGCAGGTAAGAGACAATATTAAATTTTAAACATTTTCTCCATGTTGGCAGGTAAGAGACAATATTAAATTTTAAACATTTTCTACATGTTGGCAGGTAAAAAGACAATATTTAATTTTAAACATTTTCTCCATGTTGGCAGGTAAGAGACAATATCAACAGAACGAATATGCTAAAACATGCTGTATTAAACTTTAATGAAAATAACCAACAATTATTGCAATTTAAGAAGCTTTAATAAACTAATTTTACAGGTACTATTAGTTAAAAAGTCCACCTCGTGATGTGCACAGGGAGTGCATCATAATCCAGGAGAGTTCCTTAAGGGCTGATAACCTTCGTTCACCAGAGAGTTCCTCAAGGTCTATAAATTGTTATTATTACACTTATGATCCATTATTGTACATAATTAGTTTACAATAAAATTTATATTTTATATGAATACTACTTGATGAAAATTCAGATGTAATAGAGTGGTGAACCCATAGAGATTTGGGTTGGGGGACTCACAAATTTCTTGCACTGGCCCTGAGGTAATATACATATACTATCATAAAGAAGTATTTTTCTCTTGAGTTGATAAATTCTTCAAGGATTCTTTCAATATTTTGAACTTGTTGGAACCATTAAAAAGAAGGAATGCTACATGAAGCAAAACAATAGCCAGAAGTCTTATGTCTTCAGTACCATTTGCTGCACTGTATTTATAACATGTACATTGCGATCTTATAATGTGAAAAAAATCTATCTGGACAAAGCATATTATAAAGATGTGGCTTATACTACAGGAACAGAGGGGGAAGTGTAATAAAAGAAACAAAGAATCAAATGATAAAACTACATATTCTTCTTCTATGTGCCATGTTCTTTCAGGACTTGGATGGTCATTTTCTATCCTTTGTAGCTCTTGGTAAATTTTGTCTTTTTGTTATCTTTCCTAATCCCTGTACTGACAAGCATTTAACACAAGCTTGTTAGGTTGGTTATGTGCTGCTTTACTATGTCCCACTTGTCTTCAATATGTCCTGTAAGTGTTAAGCCTTCTTTCCTCATTAGGTGCCCTAGAAATTTCAACTATCTCTTTCTGATTCTAAGTATAAGTTTACTTTTTGTTTCCAATTTCTCTGAAACTTTGTTGTTGCTCACATGTTCAATCAACAGTATTCTCAGCATCATTCTGTAGAGCCACATTTCTGTTGTTACAAGTCTCTTCTTCATCTGTCAGGAGATTACCCAGCATTTGCTGCTATATAGGAGGACTTACTTAATAATACAGTACTCTTTGTTTCTAATAAAATTTTCCTGTTTCTTAATACGTTTCTTAAATGTTTCTTAAATGTTTAGATTTTAGAAATGATTTAATTTTTTTCTTATATATGTACTATACAAATGTGAGAAGAAAATATAAAGTAGTATAGACTTTTATCTATATTCTAGGGTAGAGAGTGCTTTCTAAATTTGGGTAGCAGCCAATCTTGGAGAAGAAAAACTCTGAATGCAAAACCATGGAGAATGCAACAGGATACTACTACACTATCTTTCCCCAAAACCTATGTTAATTTGTATATATTACAGAAGAGTAATATATAAAGACAAATGTATGCTTACATCCTAAATAGACATGGCATTTTTAAAAAAAACATCTCTCTCCACCCGTTTGCTCACATATTCGTGTTTGGTAACTTTAACGCCCATCATACCAAGTGGCTCGAGAATGCTACTACTGACCGGACTGGCATTCAAACACTTAACTTCTCAATTTCTCAATCCCTCATGGAGATAGTCAACTTCCCCATACGTTTTGCCCCCAACCTGGCAGATAAGGCTTCCCTTCTTGATCTGTGTTTTGCCTCCATCCCCGAATCCTGTAGCGCCACACAGCTCTGCCCTCTTGGTAACTCTGATCATGCCGTGGTATCTGTTAACATTTCCTTCAACTCCACACCCTGCAAAGAACCTCCCATTACTAGAACCTTGTTCTACTACCAACGTTCGGATTGGAACTCATTCCGTGACTTCCTCCGCGATGTCCCCTGGGATGTTGTCTTTACACTCCCTGTCCATGAATGTGCTTCTGAGGTTTCATCCTGGGTTAAAGCTGGAATCGACGCTTTCATCCCCTCAAGGAAATTTAAGGTCAAGTCGCACTCCTCCCCTTGGTTCTCCGCTGCTTGCTCAGCCGCCATTGCCCATAGGAACCACTTCTTTCACATATTTCGTAGTGACATGTCGGACTGCAATAGACGTCTCTTTGCCTCCGCTCATAGCGAGTGTAAGCGTGTCCTCAATGAACCTAAGACAATATTTGCTGCTCGGATGAGGGAGCGTATAGCATCTCGCAAATTTGGCACCAAAGATTATTGGCGGCTCTTCAAGAGTGTCCTGAACAATAGAAAACCCTCCATACCTCCTTTATTCAACCAGTTCGAGGTCTTGGTCTCCTCAACCGACAAGGCTGAATGCCTTGCTTGGAAGTTCTCATATAACTCGACGCTTGACTCCACCGGTGTACCCATACCTGACTTCTCTTTAAGAACTGAGGCCCTATTGAGCAGCTTACGCATAACCCCATCATCAGTACTGGGTATTATCTCCAAATTAGACCCCCACAAGGCTAGTGGTGGAGATGGCATACCAGCCATTGTCTTGAAGAAATGCACGCATGAGCTAGCACCCGCCCTCTCTAAACTGTATAATTACTGCCTCAAGGAATCCTGCTTTCCTGACTGCTGGAAGTCTTCATCCATTGTTCCTGTCTGGAGACCCCTCTGACCCCTCTAATTACCATCCTATTAGTCTCCTATCCCTCTTCGGCAAAGTCTTCAAAGCCCTAATCAATGCAGAAGTGGTTAACCACCTTACCAAACACAACCTTCTCTCAGACAAGCAATACGGTTTCCGCTACGCCCGTTCTACAGCTGATGTGCTTACGGCCATCACTGAAACTGTCTACCAAGCACTTCAAAATAACGGTGAGGCTTGTGCCATGGCCCTAGACATCTCCAAAGCATTTGATAGGGTTTGGCATGCCGGCCTTCTTCGTAAGCTCCAGGGTTACGGTATTACTGGTCGACTGTTTGATTTAATACAATCATTCCTGTCAAACCGAGAATTGAAGGTCGTTCTCAACGGTTTCTCCTCAAGTTCCTATCCCACGAATGCAGGTGTTCCACAAGGCTCCATCCTTGGCCCCACACTTTTCCTTATTTTCATCAACGACCTTCCTGACGCCATAGGTTCCCAAGTTGGCATCTATGCGGACAACACTACAATTTACTCCTGCCTCAAAAACAAATCTAGTGTCGCGGTCAAAACTAACCTGGCTGCGCGTCTTGAAATGGACCTCCAATCGGTTGTTAACTGGGGCAACAATTGTATGGTCAAATTTAACGCCTCAAAAACTAAACTACTCTCCATCAACCACCATAGAGATCCTTACCTGCCCCCCATTAGAATATCTGATAGTCAACTTCTTGAGAGCGACTCCCTGCGTCTGCTCGGTCTCACGTTGACTGCTGACCTGAGATGGAACAAATACATTGAGTCAATTGCATCGTCCACCGCGAGGAAAGTTGGCTCTCTGTGCCGCGCCAGGAAATTTTTCTCCCCTGAATCGATACTTCAAATATACAAAATGACCATTTGCCCTTGCATGGAGTATTGCTGCCATATATGGTCTGGGGCACCTTCTGTTTACCTTGGAGTTCTTGACAAGATCCAGAGACGGATATGTAATGTGATTGGCCCTGATCTGGTGTCCCGCCTGCAGCCACTATCTCAAAGACGTGCCGTCGCCTCTCTCTGTCTCTTCTACAAATACTTTCATGGCAATTGCTCCGATGAGCTGCTTTCCCTGGTCCCCAGTCTCCATGAATACAAGCACCTTACGAGGCTGGCATCCTGCTCTCACCCTTACACTGTAGAAACTTTAAAATGTAGCCGTCTCTTCTACTCCAATAGCTTCATACCTCACACCTCTCGCCTGTGGAACACCCTTCCCAATTACTGTTTCCCTGATAGCTATAATCTCCAACTATTCAAATGTAATGTCAATCGACATCTCCAGTTACCTTGATCTACACACTATCCTTCCCTTCATCCTTTCTTCTATCACTCCTATCTGCTCTTGCTACAAATCTTCTGCAACCCCCTGCATCCTAGTGGCTTCATGCCTTGCTCAGGGCTCTAAGCTTAAAAAAAAAAAAAAAAAAAAAATGCTAGTAATATGAAAATGCATTGGCAATGATTTTGCTATAAAAATGAATTGGAAATAATTTTAAAATGTCAATTCAAAAGATTTTAGCATGAAAATGTATAGCAAATGATTTTACTATAAAAATGAATTGTCAATGATTTTACTCAGAAAATGCATTGCAAATGATTTTAATATGAAAAAACATTGCCAATGATTTTACTATGAAAATGCATTGCCAATGATGTTACCAAGAAAAGGCATTGCAAATGATTTTAATATGAAAAAGAATTGGAAATGATTTTACTATAAAAATGCATTGCAAATGATTTTAATATGAAAAAACATTGCCAATGATTTTACTATGAAAATGCATTGCCAATGATGTTACCAAGAAAAGGCATTGCAAATGATTTTAATATGAAAAAGAATTGGAAATGATTTTACTAAATGATTTTAATATGAAATTTCATGGCAAATGATTTTACTATGAAAATGAATTGCCAAAGATGTTACCAAGAAAAGGTATTGCAAATGATTTTGCTATGAAAAAGCATTGCAAATGATTTTAATATGAAAAAACATTGCCAATGATTTTACTATGAAAATGCATTGCCAATGATGTTACCAAGAAAAGGCATTGCAAATGATTTTAATATGAAAAAGAATTGGAAATGATTTTACTATAAAAATGCATTGCAAATGATTTTAATATGAAAAAACATTGCCAATGATTTTACTATGAAAATGCATTGCCAATGATGTTACCAAGAAAAGGCATTGCAAATGATTTTAATATGAAAAAGAATTGGAAATGATTTTACTAAATGATTTTAATATGAAATTTCATGGCAAATGATTTTACTATGAAAATGAATTGCCAAAGATGTTACCAAGAAAAGGTATTGCAAATGATTTTGCTATGAAAAAGCATTGCAAATGATTTTAATATGAAAAAACATTGCCAATGATTTTACTATGAAAATGCATTGCCAATGATGTTACCAAGAAAAGGCATTGCAAATGATTTTAATATGAAAAAGAATTGGAAATGATTTTACTATAAAAATGCATTGCAAATGATTTTAATATGAAAAAACATTGCCAATGATTTTACTATGAAAATGCATTGCCAATGATGTTACCAAGAAAAGGCATTGCAAATGATTTTAATATGAAAAAGAATTGGAAATGATTTTACTAAATGATTTTAATATGAAATTTCATGGCAAATGATTTTACTATGAAAATGAATTGCCAAAGATGTTACCAAGAAAAGGTATTGCAAATGATTTTGCTATGAAAAAGCATTGCAAATGATTTTACTGTAAAAATACATTGTAAATGATTTTACTATGAAAATACATTGCAAATGATTTTAATATGAAATTTGATTGCAAATGATTTTACTATGAAAAAGCATTGCCTAAAATGTTACCAAAAAAATGCATTGCAAATGATTTTAATATGAAATTTCATTGGAAATGATTTTACTATGAAAAAGCATTGCTAATGTTGTTACCAAGAAAAGGCATTGGAAATGATTTTACTATAAAAATACATTGCAAATGATTTTAATATGAAATTTGATTGCAAATGATTTTACTATGAAAAAGCATTGCCTAAAATGTTACCAAAAAAATGCATTGCAAATGATTTTAATATGAAATTTCATTGGAAATGATTTTACTATGAAAAAGCATTGCTAATGTTGTTACCAAGAAAAGGCATTGGAAATGATTTTACTATAAAAATGCATTGGAAATGATTTTTCTATGAAAATGCATTGCCATTGATTTTAGTTTAGGGTGGTTGATTTTACATGTCAGCTCTTGTTTGGTTATTTAATGTATTTATGTATATGGCACCCTGTAAGTATCAAACTCATAACTCAATAATAATGGTCAATCTGACTAGCATAGCTAACCTTTCCCATGCTAAAATTCCCAAGGTTTATAGCTTTGACCCTGACATAAAGTCACAGTTCTTGATGTGGATGTCATCAAAATCACCAGTGCAAAAAATTTTTGAAATAACACACAATGTTCCCAAGTATCATCAAATCAGTGTGTTTTGACATTTGGGACATTGTTCCCATTGAATTTATCCTGTCTAGTTAATCTATAAATGACAATTTTTACTGTGAGATTTTGAAAAGTCTGATGTAGAAGTAAAAAAAAAAAAAATAGTGGTTACTTAGCTCTCTACTATGAAAACACACCCATCCATACATCAATTGTTGTTTGACAGTTCTTAGCTTCCAAAAACATGATGGCCATACCCCATCCAACCTATCCATGTAATCTTGTCCCTGTAACTTTCTCCTTTTCTCTAAGATAAAATTCCAGCTGAAAAAGCATCATTTGATATTACTGAGATCTAGGCAGAACCACAGGATGTGCTTGGCACAGTCACAATTGATGATTTTAGCAACAGAATCTTAGATAAAATACTAAAATTGCTGGATTGTTATTGGGATTATTTCAAAGATAGTGGAAATGTTAGTATGAGTAATTTTCTTTTATAATCAACTTCTAAAGATTTTGGGTAGTATGTCAAAAATTATGTATTAACACTTGTTCAGTACATGTTGCTTTTTTGAGAGCAAAGTGATCAAATTTCAAATTGAAACTGTTTGTTTATTAAAATTACTACATTTATTAGAAAATATATACTGTTTAATTACAGAAAGAATAATAAAAATCACTTCAGAGGGTTTAAAATTTAAACTCCTTTCCTGTTACACATGGATGTTGCCAAACATATAAGGAAATTAGTTCTTGTAATACAGCTGTCCATTTCATTTTCACTCAAACAGTGTATTCAAATTCAAAGACAGGCTTACAAAAATTTCTAGAAATTTTTGAAAAAGCTTAAAAATTAATTCTTTAATATTTACTGAAAATTCCAGTAATGACCTGATTTTTTTTTGTAATGCATGTGTGAGTAGCATAAAGAAAAACCAGAAAAATGTGATGCATTCTCTTTCACATAAATGTTGTTTTTATTTTATTGCTCAGCCTGTAGCATGGGTTGATTAGACTGAGTGAGAGTGGAAGACAGTTTCTGTATTTGTGCATATATGCTTGTGTAGACATGTAAGTCACTTACACACCACATAGACATTTACATATAGATTAAATATGCACTTTCAAATAAACACACAGAAAGCGTATGACAGACAGAGAATGAACTGTTTTGTTATAATATGTTATCAAGAAGTCCATCAATAGATTTTCCTTAATAAAAAATCAGTTTTTAGATTGTAAGAATTTAGAGATGGTTAATAATGATTTACTGATACAAGTCCACTGCTAGGGGAGAAGAAACAGATTCATACCTTTCCTAAGACTATTTGCATGTAAGTGAATATAATGAACCTGACTGGAATTGAAACTTCTGATTTCCAATTCGCAACCATGATACATAATTATACAACCTGCACATTTGCATTTCAATCAACTGGTATTCCCAAGCAGTCACCAATCTAGATAATGACTAGGTCCATAAATGGGGGAGAAGAGGTAGGGTGATGCCTTTCTGATGAGTATTTGTGTATAAGTAAATATAATGAACCTGACTGGAATTGGAACCTAGCTCTCTGATTTCCAATTTGCAACCATGATCCATAATTACACAAACTGCACATCTGCACTTCAATCAACTGGTATTCCCAAGCAGTCAGCAATCTAGATAACGACCAGGTCCATAAATGGGGGAGAAGAGGTAGGGTGATGCTTTCTGATGAGTATTTGTGTATAAGTAAATATAATGAACCTGACTGGAATTGGAACCTAGCTCTCTGATTTCCAATTTGCAACCATGATCCATAATTACACAACCTGCACATCTGCACTTCAATCAACTGGTATTCCCAAGCAGTCAGCAATCTAGATAACGACCAGGTCCATAAATGGGGGAGAAGAGGTAGGGTGATGCCTTTTTGATGAGTATTTGTGTATAAGTAAATATAATGAACCTGACTGGAATTCGAACCTAGCTCTCTGATTTCCAATTTGCAACCATGATCCATAATTACACAAACTGCACATCTGCACTTCAATCAACTGGTATTCCCAAGCAGTCAGCAATCTAGATAACGACCAGGTCCATAAATGGGGGAGAAGAGGTAGGGTGATGCCTTTCTGATGAGTATTTGTGTATAAGTAAATATAATGAACCTGACTGGAATTGGAACCTAGCTCTCTGATTTCCAATTTGCAACCATGATCCATAATTACACAACCTGCACATCTGCACTTCAATCAACTGGTATTCCCAAGCAGTCACCAATCTAGATAACGACCAGGTCCATAAATGGGGGAGAAGAGGTAGGGTGATGCCTTTCTGATGAGTATTTGTGTATAAGTAAATATAATGAACCTGACTGAAATTGGAACCTAGCTCTCTGATTTCCAATTTGCAACAATGATCCATAATTACACAAACTGCACATCTGCACTTCAATCAACTGGTATTCCCAAGCAGTCACCAATCTAGATAACGACCAGGTCCATAAATGGGGGAGAAGAGGTAGGGTGATGCCTTTCTGATGAGTATTTATGTATAAGTAAATATAATGAACCTGACTGGAATTGGAACCTAGCTCTCTGATTTCCAATTTGCAACCATGATCCATAATTACACAACCTGCACATCTGCACTTCAATCAACTGGTATTCCCAAGCAGTCAGCAATCTAGATAACGACCAGGTCCATAAATGGGGGAGAAGAGGTAGGGTGATGCCTTTCTGATGAGTATTTGTGTATAAGTAAATATAATGAACCTGACTGGAATTGGAACCTAGCTCTCTGATTTCCAATTTGCAACCATGATCCATAATTACACAACCTGCACATCTGCACTTCATTCAACTGGTATTCCCAAGCAGTCACCAATCTAGATAACGACCAGGTCCATAAATGGGGGAGAAGAGGTAGGGTGATGCCTTTTTGATGAGTATTTGTGTATAAGTAAATATAATGAACCTGACTGGAATTGGAACCTAGCTCTCGGATTTCCAATTTGCAACCATGATCCATAATTGCATAACCTGCACATCTGCACTTCAATCAACTGGTATTCCCAAGCAGTCACCAATCTAGATAACGACCAGGTCCATAAATGGGGGAGAAGAGGTAGGGTGATGCCTTTCTGATGAGTATTTGTGTATAAGTAAATATAATGAACCTGACTGGAATTCGAACCTAGCTCTCTAATTTCCAATTTGCAACCATGATCCATAATTACACAACCTGCACATCTGCACTTCAATCAACTGGTATTCCCAAGCAGTCAGCAATCTAGATAACGACCAGGTCCATAAATGGGGGAGAAGAGGTAGGGTGATGCTTTCTGATCAGTATTTGTGTATAAGTAAATATAATGAACCTGACTGGAATTGGAACCTAGCTCTCTGATTTCCAATTTGCAACCATGATCCATAATTACACAACCTGCACATCTGCACTTCAATCAACTGGTATTCCCAAGCAGTCAGCAATCTAGATAACGACCAGGTCCATAAATGGGGGAGAAGAGGTAGGGTGATGCCTTTCTGATGAGTATTTGTGTATAAGTAAATATAATGAAACTGACTGGAATTCGAACCTAGCTCTCTGATTTCCAATTTGCAACCATGATCCATAATTACACAACCTGCACATCTGCATTTCAATCAACTGGTATTCCCAAGCAGTCACCAATCTAGATAACGACCAGGTCCATAAATGGGGGAGAAGAGGTAGGGTGATGCCTTTCTGATGAGTATTTGTGTATAAGTAAATATAACGAACCTGACTGGAATTGGAACCTAGCTCTCTGATTTCCAATTTGCAACCATGATCCATAATTACATAACCTTCCCATCTGCACTTCAATCAACTGGTATTCCCAAGCAGTCACCAATCTAGATAACGACCAGGTCCATAAATGGGGGAGAAGAGGTAGGGTGATGCTTTCTGATCAGTATTTGTGTATAAGTAAATATAACGAACCTGACTGGAATTGGAACCTAGCTCTCTGATTTCCAATTTGCAACCATGATCCATAATTACACAAACTGCACATCTGCACTTCAATCAACTGGTATTCCCAAGCAGTCACCAATCTAGATAACGACCAGGTCCATAAATGGGGGAGAAGAGGTAGGGTGATGCTTTCTGATCAGTATTTGTGTATAAGTAAATATAACGAACCTGACTGGAATTGGAACCTAGTTCTCTGATTTCCAATTTGCAACCATGATCCATAATTACACAAACTGCACATCTGCACTTCAATCAACTGGTATTCCCAAGCAGTCACCAATCTAGATAACGACCAGGTCCATAAATGGGGGAGAAGAGGTAGGGTGATGCTTTCTGATCAGTATTTGTGTATAAGTTAATATAACGAACCTGACTGGAATTGGAACCTAGCTCTCTGATTTCCAATTTGCAACCATGATCCATAATTACACAAACTGCACATCTGTACTTCAATCAACTGGTATTCCCAAGCAGTCACCAATCTAGATAACGACCAGGTCCATAAATGGGGGAGAAGAGGTAGGGTGATGCTTTCTGATCAGTATTTGTGTATAAGTAAATATAACGAACCTGACTGGAATTGGAACCTAGCTCTCTGATTTCCAATTTGCAACCATGATCCATGATCCATAATTACACAAACTGCACATCTGCACTTCAATCAACTGGTATTCCCAAGCAGTCAGCAATCTAGATAACGACCAGGTCCATAAATGGGGGAGAAGAGGTAGGGTGATGCTTTCTGATCAGTATTTGTGTATAAGTAAATATAATGAACCTGACTGGAATTGGAACCTAGCTCTCTGATTTCCAATTTGCAACCATGATCCATAATTACACAACCTGCACATCTGCACTTCAATCAACTGGTATTCCCAAGCAGTCAGCAATCTAGATAACGACCAGGTCCATAAATGGGGGAAAAGAGCTAGGGTGATGCCTTTCTGATGAGTATTTGTGTATAAGTAAATATAATGAACCTGACTGGAATTGGAACTTAGCTCCCTGATTACTAATTCCAAACCTTTATCTGTAATTACACAACCTTCATATCTGCACTTACAGCACCTGATATTCCCAAACAGTCACCAATCTAGATAACGACCAGGCTCAGCAGTGCTTAGCAGTGTTTAAACATGATATGCCTGTAAACGTAAATCCTGAAGGGGTTATAAAAAGAAAAAGAATTTAGTGTTGATTATAAAGTTTTTATTAAACAGGCAACTAATATAAGAAAAACCGTCTGAACTAAATAAAAAAAAACTGTTCTAAATAAAGAAAAAGAATATCGTATATTCTCTTGAGGAAAAATCAGAATTATTAGGTTGGTGCAAAAATAATGATGTAATAATGTCGTTTTTTGACGTATTTTTTAACGTCAAAAAACGACATTATTACGTCATTATTTTTGCACCAACCTAATAATTAAAGGAAATGTTATTTTTTTTCATCACATTTCCACCTTAAGTATTATTCATTTCCCATCATCCAATCATACACTTTTTCTATTCCTGTTTTCATTTATATCATTTATATAGCTTATATATGCGTATTTATTATTCTTCAACCCCCCCACCCCCTTTCCTTCATTCTATTCTACAGTCTTCATTTATCCTTTCCATTTAACTCTGTCTGTATTCATCCCCTTACTGCCCCCCCACCCCACACCCATACCTCGTTCAGCTTCTTTAAAAACTTTACCAACTTCTCTTCCTTGTGATGGATGCCTGTTGAAAATTACAGCTCAAAAGGTCGACTTTCTCTTCACTCTTCTGTCTGGGAGTTTGTATTCTTTGAAACTTGAGCAAATCTCTAGATCCAGCAATATTCCCTCCTTACATACATTTTAATGATAGCTGTGTATCACTTCTATCTGTTGGAGATTGTTACCAGAATGAAAGTCCCACACATAAGCTGAAAAGAGGTATGTGGAATGGAGAAATAAAATGCTTGTGTAAGGAAAATTACAGCCACATTGGGGAGTAGAGTACAGGGATAATATTTTACCAAGAAAAAACAACCAAAATTTGTTAGTAATATGTGAGAACATTCCTTTTTAATGTAATTTTTACATTATACTAAGCATTAATCAGATAAGAAGAAACTGTATAACATTTTCTACAGGTTTTATACATAAAATATATAAAATAAATATTAAATAAATACAATAAATATAATATAAAATAAAATAATATATATATATAAAATAAATATAAAATATATGTAAAATGAATATAAAATATATAATATAGTATAAATATATAATATATATAAAATAAATAATATAAAATAAAGATAATATATATATATAATAAATACAAAATATATAATATAAAATAAATATAAAATACATATAAATATGAAATATATAATATAAGATAATACATAACATATATAAAATAAATATAAAACATATACAAAATAAATATAAAATATATATAAAATAAATTTAAAATATATAATATAAAATAAATATTAAATATATATAAAATAAATTTAAAATATATAATATAATTTAAAACTCCTAAGATAGTAATTATTTATTTTTTAATTCTGAAATATTTAATGCTTAATTTTTTTTTTTTTTAAATTGCAAGAAAGATTCATTTGTTAGGTAAAATATTAAAACAGAAAGGAAATATATCCAAATAACAAGATGAAGAAAAATCATGGAACTTAATGTAGACAAAATTTATGCTCACAACATTTCTTTATTCAAATAAATTAAAATTAAAATGATTTATATCATAGTTGAAAACACATTTTTAAAATGCTTAAAATCTTTATATATGTCCAAAGTATAGCTCAAACAGAGCACTATAAAGAGGTCTGGAGAGAGGGGTCACTTATTTTTTCCTGGAAATGAAACTAAACAGAAGACTGACAGTGTCTCTTTGGCCTTAAACTACAACAATGCTACTGAATTTAGTTGTATCATTTATTTAAAATCATTACTGCCATTTATTTTAAAATTAAATTTCATCTATCTCTGTGCTTCTCAACCTGTTTTTACCTATGGACCACTTTTACTCTTACTTTCTTTTTTGGTGGACCCCCGTAATAATTCAAAAAAAAAAAAAGCTTATTTCATTTTTTTTTTTTTTGCTAATAGATAAGTTTAGGAATTGTATTATAGAAATAGTAAATGTGAATTTAGGAATATTCAGTAACAAGATTTCATAACGGAAAATTCAGTAATTTTGACGAGGTAGGAAAATTTGGAAACTGTGAAATAAAAGTCGATTGAAAATTGATTTTAGAGTGTGGATTTGATTCTGGAGTGGGGATTTGTGAGCTAATCCTCCCTCCACTATATCTTTAAATAACTGAGTCCAGATAAAACCCCACTACAGCAATACCAGGGCCATACCTGCAGAAGGGAGGCTTAGTGGACCAGTTCTCCTTCCCCAATATTTTTAAAAAAGTGTTATTAACTATGATGCTCTAGATAAAACCCCACTGCAACAATACCAGAGCCATACTTTCTGGATAGGGGGTTTAGGGGCTAATTCACCCCCTCTCCAATATTTTTAAATAAATATTTTTTAAATAAGTATTTATTTAATTATTATACTCGATTGTTTTCAAGTAAATAAAATCAATTCTTGTATCTTTTTTCAAATTATTATTTTAATAAAAAAGTAGTAAATAAGTTAAGTTTTAGATAGTTATTTCTTTTTAAAGAAACAAAAAATATATAGCCTCATTTCTGTTTAAAATACTTATGGCAGATGGTTTAGACCCACTCCCAAATCCCTTAAAACTTAAGAATAAATTTACTTTAAATATACTGATATCATATTGAGAGAGTGGGGGAAAGAAAGATGCAAATTTATGATTGTATAAGAGGAGGGGAGAAAGGAAACAGTGTGTTTCATTCCTCTCTCTATATATACATACCATCTCCTAAGCTAAGTTTAAATAACTGAAAATCATGAGGTCCAGATAAAACCTCACTACAACATTACCAGAGCCATACTTGCAGAAGTGGGGCTTAGGGGGCTAGGCCACCATCCCCAATATTTTAAAAAAAATATTATTAACTATGGGGGTCTAGATAAAACTCTACTACAACAATACCAGGGCCATACTTTCAGGATGGTGGGTTTAGGGGACTAATTTTTAAATAAATATTTTTTTAAATAAGTATTTATTTAATTACTATACTCTGTAGTTTTCAAGCAAATAAAATCAATTTATCTAAGTTAAAGTTAAGTTGCTGTATCTTATTTTCAAATTATTATTTTAATAAAAAAGTAGTAAATAAATTAAGTTTTAAATAGTTATTTCTTTTTAAAGAAACAAAAAATATATAGCCTCATTTCTATTTTAAAAATAATGGGGAGGGTGCTTAGCCTACCCTCCCACCCACCAAATCCCTGCTCCAGAACAGCTCTGAAATCTTTTTTCAATCAACTTTTATTTCATAGCTACCAAATTTTCCTATCTTGTCGAAATTAAAAAATTTTGCATCACTGAATCTCCCATTACCAAATTTTCCATTACCAAATTTTCCATTACCAAATTTTCCATTACCAAATTTTCCATTACCAAATTTTCTGTTACCAGTAAGTGTATATTCTTTATTTTGAAGTAAAACTAATTTAATGAAAATAAACTTATATTTTTAACTAAATTCTATGTAACAATTATGTACACTAGTAAAATAACTCATAATAAACCATTTTAAAATATGTGAGTAATTAATAAATTAAAAAAGTGTGGATGAGATGTCAGTTGTAATAACTGTTCTAGAGTGAAACTGCTCTATAGAACTTTAAAATATTACTGAAGATGCCCAATTTGCAATTTTTTGTGTGGACTCCAGTAATGTTACATGAACCCCTGGGGTCCATATGGATCATGGTTGAGAACCACTGATCTACCTTCTTTTATTTTCAAAACATTAACTCCTAAAACTCCTGCATCAATCTTATATGCAAAATAAATTAGATTTAATAGATTTAATTTCAGAAAATAAGTACATTTGAAAAAAGAAAATTGTGTATTTAAAATTTCCAGATTTTTATGAAATACAGATGCCCTAGCATACATCATTATTGATGTTTTTATGTTAGAAATTATATACAGTTGGATAAGAAATCTAAAAAAATAATCTTCATTTTAGAGGAGGATCAGATAAAAAAAAAAATAGAATCAGAAATCTTTCAAACATCTGAGATATCACCTCCCCTCCATATGCACACACCCCTGTCCTATGGCCAAACATTAGCTTCTACAACTTTTATATGCCTTATCTGCTGAGAAAGTCTATAGGTCTCATTCCAGAAAATATGTATAAAATGTAAAAAAATGTATTTAAAATCAAGACAATACAATTAAAAAAAAAAAAAAAAATAGAATCAGAAATCTTTCAAACATCTGAGATATCACCTCCCCTCCATATGCACACACCCCCTGTCCTACATCCAAACATTAGCTTCTACAACTTTTATATGCCTTATCTGCTGAGAAAGTCTATAGGTCTCATTCCAGAAAATATGTATAAAATGTAAAAAAATGTATTTAAAATCAAGACAATACAATTAAAAAAAAAAAATAGAATCTGGAATCTTTCAAACTTCTGACATATCACCCCACCACATGCACACTCCCCTGTCCTATGGCCAAACATTAGCTTCTACAACTTTTATATGCCTTATCTGCTGAGAAAGTCTATAGGTCTCATTCCAGAAAATATGTATAAAATGTAAAAAAATGTATTTAAAATCAAGACAATACAATTAAAAAAAAAAATAGAATCTGGAATCTTTCAAACTTCTGACATATCACCCCACCACATGCACACTCCCCTGTCCTATGGCCAAACATTAGCTTCTACAACTTTTATATGCCTTATCTGCTGAGAAAGTCTATAGGTCTCATTCCAGAAAATATGTATAAAATGTAAAAAAAATGTATTTAAAATCAAGACAATACAATTAAAAAAAAAAATAGAATCTGGAATCTTCCAAACATCTGACTGAGCAACCCACACACACACACTCCCTCCCCTACTCCAAAATATTAGCTTCTACAACTTTTATGTCTTATATACAGAAAAAGTCTACATTTCATTCCAGGAAATAAGTACAAAATGTAAAAAAATGTATGTTTACAATCAAGACAATGCAATTAAAAAAATAGTGTGGTAATAAAATAAACACATCCCATCTCTCCTATTGCTTGTAACTATCCGTCACATTGAAATAAACATTTTCAGGGCTAAAGCTGAATTAGGTCTAATAAAGCTTCATAAGTTTCTACTTGGTGTTGTTACTATATTACAATTTATTAGACTACTTCCCTTTCACAGTGATGGAACGTATACACTAAACAGACAAATTAACTACAGATCTGAATTCTCTAGAGGCTGAAAGAGAGTACCATCACTGACAAAAAACCTTTGAAAACTTCTTGGAGGAATGTTGTGACAGAGCATCAAATAAATTATGTTACTTAACAAAGTATGTATCAGCTAGCATTTATGATTATTTCTTAGATGCAAACCACATGTGAGAAAGCCAAAAAGATATTGGGCAAACTGTATAGCAGAAACAAAAACAAAATAGTCACCTGATATCTACTTGACACCAGCAGCCTTGAGAAACAATCGATGAATTTCTCTGGGAATTAAAAAAACTTAGCAAAGATTGCACCATCACTGTTGTTACAACTGAACAATACAATATATATCTAGTAAGAGATACATTCATTAATATGTTATCGTCAGTAAACATTCATCACCGTCTACTAGAAAATGAAGATCTTATCCTTCAGCAATCCTATGACCAATCAAGGATTTTAAACCTAGATCAACGTAATGCAAGATCTTTAATTCCACAAGACTACAATGACTGAAGAACCTCCTTTTGTTTCTGCCTCCTTAACTCAGGGAATTGCCAGAAACATTGGTTTGACAATATGCACTTGTTTTTTCTGTGGAGAGAGAATGCAGCGTTATTTGTTGCCCAACAAAAGATAATAACTTTTTTTCATGTGGAAAAAGGGGTGTTATAGACAAGCGTATGGTTGCAAGAAAGAAATACGACAACAGCAGAAATAGATTTACGTGGTTTATTTCAGCAGGAACGTGAGGGTTTGGGACTGCTACCTTGTGCTAAAGTTCATAAGCCAGCTTCGGATCTAGGTCGATCTCTCATAGTAGTTCACACATGTCGACAATGGTTGATGATCCCCTGCTGACAGCTGCTGACCGCTCGGCCTGACCATGATAGGTCTGTTCCCTGGTTACCTGTTGACTGCCTGTTGAACTTCTGTGTGACGGGGCATTGTCCCATTCACATCTGGCTCTCGCTCTTGTCTATTTGCCGGTAAATCAGCCGAGATATGTCTTAATTTATTTTATAACAGGGGACACTGGTCTAAAGTCTGCAAAAACAAAAAAATGAAGTGTCTCAGTTCCTTGAACATTCTCATTGGCTTCATTTAGTTGTTTATCGAAAACTACTATAAAAATCAATGGCCTCCCTTTGGACACATTGGTTGATACAGGCAACACACAAGATTTTGTTGATGCAGTTAGCATGAATTCAGACCAATGAAAAAATGTCTTCTATAAATACTTTCATAGTAATTGTTCTGATGAGCTTTCCTCTCTGGTACAGTCTTGACCTGGCATCTCGGCTTCAGTCACTTTCCCATCACCATAATGTAGCTTCTCTGTGCCTTTTCTATAAATCCTTTCATGGTAATTGTTCTGATGAGCTTTCTTCTTTGGTACAGTCTTCACCTGACATCTCGGCTTCAGTCACTTTCCCATCACCGTAATGTAGCATCTCTGTGCCTTTTCTATAAATACTTTCATGGTAATTGTTCTGATGAGCTTTCCTCTTTGGTACAGTCTTGACCTGGCATCTCGGCTTCAGTCACTTTCCCATCACCGTAATGTAGCTTCTCTATGCCTTTTCTATAAATACTTTCATGGTAATTGTTCTGATGAGCTTTCCTCTTTGGTACAGTCTTCACCTGGCATCTCGGCTTCAGTCACTTTCCCATCACCGTAATGTAGCTTCTCTCTGCCTTTTCTATAAATACTTTCATGGTAATTGTTCTGATCAGTTTTCCTCTTTAGTACTGTGATTTTATGGATTTAGGAATAGTACTAGATTGGCAGCTAGGTCTCATTATTTAACAGATGAAATGGCTAGAGTTCTATTTTAACATATTCTTCTCTGGCACATGTCATTTATGGAAATACTCTTCTAGCATCTTGCTTCCCAGTTGACTTTGATCTTCAGAAATTTAAATGCAATATCAGTTGTTATCATCCATCTTCTTAATTCTTGGTCTTTTATTTTTTTATCACTTTAATAATGTTTTTCTTATTCTTTCACACTTATTAACCCCTTGTGTCATTGTGGTTTTATTGCCTTGCTTGAGGTGAAATTATTAAATATATATATATATATATATATATATATATATATATATATATATATATATATATATATCATTAGGACTGAAAAGGGAAGGAAGGTATAGAGGACCATTGGGTTTGTGCATGTGGTTGTATTTGAAACACGAGTAGAATATTAAAAGGTCCAACTGCAAGAAAATGGCAGGACTTGAATTAAGTCCAACTGAAGACAAAGAAGACAAACAAGACCAATATATATATATATATATATATAATTATATAAAAACAAATATATGTATTAAACAAAACAATTTTACAATGGAGAATAATATTTGTGTGTCTTAACATTTGTGTCTGTTCTTTGGTGAATGTTCGTATGTACGTGTATGTGTATAATGTTTATGGTGTCTCCCACAAATGGGAAGACACAGATCTTCTAAGAGAGCTTACATTGTAGTCGCTGAAATGAAGAAATGAAAAAGAGAATGAGGCAAGAAGTCACCCAGTATTTATAATATAGGGAGAATAACCCCTAGTGACAATTTGAGAATTAAGGAGGAGCTAACTCCAACAAATGCATTTATAAGATGATGTTTTTTTCTCCTTTTTTTAACAATATCTTCTTACTCAAACTGAAATGTTTCTTTCAGGCACATATTTATTCTTTATTACTTAATATTCAAAAAAAGAACAAGATGTTATCATAACTAAAAATGTTAAAATGTTATTATAACTAAAATAAACTTTTAGTATCTCTTTTGATAATTTAATCTACTTGTAATAACTTTTGTAATCAAATAAAATAGAGATGCATAAAAAAAGTAATTTACATTTGATATTCATGATTTTATTTCTATTTCAGTTGAATAAATAAATAAAATTAAATAATTAAATAAAATTTGTTACGTTACCTCTTTTTTCTTGCTATTATCAATTAAATTTCACTAAAATTGACATGTGAAAAATGTGTAAATTTTAAAATTTAAATATTTTAAACATTTTTTAAATAACACACCTAAGTTGAAAATGTGCTGAAAATGTGTGGAATAAATACTTCAGCTTAGAAAATAATTGAAATATTTCAAAAGTGAATTAAAAGTGAATTTAACTAATTTAGGTTTGATGGTACCTTTTATTTTGTTTTCTAATAAAATCCTCTTTTATTTTATTTAATATTGTTTTACAAATTCTAATTTTTATTGGTCATGAGATTTCGCTTTTTTTGTTTTTGCTCGTGTTTTTTTGTCAATTTTCATTTAAACTATACATGTTTATTGAACAGCTTGCTTTTAAACTTAACAAATTCAAGTGCAGTACAAGATTGATAGCTTGGTACTATCATTTTACAGTTGAAATTGCTATATGTAAACTTAAGTTCTATGCTCTATTATACTTTTCACTTGTGAAACTCTCTTCTGGATTCTTGCTTTTCAGTCAATTTTGATCTTGTTGCAGGCCAGTGTATGCATTGAGAGATAAGCATGTGTCTCCTGAAATATACACAGTTAATGTGGCAGACTTGGGATGTGAGTTCATGTAAAGAAATGTAAAGAAATGATAAGAACCAATATATATGTACAAACAAATGATAATGTACATATTAACAAAACAAGGGTATACATAAATAATAGAATATTGTTGTGTGTTACTGAACAATGAATATGAATGAAGAAAACATTTAATCTAGTGAATTGTTTGTGCGTGTAGTTTGGTGTAGGAGAAAGTCCTACAGGAAATGAAGTGAAATGTGCATACGTGTGTGCATGTTCCACAGTGGGGAAAGCGTTTTCCTCATTTGACCTACATCTCACCATTCCTGAGTAAAAAAAGAGGATGACAGAGAATGTCACTGCCTATTTATAGTCCTGAGAGCATCTCTTAGTAGTGGTTTTGAAAATTAGGAGTAGGTAACATGACAAACTTCAAAAATTTAAATACAATGTCAATTGTCATCTTCTGTCTTCTTGAATCCTGTTCTTCTATTGTCCACTATCCTTAAAAATGAGTTTTCTCAGACTCTTTCACTTTCATTATGTCCTGTGTCTTAATGGCTTTATATTATCACCTTCCTTGGGGGCTGGCGGTAAATTATTAATATATATATATATATATATATATATATATATGGTAATGATCTATGAATTTTTATATAACAAGAACAATATTAGGGAAGTATATATATGACAAAGTGAAAAAAGTTTTCGGGTGACACATTTTGTCCTTTAGGATTTCATTGGACTAAATTTGTTATGCTGCTGTGACTACACATGCACATAAATGAGGGATGCTGGGAATTTTAAATTAAATTTTTTTTTTATGTAATCTAATCCAGTTTCATTTAAATTATTTATCTTTTTGGTAGGACTAAATTTGTTATGCTGCTGTGACTACACATGCACATAAATGAGGGATGCTGGGAATTTTAAATTAAATTTTTTTTTTTATGTAATCTAATCCAGTTTCATTTAAATTATTTATCTTTTTGGTTCTGTCATAAAAAGGAATAATTAAATTGTTTGTGTGCATATGTAGTCACACCAACATAACAAATTTATTCTGATAAAGTTCCAAAGGATAAAACACATCACACAAAAACTCTTTCCACTCTGTCATATATATATATATATATATATATATATATATATATATATATATATATATATATATATGACTAACGAATTTGTAAACAGTCACTATTACAGCTGATAATGCAAGACTCTACTAGCAATTGAGCTCTCTGAGTGACTGGCGTGATTATGAAAAAATAAATACACAAAAATTTGCCTTTCTTTCTGCCTGGCATTGATGTCCTAGGGGTTAAAATCTCCAACTGATACCAAATTGGTTGGGTTTGGGTCCCAGCCTGAAGCGATCAGATGTCTAGCCACACTGATGAGCTGTGATACAGCGAAACAGTCTGTCTATGGATGACTGTATATATATATATATATATATATATATATATATATATATATATATATATATAAAACTGTATATATATATATATATATATATATATATATATATATATATATACGATTTTAAGAAACTTGAATTTATATTTAATTTATAATATATATATATAAATTAAATATAAATTCAAGTTTCTTAAAATCGTATTTTTAAATTGAGAAATTTATTGGGAATATTTAATTTATTAAAATAACATACTACCTTGCATTAAATAAAAGTTGAAACTTTCATTTTATTATGATACATTAAATGAATTAAAATTACTTTATTTTTTAATAAAACTATTACTTATTCTATGAATTTTTTTATCCATGAGCTGAAGTTAGGATTTTTTTCTATTACTTTCTTTCCTACGGTCATATTTTTCATTGAAATCTTTAAAAGGTACTTTTTTTTTTTAAAAAAAAAACGAAAAACAAGACAAAATGCATTCAATATTTACATGAGAAATAAAAAAATGCTTCACTTTGATGTGAGTCCAGAAAAAAAATCTTACTTTCAGACTTACTGTAGTGTAGTTACTCTCTCTCTCTCTCAGGATTTTGTTTTTGTAAAAGATTTTTTTTGTTCAATATCACGTTAAAAGGCACATCTTTTTTATTTTAATATTTATAAAATATCATTTTTAAACCTTTACGGATTCAGAAAATAAAACAATATTTTTGTTTAAATTTAAATTAATTTTGCAATAAGTTTGAAAGTTGAATAATAACGATTTTCCCATTTTTGTATTTTATTTTATTTTTTTAAATCTTACTCTTGCATCCGTTCAGACGTAGTTGTATTACTTGACTATATAAATATGTTACTCTGACCCAATTTTCAGGAATGTGTTACTTAGACAATTGTATCTCGCTGACTAGAATAAAACATCATAGAAAATAAGTTACAAAAAAACAGTCACAATTTTGGCTAGAAAATGTATTCTTCTAGCCAAATTTAGGATTTTTGCCTATGACTGTTTTGAAAATAGTCATAGGAATCATATTACATTTGATTTATAGCAATAAATAATTTTTGTAATAATAATAAAGTAATATTTTAATAATGTTGACAATAAAAGATGCATTCAATTTATAATAATACAATAATAAATTTTTGCAATATTAATGATATTTTAAGAAAGTAGAAGGTAATGGTAAAAGTCATTTTTAATTTGAAGTAATAAAATAAATAATAGTTTAAGATATTTTTCAAATTACAGTCTGTCATTTCCACACTGACAACACAATACATTTGTAAAAAAAAAAAAAATCACATTTTATTCAATCTCTTAAGACAAAAATAATAAACCAAACACATTTATATCAATCATTTATTGACAATAATAATGATAATATTAACTCTGTAAGGATTCTCAGAAAAGTTACTGTGTTATGAAGAGTCTTGTTGATACCAAATCCATGACTTATGTCAGAGGTTATCCCCAGATGAGGCTCTGCCAAAGGGCAGTCTCATTTTGGGAAATTGACTTTGTTTTTAAGTGGTCTATAGGGAATTTTTGCTCAAGCCTACAGACTCGGATACCCCACTTTAAACTCGGCCTTGTGCCACATCTTGCTGCGTGGGGAAGTGGGTAAAATTTTCCATGGCAAAATCCAAGTGGACAAAACTCAATGAACCAGCCTCTTATCCCAGTTTTCAGCAATCCCAGTTTCAACAAATTTAACATTTGAGAATTCAAGGAACTTTTAATTCAGATTTTAATGTCAAAGTGAGACATTAATAATAATATTCAATAAATATGTACAATTATATGTACAAGAAAGATTGATAGTGTGGTCCGAAAGTCTTCTCTTCCAAATTATAGGAGTTCATGTCAGGTATCTGAAATCGAAAATTATATTATGTAGGGGGTGAAAAGATTTTCAAACCACCCTGTACTTTACAAGTTCATGTGTCTGCTTCATTTGCAATTCATTGTAAGTTGATTCCACCCCTAAAAACATTTTCTAACAATGCTGTAGACATATCTTTGATATATTTCATCTTTAGTATCCTATAAGACCCAACTTTATTTAAAGGAAGCCATAAATGGGCTTTTCTAAGGTTTGTAACAAAATGTAAACAAACTATCTGGATTGTATATGAAGATAGATTATGCCAAATTAAGGACTTAAATAAATTTTTTATTTCTTGACATTGGAGTGTATATATTGGTTATTGTATCCCTGGGTTTTTGTCTGCTGTGTTTTTGCCCACTGGTCTTCTGGGATTTTGTCCTGTTACCATTGACATCATGCTTCAAGATCAGAATTTAAATTGACTATGTCAATGTGCAGCAGCAGCAGCAACAACAACAACAACAACAACAAAAAATAAAAATAAAAAATAATAATAATAATAATAATAATAATAATAATAAAAAATGCTTGTGTAATACTTTCATGAAAGCAAGTACTATTATATAGTCTGAAATGTCTTTGATTAATGATATTAGTAATAATAATAATCTCCCAGTAGATGAACAGGGTGCCCATCCCTCAAACTTCTATACAAATAATTGAATCTTCAGGTCCCCAAAACCAGATTAATCCCAACGATGGCTCTGTGAATTCTCCAACTAGATCAACAATCATTCATTTAAAGAAAGAAAAGGTAAAATGGTCTCGTGAGGAGTACAAACTTGTTATGACTGCATTCTATGAAGCGTTGCACAAACCTCAGAAAAACATCACTCACCAAACATATAACATTTGGCGAGAAAAGGTTGGACAAGCAATTAGAAATTACATTGATGAATATAAACTAGCCATTGTAAGAAGGTACATCATGAGAAATAACCGATTGAAAGATGCTGAAATTAAAGAAATAAAAAAAATAACTTCAACCAGAATAGGTGAAACCAAACAACATGAAAGGGAACTACAGATGTATATAAAAGGCACTAAGATCAAATAAACCATAGATCATAATGAAGAAACTGAGATATATACCAATTACTGTGAAGATAATGCTGAAAGTTTAGAAGAGTTGGAAAGGTGTGATCTTAGTTGCTCACAAACCTGCAATAAAATGAGTCTAAAACACATTGAACCAAATTATTTTATAGAAAATGGGAATATTATATAAGAAGACAAAGAAGAAATAATGAAACATATAAATTAGATACAAAATATTGAAATATGGGAACGAGAACGAGTCCCCAAATTAAAACCAACACAGCAGAAACTCAAAACTATTAAACTCTACAATGTAGCACTCAAATTAATTGTGGATGAAGTAGGCATACTCACATATAAGTCTCAATGTAGCAATATATACATCAGCAATAGTAGCATTTAAAAAATTAAGCATCAAAGTAAAAAAAGGCAGTCTCACGGACATCAAGATTCACCTTGGAAAAGAAAAATAGAGAAAGAAATTGAACAACTTAGAAGTGAATTATGGGTACTCAATGAAATGACAAGGGGGTGGGGCAAATGTAATGATTAGAAAAGGCATAAGAGTCAAAAGAAAATACAAAATTATGAATAAAAATGAAGTCCTATCAGCTAAAGAAAAAATGAGGCAAAATATACAAATGAATGCTTAAAGAATCAGATGTTATGTAAAAAGATCGAGATTCTACAACCAGAACAAAATCTTTCAAACTGATATGAAAAAATTTTACAGGGAAATAGGCAAGCAAAAAAATTGAAGTGACAACCACACCAACAATGGGAGAGGTTATATAATTCTGGAAAAAAATATGGGCTTGCTCTAAAGAACATAACAAAGAAGAAGATTGGATTACGCAAAAGGAAGAACTGACGAAAAATAAACCTGAACAAGAATGGGTGTGAATCGCAAAAGGGGATGTTGAATGTGCACCAAAAAAAGCTCACAACATAAAATTTCCAGAAATAGATAAAGATCCTAACTTCTGGTCTATTATCTAAATACAACACAAAAAAAAAAAAAAAAACTAGTGAAAGAACCTCAGGAAATGGTCAATGATCCTACTAAAATTCTGGCATGGGTAACCAAAGGAATTACCTTCATTCTACCCAAGAATAGTGACACAAATATCCCAGAAACTACAGACCAATTACATGTCTTCCCACTATTTACAAACTGTTGACAACTATTCTGACAAAATAGATATATTCCTTCCCAGAAAAAAATGTCATGCTACCTTTTGAACAAAAAGGGTGCAAACATGGCACTTATGGATGTAATGACCAATAATAGGATGATCTTAGAAAATGCTTCTATACAAAGAAAAATCTCAGTACTGCCTAGATAGTTTACTATAAGGTATTCAATAATGTACCCCATTCCTGGACTTTAAAAGTTTTAAATATATACAAGATAAAACCAGTCATCATCAATTTCATCAAAGTCAGTATGGAAAACTACACTTCAACTCAATCATATAAATGAAGCCTATAAGTCTGGTGAAATAAACATCAACAGAGGAATATTTCAAAGTGACTCTTTTTCTCCCTTACTATATTGTATATCCCTAATAACATTAACCAGGAAAGTTAACAGGATGGAATATGGCTATATCTCAAAAGAAAATAAGCCATTTTACATGGATGAAATAAATTTATATGCTAGGAATGACAGTGAAAGAAATAGTGTGAAAAGAGTCCAATAGGAAGATGCAATGATATTAAGAACTCATTACCATTTGTTGACTGTAGTCATGATCATCAAAGTCAGTATGGAAAACTACACTTCAACTCAATCATATAAATGAAGCCTATAAGTCTGGTGAAATAAACATCAACAGAGGAATATTTCAAGTTGACTCTTTTTCTCCCTTACTATTTTGTATATCCCTAATAACATTAACCAGGAAACTTAACAGCATGGAATATGGCTATATCTCAAAAAAAAAACAAAAACATTTTACATGGATGAAATAAAGTTGTATGCTAGGTATGACAGTGAAAGAAATAGTGTGAAAAGTGTCCAATAGGAAGAAGCAACTGATATTAAGAACTCATTACCATTTGTTGTCTGTAGTCATGATCATCAAGCCAATGCAAATGATCCTTTCCTTAGCTATATAGTATGTGCTACACCAGGACTACATACAATTTTGAATTCAGGGTTACTTTCTCCTAGACCAGTTGTCACCCAATGCTATAGAACCCAGTCTGACCTGCTATTTACTGATAGCTAGGCAGAAAAGAGGATACATACCTTTCCCAATGGTATTATCATCTTAGTGAATGTAATGGATCTGACTGGAATTTAAACTTGGTTCTTTGATTCCTCAACCCAAGCTGTTATCCATTACCCCACCACGCCTCTATTAAGAATTGAATTCTCAGAACATAATTTTGGCCATTAATAGCCTTGCCATCCCAGTGGTTCAATATAGTTTCAACATCTTGAATTGAACTCTAAATGATATCAAAGAAACAGATTCTAAGACAAGAAAGCTTCTTTATAAGCATGATATGCATCATCCAAAGGCTGATGCAGAATGTCTATACATACCCCATAAAGAAGGTGGAAGAGTTTTTATTCAGCTAGAATTGTCATACAAAGCAACAACTATTGGCTTACTAACATACATGGAAAAAACAAAAGACTGGATGATACAATTTGTCAAATAACACGAAAACAAAATGAAAAAGAATATTCAATCATGAAAGAAGGTGGTAAATACAAACAAGATTTTCATTTGACAGATTTTGTAGAAAACCAAAACAGAATCCAAGACCCAAATGTGGCAGCAGAAATTGTGAAAAATAAAGCCAAGGACAAAGCTCTTGAACAGATGAAACAATGCTGGCATGACAAACCCCTGCATGTCCAATATCCAGAAAGATGATAAAGCCGATGTTGATAAAATTAACACTCATCAATAGTTACAAGCATCTGGACTAAAGGCTGAAATGGAAAGCTTTATTCTTGCAGCACAAAAGTAGAGCATTTTCATTAGAAACCTTCAGGACAAATAACATACATAATAGTATGGATCCAAAATGCAGGTTCTGGGACAAATATCAGGGAACCATAGTAGATCTAATCTTAGGATGTTCTGTTCTTGCACCAAATTAATATAAAAATCATCACGATAGAGTGTGGCAATACTTACACTGGACAGTGTGCAAACACTTTGGAAAAGATGTTAATAAACATTGGTATGAATATCACCCAGTACCAATTACAGAAATAGATGGGATTACACCATCTTTACAGACAGAAAGATTGAAGCAAATAGGCTGGATATAACTGTCAAAAACTGAAAAGAAAAAACATGCCTACTAATTCATATGGTTTACCCAGCAGACTGTAACATAGCAACTAAGAAATTTGAAAAACTATTGAAGTATAAAGACCTGGAAATTAAAATAAAGAAAATGTGGAAATTGAAAACAAGAATAGCACCAGTCATAGGAGGTGCACTTGAAATGATAAAAAATGGAATACAACAACACATTGAAAAGATCCCTGGAAGTCCCTGTTTAAGAGAAATACAAAACATTATTGTGATAAGTACAGCCCACACACTAAGAAGAACTTTATCCATGTAACACTAGTGATGCTATGGGGGTTAGAAAAACAAATCAGGAAATGTAGCCATAACAACACACCCCTGCTTTAGGTCTTTCCGCAGACTTGGTAGGTAGTGTGACCATAGCAGAATTCAAAATATAATAATAATGGTGATGATGATGGTGATTAGGATGATGATAATGTCAAGATTTATGACCATAATAATAATGATGATGATAATGATAATTACAGTAATAATTATATACAATACACAGGCTTCAGTGTAGAGAGAAATGGTATGAACATCAGCCAGGGGCAGTGGCAGAAAATGAATTACAAGATATTATAGGATTTGTCGGTCCAGACAGACCATGTCATTGAAGCACGAAGACCTAACCTTATTGTTATCAATAAAGAGAATAGCAAATATCAAATTATTGATTATAAAGGAACTATCAGGCATAAAACATTGTCTATTGAAAAAAAATCAGTTTAGTCATCACCTGAAAATTCCATTGTCATCGTTCTACTGAGTAAGCAAAAGCCATAATACAATATCTCCTATGTTATGCATACAATTTAGACATAGTTGGACAGATGTATTCTCACAGATATTCAAAATGAAGCAATAATAATAATAATAATAATAATAATAATAATAATAATAATAATAAATAGTAGTAATAATTTACATATATTACCTATTTATGCAAAAATTTAACACTTTTATTTTTTTTTCCACTTTTATCACCTTAGCATCACCTTCAAAAATATATGAATTTTATCCTTGTTTGTATCATCTTTGCCTTTGACATTTTATAACCATATTTTAACAGTACCAAATTATGTATCTTTAATAGAACTGTACTTTTAGATTTGTTTGAAAATCATAATGTTGTATAGGTAGAAATTTTAATACATTGCTGCATGGGTTACTGATGATTATATAGTGGATAAGTAATAAAAAAAGTGTTGGACTGAAAATAAATCTGTTAATTCTTTAGAAATTGCTTTGTACATGTTTTGGTTTTGAAACTGAGCAGATATGGACTTTCAAGAAAAATAATCTGAGGGTGGGAGTCTGCTTTCCTTAAAAAAGAAAAATAGAGTCTTGCTGAGCTATGGTGTTCTCTGTAGCCAAGTGGTAAAGCATGCTTGATCAAATGATGGTTTCTCCTACAAAGGGAAGTGCAAGTTCAATCCCTGCTGGAGAAAACATTTTCTTTATTAAGATTTATTGAATGCACAGGCAGATAGAGCTAATACATACTGTTTAAAACAAAAATAAAAATTTGAGGTTTCTCCAATATATTCTTTCTGGCAATCCTTGCAGTTGACAGAGTAAATTCCTCATTCAATTTTTTCCTTGTTGTTTTCTTTTGTTTTATATTGATTCATTTGTGACAAATTTTATGTTGAGTTCAGATAAATTCATTTCATTTGTAGTTCTGATAGATTTAGTGGTTAGAATAATATATTTTTGATTCATTGGGTTTGTCAGGAAGGATAGTTTTTCTATTATGGAATATTTTATAAGCCTTTTGTTTTGCATTATTTCACATTGAATATTAATATACGACTTACCAGATCTTGTATACAAACTAAAAAGCTCGAACATACAATAGAATTTACATATGAAATGGAAGTAAACAATACTTTACCTTTCTTAGACATCATTTACACCAAGTTGACAGGAGCCTAAAATTTGGTATCCATTGAAAATCAACTAATACAAATGACCTCATAAATTTCTATTCCCATCATAACAGCAAAATAAAATCTGGAAGGATCATTGGATTCTACTTAAGAGCACTCAGAATTTGCAGCCCTCATTATTTACACAAAGAGGAGAAATATATTGAAAATAATTTCAAGACCCTTCAATATCCTAACTATTTCATATGCAAGGGTCTCATGACTCTGCTGAATCTCTGATATGGGGCTCACCACTCAACTACATTTTAACTTTCATAAGGTAATATTCATATAAAATACAAATTTTATTATTGTAACCTAATTATGTATAATAGTGGATCATATGCAATATAGATGAACAATTCAACTACAAAAATTGAAAATAAATACAATGTATCTAAATACAAATTAGATACATGCCATAATAGATCATTCCATCTTAAATAAATCAATAATGTTTTGTAGCAATTTTTAACATCTGCTTTAGATTTTTCTAACTAAAACATTGAATAATTTAACACATTCATTATGGATAAAATATAGTGAATTTTATATAATGTTTTTTTCAAGACTTAACATGAGCAAAACAAATTCACAGATTTGGACAAAAAAAAAAGACTCCAGAATGATATTAAAATCCATAAAAAGTTTTCATCCTTTAACATTGAGTTGTACTTAGTTTAATTTGTAATGTATTTAAATGTAGGTAGAAAAAAGCAAATGTTATTAAGATTACAAGGGTTCCTCAGTCAGACTTGAGCCACATCCCAGTAGAGGGTGTTTGGCATTAGTATGTGTGCATGCTGTACACATACACACACACACACACATATATATATATATATATAAATTGCTGGCATCCCTTGATAAGTGGACACAATAATTGCTGTCAGAATGTTGTAACATTAATCAGCTTAGTCACAAATTTTATATTTGTATTAATCCTATATATATATATATATATATATATATATATATATGCATTTCATTAAAGATGGCAGATTAGGTATTATGATAAAGCTTTTTATTTAATTGTTTTGTGTTTGAACAAGTGTTTTCTTTTCTGGACAAAGAGTGTGTAGAAGCTGTGTGTATCTAGACTTATAGGGATGTTTTATTTTCCAAACATTGTCAGTACATTGTGGCTATGTTCATAGTTAATATTATTGAGTGTTGGTTTTTTTCTTTTTTTATTATTAAGGCTTCCATTATTTTTAATCTTTTTTACTTGTGGATGACATTATTATGCTTGTATTTTCTACTAGTATTTATATATGTCTTTGTCACAGGTCAACTCTGAAAAATTTTCATATATTTATATATATATATATATATATATATATATATATATATATATATATGTACATATATAGAAAAATAGGAAAGAACACGTGAGGTAAATAATCAGGAGTTTGTTAGTATTTTTGTTTTTATTTTTAAAGACAGTGCTCAATACAAAAGTAGAGCCTGTGTGTGTGTGTCATATATATATATATATATATATATATATATATATATATATATATTTATTTATATATATATATATATATATATATATATATATATATATATAAATGTATGTGTGTGTGTGTACACAGAGATGAATAGATTAGAATAAAAAAATTATATAAATATAAACAATATTTGTCGCCTTAAATTTTTCTCATCTTACTAAAAGCAAGAAATGTTTGTCTGGATATTTTGATTGTTGATGGTTTCCATATTTTTGCACCTGTGAATATTTTTTCTGCAGAAATTTCTCCTGATTTTTCTTTTGATTTCTCTAATATCTTGTAAACCATGAACAGAAAGAAGAGAAAATCAAAAAGCACAGGGATTTTAATCCCAATTAGACAAATAAATATTCTTTTTATTCTGTCCAGTAACAACACAGACTACCTTGTGTCTCATGAAATAGTGTTTATTTCCAGAAAATGTAAGGAAGCGCTTTGAAACCAAGCCTCGGATTTATACAAAACTGAATTCACATAAAAAATCTTGACAAGGAACACAAAATTTTCAAAGTTCTGATTCACACTCCTCCCGGTTTTTGTACAGGAGTAGAGGTTTATCCCTTTTTCCTGTTTAAGATTGAATTTCTGGTTCCTTTTTCATTCTCTTTCATTTATGGAATTTAAAAGGCTGGTATGTGAGTGTGTTCATATGTAAACAATTAAAGAAGATATATACAAAACCTTCGGTTGCTACTACAAACTATTTATTCCTTTTTTATATTAACTGTGGGAAACAATATCTCTTGGCCATGTCCATTTTTATTTTTCTGGTTCAGAAGTAAATAAAAGTAAGTAAGAATAACAATGGTTAAAAATACCAAGCTCAAGTCAGCTTTGTGCTGAGTTGGAACAGCCAAATTATTTACTTCATGAGTAGAGCTGCAAGGCATATCCAAATGCTCAGTGTTGGAATGTGGGCAGAGAGTTTTATTGTCAGTGGAAACAAACATTCCCCAGTAGCAACATAATTTCCATGTGATGGTACTTTTTGGATTAAGCAGAAGAAAGAAAATGAGAAAGGTAATGTTTACCTTTTTATAGACTTGATCAGAGATGTCTAACAGGGCTTAGTTAAGCCAAGTTGGATAATCATATTTCTGGTTTCTTTACTACAAGCATCATGAAAAAATGTAAAATGTATTTCTTTTTTATTATTCATTATTATTATTTGATTTATTGATTTTATTTCAGTTTCTTACACCATCTTTAATAGAACTGTACTTTTAGATCTGTTTGAAAATCATAATGTTGTATAGGTACCTCCTTGTGCCTTGTTGAATGTTAGCTAGTTTGCCAGTGGTTTAGCACACAAGTAGGCATTATCACCTTGTTTGGAAAGAAGTAATTAAAATATATATAAAGAAAGTAGCAGAGGAATTTCTGCTGCTGGCTAATCATTCACAAAAGAAGATTTCATCAAGAAATGTTAAGAAGTGCCATGTCATGGTTACATCATGGGAAAAGGGGGATATACAAGAATGTTAGTCTGTCACACATGATCATACAAAGATTAGTTGATATTGTTGCAAAAAGATGGTTTTTCCACTGATGATGCTATTATTTTAACTACCTTCTCTCCTCATCAATGTTTATTGTTAAAAAAAAAGTGATTAGAATTGTAATAAAATCTAAATATATAATGAAAGCAAATTTATACATTTTTTGTTCTTGAGATTTTACCAACAAAAATATTAAACACTATTTATTTATTAGATTATTTATTTACAAGAATAATTTTATATTTAGAACATTCTAAAAACTAATACAATTAAAAATAATGCAATGTAATATTTATCATTCACCAATTTATAAAAAAACAAATATGAAAACACATTTTATTTATTAATAAATTTATAAACATTTACTAAATTATTGAAATATATGAACCAACTCTAAGCAAATCCTTATTATTTACCATTTTATAAAGTTTGAATCAATTTGGAATTAGTCAATATTTTGTCAACCGTTCCAATAAGCAAACTAATAAATAAATCCTGATATTATTCACTCACTCAATGTAATAAAGGCAGACTAATATTTAAGCATCTATCGACCTGTTTTTTTGTATTTTTCGGTAAAAAAAATGTTCAGGATTCAGCTTTCAATATTTTTTCTCATATTTCCTTATTTTTGGCTCCTGATTATGTGATTTTTTTTGGTGGAGTTGTTATTGCAACATTCCAAGAATTTTACACTATGAAAAAAAGTTAAAATGAGTGCCATGTTTTTACAATTCACATGCTTCTGTGACACATCTCATGATGTTGCTGAATAAATCTAAATTTGATTGGTTTGGTTTGGTTTGTTTTACTGTATATCAACCTCAATAATTTATTTAATGCTGACAAGATTTTTTATTGCTGGTAATATTTTTTTTTTTTAAGTATTTCTGGTAATTTTTTTCCAAAAATGTATTACAGGTAATATTTCTTTTTTCAAAAATGTATTACAGGTAATATTTCTTTTTTCAAAAATGTATTGATAGTAATATTTTTTCCAAAAATTATTGCTGCTAATAATGTACTGCTGGTAATATTTTTTTACAAAAATGTATTGAGGTATAAAACCTATTTTTACACATTTTGACCCCAGTTTGGGGGTTAACTATTTGACCATAGCTGGGACCCTAAAAAGTGCTACCATTCCAGGTCAGGGTGGCTAAATCTAAGAAAGTGTGTCAAAGTATCAAAAATTAAATCTAGACCTTTCTTACCACTCAAACAAAAAAAGGCAAAACAGGCTTAACCTAAACATGCTTATATCAAAAAGAATTCACAATATTTTTGCTTAAGACACGCTATTTTTGGGACATATTAGCAACTTAACATCTTTTTTTTACTTAATAATCTACACTAAAAATTTTATCTTCCTAATTAGGGACACTGGATAGTGTTCTGTAACCCTTGACATCTTATCAACATGGCTGGTGTGTACTATTCCCAAACCCTGACAGGGGAGAAGCCTGATTGGGGGCTCTGGGCAGTGCTTGTGACACTCACAACCTTATCAACATTTGCTTTTTTTTCTACCTACATTTATATATATTACAAATTAAACTAAACACAACTGACTATTAAAGGATAAGAAATGGGATGTAGTAAAGTGGGGAGGCCATATCATAGATTATTCTGTATCATAGATAAACAGATAATTATTTAAATATATAATTTAATATTTAATATTAATAAGGAATTAGTGATACAAGTGTTACTAATTAACCCATAGTTGGGGGAAGAAGAGATGGATTCATACCTTTCCACTGGGTATTTGTGAATATAATGAAGACAATGAGAATTGGAACTTGGCTCTCTGATTAACAATGCCAAATCATTATCCATTACACCACTTGTACAGAGCCAGCTTGTACTACCCCAAAACCCATGACCTGGGGCTGCATGCTGGATTGTGGGCCCTGGGAAGTGCTTTGTGACTCTTGTTATCTTAACAATATTTGAATTTTTTTTTTCTACCTACATTTATATACATTTACAAATTAAACTAAACATAACTGACTATTAAAGGATGAATAATCTTTGCAGATTTTGATATCATTCTGAAGAGTTTTTTTTTCATTCACATTTGTGATTTTGTTTTGCTCATGCTAAGTCTGGAAAAAAATGTTATATAAAATTCTAAAATTGTATTTATTTTCAATTTTCTTAGCTGAATTGTTCACCTATATTACATATGATTCATTATTGTACATAATTAGATTACAATAATAAAATTTGTATTTTATATGAATATTACCTTATGAAATTTGAGATGTAGAAAAGAGTAGAGTTGATATCATATATCCTGGCGAGGTATCATAGATTTAGGGGATAACATAGATTGAGGAGGGCATGAGACCCTTGTCCCAGCCCTGGTCTAAACTAAGAAAAAATATTTATAGTTAACAGTGCCTTCTTATTTGACACTCTCAGACATTGTGCCAAATCTCTTGAACTGAACAGTAAGGATGATAGCGGTATCAGATAGTACCTAGTAGCCAGCTTATACTGTGATATTATTCTTGGACATTCATTTTTACATAAACATTTTTTGTGGAGATACTATATCAACCAGTATTTTCTAATTTAACTCCTAATTACCATTCTGTAGAGGTTAAATTTAGAAAGTCCATCATGTCAGATGCTAAGTTCATTCAATCAGAAATATGTTGACTCCTCTCAATTGTTCCATCATGCACTAGTCATTACACCTGAAAACTACAAGAAAAATTTGTCCTTTCTCAACCTATTGATCCAATTTTATGAATGTGCATCTTCTTCCTGAATACAGAAGGTGATTATCTCCCTTTAGTGGAGATAAGTCACATTGGTCACATGACAACTGCTTAGTGACGTCGCTTCATATGGTGATGAACATGGCTAGTCATTCAATAAGCTTATTGGTGTCATGACACATGTTTGTCTTCCCTGCCTGGGCTTCTGCCTGGGACAACCGACTGCTACAACTTACAAATCCATAATGCTGTTTCCTTATGGAAATAAAACTTTTCCCTAATATAGAAAGAAAATCCAACTTAGATTCTCAATTTTGGAAAACCAAAGATTCACTGTTTCCCATTTGTGGAATATGTCCTTGGCTGGGACACAATAGATGAATCTGGCTCATTTGAATATAGAATCCTAAACATGATACAAGAGATACAAGATACAAGAGTATCTCCATATTATATACAGGATCATTCTGTCAGATGTCCAGAAATTGATGTCGCTTTCTTTCAGCAATACGTCTAGTCTCACCGAAGCCTAGAAGAGCAGTGGTCCCCCATGTCCACTCACCTGGTTTTTAACAGGTAGTGTTGTTCTCTTATGCAAATAAACCTGCTGCATAAAAATGGCAGTAGGTGTATGCATGCGCGACCAACTCTCAGAGAATGGTTCGACACACGAGGCAGCGTCTATTACACATTCCTTTTTGTTTCTCCTTACATTCTGCTTTGCTGTGTAGATATATATGACTTCAGTGCTTTTGACTTAAAGATTATATACCATTAAGTTATTACAAAAGCTGAAAAAAAGAGGTAATACTGATTTTGATGCTGCAGGTTTGCTATACCAGTTCTGTAAAATCCCTTTTTGAATAACTGACAGTGTAATCAGTGTTATACTTTGCTTCAAATTAGATCTCTTTCTCATTAACTCCACATGTTGGCCAGATCTGAATGCTAAAAATAAGCAAAAATAAAATGTTCCTCCCTGTGCAGGAGAGCTCCAAGTATGTCATCTGGCCTAAAAAAAAATTCCCTAAAAAAATATAAAATACAATATAAAAGAAGTGAATCTGAAATGTTTCCACCAAAGAAAAAACAACGTGTAAAACAAACCCAAAGTCCTGATCCACTACATTTGCTTTTAAGAACATTGCTCATAACACTGCAACAGGGCTGCAGTGAATGAACAAACTGTCAATGTCACCATCAGTGACCTCAGTCAACTGACCTGACGCACACATCAGCTCCAGGCCCTACTAACTTTACCTTTTCTCCAAGTTGCTTCTCTTGCCCACAAAGAGATATTCTACTCACATCCATTGTATCAGCAATACAAAGAACTTTATATTAGCAATTTTTTTTTTTTTTTGCTTCACTGGTGGTACTTGTGCCATTTGTTCTTCTATGAAGCAAAAATGTCTCCACTGTGTGAATGCATTAATAACAACAGTGGACATTATCAAGCTAAGCAGAATAAGAATCTGATGAGGTTTATGGATACAGCAGATAAATAAAATCTAACATTGAACAAAAACAGGTGTCATTATTTGCTCACCTTAATAAACCTATTCAGCTTCTTGATAAATAAAGTTATGGTGAAACCTGATCCAGAACAGCTATTACTAGACTAACCTATCCCCTGAGACCTATTTTTTTCCACATGCAGTAGGGATAATATGTAATTATTTTTGGTGGAGCTCAAAGCACTTTGAGAAACTTTACCCTCAGAAGAGAGGTTTAATGTTTTCATATAAAAACAGAACAAGTGGGAACATTTCTGTATCTGAAGAATAGAAACTGCTCTGGTTGCTATAGGCTCATATCTTTGTCTACAGACTGAAAAAGATAATTGTTTCATTCTGTCGCTCTAGGTGATCAATCTGTGCCATTATTCTAAAGCACTCTTCTATCAAGAAAGGTGCATTTGCAAGTGATTAAGCTCTTCAAAAATAGCACTACTTATTGATTGGGAAACATTTCAGACCTGTTACAGGTGACAAGGTTTTCTTTTTCGCATTCAACACATGAAGCAAGAACAACATAAAGAATGAAAAAATTTAAGTGGAACCTCAGCCTATCTTTCTTTTGTTATAACACAATATATTGTTCAGAATGCTGCTGCTGATACTCGGATATTTTCTTCTCTGCTACTAGTAAAAAAGGCTATCTCAACTTGAGTCTCATAGTAATTACCTTAATGTTACATTTTATAAGAAGTAAGAATGTGCATTATTTGCTGTTGCTGATATTTAATCAGTGATCAAATTCTTACATTATTCTAAAATTAAACATTTGATTTGCAAAGGAAAAACTTCAACAAGAAAGCAAGCCTTTTAAAAAGTTAAATTAAAGTATATATATGTTTTATTTCTTTTAATCACTTCATGTTAACAATGGTTGATAAACATTTCCATTTTTTATTTGTTTTCTCTTGTACAGATATTTTTGCAGCAATACATCATTTTCATTTAATGGAATTCAAAAATTTTTAAAAGAAATGATTCAACATATAGAGGAAATTTATATACAAAATTATATTTTTTTAATCACTTTACTCCAAGCAAGGTAATAATGCCACAAATATGCAAAGAGGATGCTGAAAGTGATATAGAATAAAAAGATTTTAGAAGGTATCAGTAACTCAATCCTGAAAAAAAAAATAGAAAAATGAATAGAATATCTAGATGAATTTTATATACAGAATGACATATATAATGAAGCTGATTGCTATTGGAATGAATAGGTACTATAGGCTAGTAATGGATGAGGTTGCTGTTGTTTAAGATTAGTACGGTGTGGAGTTATGACTCATTGCTAAAGACGATGATGTAAATGAATTCAACATTTTTGTAAGTTATGAATTCAGCATGTGTAGGAATTACAGTGTAACCCGGATATAAGAGAGTTGGATAATGAGTCTCTTATATCCGGGTTTCTCCTATATCCGGGTTTAGTTTATTTTGTTTGGGTAAGTATGACTCTAATTTGGGCCCAGAGAAAATCTCTCTTATATCCGGGTTTCTCTTATACCGGGGTCTCTTATATCCGGGTTACACTGTATATATATATATATATATATTTAGATAAAAAGTAACATAATTCAAGAAGAAAGACAATGTACTGATAAAGGTACATTTATGGATTGTGTGTGTGTGTGTGTGTGCGTGTGTGTGCGCGTGCTACATGTGGCTGGGTTTGAAGTTTATCCTTTGGCTACATGAGAGATTAAATTTCCAATACATGTGACATGTCCTGTACTTGCTGCATTCTATATTCAAAAAGAGAAAGAGAAAGTTTTAAGTCCTTCCTTTTATCATCCTGAATATAACACTACCTAGTAGGCATTTTAGCAGATAAGGTAATCATTAATCATGATAATTAGGTAATCATTGTAATCAGGTAATTAAGGTAATCATTTTAGCAGATATGGTAACCCTTACAATATAGTGAAATTATTAAAATGGACAATTTTACAATTTGTGTCACAAAAATAAATGTGAATTTATTCAGTTTGATTAGGTTATAATGTTTAAAATAATTATTTAGAAAGAGTAGTGATATGTAAGTCATAAGATAGTTTGCTAATTGAACATAGCAATTAACAAAATGTAGTATCCTGTATAAATATAACTTAAATGTATATTTTAGTTTATATTAAAGGTTAAGTATCCTTTATCCAAAATTCCCAAATCCAAAAACCTCTAAAATCTGAAAGTTTTTCAGCAAATGACATGACTTCTCAAAAGTGGAAAATTTCAGAAAATACTGGGAAAATTCCTAAGTGATGTGCAGCTGTTGTAAGTGACTTCATCTGCCCTGGGTGGGGGCTTCCCAGCCTAGCTATGTAGCTTACATTGGCGCCAGGTTTTTGTTAGTAAATATCACAACACCACCTTCGTTTGTGAATTACTTACCAGGTGTTTCATGAGCAGTAAAGATATTTACATAGTTCTTGTGATCATTTTTTGTACACATACAAAAGCACAAAACATTATTTTTATGTGAAATCTTAATTTCACCAGTTAAAAATCTGTGTGAACATTACATGACTAGTATCATTACCTGTATCTGTATAGTCACAAAATTTATTAAATTTTATATAAAACTGCCTTCAGCTTCAGTAAAAATGGCACCAGTTTTTTGTTTGTGATCATCACAGCAACAACTTTGTAGATTACTTACCAGGTGTTTCATGCTCAATAAAGATATTATTCAAAATGTCAAAATGTCCTGCATTTATATATTTTTTGTAAGTAGTGATCATGTACTTTTTGTACACATACAGAAAGTACAAAACATTATTTTTATATGAAATCTTAATTTCATCAATTAAAAATTTGTGTGAGCATTACATGACTAGCATCATTACCTGTATCTGTACACAAAATTTATTAAAATTTTATATAAAACTACCTTCAGCCTTGTGGAACTGTAAAAATAAGCTGTTTTATGAAATGTAAAGGGATATAATGTTTATACTTGGGTTATGGAACCTAAACTGCCTCATTTTATAGATGCTATATATAAATCAAATAGATGTTTACACTATTTACATTGTTTGGACTACTGTCTTCATCTTAATTCAAATATTTACAATGTTTTGGCTATTGTTTGTGTTGTGGCCTTGTTAGGGGCCAGAAATAAAGACACAAAGAGAAGAATTGAGTTAAACGAATATATTAACGGAAACAGTAATACAAACATGCAAATGAGAGTGTTACAGCAAAAATATAGTGATCACATTCTTTTGTACATGCACAGAAAGTACAAAACATTATTTTTATGTGAAATCTTAATTTCACCAATTAAAAATCTGTGTGAACATTAGATGACTAGCATGATTACCTGTGTCTATATGTACACAAAATTAATTAAATTTTATATAAAACTACCTTCAGGGTTTATGTTATTTATATAAAACTGCCTTCAGAATATATACATAAGCTGTGTTATAAAATGTAAAAGGATTCTCAAGATGCTATATGCAAATTAAATAGCCTGTATTTAGGAAAGTTGGCTTCCTATGCCATGCCAGGAAAGTTTTCTCCCCGGAATCGATCCTTCAAATCTACAAATCAACCATTCACCCTTGCATGGAGTATTGCTGCCATATATGGTCTGGAGCCCCTTCTCTTTGCCTCGGGGTTCTTGATAAGATCCAGAGAAGGATAAGCAATATAAGTGGCCCTGATCTGGCATCTCATCTGCAGTCACTCTCTCACAGACATGCCATCGTCTCTCTCTGTCTTTTTTACAAATACTTTCATGGTAATTGCTCCGATGAGCTGCTTTTGCTGGTTCCCAGACTTCGCAAATCCAAGTGTCATCCCGCTCTCACCCTTTCACTGTTGAAACTGTTAAATGTAGCCACCTCTTCTACTCCAATAGCTTCAAATCTCGCACTTCTCACCTGTGGAACTCCCTTCCCTATTCCTGTTACCCTGCAAGCTATAATCTCCAGCTATTCAAATGTAATGTCAATCGACATCTCCAGTTGCCTTGATCTATCCACTATCCTTCTCCTCATCCTTTCCTCTATCGTTCCTATCTGCTCTCGCTCCAAATCCTCTATAACCCCTTGCGTGCTAGTGGCTTCCTGCCTTGCTAGGGATGAAATGCTTAAAAAAAAAAAAAAATTCCAAAATGTGAAAACCAAAGCACTTCTAGTCTCAAGAATTTTTGCTAAAGTATTCTCAACCTATACTAAGAATTAGGTTGACTAAAATAGTAGATAAATTATCTTTTCAAAGTTAAAAATGTTTGCCTGTTAAAATTACTTTGCAAATGAAACAATGAAAGAAAGGAAAACTCTTTTGGCAATGGTAATTGTAATGGTAATGATAATTACAATGTAATCATTGAAGGGTAATGGTAATATTATAAAGAAAAGTTCATATTGAAACACCAATTCATGTACAATCACTGAAGTTAAGCAATGTTGAGTCTGGTTGGTAACTAGATCAGTGACCACTTGGAAATACAATGTGCCTTAAGCTTGGATGTGCAGGTAGTAATGGATAATGGATTGGAATTGGTAATCAGAAAGTTGAGTTCCAATTTTGTTATATTCACTTACCATCATTGGAAAAAGGTATGAATCCATGTCTTCTCCCACCCAGACAAGTATCACTAAACCATTATTATCTCAAAAACAAAATTCTTAAAATCTAGAAATAATACGTTGTTTTAAATAACCTGTAAAAAGTTAATAACATAGTAATCATGAACTCAATCCCTAGGCAGAATAGTATAGACTTAGACCCAATGGAAATGGGGTGAGCAATAAGTGAGCAGTACTAAATAAGAAGAAGACTAGATATCCCTATTGCACTGTGATTGCAATAAGCACAATGATGATGAGGACATTAGTCTGAATAGAAAATAGTGATAACATAGTAAGTGTGTATATATGTATATTGTGTATTCAGGCTGTAGGAACTCATTTAAACAAGTTTAATTTCATTCTGATAAGATGTCTGTATAAATTTTATTGTATTTTTCCAAGTTGTTGCATACTTAGATGAAAACTCTTGTACATTCTACATTCTAACTGAGCAAAAATCTATTTCTTCTTTTTGTACTCTTGGAGTAGCCTGGAATCTATTAGCCGAGGCTAATAGACTACAGGGAAACGGGGCATGCAATAACTGAGGAATACTAAATAAGAACAAGACTAGATATCCCTAAAGATGGAGAGTGGAAGAAGAACAATCTACATGTGCAGATTAAATAAAGGGTTCAGTTCAAACTTCCCTGAAGCTTACCTGGATTGAATGATACATGAAGAAGGTTGGAGAGCACAATAGGCAAAGCACTATGATAATAAGGACATTAGTCTTAATATAAATAATGATAACATTGTAATTGTAAACTGAATCCCTAGGCAGGAGAGTATAGACTTAAACCCAGTGGAAACATGGTTACCAATAAATGAGCAGGTTGCAGGGCACAATGGGCAAAGCACTGGGATGATAACAATAAAGATAAGTATATTGGTCTTAATATAAATAATAACATAGTAATTGTAAACTCAATCCCTAGGCAGGATAGTATAGACTTAAACCCAGTGGGAACAGGGTGAGAAATCAATGAGCAGGTTGCAGGGCACAATGGACAAAGCACTGGGATGATAACAATAATGATAAGGATATTAGTCTTAATATAAATAATAACATAGTAATTGTAAAGTCAATCACTAGGCAGGATAGTATAGACTTAAACACAGTGGAAACATGGTTACCAATATATGAGCAGGTTGCAGGGCACAATGGACAAAGCACTGGGATGATAACAATAAAGAGAAGGATATTAGTCTTAATATAAATAATAAGATAGAAATTGTACAGTCAATCCCTAGGCAGGATAGTATAGACTTAAACCCAATGGGAACAGGGTGAGCAATAAATAAGCTAGTTGCAGGGCACAATGGACAAAGCACTGGGATGATAACAATAAAGATAAGGATATTAGTCTTAATATAAATAATAACATAGAAATTGTAAAGTCAATCCCTAGGCAGGATAGTATAGACTTAAACCCAGTGGAATCCGGGTGAGCAACAAATGAGCAGGTTGCAGGGCACAATAGACAAAGCACTGGGATGATAACGATAAAGATAAGGATATTAGTCTTAATATAAATAATAACATAGTAATTGTAAAATCAATCTCTAGGCAGGATAGTATAGACTTAAACCCAGTGGAAACAGGGTGAGCAATAAATGAGCAGGTTGCAGGTCACAATGGACAAAGCACTGGGATGATAACAATAAAGATAAGGATATTAGTCTTAATATGAATAATAACATGGTAATTGTAAAGTCAATCCCTAGGCAGGATCGAATAGACTTAAACCCAATGGGAAAAGGGTGAGCAATAAATGAGCAGGTTGCAGGGCACAATGGAAAATGCACTGGGATGATAACAATAAAGATAAGGATATTAGTCTTAATATAAATAATAACATAGTAATTGTAAAGTCAATCCCTAGGCAGGATAGTATAGACTTAAACCCAGTGGATACAGGTTGAGCAATAAATGTGTAGGTTGCATGGTACAATGGACAAAGCACTGGGATGATAACAATAAAGAGAATGATATTAGTGTTATTATAAATAATAACAGAGTAATTGTAAAGTCAATCGCTAGGCAGGATAGAATAGCCTTAAACCCAGTGGGAACAGGGTGAGTAATAAATGAGACGGTTGCAGGGCACAATGGACAAAACACTGGGATGATAACAATAAAGATAAGGATATTAGTCTTAATATAAATAATAACATAGTAATTGTAAAGTCAATCCCTAGGCAGGATAGTATAGACTTAAACCCAATGGGAACATGGTGAGCAATAAATGTGCAGGTTACAGGGCACAATGGACAAAGCACTGGAATGAATACAATAAAGATAAGGATATTAGTCTTAATATAAATAATAACATAGTAATTGTAAAGTCAATCCCTAGGCATGATAGTATAGACTTAAACCCAGTGGAAACATGGTTACCAATAAATGAGCAGGTTGCAGGGCACAATGGACAAAGCACTGGGATGATAACAATAAAGATAAGGATATTAGTCTTAATATAAATAATAACATAGTAATTGTAAAGTCAATCCCTAGGCAGGATGGTATAGACTTAAACCCATTGGGAACAGGGTGAGCAATAAATGAGCAGGTTGCAGGGCACAATGGACAAAGCACTGAGATGATAACAATAAAGATAAGGATATTAGTCTTAATATAAATAATGACATAGTAATTGTAAAGTCAATCCCTAGGCAGGATAGAATAGCCTTAAACACAATGGGAACAGAGTGAGCAATAAATAAGCAGGTTGCAGGGGAAAATGGACAAAGCACTGGGATGATAACAATAAAGATAAGGATATTAGTCTTAATATAAATAATAACATATTAATTGAAAAGTCAATCCCTAGGCAGGGTAGTAGACTTAAACCCAGTGGAAACAGGGTGAGCAATAAATGAGCAGGTTGCAGGGCACAATGGACAAAGCACTGCGATGATAACAATAAAGATAAGGATATTAGACTTAATATGAATAATAACATAGTAATTGTAAAGTCAATCCCTAGGCAGGATAGTATAGACTTAAACCCAGTGGAAACAGGTTGAGCAATAAATGAGCATGTTGCAGGGCACAATGGACAAAGCACTGGGATGATAACAATAAAGATAAGGATATTAGTCTTATTATAAATAATAACATAGTAATTGTAAAGTCAATCCCTAGGCAGGATAGTATAGACTTAAACCCAGTGGATACAGGTTGAGCAATAAATGAGTAGGTTGCATGGCACAATGGACAAAGCACTGGGATGATAACAATAAAGAGAAGGATATTAGTCTTATTATAAATAATAACATAGTAATTGTAAAGTCAATCCCTAGGCAGGATAGAATAGCCTTAAACCCAGTGGGAACAGGGTGAGTAATAAATGAGACGGTTGCAGGGCACAATGGACAAAACACTGGGATGATAACAAAAAAGATAAGGATATTAGTCTTATTATAAATAATAACATAGTAATTGTAAACTCAATTCCTAGGCAGGATAGTATAGACTTAAACCCAGTGGAAACAGGTTGAGCAATAAATGAGCAGGTTGCAGGGCACAATGGACAAAACACTGGGATGATAACAATAAAGATAAGGATATTAGTCTTAATATAAATAATAACATAGTAATTGTAAAGTCAATCCCTATGCAGGATAGTATAGACTTAAACCCAATGGGAACATGGTGAACAATAAATGTGCAGGTTACAGGGCACAATGGACAAAGCACTGGAATGAATACAATAAAGATAAGGATATTAGTCTTAATATAAATAATAACATAGTAATTGTAAAGTCAATCCCTAGGCATGATAGTATAGACTTAAACCCAGTGGAAACATGGTTACCAATAAATGAGCAGGTTGCAGGACACAATGGACAAAGCACTGGGATGATAACAATAAAGATAAGGATATTAGTCTTAATATAAATAATAACATAGTAATTGTAAAGTCAATCCTTAGGCAGGATAGTATAGACTTAAACCCAGAGGAAACAGGGCGAGCAATAAATGAGCAGGTTGCAGGTCACAATGGACAAAGCACTGGGATGATAACAATAAAGAGAAGGATATTAGTCTTAATATAAATAATAACATAGTAATTGTAAAGTCAATCCCTAGGCAGGATAGTATAAACTTAAACCCAATGGGAACAGGGTGAACAATAAATGAGCAGGTTGCAGGGCACAATGGACAAAGCACTGAGATGATAACAATAAAGATAAGGATATTAGTCTTAATATAAATAATAACATAGTAATTGTACAGTCAATCCCTAGGCAGGATAGAATAGACTACAAACACAGTGGGAACAGGTTGAGCAATAAATGAGCAGGTTGCATGGCTTAATCGACAAAGCACTGGGATGATAATAATAAAGATAAGGATATTAGTCTTAATATAAATAATAACATAGTCAATTCCTAGGCAGGATAGTATAGACTTAAACCCAGTGGAAACATGGTTAGCAATAAATGAGCAGGTTGCAGGGCACAATGGACAAAGCACTGGGATGATAACAATAAAGATAAGGATATTAGTCTTAATATAAATAATAACATAGTAATTGTAAAGTCAATCCCTAGGCAGGATAGTATAGACTTAAACCGAGAGGAAACAGGGCAAGCAATAAATGAGCAGGTTGCAGGTCACAATGGACAAAGCACTGGGATGATAACAATAAAGAGAAGGATATTAGTCTTAATATAAATAATAACATAGTAATTGTAAAGTCAATCCCTAGGCAGGATAGTATAAACTTAAACCCAATGGGAACAGGGTGAACAATAAATGAGCAGGTTGCAGGGCACAATGGACAAAGCACTGAGATGATAACAATAAAGATAAGGATATTAGTCTTAATATAAATAATAACATAGTAATTGTACAGTCAATCCCTAGGCAGGATAGAATAGACTTCAACCCAGTGGGAACAGGGTGAGCAATAAATGAGCAGGTTGCATGGCTTAATCGACAAAGCACTGGGATGATAATAATAAAGATAAGGATATTAGTCTTAATATAAATAATAACATAATCAATTCCTAGGCAGGATAGTATAGACTTAAACCCAGTGGAAACAGTGTCAGCAACAAATGAGCAGGTTGCAGGGCACAATGGACAAAACACTGGGATGATAACAATAAAGATAAGGATATTAGTCTTAATATGAATAATAACATAGTAATTGTAAAGTCAATCCCTAGGCAGGATAGAATAGACTTAAACCAAGTGGGAACAGGGTGAGCAATAAATGAGCAGGTTGCAGGGCACAATGGAAAATGCACTAGGATGATAACAATAAAGATAAGGATATTAGTCTTAATATAAATAATAACATAGTAATTGTAAAGTCAATCCCTAGGCAGGATAGTATAGACTTAAACCCAATGGGAACAGGGTGAGCAATAAATGAGCAGGTTGCAGGGCACAATGGACAAAGCACTGGAATGATAACAATAAAGATAAGGATATTAGTCTTAATATAAATAATAACATAGTAATTGTAAAGTCAATCCCTAGGCAGGATAGTATAGACATAGACCCAGTGGAAATGGGCTGAGCAATAAATGAGCAGGTTGCAGGGCACAATGGACAAAACACTGGGTTGAAACAATAAAGATAAGGATATTAGTCTTAATATAAATAATAACATAGTAATTGTAAAGTCAATACCTAGGCAGGATGGTATAGACTTAAACCCATTGGGAACAGGGTGAGAATAAATGAGCAGGTTGCAGGGAACAATGGACAAGCACTGAGATGATAACAATAAAGATAAGGATATTAGTCTTAATATAAATAATGACATAGTAATTGTAAAGTCAATCCCTAGGCAGGATAGAATAACCTTAAACACAATGGGAAAAGAGTGAGCAATAAATGAGCAGGTTGCAGGGGAAAATGGACAAAGCACTGGGATGATAACAATAAAGATAAGGATATTAGTCTTAATAAAAATAATAACATATTAATTGTAAAGTCAATCCCTAGGCAGGATAGTATAGACTTAAACCCAATGGGAACAGGGTGAGCAATAAATGAGCAGGTTGCAGGGCACAATGGACAAAGCACTGGAATGATAACAATAAAGATAAGGATATTAGTCTTAACATAAATAATAAGATAGTAATTGTAAAATCAATCCCTAGGCAGGATATTATAGACTTAAACCCAGTGGAAATAGGGTGAGCAATAAATGAGCAGGTTGCAGGGCACAATGGACAAAGCAATGAGATGATAACAATAAAGATAAGGATATTAGTCTTAATATAAATAATGACATAGTAATTGTAAAGTCAATCCCTAGGCAGGATAGAATAGCCTTAAACACAATGGGAACAGGGTGAGCAAGTAAATGAGCAGGTTGCAGGGGAAAATGGACAAAGCACTGGGATGATAACAATAAAGATAAGGATATTAGTCTTATTATAAATAATAACATAGTAATTGTAAACCCAATCCTTATGCAGGATAGTATAGACTTAAACCCAGTGGAAACAGGGTGAGCAATAAATGAGCAAGTTGCAGGGCACAATGGACAAAACACTGGGATGATAACAATAAAGATAAGGATATTAGTCTTAATATAAATAATAACATAGTAATTGTAAAGTCAATCCCTAGGCAGGATAGTATAGACTTAAACCCAGTGGAAATAGGGTGAGCAATAAATGAGCAGGTTGCAGGGCACAATGGACAAATCACAGGGATGATAACCATAAAGATAAGGATATTAGTCTTAATATAAAGAATAACATGGTAATTGTAAAGTCAATCCCTAGGCAGGAGAGTATAGACTTAAACCCAGTGGGAACAGGGTGAGGAATAAATGAGCATGTTGCAGGTCACAATGGACAAAGCTCTGGGTTTATAACAATAAAGATAAGGATATTAGTCTTATTATAAATAATACCATAGTAATTGTAAACTCAATCCCTAGGCAGTATAGTATAGACTTAAACCCAGTGGGAACAGGGTGAGCAATAAATGAGCAGGTTGCAGGGCACAATGGACAAAGCACTGGGCTGATAACAATAAAGATAAGGATATTAGTCTTATTATAAATAATACCATAGTAATTGTAAACTCAATCCCTAGGCAGGATAGAATAGACTTAAACCAAGAGGGAACAGGGTGAGCAATAAATGAGCAGGTTGCAGGGCACAATGGACAAAGCACTGGGATGATAACAATAAAGATAAGGATATTAGTCTTCATATACATAATAATGTAGTAATTGTAAACCCAATCCCTATGCAGGATAGTATAGACTTAATCCCAGTGGAAACAGGTTGAGCAATAAATGAGCAGGTTGCAGGGCACAATGGACAAATCACAGGGATGATAACCATAAAGATAAGGATATTAGTCTTAATATAATTAATAACATGGTAATTGTAAAGTCAATCCTTAGGCAGGATAGTATAGACTTAAACCCAGTGGAAAAAGGGTGAGCAATAAATGAGTAGGTTGCAGGGCACAATGGACAAAGCACTGGAATGATAACAATAATGATAAGGATATTAGTCTTAATATAAATTATAACATAGTAATTGTAAAGTCAATCCCTAGGCATGATAGTATAGACTTAAACACAGTGGAAACATGGTTACCAATAAATGAGCAGGTTGCAGGGCACAAGGGACAAAGCACTGTCATGATAACAATAAAGATAAGGATATTAGTCTTAATATAAATAATAACATAGTAATTGTAAAGTCAATCCCTAGGCAGGATAGTATAGACTTAAACCCAGAGGAAACAGGGCGAGCAATAAATGAGCAGGTTGCAGGTCACAATGGACAAAGCACTGGGATGATAACAATAAAGAGAAGGATATTAGTCTTAATATAAATAATAACATAGTAATTGTAAAGTCAATCCCTAGGCAGGATAGTATAGACATAGACCCAGTGGAAATGGGCTGAGCAATAAATGAGCAATAAATGAGCAGGTTGCAGGGCATAATGGACAAAACACTGGGATGATAACAATAAAGATAAGGATAATAGTCTCATTATGAATAATAACATAGTCATTGTAAAGTCAATCCCTAGGCAGGATAGAATAGACTTCAACCCAGTGGGAACAGGGTGAGCAATAAATGAGCAGGTTGCAGGGCTTAATCGACAAAGCACTGGGATGATAACAATAAAGATAAGGATATTAGTCTTAATATAAATAATAACATAGTCAATTCCTAGGCAGGATAGTATAGACTTAAACCCAGTGGAAACAGTGTGAGCAACAAATGAGCAGGTTGCAGGGCACAATTTACAAAGGACTGGGATGATAAAAATAAAGATAAGGATATTAGTCTTAATATAAATAATAACATAATAATTGTAAAGTTAATCTCTATGCAGGATAGTATAGACTTAAACTCAGTGGAAGCAGGGTGAGCAATAAATGAGCAGGTTGCAGGGCACAATGGACAAAACACTGGGATGATATCAATAAAGATAAAGATATTAGTCTTAATATAAATAATAACATAGTAATTGTAAAGTCAATCCCTAGGCAGGATAGTATAGACTTAAACCCATTGGGAACAGGGTGAGCAATAAATGAGCAGGTTGCAGGGCACAATGGAAAATGCACTGGGATGATAACAATAAAGATAAGGATATTAGTCTTAATATAAATAATAACATAGTAATTGTAAAGTCAATCCCTAGGCAGGATAGTATAGACTTAAACCCAATGGGAACAGGGTGAGCAATAAATGAGCAGGTTGCAGGGCACAATGGACAAAGCACTGGAATGATAACAATAAAGATAAGGATATTAGTCTTAATATAAATAATAACATAGTAATTGTAAAATTAATCCCTTGGCAGGATAGTATAGACTTAAACCCAATGGGAACAGGGTGAGCAATAAATGAGCAGGTTGCAGGGCACAATTGACAAAGCACTGGGATGATAACAATAAAGATAAGGATATTAGTCTTAATATAAATAATAACATAGTAATTGTAAAGTCAATCCCTAGGCAGGATAGTATAGACATAGACCCAGTGGAAATGGCTGAGCAATAAATGAGCAGGTTGCAGGGCACAATGGACAAAACACTGGGATGATAACAATAAAGATAAGGATATTAGTCTTAATATAAATAATAACATAGTAATTGTAAAGTCAATCCCTAGGCAGGATAGTATAGACTTAAACCCATTGGGAACAGGGTGAGCAATAAATGAGCAGGTTGCAGCGCACAATGGAAAATGCACTGGGATGATAACAATAAAGATAAGGATATTAGTCTTAATATAAATAATAACATAGTAATTGTAAAGTCAATCCCTAGGCAGGATAGTACAGAGTTAAACCCAGTGGAAACAGGGTGAGCAATAAATGAGCAGGTTGCAGGGCACAATGGACAAAGCACTGGAATGATAACAATAATGATAAGGATATTAGTCTTAATATAAATTATAACATAGTAATTGTAAAGTCAATCCCTAGGCATGATAGTATAGATTTAAACCCAGTGGAAACATGGTTACCAATAAATGAGCAGGTTGCAGGGCACAATGGACAAAGCACTGGGATGATAACAATAAAGATAAGGATATTAGTCTTAATATAAATAATAACATAGTAATTGTAAAGTCAATCCCTAGGCAGGATAGTATAGACTTAAACCCAGAGGAAACAGGGCGAGCAATAAATGAGCAGGTTGCAGGTCACAATGGACAAAGCACTGGGATGATAACAATAAAGAGAAGGATATTAGTCTTAATATAAATAATAACATAGTAATTGTAATGTCAATCCCTAGGCAGGATAGTATAGACATAGACCCAGTGGAAATGGGCTGAGCAATAAATGAGCAGGTTGCAGGGCATAATGGACAAAACACTGGGATGATAACAATAAAGATAAGGATAATAGTCTCATTATAAATAATAACATAGTAATTGTAAAGTCAATCCCTAGGCAGGATAGAATAGACTTCAACCCAGTGGGAACAGGGTGAGCAATAAATGAGCAGGTTGCAGGGCTTAATCGACAAAGCACTGGGATGATAACAATAAAGATAAGGATATTAGTCTTAATATAAATAATAACATAGTCAATTCCTAGGCAGGATAGTATAGACTTAAACCCAGTGGAAACAGCGTGAGCAACAAATGAGCAGGTTGCAGGGCACAATTTACAAAGGACAGGGATGATAAAAATAAAGATAAGGATATTAGTCTTAATATAAATAATAACATAATAATTGTAAAGTTAATCTCTATGCAGGATAGTATAGACTTAAACTCAGTGGAAGCAGGGTGAGCAATAAATGAGCAGGTTGCAGGGCACAATGGACAAAACACTGGGATGATAACAATAAAGATAAGGGTATTAGTCTTAATATAAATAATAACATAGTAATTGTAAAGTCAATCCCTAGGCAGGATAGTATAGACTTAAACCCATTGGGAACAGGGTGAGCAATAAATGAACAGGTTGTAGGGCACAATGGAAAATGCACTGGGATGATAACAATAAAGATAAGGATATTAGTCTTAATATAAATAGTAACATGGTAATTGTAAAGTCAATCCCTAGGCAGGATAGTATAGACTTAAACCCAATGGGAACAGGGTGAGCAATAAATGAGCAGGTTGCAGGGCACAATGGACAAAGCACTGGAATGATAACAATAAAGATAAGGATATTAGTCTTAATATAAATAATAACATAGTAATTGTAAAATCAATCCCTAGGCAGGATAGTATAGACTTAAACCCAGTGGAAACATGGTTACCAATAAATGAGCAGGTTGCAGGGCACAATGGACAAAGCACTGGAATGATAACAATAATGATAAGGATATTAGTCTTAATATAAATTATAACATAGTAATTGTAAAATCAATCCCTAGGCATGATAGTATAGACATAGACCCAGTGGAAATGGGCTGAGCAATAAATGAGCAGGTTGCAGGGCATAATGGAAAAAACACTGGGATGATAACAATAAAGATAAGGATAATAGTCTTAATATAAATAATAACATAGTAATTGTACAGTCAATCCCTAGGCAGGATAGAATAGACTTCAACCCAGTGGGAACAGGGTGAGCAATAAATGAGCAGGTTGCAGGGCTTAATCGACAAAGCACTGGGATGATAACAATAAAGATAAGGATATTAGTCTTAATATAAATAATAACATAGTAATTGTAAACTCAATCCCTAGGCAGGATAGTATAGACTTAAACCCAGTGGAAACAGTGTGAGCAACAAATGAGCAGGTTGCAGGTCACAATTGACAAAGCACTGAGATTATAACAATAAAGATAAGGATATTAGTCTTAATATAAATAATAACATAGTAATTGTAAACTCAATCCCTAGGCAGGATAGTATAGACTTAAACCCAGTGGAAACAGTGTGAGGAACAAATGAGCAGGTTGCAGGGCACAATTGACAAATCACTGGGATGATAACAATAAAGATAAGGATATTAGTCTTAATATAAATAATAACATAGTAATTGTAAAGTCTATCCCTAGGCAGGATGGTATAGACTTAAACCCAATGGGAACAGGGTGAGCAATAAATGAGCAGGTTGCAGGGCACAATGGAAAATGCACTGCGATGATAACAATAAAGATAAGGATATTAGTCTTATTATAAATAATAACATAGTAATTGTAAAGTCAATCCCTAGGCAGGATAGTATAGACTTAAACCCAGTGGAAACATGGTTACCAATAAATGAGCAGGTTGCAGGGCACAATGGACAAAGCACTGGGATGATAACAATAAAGATAAGGATATTAGTCTTAATATCAATAATAACATAGTAATTGTAAAGTCAATCCCTAGGCAGGATAGTATAGACTTAAACCCAGAGGAAACAGGGCGAGCAATAAATGTGCAGGTTACAGGGCACAATGGACAAAGCACTGGAATGAATACAATAAAGATAAGGATATTAGTCTTAATATAAATAATAACATAGTAATCGTAAAGTCAATCCCTAGGCATGATAGTATAGACTTAAACCCAGTGGAAACATGGTTACCAATAAATGAGCAGGTTGCAGGTCACAATGGACAAAGCACTGGGATGATAACAATAAAGATAATGATATTAGTCTTAATATAAATAATAACATAGTAATTGTACAGTCAATCCCTAGGCAGGATAGAATAGACTTCAACCCAGTGGGAACAGGGTGAGCAATAAATGAACAGGTTGCAGGGCTTAATCGACAAAGCACTGGGATGATAACAATAAAGATAAGGATATTAGTCTTAATATAAATAATAACATAGTAATTGTAAAGTCAATCCCTAGGCAGGATAGTATAGTCTTAAACCCAGTGGAAATAGGGTGAGCAATAAATGAGCAGGTTGCAGGGCACAATGGACAAAGCATTGGAATGATAACAATAAAGATAAGGATATTAGTCTTAATATAAATTATAATATAGTAATTGTAAACCCAATCCCTATGCAGGATAGTATAGACTTAAACCCAGTGGAAACAGGGTGAGCAATAAATGAGCAGGTTGCATGGCACAATGGGCAAAACACAGGGATGATAACAATAAAGATAAGGATATTAGTCTTAATATAAATAATAACATAGTAATTGTAAAGTCAATCCCTAGGCAGGATAGTATAGACTTAAACCCAATGGGAACAGGGTGAGCAATAAATGAGCAGGTTGCAGGGCACAATCGACAAAGCACTGAGATTATAACAATAAAGATAAGGATATTAGTCTTAATATAAATAATAACATAGTAATTGTAAACTCAATCCCTAGGCAGGATAGTATAGACTTAAACCCAGTGGAAACAGTGTGAGCAACAAATGAGCAGGTTGCAGGTCACAATTGACAAAGCACTGAGATTATAACAATAAAGATAAGGATATTAGTCTTAATATAAATAATAACATAGTAATTGTAAACTCAATCCCTAGGCAGGATAGTATAGACTTAAACCCAGTGGAAACAGTGTGAGCAACAAATGAGCAGGTTGCAGGGCACAATTGACAAATCACTGGGATGATAACAATAAAGATAAGGATATTAGTCTTAATATAAATAATAACATAGTAATTGTAAAGTCAATCCCTAGGCAAGATAGTATAGACTTAAACCCAATGGGAACAGGGTGAGCAATAAATGAGCAGATTGCATGGCACAATGGACAAAGCACTGAGATTATAACAATAAAGATAAGGATATTAGTCTTAATATAAATAATAACATAGTAATTGTAAACTCAATCCCTAGGCAGGATAGTATAGACTTAAACACAGGGGAAACAGTGTGAGCAACAAATGAGCAGGTTGCAGGGCACAATTGACAAAGCACTGAGATTATAACAATAAAGATAAGGATATTAGTCTTAATATAAATAATAACATAGTAATTTTAAAGTCAATCCCTAGGCAGGATAGTATAGACTTAAACCCAGTGGGAACAGGATGATCAATAAATGAGCAGGTTACAGGGCACAATGGGGAAAACACAGGGATGATAACAATAAAGATAAGGATATTAGTCTTAATATAAATAATAACATAGTAATTGTAAAGTCAATCCCTAGGCAGGATAGTATAGACTTAAACCCAGTGCAAACAGTGTGAGCAACAAATGAGCTGGTTGCAGGGCACAGTGGACAAAGCATTCGAATGATAACAATAAAGATAAGGATATTAGTCTTAATATAAATTATAACATAGTAATTGTAAACTCAATCCCTAGGCAGTATAGTATAGACTTAAAACCAGTGGGAACAGGGTGAGCAATAAATGTGCAGGTTGCAGGGCACAATGGACAAAGCACTGGGATGATAACAATAAAGATAAGGATATTAGTCTTATTATAAATAATAACATAGTAATTGTAAAGTCAATCCCTAGGCAGGATAGTATAGACATAGACCCAGTGGAAATGGGATGAGCAATAAATGAGCAGGTTGCAGGGCACAATTGACAAAGCACTGGTATGATAACAATAAAGATAAGGATATTAGTCTTATTATAAATAATAACATAGTAATTGTAAAGTCAATCCCTAGGCAGGATAGTATAGATTTAAACCCAGTGGAAATAGGGTGAACAATAAATGAGCAGGTTGCAGGGCACAATGGAGAAAGAACTGGGATGATAACAATAAAGATAAGGATATTAGTCTAAATATAAATAATAACATAGTAATTGTAAACTCAAGTCCTTGGCAGGATAGTATAGACTTAAACCCAGTGGAAAAAGGGTGAGCAATAAATGAGCAGGTTGCAGGGCACAATGGACAAAGCACTAGGATGATAACAACAAAGATAAGGATATTAGTCTTCATATAAATAATAACATAGTAATTGTAAAGTCAATCGCTAGGCAGGATAGTATAGACATAGACCCAGTGGAAATGGGCTGAGCAATAAATGAGCAGGTTGCAGGGCATAATGGACAAAACACTGGGATAATAACAATAAAGATAAGGATAATAGTCTCATTATAAATAATAACATAGTAATTGTAAAGTCAATCCCTAGGCAGGATAGTATAGACTTCAACCCAGTGGAAACAGGATGATCAACAAATGAGCTGGTTGCAGGGCACAATGGACAAAGCACTGAGATGATAACAATAAAGATAAGGATATTAGTCTTCATATACATAATAATATAGTAATTGTAAACCCAATCCCTATGCAGGATAGTATAGACTTAATCCCAGTGGAAACAGGTTGAGCAATAAATGAGCAGGTTGCAGGGCACAATGGACAAAGCACTGAGATTATAACAATAAAGATAAGGATATTAGTCTTATTATAAATAATAACATAGTAATTGTAAAGTCAATCCCTAGGCAGGATAGTATAGACTTAAACCCAGTGGAAACAGGTTGAGCAATAAATGAGCAAGTTGCAGGGCACAATGGACAAAACACTGGGATGATAACAATAAAGATAAGGATATTAGTCTTAATATAAATAATAACATAGTAATTGTAAAGTCAATCCCTAGGCAGGATAGTATAGACTTAAACCCAGTGGAAACAGGTTGAGCAATAAATGAGCAAGTTGCAGGGCACAATGGACAAAACACTGGGATGATAACAATAAAGATAAGGATATTAGTCTTATTATAAATAATACCATAGTAATTGTAAACTCAATCCCTAGGCAGGATAGAATAGACTTAAACCAAGAGGGAACAGGGTGAGCAATAACTGAGTAGGTTGCAGGGCACAATGGACAAAGCACTGGGATGATAACAATAAAGATAAGGATATTAGTCTTAATATAAATAATAACATAGTAATTGTAAAGTCAATCCCTAGGCAGGATAGTATAGACTTAAACCCAGTGGAAACAGTGTGAGCAACAAATGAGCAGGTTGCAGGGCACAATTGACAAAGCACTGGGATGATAACAATAAAGATAAGGATATTAGTCTTAATATAAATAATAACATAATAATTGTAAAGTCAATCCCTATGCAGGATAGTATAGACTTAATCCCAGTGGAAACAGGTTGAGCAATAAATGAGCAGGTTGCAGGGCACAATGGACAAATCACAGGGATCATAACCATAAAGATAAGGATATTAGTCTTAATATAAATAATAACATGGTAATTGTAAAGTCAATCCCTAGGCAGGATAGTATAGACTTAAACCCAGTGGAAAAAGGGTGAGCAATAAATGAGCAGGTTGCAGGGCACAATGGACAAAGCACTGGGATGATAACAATAAAGATAAGGATATTAGTCTTCATGTAAATAATAACATAGTAATTGTAAAGTCAATCCCTAGGCAGGATAGTACAGAGTTAAACCCAGTGGAAACAGGGTGAGCAATAAATGAGCAGGTTGCAGAGCACAATGGAGAAAGCACTGGAATGATAACAATAAAGATAAGGATATTAGTCTTAATATAAATTATAACATAGTAATTGTAAAGTCAATCCCTAGGCAGGATAGAATAGATTTAAACCCAGTGGAAACAGGGTGAGCAATAAATGAGCAGGTTGCAGGTCACAATGGACAAAGCACTGGGATGATAACAATAAAGAGAAGGATATTAGTCTTATTATAAATAATAACATAGTAATTGTAAAGTCAATCCTTAGGCAGGATAGTATAGACATAGACCCAGTGGAAATGGGCTGAGCAATAAATGAGCAGGTTGCAGGGCACAATTGACAAACCACTGGGATGATAACAATAAAGATATGGATATTAGTCTTAATAAAAATAATAACATATTAATTGTAAAGTCAATCCCTATGCAGGATAGTATAGACTTAAACCCAGTGGAAACAGGGTGAGCATTAAATGAGCAGGTTGCAGGGCACAATGGACAAAACACTGGGATGATAACAATAAAGATAAGGATATTAGTCTTAATATAAATAATAACATAGTAATTGCAAACTCAATCCCTAGGCAGTATAGTATAGACTTAAACCCAGTGGAAACAGGGTGAGGAATAAATGAGCATGTTGCAGGTCACAATGGACAAAGCACTGGGATTATAACAATAAAGATAAGGATATTAGTCTTATTATAAATAATACCATAGTCATTGTAAAGTCAGTCCCTAGGCAGCATAGTATAGACATAGACCCAGTGGAAATGGGGTGAGCAATAAATGAGCAAGTTGCAGGGCACAATGGACAAAACACTGGGATGATAACAATAAAGATAAGGATATTAGTCTTTATATAAATAATAACATAGTAATTGTAAAGTCAATCCCTTGGCAGGATAGTATAGACTTAAACCCAGTGGAAACAGTGTGAGCAACAAATGAGCAGGTTGCAGGGCACAATTGACAAAGCACTGGGATGATAACAATAAAGATTAGGATATTAGTCTTCATATACATAATAATATAGTAATTGTAAACCCAATCCCTATGCAGGATAGTATAGACTTAAACCCAGTGGAAATAGGGTGAGCAATAAATGAGCAGGTTGCAGGGCAAAATGGACAAATCACAGGGATGATAACCATAAAGATAAGGATATTAGTCTTAATATAAATAATAACATGGTAATTGAAAAGTCAATCCCTAGGCAGGATAGTATAGACTTAAACCCAGTGGAAAAAGGGTGAGCAATAAATGAGCAGGTTGCAGGGCACAATGGACAAAGCACTGGGATGATAACAATAAAGATAAGGATATTAGTGTTAATATAAATAATAACATAGTAATTGTAAACTCAATCCCTAGGCAGGATAGCATAGACATAGACCCAGTGGAATCCGGGTGAGCAATAAATGAGCAGGTTGCAGGGCACAATGGAGAAAGCACTGTGATGATAACAATAAAGATAAGGATATTAGTCTTAATATAAATAATAACATAGTAATTGTAAAGTCAATCCCTAGGCAGGATAGTATAGAGTTAAACCCATTGGAAACAGGGTGAGCAATAAATGAGCAGGTTGCAGGGCACAATGGACAAAGCACTGGGATGATAACAATAAAGATAAGGATAATTGTCTTAATATAAATAATAACATAGTAATTGTAAAGTCAATCCCTAGGCAAGATAGTATAGAGTTAAACCCAGTGCAAACAGGGTGAGCAATAAATGAGCAGGTTGCAGGGCACAATGGACAAAACACTGGGATGATAACAATAAAGATAAGGATATTAGTCTTAATACAAATAATAACATAGTAATTGTAAAGTCAATCCCTAGGCAGGATAGTATAGACTTAGACCCAGTGGAAATGGGGTGAGCAATAACTGAGCAGGTTGCAGGGCACAATGGACAAAGCACTGGGATGATAACAATAAAGATAAGGATATTAGTCTTAATGTAAATAAAGATAACATAGTAATTGTAAACTCAATCCCTAGTCAGGATAGTATAGACTTAGACCCAGTGGAAACAGGGTGAGCAATAAGTGAGCAGTACTAAATAAGAAGAAGACTATATATCCCTAGACATGGACAATGGAACAAGAACAATCTACATACTGCTGATTAAATTAAGTATTCAGTTTAAAATTCCCTGAAGTTTACCTGGATTCACAGCCACCTGAAGAATGTTGGAGAGCACAATGGGCAAAGCACTCTGATTATGAGGTTTGTTATTTGGTACTGTTCATTGTAACTCTAGTTCCATTCCATAAAGTTTCATGAAGGATGGTCCTCATTAAGACCTACAGGTTTTAGTCCATCAGATATGTTTTTGGCTTTGATCATTTAACCAGTCAATTGATCATGTAACCATTTAACCATATAGATTCTTGAAAGAGTCCAAATATAAAAAAAGAATTTCATGTTTTCAAGAGAAGTCCCGAATTACTATTTAATTTTAAAGGGTGGAAAAAAAGGAAAAGCATTGAAAATGTTAGTTCAAAACAACTCAAAAGTTTTTACAAAATATAAAACAATTTTATTTTAAGAATTTCAGTGAGCTGGATTCCCTTACTTTGAAGGTTTCTGTAAAGACCTGATGTGATACAGGATTCAAAAAAGACAGGAATAAATAAATAAATAAATAAATAAAAAGATTTAACCAGCTGCTTTTCTGATATATTCTTTCATGACATCATATTTTAAGGTTTCAAAATGTATATTTTTAAGAAACTTCTAACATATAGCTTCATATTTGTGGAAAAAACAGAGTGAATTGATTTGCCTTTTATCATTGCTATGTCCAGTTTTTCTGATTACCAAAGCTTTTACCTTGGACCTGAAATAAAGGAAAGTTTATCTTAGCAGGTTATTCAGCATATTACACTGAGTGGGTTTTTTGAATATGTGTTTCATCATCATCATCATCATCATCATCATCATCATCATCATCATAGTCATTGCTATTTCCAGTTTTCTTGATTTGCTGTTTGATACAATCCCTTACCAAATCTTTTACTTGAGACCTGAAGTAAAGGAAGGTTTATCTTAGCAGGTTAGTCAGCATATTACACCGAGAGATCTTTTTGAATATGTTTCATCATCATCATCATCGTTGTCGTCATCGTTGTTTTCAATTTTCTTGATTTGCTGTTTGATAAAATCCTTTATCAATTCTTATACCTGAGACCTGAAGCAAAGAGAGGTTTATTTTAGAAAGTTATTGAGCATGTTACATTGAGAGAATTTTCTGAATTTGTGTATCATCCTCATCATCGTCATCATCATCATCATCGTCATCGTCATCGTCATCATCATCATCATCAACATCATCGTCATCATCATCATCATCATCATCATCCTTATTATTATTAATTTCAGTTTTCTTGATAAAAGCAATTTTTTAGATAAAAGCAGCGCATAATCTTGTAGGTGGGTTCCAATTTGATATTTTTTTTAAATTGAGTTCACCTAATGTAAGGCAGTAACACGGAGCCACAGATACACAAGGGGCTACTGGGTGTGGAAGTGTTAGAAACAGGTACATTGCTAAGGAGTGAGAACAGATGATAGCAATTAACATTGCATTTAAATTTTTGCAGATTAAAGTTGTCTGGAAAGCATGGAGCTGGAAGGGAGTTCCATAAACAAGAAGTGTGAGAAAAGAAATTGTTAGCAAAGAATTTATGTTTACATCCTGCCAGCTCACCTGTAAATTAATGGGGTCTCGATGCCAGTCTAGCACTGTTCTTAAATTCAAAAAGTCTAGGTACCATAGCAAAGAGGTCATCCAAACAATTACCATGAAAGTATTTCTAGAAAAGGCAACCTTACAGTGGTGGGAAAATGAGTAATGTTCAGATTTTAGATTGGGGCCAATAATATTGCTGATTCTTCTTTGGATTTTTTTTAAGGAGCTGTAGATAGATAGCAGGAACACTGGACCATATGTGGTAGCAATATTCTAAGCAAAATGCAAATGGGAGATTTGTAGATATGTAAGAAAGACTGGAGAAAGAAAAACCATCACAGGAACCAACAAAGTTAACCAACCTTCCTTTCAGCTGACCTAGCAATGAATTCAACATAGTCTCTCCAGGTCAGCATCAGCCATGCTGATGGAAGGAAGAGAGCATTCTTTCAGAAATTTAGTTTTAGAAGCATTAAAATTAGCAAGCTATCCTTTGCCCTAGTTATCAAACTGATCAGACTTACTATTGAGACAGGAGTAAATGGTTGTGTCATCAATGTAGATACCAAATTGAGAGCAAATGCCATCAAGAAGGTCATTAATGAAAATGAAAAATTAGGATTAAAGATGAAGCCCTGGGGGACACCTGGATTAGTGTGAAAGGAACTGGAAGAGTGTTTGTTCAGGATTACTTTTATTTCACAATTCGATAGAAAAGACTGGATCAATTCAAAAATTTGTCCAGAGCACCACAACTTTTCAGCTTGTGGAGAAGACCTGTATGCCAAACCCTGTTGAAAGCATTCAAGGTGTCCAAATCTACAGCCCAGGCTTCACCATTTTTATCTAAAGCTTGATAGACTTTTTCTGCAGTTATCATCAGTACATTAGCAGTTGACATGAGAAATGAAAGCTATATTGCTTGTCTGAAAAAAAAAGTCCCTGAGTTCCAATTCACTATTGATTAAAGCCTCTAGGAGTTTAAAAAAAAAGAGGCAGAAGGATAATAGTTGGAAGGGTCAGATGGATTACCAGAGTTCTTAAAAATTAACACAACAGATGAAGACTCCCAGCAGGCAGGAAAGCAAGAGGCAGCGAGATACTTATATCATTTAGAGAGAACAGGAGCCAGTTGTGGGAAACACTTCTTAATGGCTATTAGAGGAATACCATCAGGTCCACATGCTTTGTAGTATTCAGGTTAGAGATGATAGCAGAAACCATAGAAAGGGTTATATGCCTTTCACTCAAATGAGACTCAGTTTGAAGTGGGAAGTTAGGCAGGGATACTCCAGAGGAATCAAGAGTAGAGTTTAAGAAGAATTTACAGGTGAAACATTCAGTTTTTTCAGCAGTTGTTAACACCTCAAACTGATTGAAGAGGGGATGAATAGAGACTTTACACTTATTTAATACACTATTACAGAGCCGCCATTAATCAAAAGAGCCAAAGTTTTTAGTTGCAATACAGTGCCTTATTCTCTCAGCAAACAGAGACATAGCTCCTTTGAGGACTTGTTTACATTTATTATGAGCAGTAATGAATAGCCATCACATTTATTTTATAACCCAGTCCACTTAGACGATCAGGTCAGACATCTAACATCACATATATAAGTAATATTCAAAGGAAACATATGTACTCTTGCAGGGTCAGTAACATCTAAAATTTATAAAATGATAATGTATTGATAAGTACACTATTGCCTCAAACATCAGATGATAATGAGTACACTATTGCCTCAAGCAACAGATAATAATGTGTACACTATTGCCTCAATTGTCAGATAACAATGAGTACACCATTGCCTCAAACATCAAATAATAATGTGTACACTGTTGCCTCAAACATCAGATAATAATAGGCACACTGTTGCCTTAAAGATCAGATAATAATGAGTACACTATTGCCTCAAAGATCAGATAATAATGAGTACACTATTGCCTCAGATAATGAGTACACTATTGCCTCAAAGATCAGATGATAATGAGTACACCATTGCCCCAAACGTCAAATCATAATGAGTACACTATTGCCACAAGGTCAGATAATAATGAGTACACCATTCCCTCAAATGTCAGATAATAATGTGAACACTATTGCCTCAAAGATCTGATAGCAATGGGTACATTGTTGCCTCAAATGTCAGATTATGGTCAAGAGACATTTGCTCTGATTAAGCGGAAAAAATTTTATTATTATGAAAATCTAAAATAGAGATAGAGGATTCTGCGCAATATTTTGCTGTTATATTTCATGGGTTACAAATAAATAATACTAATGACTTATGGCATACTATTAAGAAAAATTACATATTTATTCTATAAAAATACAATAGATCAAATTTTATCTCTGGATGGAATAAAAATATTTCAGGATCTTCTATTTCTCTTTATTCCAAAATAAGAACATATAGGTTGTGAAAACAGCTTAGTCTGTTACATTTAGTTCATACAAATGACCTTGGAAAAGGTAAGAATTCACCATTCTTCCTAAACAAAATGAGGTGAATAGCAGAATAGGCTGGCCTCTTTATCCAAACAAGGAGAAAGGAGAAAGGAAAGACTGAATTCAGAACTTTGGAGAAAGCAGCAGAAAGCTACTTCACTATCTTTCTAAAGAAGCCATAGTAATTAATAGATATGAATATGATGTTCAAATTCAAGAGCCACTCAAGGTAAGGTGACAAATTCTACCAAGATGCAAAAGGGCAACTGGAAGTGAAAGAGATGGAAAATACTTTAGAGGGAACAAGAAACCCAATATTAAACAGGAAACAAATGTTACTCCTGTTAAAAAGACTGGGATGGGGTGTAAACTAGATGATAGATGAATATATCTACTCCTGTTGAAAAAACAAATAAATAGTGAATAATATTTCAGAATTTTAGGCCAAGATATTAAAGAAAAAGTAAACTGTGGCAAACAATGATCACCTACATCTTGGTAAGATATGGAACTAAAACATTATAAAAGTGAAAAACTACATATAAACACACATGGTTTTTTTACCAACACTTAAAATTACAAGTTTATTTATAATCTGGCTGTTTCAATATAAAAAGCTTGTCTAGCTATTTTGATTAAGAGAATTTTTTTAATCATTTCACCCCAAGCAAGGTAATAATGCCACTAGGTAGCAAGGGGTTACTGAGAGTTAAAGAGAATAAGAAGACTTTAGTGAGGAGAAAGGAAAATAATAAATGATGATTGGCATTGCATTTAAATTTTTAAAGATTGCATGGTAGTAAGGAAGTAAGTGATCAGAAGGGAGTTCCTCAGTTGAGATGTACAAGAAAAGAAACTATTAGAATTGAAAATAGACAGGTGTATCTCACTAATTCAACTGTAAAACAGTGAAATCTTGTTGCCAATCTAGTAGAACACTTAAATTCATTCAGTTGAGACACCAAGGATAAATGCTCATCAGGATAATTGCCATGAACATATATGCAGAAAAAAAATGGAATCCCTGTCACATCAGTGTGAAAGTGACTGACATCGAAATGGCTGGTCAGGAGTGATTATATTACAGAATCTTCTTTGAATTTTGTCAAGAATCTCAAGATATATTGTAGGAGGTCCAAACAAGATATGGCAACAATATTCAATGCCCAGATGAATGGTAGATTTATAAACCTGTATGATGGATTCTGACAAGAAAATTATCTGGCACAACACAGTGAACCAACTCTTCCAGCAGCAGGTCTAGCAACTGATTCAATATCATCACCCCATTTCATGTCAGTGGAAAATATGAGCCCAAGAAGGCCTGGAGGTTAGCATCAGCCATGCTGATGGCAGGATAGGTAAAATAAACATTTTCTGTTTTCACAAGCAAAGAATGATATTTATCAACATTTTATGACAAAAAATACGAATAATTTTCTGTACTTAAAAAACTATTGCAGACATTAAAAATCAACAAAAAATCAAAAAACAAAAAAAATCCTCCAATAAACTACTTATGGACTTGAAATCACATATAAGTAGAAGGTAAAAAAAAAATTCTTTCTTTGCTATTTGAAAAATAATTTATTTGTTAGTGGCATGTTAAGTAGAATGTCTAGTCTATTGCATTAACTTTCACATTGATGCTCTTGGGAAAAGCAGGAATTTCTCACTTCTCTTTCTATCTATGGGTTAAATAGCAAGAGAGACTATGCTTTCCAGCCTTATGTGGTAGCCAGTGTAAATTGAACATTAGGGGCAAATTAAACACAAAGACAAACACAAAATAAATGTCTAATTCAGAAGATATTTTCAAGGCAAATTGAATATTGCAAAGATGGACAGAAAATAAGGGTTCAGTTCAGAAGATATTCACACTGCAAATTGAACATTAGGTATCACAAAGGTGGACACAAAGTAAGGGTCCATTTTAGTAGAAATTTACACTGTAAATTGAATATTAGGTGTCACAAAGATGGAAACAAAGTAAGGGTTCAATTCAGAGGATATTTACACTGTAAATTGGACATTAGATGTCACAAAGATGGACACAAAGTAAGGGTTCAATCCAGAAGATATTTACATTGTAAATTGGAGATTAGGTGTCACAAAGATGGACACAAAGTAAGAGTTCCATTCAGAAGATATTTACAATACAAGCTTAAATTGGGTAGATGGAACTCATTAAACTGGAAGGGCAGTCCAGGTAAGAGAAAGAAACCTCCAATTTCAAATTACTGCCTTCTGGCAAAAAATACAGAATAGATAAAACTTCTTACCTGTAGTGGAATCAGTCTGTTTAGGAAAAGAAAAAAAAAAAAAAAAAACATACTACGAGGGTATAAATTCCAGTTTGTTACCTGGCATTAGTGTGCCCACCTTATGGTGGTGGAAAGCCTTCTTTAAACCTGCTTGTATATAAATCTGGTGTCAGGGTATGACACCCTCTTCAAATTTGCTTAAAGTTATCAAGGAAGAGTAGGCTGGTGAAGGTGACATGGGAAGATTTCCATACTAGAGAAGGCCATATCCAAACCTCCACTATGAGATTAGGAAAGTTGATATGACTTATGTGACAGCAGTAATCAGGTAATCACTCCAGAAGATTTGTACTAGTGTATTACATGTGACTAAAGAAAAATAAATATGGTCACACAAAGCTTGACCCTTTGGAGATAATTATCTTATGCTGGTGGGCAGATAAAGTACTAATGATAGTACTAATGAGTGAATTGGGAGTTACTTAAACTCTTATGGAGATATCTGCAAATGTATAAGTATTCCAGTATAATTTGATGATGAAGGACTAAATTAAAATTTTTAACTGTCAAGATCTAACCACATTGCCCTGAGGTTTACCAAGTTTTTCTAGTACATACTATGAGAACTTTTATTATGTAAGATCATTTTGGTTACTACCTATTATCTCATACCTTTCAATATGGTTTTGGCATGCTGGCCTTCTCTACAAGCTCAAGAGCTATGATGTCTGTTATGGTCCAGGTTAGGACCAAAGAAGAACAACACAGACACAAGAGTAGAAATAACAAAGGCATATTACACAAAATATTACACAAAATAATGATACAAGATGTGGAAAGTTTCAGTATGACTGTCAGTCTGGTTTGGAGTAAACTACTATCGACTCGACTTGATTCATCCCTCTCTCAGATGTGCTTTCCGCCTTGGTTTCTTGGCTGCATGAATTTAAGTGTGCTACCAGATTGGTAACTAGATCTCATCATTTTCCTGTTGAACTAAATAGTGATGGAAGAGTTCATTCTGTAGTTATATGTAAGGACCCATGACAGTGTCTTTGGATAAATATTTGGCTTAATCAAATTGTTCCTAACAAATTGTGCAATGAAGGTTGTGTTGAATGAACATACATATAGATCTTTTCACATTAATGCAATGGCCCTCTAGGGCTCTATCCTTGGACCTACATTGTTTTTTATATTCATCAATGACCTTTGTCGTTATCAGTTCCCAAAAACCTATCTATAAGGTGACACAACTATTTACTACTGTCTTAGTAGCAAATCAAACAAGTCCAACAAAGTATGATAACTGCTTTCAAAAAGCACTTCCATTGGTGGCTAAGAAATGGCTTGTAATTTTGAATGCCACCAAAACAAAACTGCTTTCATTTAATCACTATAGAGAACCTTTTCTACCTGCATGGCTGATGCTAACCTCCAAGACAGCAATTCTTTGTGCCTTCTTGGGTTGATGAAGTGAAGTGATTATATTTGTTAGGTCTGTTGCTAGGAATGATAGTTCCCCATATCATGCCAGATAATTTTTTTCTCATTAGAATCCATCTTGTTCATTTATAAAACTACCATTCGTCTGTACATTGAATACTGTTGCTATATCTAGTTTGGACCGCCTACTATATATCTTGAAAGTCTTGATAAAATTCAAAGAAGAATCTCTAATATAAATAATCCTGACCTGACATCTCAACTTCAGTCACTTTCTCAGGCTTCTCTTTATCTTTTCTACATATATTTTCATGGCAATTGTTCAGATGTGCTTTCCGCCTTGGTTTCTTGGCTGCATGAATTTAAGTGTGCTACCAGATTGGTAACTAGATCTCATCATTTTCCTGTTGAACTAGCTGGATGTAACTGTCTGTTCCAGTCTAATAATTTTTTTTCTCATACTTATTACCTGTGAAATTCTTCTCTGCCACCAACAATTTTCAAATCTAACGCCAATCACCTTCTTCTGTATTCCTGAATCCTATTCATTTATGGTTCTTTCTCCTCATGTCTTCTCATAATCTTCCACTCCCTTTAACCCCCTGTGTCCTAATGGCATTTTTGCCTTGCTAGGGGCAAAATAATTAAAAAAAATAAATATGTTGTTAAGCCTACTTCATGCATAAATCCATTCAAATGTTGTCAATCAAATTGTGGATCCAAAGTAGAATATAAGATATTATATTAAGTTAAAACCATAACTTTAAAGCATAAGCAATTTTGTGGAATGTCTGGGAAGAAAGGATGTAATATGCTCCAGTCAGTTTTATTATAATAAAATTATATTAATAATTATTAATTAATAATTATTAATATTGACTGGCCAAGAAGCTGCACCTTGCCAATCTCCGTAGTTTGTTTACATTTATTTTGTGCACAATTTTTATTTTATTTTAAAAATCACTATTTTTTATGATCCCTTCACATAAAATCACTCTTAAAAAACATTAGGGAACCTGAACTATGTAATGTTTCAAATATGTCACAGTACACATGCTAGAAAAAGAGAAAAAAACATATGAGCAACATAATGTGCTCCACTTGAGTTTTTTTATGATTTAATTAGACAATGTCAATTAGTGGTTACAATGATTAACAACATTAAAATTAAACCTTTATTAAAGAATTGATCTTTTGAAACCTTTCACTCCATCCAATATTTAAATTTAACTTTAAATGAGTTATTTATTTTTTAATTGTGTGGTGTTACTCCATGTTTACTGAGACTGAAAAACAGACCGACAAATGGACACATATACACTGCACTTTATTTATATAGATTACACCTTCTCAGGTAAAAGGCTCCTGAAGCCCACTTGACTAGTTATATTGAAGGAAACTCCAGTAGAAAATCTACAACCATAGAGCTTTATTGTCACTGCTCCACTCATTCACTCTTGCAAGTGGCCATTTGGATTAATGGGTAAGTAGATTAACATACACATTACACTGGCTTTCCATATTCTGAAGAGCCTGAGAAGGGGCAGCACCTTCTTCAGATACTAGGGAAGAAATTTCCTTTAACCTGTGTCCTATGCAAGTTGTCACTATACATACAACAGATGTAGAATCCCCTCGAGAATCAAGACATAATGTTTTGGGGATTCATCTACCCAGGTTTTTGTTGCTATGTGTCAGGATTTACATTTAACAACAAAACCACACATCTTTTGAATGAAACAAAAAAATGTTATTTTCTGAATGAAGCAAAAGTAGAAGCAGAACATCAGTTGAAATAACATTTATATATTCTTTTCAGAGAAAGACAATAATATTTTCAATTTTTCTTGCAGTGAACTTTGTTTGAGCAAGTAATTAAGTGTTCTTAGTTCAATGTGAAATGTGTGAACAGACTTACTTTGTGATGGTCAGTCTAAAGTGTTTGTGAGTTTGTAGAGAAAAGTTTAGTAGGCAGTTGCTGGTTAATTCATTCTAGTGTGTGCATGAACAAGGCCTTAGTTGGCAGCTGCTGGCTGTTTCTCTTCCATTGTGCATGGGTGTGTGGATGTATTTGTATGCACATGTAGATCAAACTGGACTACAAAATTGTTTTGAGCATCAAGAAGTATGCTTCTATTTTTATATCCATAAGGGAATCCAAAATCTAGTGATGAATGGAGTGGGAGTGGTGAAGGGAGTTATCATTGTTATTTTCTAGATGGTTCAAAAATAACACATTGTAGGTCTACAACAATGTCTGCCAAGTATTTTAGTGGTATTTTATCTAGTAATGATTGTTTATCCAGCAAACTTTCTGATAGGATTTTATTAATTGAAAAATATATATAGAATTTAATTCCTATAATGTAATAAATGCACTTTGAAATTGTCTTTTCTTGATTTACACAGTTTAACAAATATAAGAACATAAAAAAGAACTAATGTAACAATCTTGGCTTCAGTCATTTTTCCATCACCATAATGTACCTTCTTTATGCCTTTTCTATAAAGACTTTCATGTAAAGTGTTTACTTTAAGCAAGTGTAACAATGTAACAAATAATTTAGGTTGATATTTTCAAGTGCAGCTACCAGTTTTACATTATCAGACTTACTAAGATAGGAGTAAATAGCTGTATCATCAGCATAAATACTGAGCTGGAAACTGATGCTATCGATAGCATTGTATCTGTTATTCATGTTTATGTAATATTTACCATTCTTTGCTAAATCCCAAGGTATAAAATGTAAAGTTTGATAGTGGTGTTACATTATCAGTGATGAAACATTGATGACAAAAAGGAAGTGAACAATCTCTTTTTGAGCATTCTAATATGGAACATCTAATTCTTAAACTTAAATAGTGGAACTGTAGTAAGTTCAAATATTATATATTTGGACTATTGTCCTAATCTTTGTTGTTTTTATCACAACGTTTCAGGTGTTGTGCCCTCAAACCTCCCTCAGGTTTATATAGATCTGGGTAACCTAAAAGAAATTTATTTAAACTACAGGAGTAGACTGTTCTCATTCTACTGTTCATGTCTAGGGATATCATTGTGATAAAAATAACAAAGACGCGGAAAATAGTCTAAATATACATAGTGTAAATAATGATAACTTCTCATCGCACAAACTCAGACAAAAAAAGAAGAAACTCCAAAAATATTGGCCCTGATCTGACATTTTGGTTTCAGTAACTTTCACACCACTGTAACATAGTTCACCTGTGTCATTTCTTTAAATATTTTCAAGGTCATTGTCCTAACATATTATATTCTTAGGTACCTAGACATTATGAATTTAAGTGCAGTACTAGATTGGCAGCATATTAAAGTTCAGTAGGCTGGATATAACTGTAACGCTAAAAGATTATTCAAATGCACTTCTCATTTGTTGCTCTCTCTTCTGGATTCTTGCTTACCTGTCAAATTTGATCTTCAAAAATTTACATGCAATATCAATCATTATCTTATGTCTTCTTAATTTCTGTTCATTTCTTATTCTTTGTCATTAATCAGGTTTTCTTTTGCCATATTCTCTCGCATTCACTAACCACTTGCATTTTAGTGCATTTGAAAAAGTAAATAAATACAGGCAAGACGTCATTCTTTTACACTTGAAATGGTTACATATAACTGTAAGTTCTATGCTAACAGTTTTTTCTAATGCACTTCTCATTTGTTAGTCTATCTTCTGGTTACTTGCTTCCCTGGCAAATTTGATCTTCAAAAGTTCAAATGCAATATCAATCATTATCTTATGTCTTCTTAATTCCTGATCATTTCTTATTTTTTATCTTAAATCAGGTTTTCTTTTCCCATATTCTCTCGCATTCACTAATCCCTTGCATTTTAGTTGTTTTTGAAAAAGTAAATAAACATAGGCAAGATCTTATTCTTTTACACTTGAAATGGTTAGATATAACTGTACATTGTATGCTAACAGTTTATTCTAATGCACTTCTCATTTGTTGCGCTCTTCTGGATTCTTGCTTCCCTGTCAAATTTGATCTTCTAAAATTTAAATGTAATATCAATCATTATCTTATGTCTTCTTAATTCCTGTTCATTTCTTATTCTTTATCTTTAATCAGGTTTTTCTTTTGCCATATTCTCTCACATTCATAGACGCCATGTATTTTAGTGAATTTGAAAAAGTAAATAAATATATGCAAGATCTCTTTCTTTTTCACTTGAAATGGTTAGATATAACTGTAAGTTCTATGCCAAAATTTTATTCTAATGCACTTCTCATTTGTTGCTCTCTCTTCCGGATTCTTGCTTACCTGGCAAATTTGAACTTCTAAAATTGAAATGCAATATCAATAATTATCTTATGTCTTCTTAATTCCTGTTTATTTCTTTTTCTTTATACTTAATAATGTTTTCTTTTGCAATATTCTCTCATATTCAGTAACCCCTTGCATTTTAGTTGTTTTGAAAAAGTAAATAAACATAGGCAAGATCTTATTCTCTTACACTTGAAATGGTTAGCATACAACTGTACGTTGTATGCTAACAGTTTCTTGTCTTGCACTTCTTGTTTGTAGAACCCTCTTCCAACTTCTTGCTTTCTATTCAACTTCGATCTACAAAAATTTAAATGTCATGTCAATTGTTATCTTCTGTCTTTTTGATTCCTATTCTTGTTTTGTTCACTTTCCTTAATAATGTTTTCTTTTCTCATATTCTCTTACACTTAGAAAAAAATTCTTACAAATTCTTGAAATTCTTTATAAAATTACTTAAAGCTGATTGTAATTAAATCTTTAAATTTAAATTTTAAAATTCTTAAATTTAAATTTTAAAATTCTTAAATTTAAATTTTAATTAAATTACTTAAGGCTGGTTGTTGTAATTAAATCTGAAACAAAAAAAGAACTACCAGTATCTTTACGCTCATTAAATTTTAATTAATATTTTAATGACATACACCTTCAGGATTTAAGTGAGCATGGCTCTCCACAGTTTCCTTTCTTTTTTATCTGTGAATTTTCGCAGCTTGTTGTTAAATATAATATAGTAGTTTCACATTGCTATTTGCATGGTTTTGAATTTTGAATTCTCTATTTCAAATACTGGCTGCTACCTAAGACTAAAAAATCCAGACTAACTTGCTATTTAACAAATACAATATAAATTAAATAGCATTTCTTACAGATATAGGCAATCATGGCTCTCAAAAGTTTCCTGTTTTCATCTGTTAATTGTAATTACTTTTTGGGAAAGATATTGGAGGGGTTTACTATTGCTTTTTACATGGTTTTGAATTCAGAGTGTTTCTTCATATAAACTCAAGGCAAGAGAGCCTAGTCTACACTGCTATTTAACCAATAACTGGGGACTTTTTGTAAATAATAAGACATTCCATGATATAGGCAGTCATGGCTCATCACAGATTCCTTTCCTTTATTATCTGTGAATTTCTATGACTTCTTGGGAAAAATAGTGGAATGGTTTCCTGTCACCTTCTATATAGATTCCATTTCTTTATTATCTGTGAATGGTCATGACTTTTTGTAAAGAGAGTGGAGTGGTTTCCCATTACCTTCTTCATAGATTCCTTTCCTTTATTATCTGTGAATTGCCATGACTTCTGGGAAAAGATAATGGAGTTGCTTTCCACTGCTTTCTTCATTTACTTTGACCATTTTCTATAAGAAATGTGTTAAATATACTGTATCAAATAAAAAAGGTTTTACCTATTAAATAAACTACTACTAACCTTCATATGAGCTACAAATTAAAAGCATCTGTAGTATTTATATATCTTTTAAATGATATGAATTTTCTGTAGGCAAATAAAAAATATTCTAAAATAATTTTTATGATTTCATTTACTTTTAGTCATAGGTAAATTTGTATAAATAAGATAAAATAAAAGTATTTCTTGAATCCCCTGAAAAGTATCACCTACTTATCATCTCCTTAACACCTCATTAAAATTAAGACCAGCATACTTAAGGACAAGGCATTCAAAATAATGTTTTATTGATGGGATCACACACACAAATACCCCCACATATATATATGAAGAAATATACTCTTAAGGTGTGCTATATTTATGGGATAAAGTGCTCAATATAATAGATAGAGCATGAGTAAATATAAAAGTGAACATTGAAGTCAACACTTAGAGGCAACAGGCTGTTTCATGCTAGATGCAATTGTCAGGTCACCTGTCGTCGTCATCAGCATCTGTCCATCTTGAGAGACGATGGAGTAGCATAGTGCACTATGAGCCTGGGTGGGATACGTGGAGAACTAGGGCTGCCCGGACGTCTAATTCCTCCTCTCAGCCTTGCTAGCAGAGTCAAAAGGAGAGGATAAACCAATACAGTTTGGTACAAGCGCGGCTGCATGAGTTGCCAGAAGGTAGCACAAAGGGGCTCCACTCCAGGTTTGAATCCAGAGTTGTCCTTCTCCTAGACCAGTTGCCATCCAAGGCTATAGAACCCAGTCTGTTCTGCTATTTACCCATAGCTGGAGGGAAGAGTAGATGATTCACACCTTTCCTAATGATATTAGCACGTAAGTGAATGTAATGGATTCAACGGGAATTTGAACTTGGCTCTCTCTGATTCTTCACTCCAACCTGCTATCCATTAATCCACTATGCCTCCTCACAGGCCACCTATCTGTGTGTGTGTATATATATATATATATATATATATATATATATATATATATATATATATATATATATATATTATTTATTTAAAAATATGATTCCAACATGCTACATACGTGTTCTCATGTTTCAAAACAAGAGCCGAAAACTTCAATATAATTATTTGAATTAAATTGAATTAAAGTAAGCTCTGTTCCATCTTCAATCGAAATTTTTTTTGGAATAACTTATTTTTGAAATTTACATGTTTTAATAGCATATTCATTATTGAAATATATATATATATATATATATATATATATATATATATATATATATATATATATACACTGATATGTTATTTTAATGGATAAAAGTGGGGAAACATCAGTCCAATAATGTTGATTATTCATAATCGCTGAGAGTAAGGCTGATAAGCTCAACCTTTTGTGCTACTGTTAAATTCTTCCTATTTTTCTACTCTTCCTCCAGACGACATGGTTATAGAAAATGATGAATATAAAATCACTTAAAGAAAAAAAGGGGAAAACCCATGGAGCAATAAACTACACATGTGGTTACACTGAGGTACGTAAAGTGACAGTCTGTCAATTAGCATTCAGCTCATGCAACTTGTATTGGAGTTACTACAACTCTGTCAGTAATGTACATGACTTACAAACTAAGTCAGCTGCTCCAGCCCATTCCTATATCCATTAAGGGGAATTCTGTAATACTGAGGTGTGTATGCATGTATATATATATATATATATATATATATATATATATATATATATATATATATATATATATGCATATACATATATATATATATATATATATATATATATATATATATATATATATATACATATATATATAGTACATATCATCGATCCATTTGTATATAATCCAGGTCGATCCAAGTAATATTAATTATTAAAATTGATCCACACAGAGCTTGATGTATTTATTATAACAAAACATATGTATTTTTTACAGCAAAAAACCCAAAATTACCTCAATATAGTATAGTCTATTTCAAGCCATTTTGTACATGGCTATCATACGGCCCTAAATGTCTGTCTCGGAGTATTGTTTTAAATTCATTTTCAATGTCAGTCCTCTGATAGACGCCTTGTTAATGAGAATGTGTTTGTGTTATTGATTGGTTGGGGTGTAAGGTATCTTATCCCAGGGAGGTGGAGAAGCGATCTGGGGCTGGAGTTTATTCATGGCCAGGATCATATATATATATATATATATATATATATATATATATATATGTATGTATGTATGTATATATTGTTTATATTTATTGGTGGCCTGACAATTGCATCTAGCATGAAACAGACTGCCACCTTCAATGTTCACTTTTATATTTACACATGCTCTATCGCTGATATTGAGCTCTTTATCCCATAAATATAGTACACCTTAAAACTATATTTCTTTATATATATGTGTGTGTGTGTATATATATATATATATATATATATATATATATATATATATATATATATATAAAGCCCTGAAGAATACAGCAGCAGTGGGCACTTGAAATTTAAATTTCTGGCATTTGATGTATCAAAATGTACAGCTTAACTAACTTTGTTTCAATTTCTTACCGCTTATGTTTATTGGGTTTTATTGCTGTTGTTTTTAAATATCTTAGATTGCAATAGCAGTGGTATTTGTTAAGAAAGGTGAAATGCTGAATGAACATGGATTTAACTTTACTGTAAAAGATTAAAAAATTAATGTACTCTCTTCAATTTCACCTTAAAAAATCACTTTCTCTCAAAAGGGATATTTCTAAAATATCTGTTGGTTCCAATCAGTATAGAATGATCTATACAAACACCCCTTCCCCATATTTATAGACAAACACACACAGACAGAGACAGAGAGAGAAAGAGAGATTTGGGAGAGAAACAGATAGATAGATATAAACAAACTGAAATAGATAGATAGATAGATAGATAGATAGATAGATAGATAGATAGATAGATATGAATAGAGATTGGGATAGATAGATAGATAGATAGATAGATAGATAGATAGATATGAATAGAGATTGGGATAGATAGATAGATAGATAGGAACAGGCTGTGATAGATAGATAGATAGATAGATAGATAGATAGATAGATAGATAGATAGATAGATAGATAGATAGATAGATAGATAATGTTCCGATGTCACATATTATTTTTATCTTTTCACTACATCAAGATAGATTTTCATTTACACTCATTTCTTCATTGTTTCATATTCTTCTCCATCCTAATTCTAATCCATCTCATTTCCTTTCCTTCCACTTATATATTTGATGCTTTTCTTTAAAGACCTTTAGTCCCTGTTATCAAGAAATATCATCTTCTTCCTATTATTTTAAGGGAAAGGAATATTTTTATATCTTTAGCCAATTATTTATAAGTGTTCACAAGAACATTTATAATGAGGTTTTGTAAAGGGCAGTGAAAACAACATCACACTTCTTATTATATACATATATTTTACTTATATTTCTGCAAAACACACACACACACAAAAATACACATGCACACACACACAGAGATGTGCACATACATACAGTGCTTTGTAAAAATAAGTGAACTAAGATAATATTTCAAAAAATTTATCTCTTTTTTCCAGCTAATCAACAAATCTTAATTAAATTATATATTCATGTATTAAATCAATTACAACCATTTTCAAAACATTTTTATTAAGCTAGGATAAAAATATCAATTAAAAATTCAGAAGTGCTGTTTGAAATTCCTAAAAGGTTAGCAAATATAAGGATAGACACCTGAAGAAATCCAGAGTGGACAAGGACCAAATTGTTATGAGTATAGCAACCAAGATGAGCAAACTGGTTTCAATAGTAAAGCATATAATAATGAGGAAGGAGAGTTTTAATAGAAAATAAGGATCTAAATATCCCCTAAGCATGGAAAATGGAATAAGAACAACCTATTCCTTTGGATTGAATAAAGGGTTAAGTTTGAAATTCCTAAAAGGTTAGCAAATATAAGGATAGACACCTGAAGAAATCCAGAGTGGACAAGGACCAAATTGTTATGAGTATAGAAACCAAGATGAGCAAACTGGTTTCAATAGTAAAGCATATAATAATGAGGAAGGAGAGTTTTAATAGAAAATAAGGATCTAAATATCCCCTAAGCATGGAAAATGGAATAAGAACAACCTATTCTTTTGGATTGAATAAAGGGTTAAGTTTGAAATTCCAAAAAAGGTTAGAATATATAAGGATAGACACCAAAAGAAATCCAGAGTGGACCAGGACCAAAATGTTATGAGTATAGCAACCAAGATGAGCAAACTGGTTTCAATAGTAAAGCATATAATAACGAGGAAGGAGAGTTTTAAGAGAAAATAAGGATCTAAATATCCTCTAAGCATGGAAAATGGAATAAGAACAACCTATTCCTTTGGATTGAATAAAGGGTTAAGTTTGAAATTCCTAAAAGGTTAGCAAATATAAGGATAGACACCTGAAGAAATCCAGAGTGGACAAGGACCAAATTGTTATGAGTATAGCAACCAAGATGAGCAAACTGGTTTCAATAGTAAAGCATATAATAATGCGGAAGGAGAGTTTTAAGAGAAGATAAGGATCTAAATATCCTCTAAGCATGGAAAATGGTATAAGAACAACCTATTCTTTTGGATTGAATAAAGGGTTAAGTTTGAAATTCCTAAAAGGTTAGCAAATATAAATATAGACACCTGAAGAAAGTCACAGGCGATAGTCTGAAATGTTATCATTATACCAACCAAGATCAGTTATCTAGTCTGAACAGTAAAACATATAACATTTGCACTATTACTGTATCGACACTACTATTCTTTTATTAGTACTGATAGTAAAATAAATAAATCAATTGTTTTAAATGCCAGAGTTTACTCAGTACAAAGCTTGAGAACAACTCAAGGTAGAAAATTACTGGAGAAGGAGTGTGATATGCTTTAAGAGGTGATGATAGGAAGAGAAAATTATGAAGATAAGAAGGAGAGATAACAACTGACTTTTGACTTGAAGATTACTATTAAACAACATATGAGGCTTATAATATGAGAGTTATTATTTTACTCAGATTAGTTTGTTTTTATATTAATTAAATAATAACTGTAAGTTAATTAACTTAAGGCTTTTTAACTAATTTGAAGGAGGCTATATATATTTTTTATATATCTGTGTTTTTAGGAATTCTTTTATTTTCATTATCTAATTAACTATAAAAATTATTTAATAAACAGATATATATAGTCTGCATATATATAACTAGTGAAATTGTTCATAAAAATATGCATCCTAAAAATGAATGTGGTATCTGTTTATTATATTGGCCTTTCAAAGATGTTAATGTTGGATACAAGTTTCTTTTCATCTCCAGACATTAGATTTCATGCATTAAATTCTGTGTGTATACCCAATGGCACTTGTACAAATATAAGGTATATTTAATGTAACAGATATCAGCAATGAAAGTGAAATTGGCAAGCCAAATTCAAATTCCAGGTTAGTCTGAGAATTCTTAGTAAATAGAGTCACTGCTGTGTTTTTTTGACTATCGTAATGATATTGCTAGTCCAAGAGAGATCCTCTGCTTTACACGTGCCCAGAAGATTAATTTTATCCACCTTCTTCACCACATAAACCATGCTGATAGCCATAGCACCTGTCCCTTTGGTTATCAGTGGTGTTTGTGTGGAGAGGGTGGATAAAATTAAGTTTCTGGGCATGTGTAAAGCAGAGGATCTCTCTTGGACTAGCAATATCATTACGATAGTCAAAAAGGCACAGCAGTGACTCTATTTACTAAGAATTCTCAGAAAAAATAATTTATAATTTACTGATTGCCTACTACTGCTCTGTTGTGAGTGTGCTGGCATATTACATCACTCTTTGGTATTTCCAGCTGCTTGGCAGCGGACAAGGGAGCCCTCTCCCCAAAAGATTATAGATATTGCCCTGGAAATACTTGGTGGCTTGCTACTCTCCTTGGAGGACATTTCTAATTCTCCTTGTTGTCAAAGCATAGCAGAAAACAATTAAAGAAAGCATGCATGACATTTAAGTTCTATTAGTTCTAGAACAAAATGCTTGAGGGACAGCTTTTATCCTTGGGCCCTGAGTAAAATGTAAGCTGCCACATGCTGACAATTTTCAATGTACTTAAAATACTATTACATTTCTTCATTTTTGCTGTGCATTTGTTTGTTTTCATTTGTGTGTGTGTGTGTGTGTGTGTGTGTGTGTGTGTGTGTGTGTGTGTGCGTGTGTGCGTGTGTGTGTGTGTGTGTGTCTGTCTGTGTTGGTGCACTCAGGGACTTCTGTCTAATTTTATTGTGTATTGCACAGTGACAAGAAAAATAAATAGTCCGTTGTGTTCACTCCCTCACCAATAAACTCAGGAAAAGCACGAATCTGTCTCTTCTCCCCCACCGCTATGGGTTTAAAAGCAGAGTAAGCTGTGTTCTCTAACTTTGGGTGATAATGAGTCAAAAATAAAGAAAATTCTGAATTAGAAACTGTAGAGAAGGCAACAAGAAACCACTTCACTATTTTGGAAATTCATAGATAATAAAGAAATGTAATGTATGAAAACTCAGGACTGCCTATGAAGAGAAATGTATTAAAACATCTATGTACAGCAATTTTGAACTGATTATGTGGCCTAGATGTTATTTTGAGGTGTGGGGGGCACAGTGTAGGTTAGAGTTAGTCAATAGTGAGACTTCAGTGAATGACTTTGTGTCTGTCACATTCACAGTGACCAAGCAAGTAGATTCTTCATATTTTGTACAGGGATTTTAGCAAAATATTGTATCACCTAAGTTTGTCATCTCACCCCCCCCCACACACACACCACTTCAGTCTAGAATTGATTTCCTGTATATTCTGCCTTTTCCAAAACCTAAAATCTAAAATCACCACTGAACCAATGTGGATAAAATTAAGGAGACTATGGCAAGGTAACCAATTGTAATCTCATAAGAAGATTTTGCAGACTATTTTTAAAAGTGAAAACAATGCTTGGATAATGTGTGTGAAATCTAAAAGTGAAGGGATCTAAAGAGCTGTTGCTCTAGGAAAACCCCTGTTATGCACAAGTTCCATAACACACTAGGGTCATTGGGGTACCACATGTACTGTTAACATAGCAGCAGTGGTGTGTCAAGCTGGTGTTCTTTCTCCTAGATTGGTTGCCACCCCAAGGCAAAAGAATCCAGTCTGCTCTGCTATTTAATCCATAGATGGAGAAAGGTGTGGATTCATACTCTTTTCAAGGACATTAGAAGAGATCAATTGGAATTTGAACTCAGATTACTAATTTTACTTTTCATACCAATAAATGTTACATTGTCTGCACTTCCATGTTAGGCACCAGTCAGTCTAGGAAGAATTTTTTCATTATTATTCTTGTACTACTTCAGTAAGTACCCGAATCCTCCTACTATATTCAATTTTTACAAGCATTAGATCAAACCAAAATGGAGTACTACTAAAATATCTGGGCTGGAATGGTACCTTGACATGGTGTAGTGGTTAGCAAGCTTGTCTTACTAGAACAATTATGACTGAATAGTAAGTTCAATCATCAATGAGTGCCCAGTACTCATTTTAAAGTTTTGATAGAGTTCAAAGGCATTTATGCGGACTTGTGGGTGATGAATTATTTTCCACCCTACAACCTCTTTCTCCACAGATGAAAAGTCACAAGCATCTTTCCACTCTATGACTATTTCCATAGCAATATTCTAACAAGTTACATTTTGACATTTACAATTAAGTCCCATCATGCCGTATATACAGTTGTGAACCATTCTCATTTCCTTTGTATCCCTTTAGTAAGAGAGAGGTTCCACTCACTTTTTTCTAAGAACAAACTCCCAAGAATATACTTTCCTGATCTCTACTATGTTAAACTCTTCTAGGATTAACTGTTATTTTTCTCAAATGTCTCCATAAACTTCACTTTTTATCTCCTACTCTTACCTCTCATTCAACAGCCTCTTTCAGTAAGACTGTACTTTGGGTGCTTCTTGGGCCTTCTACAGAATTAATATATTTTGGATTATAGGATGTCACTTATAGTACATCGTATTCAAAGGCAAGTGTCATTTAAGTACTAACCAGGCTAAATATTGCTTAACTTTGTTGATCTTCCAGAAGTAGCATCTGTACTTATTCAAGATTCTAACACAATTTGTATTCATGTGAAAACAGTACAAAGGAAGATACAAATTTAAACATGTTGTGATATTGAAAATATGATATTTAAAAAATATAAACTTCACAAGATTGACATAAAAAAGCAAATTTCTCATGCTAAATGGTCAAGGGGAGCCTCCACCAGATTAAGATACATTTACAGAAGCTTCATGTCAAATGATCAAGGGTAGCCACTGCCAGATTAAAACACATATACAAAACATTCATGTTAAATGATCAAGTGTAGCCTCCTCCAGTTTAAGATACATATACAAAACCTTCATGTTAAATGGTCAAGAGTAGCCTCCTCCAGATTAAGATACATATAGAAAACCTTCATGTTAAATGATCATGGATAGCCTCCTCCAGGTTAAGAAACATATACAAAACCTTCATGTTAAATGGTCAAGAGTAGCCTCCTCCAGATTAAGATACATATAGAAAACCTTCATGTTAAATGATCATGGATAGCCTCCTCCAGGTTAAGATACATATACAAAACCTTCATGTTAAATGGTCAAGAGTAGCCTCCTCCAGGTTAAGATACATATACAAAACCTTCATGTTAAATGGTCAAGAGTAGCCTCCTCCAGGTTAAGATACATATACAAAACCTTCATGTTAAATGGTCAAGAGTAGCCTCCTCCAGGTTAAGATACATATACAAAACCTTCATGTTAAATGGTCAAGAGTAGCCTCCTCCAGGTTAAGATACATATACAAAACCTTCATGTTAAATGGTCAAGAGTAGCCTCCTCCAGGTTAAGATACATATACAAAACCTTCATGTTAAATGGTCAAGAGTAGCCTCCTCCAGATTAAGATACACATACAAAATTACATGTTAAATGATCAAGTGTAGCCTCCTCCAGATTTAGATACATATACAAAACCTTCATGTTAATGATCAAGGATAGCCTCTTCCAGACTAAGATACATATGCAAAACCTTCATGTTAAATGATCAAGGATAGCCTCCACCAGATTAAGATACATTTACAAAACCTCCATGTTAAGTGGTCAAGAGTAACCTCCACGAGATTAAGATATATATACAAAACCTTCATGTTAAATGATCAAGGATAGCCTACTCCAGATTAAGATACATATACAAAACCTTCATACATATGCAAATTCTGTATGTTAAATGATAAAGACTAACCTTTTCCCAGATTATGATACACATGTAAATTACACATGTCAAATTGTCAAGAGTAACATCCTCCCAGATTTAGTCACATATGCAAATTCTCCATGTAAAATAATCAAGTGTAACCTCCATTCACATTAAGATACATATGCAAATTCCATATGTTAAATGATCAATAGTAACCTCCTCCTATATTATGATATACATGCAAATACTCTATATTAAATAATATTGACTAAATATCTCCCAGATGAACATACACAGATGAATTCCTCATGTGCAAATTATAAAGAGTAACATCATCTAAGATTAATATACATTTGCAAATGCTTCATGCTTAATAATCAATAGCAACCTTCCTCCACATTAAGATACATATGCAAATTATTCATGTCAAATAATCTAGAATAATCTTCTCCCAGATTAAGATACATGTGCAACTTCTTCGTGTTAAATGATCAAGGGTACTGTCCATCCCTCATTAAGATACATATGCAACTTCTTCGTGTTAATTGATCAAGGGTACTGTCCATCCCTCATTAAGATACATATGCAACTTCTTCATGTTAAATGATCAAGGGTACTGTCCATCCCTCATTAAGATACATATGCAACTTCTTCATGTCAAATTTTCAAGTGAAACCTTCTATCAGATTAAGATACAGATGCAAATTCTTCATGTTAAATGATCAAGTGACTGACTCTTCATTAAGATGCATATGCAAATTCTGCATGTCAAATGTTCATGTTTAACCTCCTCTCATATTAAAATACACATGCAAATTTCTCATGTCAAATTATCAAGAGTAACAACATCCAAGATTAAAAGTACCTATGTACATTCTTCATACTCAATGGTCAATAGTAATCTCTGCCCACATTAAGATACAAATTAAAATTCTTCATGTTAAAAGATCAAAAGAAACCTTCTCCCAGATTAAGATACAAATTAAAATTCTTCATGTTAAAAGATCAAAAGAAACCTTCTCCCAGATTAAGATACATATGCAAATTCTTCATGTTAAATAATAAAGGGTAATCTCCCCTCAGATTAAGATACATATTCAAATTCTTCATGCTAAATGTTCAAGATTAACCTTCTCCCATATTAAGATACATTTCCAAATTTTGCATGTTAAATGATCAAGAGTAACTTCCTCCAAGATAAACATACACAGGCCAATTCCTTTGTCAAATTATCAAGAGTAACATCCTCTAAGATTCCTTAATTTAAATGCTCAATACTAAAATCCTTCTGTGTTAAGATACATATGCAAAGTCCTCATACTAAATGATCAAGAGTAATCTTCTCCCAGATTAAGATACTCATGTAAATTCGTCAGGTTACACATTTAAGTGTAACCTCCTACCAGATTAAAATGCACATGCAAATTCTGCATATTAAATGATCAAAAGTAATCTCCAGATTAAGATATATCTTTAACTTCTTCATGTTAAATGATCAATAGTACTCTCCACTCAGATTAAGATACATTTCCAAATTTTCCATGTTAAATGATCATCAGTAACCTCCTCCCAGATTAAGAGACACATGCATATTCTTCATATTCAATGATCAAAAAAAGGTTGTCTTTTTAGTGTAATTGATTTAAATCATAAGAATGACTTTGGAGTAGAAGATGAAAATTATTGAAATGTCACAAAAAATCAGTCAATATGAAATCACTAAGTTTCTTCAAATATCATCACATGCAGTCCATATCAACTATGTTATGCTATAGCTATAAACTGCTAAATGCATAAAAAATATATAAGTACAATTCATTTACATCATTAGCAATCTAAAAAATAAAGCTTCTGCAATTTTTGTTTAATTGTTAGGTTGCATGTTATGCTATAGCTATAAAATGCTAAATGCTTTACAAATACATAAGTACTATCATATTACATCATTAGCAATCTAAAAATAAAGCTTTTGAAATATTTTGATTTTTTCCCCTATTGAGTATATGGTAAAATCAAATTTTCATTTTGGAGGTGACCTTTTTCAAGAACTAAAACAAATTAATGCTCTTTTCATTACTTTTGAAATTCATCAATTTATGACACAGAAACATAGGATTACAAAAAGCCATAACCCTAATGCTTATATAATTGTAGACATTGCATTGCAAAATTTACTTCATTTTATCAATAATTTACAATTTAATTATTTATTCATTTACATTTTTACTCCAGTGTATATCTACAGAAAATAATTTGAAGGATTTTATTTCATTTCATTTTCATTAAATTTAAAAGAAGTATGCTAATATTGAGAGTCTTAGATATGAAAAATAACTTCCAGTCTTTTGGAATTGGACAAAAGTGATCAAAGAATGCTTGAACACCTGATTGAAGATTAACAAGAGGCCAAGTAATTGATGAAAGCTGCGTTACGACTGTTGTGTTAAGTCATACAGCAAAAATGATATTGTGTAAATAAATGGATGAATTGCATCACAAAAGAATTATTGACAAAAAGAAAACATTAAATAAAAGCTCTGGGGCAAAAGAACATCGACAATAGATTGGGACTTAAACTCAATCTACACCTCAAGTGCAACTCATACATACAATCCATTGATAAAGATGCAGGTAAAATGGTCCATTCCATGTAACATTCCAGTAAGTACCTGATTCTTCATGCTATTCTCTACCTTTACAAGAGCCAGATCAGACTGAAAATGAAGTACTGCTGCTGTATATGAGCAGGAGGTGCCAAATCTTCACTTTCTAGTCTCAATGGAGTCCAAAAGCCTCCCCACATACTTCTAGGTGATGAATTAACTTCCACTCTACAATGCCTTTCTCACAGACAAAATATTGCAAGCCAGTGCTCTATCACTGTTTCCAAACAAACTACATGCCTTAGTTTCACCAGTTCTTACCTTCAGAGCTAAGACCTGCCATACTACACACATTGTAGCAAACCACCCCCATTCTTTTCAGATTCCACTGAGATGTAAATTCCACTTGAGTAGCTTCTTCCCACAAACCACTGCTTTGTGGAACTGAATCACAAGAGGATCTTAACCTGTTCAAGTCTAGAGTTAACTGTTATCTTCCCCTGATATATCTGCATAGACTATGCCTCTTACTCTCTAAACCTCTACCTTGAGTAGCTCCCAAGCCATGTACAGTGTTAATGTCATTGTCAAAAAAAAAAGAAAAAAAATAGCAAAAGTTATAATTGCAAAAGCTAAAATCTGATGTTTAGAAGAAGATCCAATGTTTAGAAGAAGATCTGATGTTTAGATCTGATATTTAGAAGAAGATCCAATGTTTAGAAGAAGATCTGATGTTTAGAAGAAGATCCAATGTTTAGAAGAAGATCTGATGTTTAGAAGAAGATCTGATGTTTGGTTATAATCATCAGATTTTGGGAAATGCCTAAGGCTAAGAATTTTTCAGCACTGGCTCATATACATATTCCGTGTTCTAGAGGATGTTGAAAAATTAACCCACTTACCAAAATCAGTATTCTGATTATATATGAGCATGTTTAAGAATATATATTTATTTCAAATATCCATGAGAAAGACATACATATACTAAGGAATTATACATACATACATACATACATACATACACACACACACACACACACACACACACATATATATATATATATATATATATATATATATATATATATATATATATATATATATATATTGTGTATATTTAGCAGCAATTTTTCATTAATGCATGTTTCATTAAATAATATAGACAAGTTTTGTCTATTTATTTTAAGTAAGTTCCTTTGATATTGTTTGATAAGCTTAATAACATTATCATTGAAAGACGAAAGGAAATCACCATATTGATACATGTTTAAATCCAATCTAAGCTTTCGGCTTACATAAGCCATCATCAAAGATGACAATTACTTTCCAATATATCAATCAATATATGGACAAAACAATAATAATGATATGCATACTTAATACTTCTCATTTTCACTCTTGCATGGTCATGTGTGATGTCCTGATCTGTGATACGATTTTTGCTTCCGCATCTTGTATACACGAATTTGTCATTGCTTTGAAATTTTTCATGCAAACAGACTATCATTATTGTTTTGTCCGTGTGTTGTTTAATATATTGAAATGTAATTGTCATTCTTGATAATGTCTTACGTAAGCAGAAAGCTTAGATTGGATTTAAACATGTATCAATATGGTGATTTCCTTTCGTCTTTCAATGATAATGTTATTAAGCTTATCAGACAATATGAAAGGAACTTACTTAAAATAAATAGACAAAACTTGTCTATATTATTTTATGAAACATGCATTAATATATATATATACATACATACATACATATGTATATATATATATATATATATATATATATATATATATATATATATATATATTCACACATTTAGGGGTATATAAATTTCTATTAATATAAGTACAGATATCTTTGTTTCTAGATCAATAAATTTTTTGTGAATGTTTTAATTATGCTTATATATTAAGATCAGCAATGATAGCAGAAGTCAATGGAGTAAGGAAACAGCATAAATGGAATCTGACAGACATTTTCTATTTTAGGAAACACTTAAAAGTTAATCCTTTTTCTCACAGAAGAGGTCAGTTAACTTTCATTTTGTACTTTGGAAACTTCAAGTAAATGCTTATTCATTTCCTCTATTTCATTTTCATAAATCTTGCAACTTAGCCACATATAAACACACAGAAAAATATCCAGATGTATCATTATAACTGCGCAAAAGAGATAGAGTGTCTGCTTTTTTATTTTTAGCAAAATAATTGATTTCCTGTATCATAGTTTGATGAACTTTTGTTAAATAATAATAGAGAAGGGTTTGATACAGTATATATTTAAAAAAAATATCACCCCAAAACACAAAATTTCTAAAATTGTACATAAGTAAAGTAGTACTATGACTTCTTGCAACCTTCTAGAAATTTATGGAACCTTATAAAACTTGGTTTTGGTTATTTGTAAGTTTATATGTTATACTATAGCTATAAACTACTAAATATATTAAAATACATAAGTACTATCCTATTACATCATTAGCAATCTAAAAAATAAAGCTTCTGCAACTTTTGTTTATTTGTTAGGTTGCATGTTATGCTATAGCTATAAACTGCTAAATGTATTACAAATACATAAGTAATATGTAACCTAACAAATAAACAAAAGTTGCAGAAGCTTTATTTTTTTAGATTGCCAATGATGTAAATGAATAGTACTTATGTATTTTTTAATGCATTTAGCAGTTTATAGCTATAGCATAACATGCAACCTAACAAATAAACAAAAGACGAGTTTGACCAGCTTAGCAGGAGATGAGTCTCTAACTGTATGCCAACATACAGTATTTACTACTGTATTTATGTGAATGGGGACATACCCATTATCATCCATAGGTATGCTAAACTACAGCAATTTGCAAAACATTTAATTTGTAAATAAATCTTAATTTATCTCTTATAATTCTACCCTGCTTGCCAAATTATTATCGAGATAGCTTTTTTCTAATATTTCAAAAACTGTCCAATCAATTCACACAAAATTTTCACACAATGTTGGCAGCACTGACTTGCACAATCACTGAAATTTTCGTACTGATCTGCGCAATGTAAACAAACTGGCGCCATATTTGTTATCAGCACGGTGATTTGAGCGGGCCAAATTATTAGAAAAGTGTGAGAATTTAGTGAAGAAATGGGCCGTAAAAGCAGTTTAAGTGATGCTGAAAAGAAAACTATCAGCTCAGAACTCTCAAAAGGTAAATCTACCCTATAAATTTCTAAAATGATAGGGAGGTGTCATCAAACAGTGAAAAAGTTCACCGCCGACCCTACACAGGTACGCAAAAGAGCAGATAAAATCAAGCCGAGGGTTATTTCACGTCGTCTCATGTCACGACTTAAACAAGAGGCCACGAATAACCCTGGACTTACCAGTCAAGAGCTTTTCAGTCGCACTGGGGATCCTACTGTGTCTAAAAGTACTCGATGTCGGTATCTGAGGGAAATAGCAACAACAGTGAAACCTTTATCGAAGCCTCTGTTGAAGAGAAATCAGATTCAACAAAAATAAAATTGATTGAAATGGGCCGAGGACAATATGAAGATTGACTTCTCTAAAGTTTTGTTCATAGACGAAACTCGAGCACCACTTGATGGGCCGGATAGATGGTGCAACAGCTGGGTAATGAACGGACAGAATCGCCATCAGCGTTTGAGACGCCAACAAAGCTGTGAAGGCATAATGATCTGGGGAAAAACATAGTGGGCCCATCGAGAGTACCAGATTGCGTCAAAATACTGATGCATACATAGCGTTTATGAAGGAACATCTTGAACTATGGATGAAGAAAAGATAAAGAGTTGTCTTCAGTAGGGCCATTGTTTTTGCAAGATAATGCCCCTCACATGCTGCTCACAAGACTACTGAATATTTGAAACAGTTAGCTTCGATGGACCTCGAAAAATGAAGTGGCCATCAAATTCTCCGGATTTGAACCCAATGGAAAACCTGGAGCATCATGAAGCGAAGACTGTACGCCAACGGACGACAATTCGGGAGCAACGCTGAGTTGTGGGAAGCAATTCTTGACATATCTCGCGGCATTACAGCAGATGACATCCTACAATTAACAAATTCTATGGATCGTCGACTTCTTGAAGTAATTTCAAAATAGGGAAAGCACATTCCCTATTAATTTGTTTAAAACTGTGCCTTTGTTTGTATCTGTTATTATTTGTTTGATTATATTTATTAGCTTCTTTTGATTATAAACATTCACATGCAACATTAATAAACGTTTTGTTTGCTCAATTCTGGGAATTTTAAACCGTTATAATAATTTGGCCCGCTCAAATCACCGTGCTGATAACAAATATGGCGCCAGTTTGTTTTTACATTGTCAACATTGTGTGAAAATTTTGTGTGAATTGATTGGACAGTTTTTGAAATATTAGAAAAAAAGTTATCTCTATAATAATTTGGCACGTTCCCTTTTAAAAAAAATAACAAGAGTCATTTAGAAAAACAAGAAGAGAATTCAAAAAGTAGGCAGAGTGGGTTAAACCAAGACTTGTATAATCTTGACCTGTTCAAGTTTAGGGTTAACCATTATCCACATATCCCCATAAACTTACTCTGTAACTCTCTACCTCGAGTGGCTCTTGGGCTTTGTACAGAGTAAAAATCATTCTTAAAAAAAAAAGAAATGTGTTTACAACAGACACAAAAATATACAAGCTGTGGCAAAAGCAATAATCCTTTTTGAGTGCAAACTTAATTTTAGTTGAGTGTTAGAAGTTAGAATGGTATTTACTTTCAACAGGATGGCATGCCACTCTACTATGGATTACACATTCGGGAATAGTTAAATCTTATTTTCAAGCTGAATTGGATAGGATGACATGGAGTAATTCAGTGGCCATCATGACCAACAGTATTTTTCTTGTGGGGGTCTGCTGAAAAATCTTGCACATTTATAGAAGTGAACATGAAGAGTAGAAATTTTGAACAAGTTAAATAGTTCGTTAATTATAACAAATCATGTTGATTTGATCTGACAATACTTAAAAAAATTTTCTGTATTACTGTAATTTATTTTTGATCAGTAAAAGTTAATAAATAAAAAAGAGCATTACTTTTGCTGCATTCTATAGATTAATAAATGTTTTTCTTGGTGCACTGAAAGTTTTGTAAATTATTTCAACACTATTCTTAAACAATTTCAATGTTATTTACATTATTCAGGCTATTGTCCTCATCTTTGTTGCCATATTTATCACAATGTTTCACATTGTACACCCCGGCCTTCTTCAGGGGGTTGGAATGTCAGACTTACTGGGGTAGACTGTTCTAGTTCCACATGCCATGTCTAATGGATGTCAGTCATCAGTTCTCCTGTTAATTCCCCTCTCCAAGTTCTCCACCACCTTAACCAGATATTGAACTCATACTCTTTGGGTCCTGTCACTGGATCTAACTATCTAACACCTTTAACCACTGTGTGATGTGTCATTGAGGACATCTGTGTATGAATTTCTGGATATTATAAACCTAATGTCATCAGCACCGTTTTTTACCAGTGCTCATGTTGCAATTTTGGCAGTTATCCTTGCATGTTTTTTACCAGAGCTCATATTGCAATTTTCATTACTATTATCACATTTCTCTGGTACTGCTTATTACTGGTTCCGATATTGTATTCATTTCTATGCTTGGTTGACTCAGGAGATTTTTGTGGCAACAAAGATGAGGAAATAGTCTGAATAATGTAAATAGTGTACATAATATCTCATATCAGAAATATAGACAGATATTCTTAAACAATATCCAATACTATTCTTAAACAATTTCCAACACTAAACTTAAACAATTTCCAACATTATTCTTAAACAATTTCAAACACTAAACTTAAACAATTTTCAACACTAAACTTAAACAATTTCAAACACTAAACTTAAACACTATCCAACACTATTTTTTAAACAATTTCCAACACTAAACTTAAACAATATCCAACACTAAACATAAACAATTTCCAACACTATTCTTAAACAATTTGCAAAACTATCCTTAAACACTTTCCAACACTATATTTTAAACAATTTCCACAACTATCCTTAAACACTTTCCAACACTAAACTTAAACAGTTTCAAACACTAAACTTAAACAATTTCCAACACTAAACTTAAACAATTTCCAACACTATTCTTAAACAATTTGCAAAACTATGCTTAAACACTTTCCAACACTATTTTTTAAACAATTTCCACAACTATACTTAAACAATTTCCAACACTAAACTTAAACAATTTTAAACACTAAACTTAAACAATTTCCAACACTAAACTTAAACAATTTCCAACACTAAACTTAAACAATTTCCAACACTAAACTTAAACAATTTCAAACACTATCCTTAAACAATTTGCAAAACTATCCTTAAACACTTTCCAACACTATTTTTTAAACAATTTCCAACACTAAACTTAAACACTTTCCAACACTAAACTTAAACAATTTCAAACACTAAACTTAAACAATTTCCAACACTAAACTTAAACAATTTCAAACACTATCCTTAAACAATTTGCAAAACTATGCTTAAACCCTTTCCAACACTATTTTTTAAACAATTTCCACAACTATCCTTAAACACTTTCCAACACTAAAATTAAACAATTTCCAACACTAAACTTAAAGAATTTCAAACACTAAACTTAAACAATTTCCACAACTATCCCTAAACACTTTCCAACACTAAAATTAAACAATTTCCAAAACTAAACTTAAACAATTTCAAACACTAAACTTAAACAATTTCCAACACTATCCTTAAACAATTTGCAAAACTATCCTTAAACACTTTCCAACACAATTTTTTAAACAATTTCCACAACTATACTTAAACACTTTCCAACACTCAACTTAAACAATTTCAAACACTAAACTTAAACAATTTCCAAAACTATACTTAAACAATTTCCAACACTATTTTTTAAACAATTTCCACAACTATCCTTAAACACTTTCCAAAACTAAACTTAAACAATTTCCAACACTAAACTTAAACAATTTCCTACACTAAACTTAAACAATTTCAAACACTAAACTTAAACAATTTCAAACACTAAACTTAAACAATTTCCAACACTAAACTTAAACACTTTCCAACACTAAACTTAAACAATTTCCAACACGAGACTTAAACAATTTAAAAAACTAAACTTAAACAATTTCCAACACTAAACTTAAACAAGTTCCAACACTATGCTTAAACAATTTCCAACATTATTCTGAAACTAAACTTTTAAACTATTTCCAACACTATTCTTAAACAATTTCCAACATTATTCTGAAACAATTTCAAACACTAAACTTAAAAATTTTAAAAAACTATACTTAAACAATTTCCAACATTAAACTTAAACAATTTCCAACACTAAACTTAAACAATTTCCAACACTAAACTTAAACAATTTCCTACACTAAACTTAAACAATTTCAAACACTAAACTTAAACAATTTCAAACACTAAACTTAAACAATTTCCAACACTAAACTTAAACACTTTCCAACACTAAACTTAAACAATTTCCAACACTAAACTTAAACAATTTCAAACACTAAACTTAAACAATTTCCAACACTAAATTTAAACAATTTCAAACAGTAAACTTAAGACAATTTCCAACACTATTCTTAAACGATTTCCAACATTATTCTTAAACAATTTAAAACACTAAACTTAAAAATTTCAAACAATAAACTTAAACAATTTCCAAGACTAAACTTAAACAATTTGGAAAACGATCATAAACACTTTCCAACAATATTTTTTAAAAAATTTTCACAACTATCCTTAAACACTTTCCAACACTAAACTTAAACAATTTCAAACACTAAATTTAAACAATTTCCAACACTAAACTTAAACAATTTCCAACACGAGACTTAAACAATTTAAAAAACTAAACTTAAACAATTTCCAACACTAAACTTAAACAAGTTCCAACACTATGCTTAAACAATTTCCAACATTATTCTGAAACTAAACTTTTAAACTATTTCCAACACTATTCTTAAACAATTTCCAACATTATTCTGAAACAATTTCAAACACTAAACTTAAAAATTTTAAAAAACTATACTTAAACAATTTCCAACATTAAACTTAAACAATTTCCAACACTAAACTTAAACAATTTCCAACACTAAACTTAAACAATTTCCTACACTAAACTTAAACAATTTCAAACACTAAACTTAAACAATTTCCAACACTAAACTTAAACAATTTCCAACACTAAACTTAAACACTTTCCAACACTAAACTTAAACAATTTCCAACACTAAACTTAAACAATTTCCAACACTAAACTTAAACAATTTCAAACACTAAACTTAAACAATTTCCAACACTAAATTTAAACAATTTCAAACAGTAAACTTAAGACAATTTCCAACACTATTCTTAAACGATTTCCAACATTATTCTTAAACAATTTAAAACACTAAACTTCAAAATTTCAAACAATAAACTTAAACAATTTCCAAGACTAAACTTAAACAATTTGGAAAACGATCATAAACACTTTCCAACAATATTTTTTAAAAAATTTTCACAACTATCCTTAAACACTTTCCAACACTAAACTTAAACAATTTCAAACACTAAATTTAAACAATTTCCAACACTAAACTTAAACAATTTCCAACACGAGACTTAAACAATTTAAAAAACTAAACTTAAACAATTTCCAACACTAAACTTAAACAAGTTCCAACACTATGCTTAAACAATTTCCAACATTATTCTGAAACTAAACTTTTAAACTATTTCCAACACTATTCTTAAACAATTTCCAACATTATTCTGAAACAATTTCAAACACTAAACTTAAAAATTTTAAAAAACTATACTTAAACAATTTCCAACATTAAACTTAAACAATTTCCAACACTAAACTTAAACAATTTCCAACACTAAACTTAAACAATTTCCTACACTAAACTTAAACAATTTCAAACACTAAACTTAAACAATTTCAAACACTAAACTTAAACAATTTCCAACACTAAACTTAAACACTTTCCAACACTAAACTTAAACAATTTCAAACACTAAACTTAAACAATTTCCAACACTAAATTTAAACAATTTCAAACAGTAAACTTAAGACAATTTCCAACACTATTCTTAAACGATTTCCAACATTATTCTTAAACAATTTAAAACACTAAACTTCAAAATTTCAAACAATAAACTTAAACAATTTCCAAGACTAAACTTAAACAATTTGGAAAACGATCATAAACACTTTCCAACAATATTTTTTAAAAAATTTTCACAACTATCCTTAAACACTTTCCAACACTAAACTTAAACAATTTCAAACACTAAATTTAAACAATTTCCAACACTAAACTTAAACAATTTCCAACACGAGACTTAAACAATTTAAAAAACTAAACTTAAACAATTTCCAACACTAAACTTAAACAAGTTCCAACACTATGCTTAAACAATTTCCAACATTATTCCGAAACTAAACTTTTAAACTATTTCCAACACTATTCTTAAACAATTTCCAACATTATTCTGAAACAATTTCAAACACTAAACTTAAAAATTTTAAAAAACTATACTTAAACAATTTCCAACATTAAACTTAAACAATTTCCAACACTAAACTTAAACAATTTCCAACACTATATTTAAACCATTTGCAAAACTATTCATAAACACTTTCCAACACTATTTTTTAAACAATTTCCACAACTATCCTTAAACACTTTCCAACACTAAACTTAAACAATTTCAAACACTAAACTTAAACAATTTCCAACATTAAACTTAAACAATTTCAAACACTAAACTTAAACAATTTCCAACACTATTCTTAAACAATTTGCAAAACTATCCTTAAACACTTTCCAACACTATTTTTTAAACAATTTCCACAACTATTCTTAAACACTTTCCAACACTAAACTTAAACAATTTCAAACACTAAACTTAAACAATTTCCAACATTAAACTTAAACAATTTCAAACACTAAACTTAAACAATTTCCAACACTATTCTTAAACAATTTGCAAAACTATCCTTAAACACTTTCCAACACTATTTTTTAAACAATTTCCACAACTATCCTTAAACACTTTCCAACACTAAACTTAAACAATTTCCAACACTAAACTTAAACAATTTCCCACACTAAATTTAAACAATTTCAAACACTAAACTTAAACAATTTCCAACACTAAACTTAAACACTTTCCAACACTAAACTTAAACAATTTCATACACTAAACTTAAACAATTTCCAACACTAAACTTAAACACTTTCCAACACTAAACTTAAACAATTTCCAACACTAAACTTAAACAATTTCATACACTAAATTTAAACAATTCCAAACACTAAACTTAAACAATTTCCAACACTAAACTTAAACAATTTCCAACACTAAACTTAAACAATTTCATACACTAAACTTAAACAATTTCCAACACTAAACTTAAACACTTTCCAACACTAAACTTAAACAATTTCCAACACTAAACTTAAACAATTTCATACACTAAATTTAAACAATTTCAAACACTAAACTTAAACAATTTCCAACACTAAACTTAAACACTTTCCAACACTAAACTTAAACATTTTCCAACACTAAACTTAAACAATTTTAAACACTAAACTTATACAATTTCCAACACTAAACTTAAACAATTTCCAACACTAAACTTAAACAATTTCCAACACTAAACTTAAACACTTTCCAACACTAAACTTAAACACTTTCCAACACTAAACTTAAACAATTTCCAACACTAAACTTAAACAATTTCCCACACTAAATTTAAACAATTTCAAACACTAAACTTAAACAATTTCCAACACTAAACTTAAACACTTTCCAACACTAAACTTAAACAATTTCATACACTGAACTTAAACAATTTCTAACACTAAACTTAAACACTTTCCAACACTAAACTTAAACAATTTCCAACACTAAACTTAAACAATTTCATACACTAAATTTAAACAATTTCAAACACTAAACTTAAACAATTTCCAACACTAAACTTAAACACTTTCCAACACTAAACTTAAACAATTTCATACACTAAACTTAAACAATTTCCAACACTAAACTTAAACACTTTCCAACACTAAACTTAAACAATTTCCAACACTAAACTTAAACAATTTCATACACTAAATTTAAACAATTTCAAACACTAAACTTAAACAATTTCCAACACTAAACTTAAACACTTTCCAACACTAAACTTAAACAATTTCATACACTAAACTTAAACAATTTCCAACACTAAACTTAAACACTTTCCAACACTAAACTTAAACAATTTCCAACACTAAACTTAAACAATTTCCCACACTAAATTTAAACAATTTCAAACAGTAAACTTAAGACAATTTCCAACACTATTCTTAAACGATTTCCAACATTATTCTTAAACAATTTAAAACACTAAACTTAAAAATTTCAAACAATAAACTTAAACAATTTCCAAGACTAAACTTAAACAATTTGGAAAACGATCATAAACACTTTCCAACAATATTTTTTAAAAAATTTTCACAACTATCCTTAAACACTTTCCAACACTAAACTTAAACAATTTCAAACACTAAATTTAAACAATTTCCAACACTAAACTTAAACAATTTCCAACACGAGACTTAAACAATTTAAAAAACTAAACTTAAACAATTTCCAACACTAAACTTAAACAAGTTCCAACACTATGCTTAAACAATTTCCAACATTATTCTGAAACTAAACTTTTAAACTATTTCCAACACTATTCTTAAACAATTTCCAACATTATTCTGAAACAATTTCAAACACTAAACTTAAAAATTTTAAAAAACTATACTTAAACAATTTCCAACATTAAACTTAAACAATTTCCAACACTAAACTTAAACAATTTCAAACACTATCCTTAAACAATTTGCAAAACTATCCTTAAACACTTTCCAACACTATTTTTTAAACAATTTCCGACACTAAACTTAAACACTTTCCAACACTAAACTTAAACAATTTCAAACACTAAACTTAAACAATTTCCAACACTAAACTTAAACAATTTCAAACACTATCCTTAAACAATTTGCAAAACTATGCTTAAACCCTTTCCAACACTATTTTTTAAACAATTTCCACAACTATCCTTAAACACTTTCCAACACTAAAATTAAACAATTTCCAACACTAAACTTAAAGAATTTCAAACACTAAACTTAAACAATTTCCACAACTATCCTTAAACAATTTGCAAAACTATCCTTAAACACTTTCCAACACAATTTTTTAAACAATTTCCACAACTATACTTAAACACTTTCCAACACTCAACTTAAACAATTTCAAACACTAAACTTAAACAATTTCCAAAACCAAACTTAAACAATTTCATACACTATTTTTTAAACAATTCCCACAACTATCCTTAAACACTTTCCAAAACTAAACTTAAACAATTTCCAACACTAAACTTAAACAATTTCCTACACTAAACTTAAACAATTTCAAACACTAAACGTAAACAATTTCAAACACTAAACTTAAACAATTTCCAACACTAAACTTAAACACTTTCCAACACTAAACTTAAACAATTTCCAACACTAAACTTAAACAATTTCCAACACTAAACTTAAACAATTTCAAACACTAAACTTAAACAATTTCCAACACTAAATTTAAACAATTTCAAACAGTAAACTTAAGACAATTTCCAACACTATTCTTAAACGATTTCCAACATTATTCTTAAACAATTTAAAACACTAAACTTCAAAATTTCAAACAATAAACTTAAACAATTTCCAAGACTAAACTTAAACAATTTGGAAAACGATCATAAACACTTTCCAACAATATTTTTTAAAAAATTTTCACAACTATCCTTAAACACTTTCCAACACTAAACTTAAACAATTTCAAACACTAAATTTAAACAATTTCCAACACTAAACTTAAACAATTTCCAACACTAAACTTAAACAAGTTCCAACACTATGCTTAAACAATTTCCAACATTATTCCGAAACTAAACTTTTAAACTATTTCCAACACTATTCTTAAACAATTTCCAACATTATTCTGAAACAATTTCAAACACTAAACTTAAAAATTTTAAAAAACTATACTTAAACAATTTCCAACATTAAACTTAAACAATTTCCAACACTAAACTTAAACAATTTCCAACACTATATTTAAACCATTTGCAAAACTATTCATAAACACTTTCCAACACTATTTTTTAAACAATTTCCACAACTATCCTTAAACACTTTCCAACACTAAACTTAAACAATTTCAAGCACTAAACTTAAACAATTTCAAACATTAAACTTAAACAATTTCAAACACTAAACTTAAACAATTTCCAACACTATTCTTAAACAATTTGCAAAACTATCCTTAAACACTTTCCAACACTATTTTTTAAACAATTTCCACAACTATTCTTAAACACTTTCCAACACTAAACTTAAACAATTTCAAACACTAAACTTAAACAATTTCCAACATTAAACTTAAACAATTTCAAACACTAAACTTAAACAATTTCCAACACTATTCTTAAACAATTTGCAAAACTATCCTTAAACACTTTCCAACACTATTTTTTAAACAATTTCCACAACTATCCTTAAACACTTTCCAACACTAAACTTAAACAATTTCCAACACTAAATTTAAACAATTTCAAACACTAAACTTAAACAATTTCCAACACTAAACTTAAACACTTTCCAACACTAAACTTAAACAATTTCATACACTAAACTTAAACAATTTCCAACACTAAATTTAAACACTTTCCAACACTAAACTTAAACAATTTCCAACACTAAACTTAAACAATTTCATACACTAAATTTAAACAATTCCAAACACTAAACTTAAACAATTTCCAACACTAAACTTAAACACTTTCCAACACTAAACTTAAACAATTTCATACACTAAACTTAAACAATTTCCAACACTAAACTTAAACACTTTCCAACACTAAACTTAAACAATTTCCAACACTAAACTTAAACAATTTCATACACTAAATTTAAACAATTTCAAACACTAAACTTAAACAATTTCCAACACTAAACTTAAACACTTTCCAACACTAAACTTAAACATTTTCCAACACTAAACTTAAACAATTTTAAACACTAAACTTATACAATTTCCAACACTAAACTTAAACAATTTCCAACACTAAACTTAAACAATTTCCAACACTAAACTTAAACACTTTCCAACACTAAACTTAAACACTTTCCAACACTAAACTTAAACAATTTCCAACACTAAACTTAAACAATTTCCCACACTAAATTTAAACAATTTCAAACACTAAACTTAAACAATTTCCAACACTAAACTTAAACACTTTCCAACACTAAACTTAAACAATTTCATACACTGAACTTAAACAATTTCTAACACTAAACTTAAACACTTTCCAACACTAAACTTAAACAATTTCCAACACTAAACTTAAACAATTTCATACACTAAATTTAAACAATTTCAAACACTAAACTTAAACAATTTCCAACACTAAACTTAAACACTTTCCAACACTAAACTTAAACAATTTCATACACTAAACTTAAACAATTTCCAACACTAAACTTAAACACTTTCCAACACTAAACTTAAACAATTTCCAACACTAAACTTAAACAATTTCATACACTAAATTTAAACAATTTCAAACACTAAACTTAAACAATTTCCAACACTAAACTTAAACACTTTCCAACACTAAACTTAAACAATTTCATACACTAAACTTAAACAATTTCCAACACTAAACTTAAACACTTTCCAACACTAAACTTAAACAATTTCCAACACTAAACTTAAACAATTTCCCACACTAAATTTAAACAATTTCAAACAGTAAACTTAAGACAATTTCCAACACTATTCTTAAACGATTTCCAACATTATTCTTAAACAATTTAAAACACTAAACTTAAAAATTTCAAACAATAAACTTAAACAATTTCCAAGACTAAACTTAAACAATTTGGAAAACGATCATAAACACTTTCCAACAATATTTTTTAAAAAATTTTCACAACTATCCTTAAACACTTTCCAACACTAAACTTAAACAATTTCAAACACTAAATTTAAACAATTTCCAACACTAAACTTAAACAATTTCCAACACGAGACTTAAACAATTTAAAAAACTAAACTTAAACAATTTCCAACACTAAACTTAAACAAGTTCCAACACTATGCTTAAACAATTTCCAACATTATTCTGAAACTAAACTTTTAAACTATTTCCAACACTATTCTTAAACAATTTCCAACATTATTCTGAAACAATTTCAAACACTAAACTTAAAAATTTTAAAAAACTATACTTAAACAATTTCCAACATTAAACTTAAACAATTTCCAACACTAAACTTAAACAATTTCAAACACTATCCTTAAACAATTTGCAAAACTATCCTTAAACACTTTCCAACACTATTTTTTAAACAATTTCCGACACTAAACTTAAACACTTTCCAACACTAAACTTAAACAATTTCAAACACTAAACTTAAACAATTTCCAACACTAAACTTAAACAATTTCAAACACTATCCTTAAACAATTTGCAAAACTATGCTTAAACCCTTTCCAACACTATTTTTTAAACAATTTCCACAACTATCCTTAAACACTTTCCAACACTAAAATTAAACAATTTCCAACACTAAACTTAAAGAATTTCAAACACTAAACTTAAACAATTTCCACAACTATCCTTAAACAATTTGCAAAACTATCCTTAAACACTTTCCAACACAATTTTTTAAACAATTTCCACAACTATACTTAAACACTTTCCAACACTCAACTTAAACAATTTCAAACACTAAACTTAAACAATTTCCAAAACCAAACTTAAACAATTTCATACACTATTTTTTAAACAATTCCCACAACTATCCTTAAACACTTTCCAAAACTAAACTTAAACAATTTCCAACACTAAACTTAAACAATTTCCTACACTAAACTTAAACAATTTCAAACACTAAACGTAAACAATTTCAAACACTAAACTTAAACAATTTCCAACACTAAACTTAAACACTTTCCAACACTAAACTTAAACAATTTCCAACACTAAACTTAAACAATTTCCAACACTAAACTTAAACAATTTCAAACACTAAACTTAAACAATTTCCAACACTAAATTTAAACAATTTCAAACAGTAAACTTAAGACAATTTCCAACACTATTCTTAAACGATTTCCAACATTATTCTTAAACAATTTAAAACACTAAACTTCAAAATTTCAAACAATAAACTTAAACAATTTCCAAGACTAAACTTAAACAATTTGGAAAACGATCATAAACACTTTCCAACAATATTTTTTAAAAAATTTTCACAACTATCCTTAAACACTTTCCAACACTAAACTTAAACAATTTCAAACACTAAATTTAAACAATTTCCAACACTAAACTTAAACAATTTCCAACACTAAACTTAAACAAGTTCCAACACTATGCTTAAACAATTTCCAACATTATTCCGAAACTAAACTTTTAAACTATTTCCAACACTATTCTTAAACAATTTCCAACATTATTCTGAAACAATTTCAAACACTAAACTTAAAAATTTTAAAAAACTATACTTAAACAATTTCCAACATTAAACTTAAACAATTTCCAACACTAAACTTAAACAATTTCCAACACTATATTTAAACCATTTGCAAAACTATTCATAAACACTTTCCAACACTATTTTTTAAACAATTTCCACAACTATCCTTAAACACTTTCCAACACTAAACTTAAACAATTTCAAGCACTAAACTTAAACAATTTCCAACATTAAACTTAAACAATTTCAAACACTAAACTTAAACAATTTCCAACACTATTCTTAAACAATTTGCAAAACTATCCTTAAACACTTTCCAACACTATTTTTTAAACAATTTCCACAACTATTCTTAAACACTTTCCAACACTAAACTTAAACAATTTCAAACACTAAACTTAAACAATTTCCAACATTAAACTTAAACAATTTCAAACACTAAACTTAAACAATTTCCAACACTATTCTTAAACAATTTGCAAAACTATCCTTAAACACTTTCCAACACTATTTTTTAAACAATTTCCACAACTATCCTTAAACACTTTCCAACACTAAACTTAAACAATTTCCAACACTAAATTTAAACAATTTCAAACACTAAACTTAAACAATTTCCAACACTAAACTTAAACACTTTCCAACACTAAACTTAAACAATTTCATACACTAAACTTAAACAATTTCCAACACTAAATTTAAACACTTTCCAACACTAAACTTAAACAATTTCCAACACTAAACTTAAACAATTTCATACACTAAATTTAAACAATTCCAAACACTAAACTTAAACAATTTCCAACACTAAACTTAAACACTTTCCAACACTAAACTTAAACAATTTCATACACTAAACTTAAACAATTTCCAACACTAAACTTAAACACTTTCCAACACTAAACTTAAACAATTTCCAACACTAAACTTAAACAATTTCATACACTAAATTTAAACAATTTCAAACACTAAACTTAAACAATTTCCAACACTAAACTTAAACACTTTCCAACACTAAACTTAAACATTTTCCAACACTAAACTTAAACAATTTTAAACACTAAACTTATACAATTTCCAACACTAAACTTAAACAATTTCCAACACTAAACTTAAACAATTTCCAACACTAAACTTAAACACTTTCCAACACTAAACTTAAACACTTTCCAACACTAAACTTAAACAATTTCCAACACTAAACTTAAACAATTTCCCACACTAAATTTAAACAATTTCAAACACTAAACTTAAACAATTTCCAACACTAAACTTAAACACTTTCCAACACTAAACTTAAACAATTTCATACACTGAACTTAAACAATTTCTAACACTAAACTTAAACACTTTCCAACACTAAACTTAAACAATTTCCAACACTAAACTTAAACAATTTCATACACTAAATTTAAACAATTTCAAACACTAAACTTAAACAATTTCCAACACTAAACTTAAACACTTTCCAACACTAAACTTAAACAATTTCATACACTAAACTTAAACAATTTCCAACACTAAACTTAAACACTTTCCAACACTAAACTTAAACAATTTCCAACACTAAACTTAAACAATTTCATACACTAAATTTAAACAATTTCAAACACTAAACTTAAACAATTTCCAACACTAAACTTAAACACTTTCCAACACTAAACTTAAACAATTTCATACACTAAACTTAAACAATTTCCAACACTAAACTTAAACACTTTCCAACACTAAACTTAAACAATTTCCAACACTAAACTTAAACAATTTCCCACACTAAATTTAAACAATTTCAAACAGTAAACTTAAGACAATTTCCAACACTATTCTTAAACGATTTCCAACATTATTCTTAAACAATTTAAAACACTAAACTTAAAAATTTCAAACAATAAACTTAAACAATTTCCAAGACTAAACTTAAACAATTTGGAAAACGATCATAAACACTTTCCAACAATATTTTTTAAAAAATTTTCACAACTATCCTTAAACACTTTCCAACACTAAACTTAAACAATTTCAAACACTAAATTTAAACAATTTCCAACACTAAACTTAAACAATTTCCAACACGAGACTTAAACAATTTAAAAAACTAAACTTAAACAATTTCCAACACTAAACTTAAACAAGTTCCAACACTATGCTTAAACAATTTCCAACATTATTCTGAAACTAAACTTTTAAACTATTTCCAACACTATTCTTAAACAATTTCCAACATTATTCTGAAACAATTTCAAACACTAAACTTAAAAATTTTAAAAAACTATACTTAAACAATTTCCAACATTAAACTTAAACAATTTCCAACACTAAACTTAAACAATTTCAAACACTATCCTTAAACAATTTGCAAAACTATCCTTAAACACTTTCCAACACTATTTTTTAAACAATTTCCGACACTAAACTTAAACACTTTCCAACACTAAACTTAAACAATTTCAAACACTAAACTTAAACAATTTCCAACACTAAACTTAAACAATTTCAAACACTATCCTTAAACAATTTGCAAAACTATGCTTAAACCCTTTCCAACACTATTTTTTAAACAATTTCCACAACTATCCTTAAACACTTTCCAACACTAAAATTAAACAATTTCCAACACTAAACTTAAAGAATTTCAAACACTAAACTTAAACAATTTCCACAACTATCCCAAAACACTTTCCAACACTAAAATTAAACAATTTCCAAAACTAAACTTAAACAATTTCAAACACTAAACTTAAACAATTTCCAACACTATCCTTAAACAATTTGCAAAACTATCCTTAAACACTTTCCAACACAATTTTTTAAACAATTCCCACAACTATCCTTAAACACTTTCCAAAACTAAACTTAAACAATTTCCAACACTAAACTTAAACAATTTCCTACACTAAACTTAAACAATTTCAAACACTAAACTTAAACAATTTCAAACACTAAACTTAAACAATTTCCAACACTAAACTTAAACACTTTCCAACACTAAACTTAAACAATTTCCAACACTAAACTTAAACAATTTCAAACACTAAACTTAAACAATTTCCAACACTAAATTTAAACAATTTCAAACAGTAAACTTAAGACAATTTCCAACACTATTCTTAAACGATTTCCAACATTATTCTTAAACAATTTAAAACACTAAACTTAAAAATTTCAAACAATAAACTTAAACAATTTCCAAGACTAAACTTAAACAATTTGGAAAACGATCATAAACACTTTCCAACAATATTTTTTAAAAAATTTTCACAACTATCCTTAAACACTTTCCAACACTAAACTTAAACAATTTCAAACACTAAATTTAAACAATTTCCAACACTAAACTTAAACAATTTCCAACACGAGACTTAAACAATTTAAAAAACTAAACTTAAACAATTTCCAACACTAAACTTAAACAAGTTCCAACACTATGCTTAAACAATTTCCAACATTATTCTGAAACTAAACTTTTAAACTATTTCCAACACTATTCTTAAACAATTTCCAACATTATTCTGAAACAATTTCAAACACTAAACTTAAAAATTTTAAAAAACTATACTTAAACAATTTCCAACATTAAACTTAAACAATTTCCAACACTAAACTTAAACAATTTCAAACACTATCCTTAAACAATTTGCAAAACTATCCTTAAACACTTTCCAACACTATTTTTTAAACAATTTCCGACACTAAACTTAAACACTTTCCAACACTAAACTTAAACAATTTCAAACACTAAACTTAAACAATTTCCAACACTAAACTTAAACAATTTCAAACACTATCCTTAAACAATTTGCAAAACTATGCTTAAACCCTTTCCAACACTATTTTTTAAACAATTTCCACAACTATCCTTAAACACTTTCCAACACTAAAATTAAACAATTTCCAACACTAAACTTAAAGAATTTCAAACACTAAACTTAAACAATTTCCACAACTATCCCTAAACACTTTCCAACACTAAAATTAAACAATTTCCAAAACTAAACTTAAACAATTTCAAACACTAAACTTAAACAATTTCCAACACTATCCTTAAACAATTTGCAAAACTATCCTTAAACACTTTCCAACACAATTTTTTAAACAATTCCCACAACTATCCTTAAACACTTTCCAAAACTAAACTTAAACAATTTCCAACACTAAACTTAAACAATTTCCTACACTAAACTTAAACAATTTCAAACACTAAACTTAAACAATTTCAAACACTAAACTTAAACAATTTCCAACACTAAACTTAAACACTTTCCAACACTAAACTTAAACAATTTCCAACACTAAACTTAAACAATTTCAAACACTAAACTTAAACAATTTCCAACACTAAATTTAAACAATTTCAAACAGTAAACTTAAGACAATTTCCAACACTATTCTTAAACGATTTCCAACATTATTCTTAAACAATTTAAAACACTAAACTTAAAAATTTCAAACAATAAACTTAAACAATTTCCAAGACTAAACTTAAACAATTTGGAAAACGATCATAAACACTTTCCAACAATATTTTTTAAAAAATTTTCACAACTATCCTTAAACACTTTCCAACACTAAACTTAAACAATTTCAAACACTAAATTTAAACAATTTCCAACACTAAACTTAAACAATTTCCAACACGAGACTTAAACAATTTAAAAAACTAAACTTAAACAATTTCCAACACTAAACTTAAACAAGTTCCAACACTATGCTTAAACAATTTCCAACATTATTCTGAAACTAAACTTTTAAACTATTTCCAACACTATTCTTAAACAATTTCCAACATTATTCTGAAACAATTTCAAACACTAAACTTAAAAATTTTAAAAAACTATACTTAAACAATTTCCAACATTAAACTTAAACAATTTCCAACACTAAACTTAAACAATTTCAAACACTATATTTAAATCATTTGCAAAACTATTCATGAACACTTTCCAACACTATTTTTTAAACAATTTCCACAACTATCCTTAAACACTTTCCAACACTAAACTTAAACAATTTCAAACACTAAACTTAAACAATTTCCAACATTAAACTTAAACAATTTCAAACACTAAACTTAAACAATTTCCAACACTATTCTTAAACAATTTGCAAAACTATCCTTAAACACTTTCCAACACTATTTTTTAAACAATTTCCACAACTATCCTTAAACACTTTCCAACACTAAACTTAAACAATTTCCAACACTAAACTTAAACAATTTCCCACACTAAATTTAAACAATTTCAAACACTAAACTTAAACAATTTCCAACACTAAACTTAAACACTTTCCAACACTAAACTTAAACAATTTCATACACTAAACTTAAACAATTTCCAACACTAAACTTAAACACTTTCCAACACTAAACTTAAACAATTTCCAACACTAAACTTAAACAATTTCATACACTAAATTTAAACAATTCCAAACACTAAACTTAAACAATTTCCAACACTAAACTTAAACACTTTCCAACACTAAACTTAAACAATTTCATACACTAAACTTAAACAATTTCCAACACTAAACTTAAACACTTTCCAACACTAAACTTAAACAATTTCCAACACTAAACTTAAACAATTTCATACACTAAATTTAAACAATTTCAAACACTAAACTTAAACAATTTCCAACACTAAACTTAAACACTTTCCAACACTAAACTTAAACATTTTCCAACACTAAACTTAAACAATTTTAAACACTAAACTTATACAATTTCCAACACTAAACTTAAACAATTTCCAACACTAAACTTAAACAATTTCCAACACTAAACTTAAACAATTTCCAACACTAAACTTAAACACTTTCCAACACTAAACTTAAACAATTTCCAACACTAAACTTAAACAATTTCCCACACTAAATTTAAACAATTTCCAACACTAAACTTAAACAATTTCCAACACTAAACTTAAACACTTTCCAACACTAAACTTAAACAATTTCATACACTGAACTTAAACAATTTCTAACACTAAACTTAAACACTTTCCAACACTAAACTTAAACAATTTCCAACACTAAACTTAAACAATTTCATACACTAAATTTAAACAATTTCAAACACTAAACTTAAACAATTTCCAACACTAAACTTAAACACTTTCCAACACTAAACTTAAACAATTTCATACACTAAACTTAAACAATTTCCAACACTAAACTTAAACACTTTCCAACACTAAACTTAAACAATTTCCAACACTAAACTTAAACAATTTCATACACTAAATTTAAACAATTTCAAACACTAAACTTAAACAATTTCCAACACTAAACTTAAACACTTTCCAACACTAAACTTAAACAATTTCATACACTAAACTTAAACATTTTCCAACACTAAACTTAAACAATTTTAAACACTAAACTTAAACATTTTCCAACACTAAACTTAAACAATTTCCAACACTAAACTTAAACAATTTCCAACACTAAACTTAAACAATTTCCAACACTAAACTTAAACAATTTCCAACACTATACTCAAACAATTTCCAACACTAAATTTAAACAATTTCAAACACTAAACTTAAACAATTTCCAACACTAAACTTAAACACTTTCCAACACTAAACTTAAACAATTTCATACACTAAACTTAAACAATTTCCAACACTAAACTTAAACACTTTCCAACACTAAACTTAAACAATTTCCAACACCAAACTTAAACAATTTCATACACTAAATTTAAACAATTTCAAACACTAAACTTAAACAATTTCCAACACTAAACTTAAACACTTTCCAACACTAAACTTAAACAAATTCATACACTAAACTTAAACAATTTCCAACACTAAACTTAAACAATTTCCAACACTAAACTTAAACATTTTCCAACACTAAACTTAAACAATTTTAAACACTAAACTTAAACATTTTCCAACACTAAACTTAAACAATTTCCAACACTAAACTTAAACAATTTCCAACACTAAACTTAAACAATTTCCAACACTAAACTTAAACACTTTCCAACACTAAACTTAAACAATTTCCAACACTAAACTTAAACAATTTCCCACACTAAATTTAAACAATTTCAAACACTAAACTTAAACAATTTCCAACACTAAACTTAAACACTTTCCAACACTAAACTTAAACAATTTCCAACACTAAACTTAAACAATTTCATACACTAAATTTAAACAATTTCAAACACTAAACTTAAACAATTTCCAACACTAAACTTAAACACTTTCCAACACTAAACTTAAATAATTTCATACACTAAACTTAAACAATTTCATACACTAAACTTAAACACTTTCCAACACTAAACTTAAACAATTTCCAACACTAAACTTAAACAATTTCATACACTAAATTTAAACAATTTCAAACACTAAACTTAAACAATTTCCAACACTAAACTTAAACACTTTCCAACACTAAACTTAAACAATTTCATACACTAAACTTAAACAATTTCCAACACTAAACTTAAACACTTTCCAACACTAAATTTAAACAATTTCATACACTAAACTTAAACAATTTCCAACATTAAACTTAAACACTTTCCAACACTAAACTTAAACAATTTTAAACACTAAACTTAAACATTTTCCAACACTAAACTTAAACAATTTCCAACACTAAACTTAAACAATTTCCAACACTAAACTTAAACAATTTCCAACACTAAACTTAAACAATTTCCAACACTAAACTTAAACACTTTCCAACACTAAACTTAAACAATTTCCAACACTAAACTTAAACAATTTCCCACACTAAATTTACACAATTTCAAACACTAAACTTAAACAATTTCCAACACTAAACTTAAACACTTTCCAACACTAAACTTAAACAATTTCATACACTAAACTTAAACAATTTCCAACACTAAACTTAAACACTTTCCAACACTAAACTTAAACAATTTCCAACACTAAACTTAAACAATTTCCCACACTAAATTTCAACAATTTCAAACACTAAACTTAAACAATTTCCAACACTAAACTTAAACACTTTCCAACACTAAACTTAAACAATTTCATACACTAAACTTAAACAATTTCCAACACTAAACTTAAACACTTTCCAACACTAAACTTAAACAATTTCCAACACCAAACTTAAACAATTTCATACACTAAATTTAAACAATTTCAAACACTAAACTTAAACAATTTCCAACACTAAACTTAAACACTTTCCAACACTAAACTTAAACAATTTCATACACTAAACTTAAACAATTTCCAACACTAAACTTAAACAATTTCCAACACTAAACTTAAACACTTTCCAACACTAAACTTAAACAACTTCCAACACTAAACTTAAACAATTTCATACACTAAATTTAAACAATTTCAAACACTAAACTTAAACAATTTCCAACACTAAACTTAAACACTTTCCAACACTAAACTTAAACAATTTCATACACTAAACTTAAACAATTTCCAACACTAAACTTAAACACTTTCCAACACTAAACTTAAACAATTTCCAACACTAAACTTAAACAATTTCATACACTAAATTTAAACAATTTCAAACACTAAACTTAAACAATTTCCAACACTAAACTTAAACACTTTCCAACACTAAACTTAAACAATTTCATACACTAAACTTAAACAATTTCCAACACTAAACTTAAACAATTTCCAACACTAAACTTAAACAATTTTAAACACTAAACTTAAACATTTTCCAATACTAAACTTAAACAATTTCCAACACTAAACTTAAACAATTTCCAACACTAAACTTAAACAATTTCATACACTAAACTTAAACATTTTCCAACACTAAACTTAAACATTTTCCAACACTAAACTTAAACAATTTCCAACATTATTCTTTAACACTTTTCCACACTTTTCAGTATATACAATAATTCTAATGTCTATGCATATTAAGTTATTTTCTTTCATATATATTTTCACTGCTACTGTTCCACCATCTTCAGCATTTCTTATCATTGCATAATTATAAGCAACCACAGTATTTCTATATCTACTCGTTCCTCCTCACACACACACACACACACACACATAATTTCATAAATAAATCCATTACACTTTACTTGGAGGAAATCCTTTTAGAAGACAAGTTACACTGAATTTTTTCCATTTTGTCATTCATTGGACTAACCTTTTTTTCCCCTAAACCACTTTTTAGCTGTTTTTTTTTTTTTTGTTTTACTTTTGAATAATATGTCTAATTTAATGTATTTTTCTTGATTTCTAGATCAAATGAATTTTAATGATATTTTAAAATGATTGTGAATTACTTTCTGTTTATTTTCAGAATATTTTGCAAATTGATAAAGAAATGATAAAAAGAAATTTATCTTAAATGGATAAAATTTTCTATATCATTTTTTAAATTAATTTTTCATGTATACATTATATCGTGTTATACTACATTATTATTATTATATTATTATCCTATAATACTGTCAGATTCTAATGCATATTTGTTCTATATTTGATCCATATGTATTTTACATAATGATCCCAATTCATTCATTACATAAATACATATATATATATATAAAAACTTGTATATAAATAAAATATATGTGTAAGGACAATATAAATAAATATATATATATATACTTGTTTACATACATATATATATATATATATATATATATATATATATATATATATATTTAATAAAAATCTAGTTTTACGGTATATTCTATTCATATATATATATAGTTTATGAAAAACTAGGTAATCTGTATGCGTAAACCTAAGGAGGATAAAATCCAGAGAGCTCAATGTAAATCCAGAACAAATAATTTAAATAAAAATAGACCACTTTAAGGTTTCATGTAATAAATTATTTCACCACAGCCCTTTTAAAAGGACTGCGGATCATCAGACTTTACTTCCAAACAAAAAATGAAAAGAAAATTTACACATTTTTGACGGGCCGTATTAAACATATGCAAATTAACAAAGTGAGGAATTGGGGAGGGGGAGAGAGAGAAGACATGAGTGAGTTAGCAGATATTGACACATTTAAACGGTTAACTTAACGGAAGTTATATATTGAAATCGAAGGGGTAGAGAAGAAAAAAAACTCATAGAGAGAAAAAGAGAGAAGGAAGTTAAGAGAGAAGAGAAGATGTCACTAATTTTCTTTGTAAAAAAAAAGGCTAGAAACAGATGCTGTTATTTTGTTTTACTTTGAAAGTGTTATTTTGGGGGTTTATAAATATTATAATGTTTGATATAAACTTGAATGTCTCTAGACAGTCTACAAATAATTTAATTTGATGTTTATTAGTATATATATATATATATATATATATATATATATATATATATGCATATACGATAAAGTGTAGTCTTAATTTATGCTATCTTTATGAGTAAAAGTGCTCAATATTAAACACAGAATGTATGTAAATATAAAAGTGGATACTGAGGTCAGCACCAAGCAGCAACAGTCAGTTTCATGCTCAAACAGAATCTTCATGTGATGCTTGGTATTAACTTCAGTCTCCCCTTTTTTATCTATCTATCTATCTATATATGCATATATATATATATATATATATATATATGTATGTATATATATATATATATATATATATATATATATATATATATATATATAAATATAAAAGTGAACATAGAAGTCAACACTTAGAGGCGACAGTCTGTTTCATGATATATGCAATCATCAGGCCTGATGATTGCATATAGCATGAAACAGACTGTCGCCTCTAAGTGTTGACTTCTATGTTCACTTTTATATTTACACACCCTCTATCTCTGATATTGAGCACTTTATTCCATAAATATAGCACACCTTAAGACTATATTTCTTTATATATATATATATATATATATATATATATATATATATATATATATATATATACAAGTGTAAATTTTAAATTCATTTTTTAATCCTTCAAACATTATTTTTAGTGGATACCTTTATTCAAATAGACACTCTGCTTATTTAAATTCTATTTATTTAATCTACCAGCCTATGTACTTGAGATAACCTATTAAAGAAAATAAATAGTGTATAAAATAAATGCAAAGGGAAGATATCTTATTTGATGGAGATTGTTTCTTCTAGAATTTTGCGTCTTTCTTTGTGATAAGTCCTGTATTCAATACACATTTCTTTATACTGTCTCCTGCAGAAAAAAATATTTTATTTAATGTAGGTTGTTTCCTTTGTATTCTAATGGCTTCTTTAAACTTTGATTATTTCTTTGCAATGTATCCACTATCATATTTTTGTGTTATCTATTAAATTTTGTCTTATGTAAATATTATTTTGGTTATTTGTCATATGTTGATAGATATGTAGCTGAATTGCACTAGATTTTAACAAATGACAACCCATGAGAGAGTGTGGCATATATGTGGTCAATGTAAGAATTTAATGTTCTCTGTTGATTGTTAGTGCGGGAGATACAATATTATTTTTTACAAAGGATGGATTTTTGAAGTGTGAATTATTTCTAAGAGTTAGATTAGATATTTTGAATTTTTTTATAATAAATGATAAATCTTAGGTATTTGTTAAGATCAATAACTGTTATATATGGGTGAATTATGTGTTTTTTTGAGCTTGTTTATAATTGAGATGCATCTGATTACAGTAAATGAAGTTTATAATGAAGTTTTTCTTTTTGGTTATATTATGTTTTATAACATACAAACACACACATGTATATATATATATATATATATATATATATATATATATATATATATATATTATATGTGCGATACTTTGTAGAAAGTGCTTAATATCTGTGATAGAGCTAACATATTCAGTTGCATGGATATTAATTTGTAACCCTTGGTTTCACACTTTTATGATCATCAGACAATGAAACCCAGGGTTAAAAACTAATATCCATACAACTGAATATATATCTATCTATCTATCTATCTATATATATATATATATATATATATATATATATATATATATATATATATATGTATATGCACATTTCATTGAATACAACAGACAAAGTGTTCTTATTTAGTTTTTTTATATAATTTCTCATGTGATCTCATAATTTTTTCTTTACAGATGATAAATTATATAAAAACTGTCCGAATGTTCTTTTTATCTGAGCACTTTTGGCTGTACATTTAGCCATTTTCAAGGATTAAATATTTTAACTGTTAAATAAGAAATTTGAACAGTTTTTATATAATTTATCATCATCTGAAAAGAAAAAACAAATTATTATATCACATGAGAAATTGTACAAAAAACTAAATAAAAGCATCTTGTCTGTCATATTCAATGAAATGTGCATGAAAGAACACACACACACACACACACACACACACACACATATATATATATATTATAAAAATATAGTTTTAAGGTATACTATATTTATGAATAAAAGAGCTCACTATCAGAAATAGAGTGTATGTAAATATAATAAAAGTGGCCTGAAGATTGTGTTCATGCATGAAAGAGACTGTTGGTGCTTGCTTCTGACCTCATTGTCTACTTTTATATATATATTCATATTTCCAAGTTTCATTAAAAAACACATTTTTTTTTAAAACCTTCAAAAATATCAACTACAAACATGGCCACAATATGCTGACCATATCTGGAAAATAAAATCCTTTAAGCATGTCTGATTGAATAAATTACAAATATTATGTTTGTCTATTTTTATCATAATACTTTCATATTCACAAATATTCTTCTGTATATTAAAATTAATATTAATATCAATAATGTTTGTAATTTATTCAATCAGACATGCCTAAAATAGAATTTGCCACCTAAATACACAAATATATATATATATATATATATATATATATATATATATATATAACACATTATGAAATGGACAAAATGTCTTAATATATATATATATATATATATATATATATATATATATTTCCCATCTGTGCTCATTTTCAAGAAAAGAAGGTAAAAATGGGGATTTATGTTGTAAAAGGTCAGGGTTTGAAATAAACATGGTTTCACATACAATGGTGTTGAAATGGAAATGAAATAAACATTGTTTTACATACAATGGTGTTGAAATTAGTGTCACATAGCTAAAATGACATTATGGTTCAAAGGTCATTTGAACATATGTACCATGATTGAAGTAAGTTTCATTGATTCTACGTTCTTTCCTTGAAAATGACTAATGAGGATCTGGTCTAAAAGTACTCATACTTCTGACAATTCCTATTACAAGTTTTCATCTGATGCCAAACAAGTTATTTGACTCCAGGAGAAATTCTCCTTAAAAACTTAAAAGACATTTCTTCTCAGTTCAATTCAATAAATCATGTTTAAACAAAAAAGATCAGTACCTTTAATACACGCACACACACATAGTAAATAGGTTTGCCTATCACCCAGTTCACACTCCACCTTGGTTTTTGAACAGAAGTATAAGTTGATCCCTTGTTTCCTGTTTAGGATTGTGTTTCTAGTTCCTTCAAAAGTTTTTTACATTCTCTTTTACTTCCAGTAGCCCCTTGAATCTTAGTGGTATTATTGCCTTGCTAGGGGTGAAATGATTAAAAAAAATCTGCCTAGTGTCTCATGATACATAAGACTTCCAGAGAATTTCTCCACTCCGCCCTATTTGCAGCAGCCACTCACACTTCACCCCAGGATCACCAGCCCATTGCTTCCTTCTCCTTCTCCTTAGTTCTTACCAATGTCATTCTTAGTTTTAATCATTTTCCTTCAGGTGCCCTGGTCACTGCCACATTGCAGTCATTTGTGTAGCTGATAAGCATCCAACTTTAGTGTGCCTTGATATTAAACAGAGGTTGGCTGGAGCAGTTCTGTCATTTTCACATGATATTGCCATACAATCTCGAGGATCCTTTTTAGATGGTTATGAAATTGATAAATTATAAACTTTTGTTAATCTGGTTCATATCCCACACCTGCTTCAATAAACCAACAACCCATCCCAGCCTTTGCCAACATTCTATGCCACCACTTTGTTTTGAAACCATCAAATCCAAACAGAAAGAAATTCTTGATGTTTTCCAGTTCTTCTCTGTTTATAGTAATAGGTTCCTGTTGTGAAGCATTAATTTGCATGATATTGCTTTTAGCATATATATATATATATATATATATATATATATATATATATATATATATATATATATTTATGACCTGACAATTGCATTTAACATGAAACAGACTGTTGACTCTGGTTGTTGACTTCAATATCCAATTTTATATTTACATATACTCTTTCCTTGATATTGAGCACTGTAACCCATAATAATAGCATACCTTAGAACAATATCTCACACACACACACACAAACATACATATATATATATATATATATATATATATATATATATATATATATATATATATATATATATATATATATACAAATATAGACAACTAGACTCGTCTCGAAAAACCCTCAAATTCTTGATTTGCAAATAATCAAATCAATCTCGAGGGAAAAAAAGGTTTTAAAAAAAGAAAGAGCTACAAACATGAACTTCTGCTGAAAAAAATCGCACAGATGCAGGTCTGAAGCCCAAAGAAAAAACCCCGATACGAGTAAACAACTAACTAACAAAAGAGCTCAATACAACTGTAGAGCAGACCTAGATAAACCTAGTAAGCCAGACAAACCTACCCTGGTTTCACCTAAACGGATCGTCAGGGAAAGAATGGCCATTCTTTCCCTGACGATCCATTTAGGTGAAACCTGGGTAGGTTTGTCTGGCTCACTAGGTTTATCTATATATATATATATATATATACACATATATATAGAGAGAGAGACAGATAGGAGAGAGAATGATTAATATTGGAAAAATATAATAAAAAATTAATGTTTAATTTTTATTATATTTTTCCAATTTTTGGATGAAGTGCTGAGTATTTTGACTGAAGTTGTGAATAAACTATCCAAAGTTTATATTTTGTTATTTTTCTTCAAGTACTTTTGATTTTCACAACTGTGTCTGTGTGGTAGTTAGAATTTCTTTGTCTACGTACTCATATTCTTTGGGGAGCTGGATTTAGCATGATGTTATGTGTAGCGGTTACTGTGAACAAGGCTACACAAAAGGAATGTCATTTATTTATTTTATTTATTTATTTTATTTATTTATTTTATTTATTTATTTTATTTATTTATTAATTTTATTTATTTTTAATTTAATTTATTTTTAATACTAATATAATATATATATATATATATATATATATATGAACATTACAGTTCAAAAGTTTTAGGACAAACCTGGTAATTTTTTAAATTGGCCCAAAATGTAGTTGTTTTCTACTTTAAATAAGAGAAAATTATGTCACATGGTTAAAAAAAGGGAGACGGGAATTTATTATTATTATTATTAGAAATTATTATTATTATTATTATTATTTTTATTTTCTTTGCTTTCTGGCGTTTACACATTTCTTTCCGGGTCCCACCCAGAGACCTAAGGTTAGAAATGGCATCATGACACTTTTCACTGACAAAAAAAAAAAATAAAAAAAAAATAAAATAAAATAAAAATTACATAGATAAAGCCCTTCTTAAAGTGTGGGCTGTACTTGTCAGAACAATTTTTTGTATCTCCTTGAGGCATGGACTTCCAGGAATCCCTGCAATTAGTCTACTGCAATCTTTTCCAACCAGTCCTACGGCTCCAACTACAACAGGGATTGTTGATGTTCCCATATGCCACATTTTCGAGATTTCTATTTCAAGGTCCTTGTATTTTGACAGCTTTTTGAATATCTTCAAAGATACATTGCAGTCAGCAGGGACTGCCATATCAATAAGGAGGCAACGTTTTTGTTTGTGGTCTTTAATAACAATATCTGGGCGGTTTATTATTATTATTATTATTATTATAAATTATTATTATTATTATTATTATTATTATTATTATTATTATTATTATTAGAAATTATTATTATTATTATTATTATTATTATTATTATTATAATTAGAAATTATTATTATTATTATTAGAAATTATTATTATTATTATTATTATTATTAGAAATTATTATTATTATTATTATTAGAAATTATTATTATTATTATTATTATTAGAAATTATTATTATTATTACTATTATTATTATTAGAAATTATTATTATTATTATTATTATTATTATTATTATTATTATTATTATTATTAGAAGTTATGACAAAAAGAAAAAAAGCATGATTAAAT
>OZ010616.1:14847504-14850004 GCA_963932145.1 Acanthosepion lycidas
AGAAGTCAAAGAAGAAGCAGAAGATGAAGAAGAAAATGTTGAAGAAGAAGAAGAAGAAGAAGAAGAAGAATTCACAGAAGAAGCAGAAAAAGAAGTCAAAGAAGAAGAATGCTATGATCATGACAATTGTTCAGATAACTCTTTAGTAAGAGAGTTAATCTTTCCGTTTTTTACAATCCCAATACTAAATGAAGTATAATCCAGTGTTCCTCAGCTGGTGTTCCCTGGTACCTTAGGGTTCAACAAGAGGCTGCTAGGGGTTTTGCAAGAAACAATGATAAATAGGGTTGTGTATTTTTGGGTAATTTCTGTTTAATTCTATATTCATAACTTTACTATAAATATACAGAATATTGTTGAAAAATCCTTGATTATTATAATAAATTCTTTGGCCTCTTATATTTTTTTAAATTATGATAATCATAAGAAATGTATTTAGCAATGTCTATATGGTGTCAATGTGAAACCATCTTAACTGATTAGTAGACAGGATTTGTACATGATGAATTTGTATATCTGAGTGACTCACTCAAGTGCAGAATGTACATCTGATCTGATACTCCTGCTGTATATCTAGATATTCTTGATAAAATGCAAAGAAGAATCTGCAATGTTATTGGTCCTGAGCTGGCATCTCAGCTTCAGTCACTTTCTCACCTCCAGCTTCCTGATGCCTTAGTGTATAAATACTTTCAATGTAATTGTTGTGAGGTACTTTCCTTTATGGTACCCAGACTTTATGAACTTAAGTGAGCTAATAGATTGGTGGCAAGGTGTCATCATTTTACAGTTGAAATAGTTCAATGTAACTGTAAGTTCTATGTTAACAGTTTCTTCTCTTGTAGTTCTCATTTGTGAAACTCTTTACCAGCTTCTTGCTTCCGAGTCAACTTTGATCTTCAAAAATTTAAATGCAATGTAAATCATTATGTGTTGCTCTACTCTGTATTGAGCACTGTTTTAAGAATAGTATTTTTGGTTATTGGAATTTAATTTAACTTCTTAATTCTTGTTCTTTTATTGTCCTCTCTCCTTAATAATAGTTTCTCTCTAACACTCAGTAACCCCTTTGCATCCTAGTGGCTTTATTGCCTTTGATCTCCAAAAATTTAAATGCAATGTCAATAGTTATCTTTTGTCTTCTTAATTCTTGTTCTTTTATTCTTCTCTTTCATTAATAATAGTTTTTCTCATATTCTCTAACACTCAGTAACCCCATGCATCATAGTGGCTTTATTGCCTTTGATTTTCAAAAATCTAAATGCAATGTTAATCGTTATCTTCTGTCTTCTTAATTCTTTTATTGTCCTTTCTCCTTAATAGTAATTTTTTCTCATATTCTTTAACACTCAGTAACCCCTTGTGTCTTAGTGATTTATTTTCTTGTTAGGAGGGAAATGATTATTATATTACTATATATATATATATATATATATATATATATATATATATATATATGCAGATTTAAAAATGCAGGAAAGCACTTCTTAAACAATTCCTTTTGACCAACACATTGTCAGAAGAATAAATTGGTAAATATTAATTGAACAAGAAAACACAACAGTTTGTATTCTTCTGATGGTGAGTTGGTCAAAAGGGATCCTTTAAGAACAAAGAATGCTTACATGCATTTTTAAATCTGTGTATATGTTCTGTGGTATATATATATATCCAGTATAGGATTTGTGTATATGGAATAAATTCCAATAACCAAAAACACTATTCTTAAAAGAGTGCTCAATACAGAGTAGAGCAACACCATCACTTGTTAAGACACCAGAAGTGTTGAAACAAAATCGCTGTTTTTGTAGTGATTTTATAGTATATTTGTATTATAATTTTCAAGTAAATTATATATATATATATAATATGATATTATTTGGTAATCCATATGGATAATTCCAAAGAGGATATAGATGCAGAAAGAACTCAATGTAATAACAGATCAAATAATAAAGTATCAGTTTTAATAAAATAAAATATTACCATGAACTTTTAAACTCTCTGCTTTCATAATTATATATATATATATATATATATATATATATATATATATATATATATCCAGGTAAAATGAGAACAAATGGACTGTTATTCCAATGTATGTAACATTTAATTTAAAAGAGAGTAGAGCTAAATTTTATTTATTCTAGAATATTAAAACAAAAATGTTAAAATCTCTACACAATTACAATTATGTTTCAACACTGCAAATGTGTCTCCTTGCGCGATGTTAAACTACTGGCGAGTTAAAGATTAATTTTTAATTTAATTAATCTTTTACTCACCAGTAGTTCAACATCACCCAAGAAGACTCATTTGCAGTGTTGAAACATAATTGTAATTGTGTAGAGATTTTAACATGTTTTAGTTTTAATAACCTAAAATAAATTATATATATATATATATATATATATAAATTCATGAATCATTCATACAAAAACAAATATAGAGGTTAATGATTTAAATGGCGAGAATTCTCGCCATTTAAATCATTAAC
>OZ010616.1:14855004-14860004 GCA_963932145.1 Acanthosepion lycidas
TCCAAACTTCAAACAATTTCTGATGGAATTTCCTCTTTGTTTGAGAAGAATCATTCATAATTTGGAAAAGTTAATCAGTAAAATTAATTGACACAAAATGTCATAATATGTATAATATTTGCCTTAAAGAACATTGCAGCCTAAATACATAGAATATATATATATATATATATATATACATATACATATATATATATATATATATATATATATATATATATATATATATATATATATATATATGGTGGACTCTCCCGTTATATTTGACCTATGAGGGTCAAGCAGGTCAATTCCTAGGAACCGACAGCCAAACACCAGCACATATGATTTGATTATAGTGGTGAAGGCTTTTGTGCAGAACCATCCACACTTTTTGAAGGGTCAAATACAGAGACCTGGTGCACTACATGCCACAAGGTCCCCAAACAACCCGTAGCAGGTTTTGAATTCAGAGTCGTCCTTATCCACCGTCAATATTATATCACCAATTTCTTATGATTAACTATTAATTAAAACTATATAATATAAGTCATAAGGTTTCTAGAACATCTCTAATCTAAACTCCATGGAAATCCATACACACAACATTATTTATATGCACACTCATATATATATATATATATATATATATGAAGAAATATAATTTTAAGATGTGCTATATTTACGGGATAAAGTGCTCAATATCAGAGATAGAACGTATATAAAAATATAAATATAAACTGAACATTGAAGTCAACACTCAGAGGTGACAGGCTGTTTCATGCTAGATGCAATCGTCAGGTTGCCTGATGATTGTGTCTAGCATGAAACAGCCTGTCGCCTTTGAGTGTTGACTTCAATATTCACTTTTATATATAAATATATATATATATATATATATATATACTCACACACTCATACATATACATACACATATACAGGCATTCATATATATATATATATATATATATATATATATATATATATATATATATATATATACATATATGTATATATATATATACATATATATATACACATACACACACACTCATATGTATATACATACACACATATACACACTCATGTATATTTATATACATACACACATACACACACATACTATCATATATATATATATATATACACACACACATATACACACACTCATATATATATATATATATATATATATATGAATGTGTGCATAAGTGTGTGCATATGCACACACACACACACACACATATCAAACAATGACAGTTGCAATGGTAGTATTATCATCAGATAATGTCCTTGAATTCAGCTATAGTTTCACAGCATCATTGCTATTAACCTAGGACACCCCAGTAATACCTTGCAATATCACTAGACTTTGTTGGTTCTCCATCATATTACACTACCAATTACAAACAGATTTCTGCCCCCGCCCACTCATAAACACTGAACATATTGAACACATTTTCTTTCACTATGGAAAGGAATTTTAAAATGTGTTTAAAAATTTAAAAAATTAATATATACTTCCTTAGGCAGTGTCAAGTTTTGTCACTCCTAATGGACTAATTTTTTAAATTTAAGATGTATATCCATTACGTATACTTAAAAACTGTACTACACATGACATCACTTGTATTCAGCGCATGTATATTTGAATTAAAGTGTTTCTAGAAATGCCAGCTTAAAATTAATAACATTTTTTTCTATTGTAACTGATAGCTATTAACATTTTTTATAATGACAAGAGCTAGCAAAAAATACTCTAATAAAAAAGATTAAAAACTTTAGAAAGTTTCTTCATAAATTTGATCTTCATGGTACAGAAACAGGAAAAAAAGTAATAAAAAAATTAATGACAGACTTTGTTTGTTGATTTTTCAGAAAAAATGTTTGAATGAATTCTTGCAGCTTAAGTATACATTACACACACATACAAACACACCTCAACAGACACATATACATGCACACAAATACACTTAAACACACAGAGAGAAACACACATATACATACACACACACACACACAAACATATGCTCTTACTCACAAATGCAAAACGCACACACAAACAAACATTCGCAAATTTACAGGTACATATGCATACATACAGTCACACACATGCACACAAACACACATACAGTCTCATAAACACACTTACAAACAAGCACATACATACACAATCACAACTCAACATATACACAGAGAAACAGACACATAAACATGCACATACACACAAACGCACATACATGCACAGGGTCACATATATACAAACACACACAATCACAGCTAAACATACACACAGAAATAATTTGCAAACACTCAGACACACACATATACACACAAACACATACACAGTCCCTTATGCACATACACATACACACACAAGCACAGTTAAACACATGCAGAGAAACACAGAGAGAGAAATACATTCAAATGTACAAATGCATTCACAAACATATACAAACACACATGCAAACAGTCACAGATGCACATGCATACATAGAGTCACATGTACATGGGTTTATGGCCACATCATGTTGAAACATCAGTTCCTGCACAATCACTGAAGTTAAGCAATGTCACATCTGATCACTACCTAGATAAGTGACCACTTGGGAATATGAGGTACTGTAGGTTTGGATGTGTGAGCAGTGTAATTGATAATGGTCTTGAATTTTTAATCAGTGCCAAGTTTCAATTCCAGTTGGGTTTTTTAGATTCTTTAGAAAGATATGAAACCACCTGTTATCCCCTCCAACTATGGGTTAATTAGTAAGAATTGTATCACTAAATAATTATTATATCAAAAGAAAAAGAATCTTACAATCTAAAAATATTTCCTGGTTTTTTAAATAACATACAAGAGTTGATAAATTATAAGAAATCAATCAATAAAAAAACATACATAAACACATACACAAAGTCTGAAAATTTATTGTATGCAATATTGATTAAATATTAGTCTATATTTGTATTCAATATGGAAATGCATTTACAGATAGATAGATAGATAGATAGATAGATAGATAGATAGATAGATAGATAGATAGATAAACAGACTGAGATAGATAGATAGATAGATAGATAGTTAGTGTCAGACTTAGATAGATAGATAGATAGATAGATAGATAGATAGATAGATTTATTTGGCTGTAACTGGTATTTTAATTCTTCATATAAATCTATGCTGTATACAAAGACATATTCACATATGGTGACAAACATACAAGACAATAAAAAGACTAAAAATTTCTGAAAAAATATATCCTAGGAGATGCTGAAAAATTCTCACCCTGACCAAAGAACCTCTCCCAAAATTAATTTTGTTTTTGGTCAGATTTTGGGAAGTGGGTCAGGCTACAAACTTTTCAGCAACCATCCATATATTATATGCATATTGTTATGTACATTAATGGCATAAAATATTATGCATATAGATTCAGTGTGAATATGCATATACACATACATGTTACGGTATCACACACATAGTAAGCAAATTTACAAAATATGTCAATATATAAAATATATACACATTTATGACTTGCAGGCAAATCTATATGTATTTATGGAAATAGGGAGCAGAAATATATATATTTAACAATGTAATATATATATATATATATATATATATATTTACCCATGTAATATATATATTTTACCCATGTAATTTATATATTTACCCATGCAATTTATATATTTACCCCATGTAATATATAATATACACAATAAAAAAGAATAATCTACATATGCAAAACATTTTATGCAAGTATGTATTCATCAAAAAATCATATTATTACATCAGTATAACAACAAAATTTTAGAGCAAATGAAAACAAAAAAAGGACACTTATACATAACATCAGGAAGACACAGTCAAAATTTCTAGGGTAAATAATGAGGAAAAAAGGCTTGGTAATTTTGATACTCACAGGACAGATTGACAGCAAAAGAGACAGAGGAAAACAATGTATATCCTACCTAGCAAGCTTGAGAAAATGGATGGTAGAACAAGGTTTATGAGAGATAAGAAACAGACAAAATTTATTAAGAGGTATAAAAGACAGGAAGTTGTGGAGAGTCATGATTGCCAACGTCCTGAAGGAACAAGGCACATAAAAAAAAGATATACTTTTTCTATCATACAATTACACACACAGACACATAAGTACTTTTGTTATGGACAGAGTTTTAAGTACAAATATACTGAATATATAGTCTAAATTGTAAAATTAAACACTCCCACAATGTGTGCAACTCTGTGTGTGTGTGTGTGTGTGTGTGTGTGTGTGTGTGTGTGTGTGTGTGTGTGTGTGTGTCTTAGCAACATATAAAGCCAGATACTTTACATCAAGTTGTCTAAGTTGTACTTATAACAAAACCTATGGACATAGCATGCACACATACACAGAAACATTTCCTACTCCAGATCTCATCCACGTTCTTTTACACAAAATTCAACCCAAAGCCTCACATGATTACCACATCATATCACTTATAATGACAAAACTGCAGCCAACTCTCCATTTTAAAAAAATGGCCCACCCTGATGTACCTCTTCATCTAAATGGAACAACCCAGCATTTATTCTGAAGGAAAGGAGAGGAGGTTAAGGCTGGTCCCCCATAGTCCCCCCAGAATTCCCCTATTTTGGCAAATGGAAGCGTCTGGAAGTTTCAAATTTTCAGGGTCGACCTGAATTTTTGGGCCAAAGTTTGTAAGGAATGTTAGTAGAAGGTTTGGAGTCTGTGAGCTTTGGATCGATGTTTATTCAGGAATTGTGAAGGTTGGTGATTGTTTGTCTTTCTAAATATGTGTATTAAATTACATTCACCCATATATTTATATCAATTACATACTCTTAAACATGTATATTTTAAATGAAAAATATACATTTTTAGAGTAGTTTGTATATTTATAAAACTATACATATATAACTACATACACACACACATATATATAAATATATATACATATATAAATATATATATATATAAATATATGTATGTGTATATATATATATATATATA
>OZ010616.1:14867504-14890004 GCA_963932145.1 Acanthosepion lycidas
TGCATATTCTTGGCTAAGATAAGGATATCATCAACAATATTTTAGGTAAATGGATGTTTTTTTAAATTTATTAAATAAATTATTTTTGATACTAGACATACAGAAATTAGTAAACTTTGGGCCCAGAATTAAACCCATGGAAACACCATCACATTGTACATTTATATTATTTTTGTGATCGTAGAATGAAACTTTGGTAGTACAAGTTAAAATTAGTTAATGCAATATACTAGGTCTAATTTTAAGTAGAGGTAGAAATAGATTATTACATAATATTGATATTATTTTAAGAAACATTACTATAGGTACACATTTTTAATTGTAGGCATATATTTGTCTTATAGTTTTTGCATTTCATCAGCATGGCTGATGCTAAACTCCATGAGACTTGGGCTAATGTTTACCACTGACTTGAAGTAGAAAGATTATATTGAATCAATTGCTAGGTCTGCTATTAGGAAAGTTGGTTGACTGTGTGATGATAAACAGTTTTTTCTTCAGAATCTATCTTACACATATATATCTACCATTTGTCCATGCTTAGAAAATTGCAGTAACGTCTGATCTGGTGCATATTTAGAGATTATTGATAAAGTCCAAAGAAGAACCTCCAATGGTCTCAGTCCTGACCTGGCATCTTGACTTTGGTCACTTTTCCACTGCTATAACATAGCTTCACTATGCCTTTTCTATAAATACTTTCATGGTAATTGTTCTGATGAGTTTTCCTCTTTGGTACAGTCTAGACCTGGCATCTCAGCTTCAGTCACTTTCCCATCACTGTAATGTAGTTTCTCTGTGCCTTTTCTATAAATCCTTTCATGGTAATTATTCTGATGAGCTTTCATCTTTGGTACAGTCTTGACATGGCATCTCGGCTTCAGTCACTTTCCCATCACCGTAATGTAGCTTCTCTGTGCCTTTTCTATAAATACTTTCATGGTAATTGTTCTGATGAGCTTTCCTCTTTGGTACAGTCTTGACCTGGCATCACGGCTTCAGTCACTTTCCCATCACCATAATGTAGCTTCTCTCTGCCTTTTTTATAAATCCTTTCATAGTAATTGTTCTGATGAGTTTTCCTTTTTTGTACACTTTTGACCTGTCATCTCGGCTTCACTCACTTTCCCATCACCATAATGTAGCTTCTCTGTGCCTTTTCTATAAATCCTTTCATGGTAATTGTTCCGAAGACCTTTCCTCTTTTGTACAGTCTTGACCTGGCATCTCGGCTTTAGTCACTTTCCCATCACCATAATGTAGCTTCACTGTACCTTTTCTATAAATACATTCATGGTAATTGTTTTGACGAGCTTTCCTATTTAGCAACTATTTTTTTATGAATTTCAAGCACAATGCTAGATTGAATGCAAGTTCTCATTATTTTACAGTAGAAATGGCTAGATTTTACTGTAAGTTCTATGCTAACATTTTCTTCTCTCACACTTTGCACTTATAGAACTTTCAATGCTAATAGTTTCTTCTATCACATTTCTTGCTTGTGGAACTCTCTTCTAGTTTCTTGCTTTTCACTCAACTTTGAGCTTAAAAAATTTAAATGCAATACCAATCATTATCTTCTGTTCTTTTATTGTTCTCTTTCCTTAATAATGTTTTACTTTTTCTCCTATTCTTTTTGACTCAGCAATCCTTAGGGGATATATTGCCTTGCTTAAAAAATGTGTATACAGGTATTTTTCATTAAAAGTGCATGAGTTCATAATATATAACCTTTCTTAGGAAATTTATTGCTTAAATGATATATTATTACAAATATTATTAAATAATATATTATTATTACAAAGTTTGATAAAGGATATATGTGCATGGATACACACATATGCACATACATACATACATATATATATATATATATATATATATATATATATATATATATATATATATATATATATATCAATTCTGTTGATATATATTTTAACAAATTTAGAGGAAAATTTTATATATAAATCTCTACACTTTTGTACAATCTTTGTTAAATTTAACTGACAAGGACAGTCTGTTTAATTTTTTATTGCATTTTTTCAACAATTTCTGAATAAAATAATTTATATCAGATTCAAAATTGTGGAAAAACTGTCACAAAAAATGAATTTAAAACTATTTCTCCATAATTTTGATCCTGATAGGCAATATTGTATTCAAAAATTAAAACACTTCAATAAAAAATTAAATAGACTGACTTTTTCTGTTGAATTTTAATTTTTTTGGATGTATATTTGATGCCTTAAGAGACCTTATATATACATTAATAAGCTTAGTTATATATTAAAACACTGGTTTTCATCTGAACACTGAAGATAAGCAATATTGAGCCAGGTCTGTATCTAGATGGGTGACTGCTTGGGAATACCAGGTGCTGTAAGCTTGGATGTGCATGTGGTGTGATAGGTAACAGCTCAGAGCCTAGTTCAAATTCAAATAGTTTGTTACATTTATTTACACACAAATACCTTTGGGGAAATTACATATCCATCTCCCCAACCCCTACACACACATGCACATAGTTATGGGTTGAATAGCAGGATAGACTGAGTTCTATAGCCTTAGCTGGTAATCATTCTACCATAGAAAGCTATCTATGATAAAGCCCCCCACTCTACTACATCTCAATTTTCATAAGTCAGCATTCATATAAAATACTAATTATATTGTAACATAATTACATACAATAATGGATCATATGAAATATAGGTGAATAATTTAACTAGAAAAATTTTAAATAAATACAAAGTATCTAAATACAAATTACTGAAGAAGGCCGGAGCGTACAACAGCCGAAACATTGTAATAAATATGGCGACAAAGATGAGGATGATAGTCCAAACAATGTAAATATTGTACATAATATCTCATCTCAGACATATAGACAGATATCCAAGGAACTTGTTTGGATATTTATTGCTATTTATTTCTTTTAGTCATGAACTACAAGTTTTCTACTGGGTTAGTATTTAGAGAATCAGGTGACCATTCCATTAATCTGGTGTCTTTGAAATCTTTTTATTTCTATATTTGGCAAGTTGGCCAATTGTCAGATTTACAGAAAGCGCACCATTTTTTTTTTTGTCGGTATATATAAATTAAAGACATAACATAAATACTGAATAGCCAAAATGTTGTAATAAATATGTCAATAAAGATAAGGATGATAGTCCAAACAATGTAAAAAGGGTACATAATACCTCATCTCAGACATATAGACAGATATCCAACGAACTTGTTTGTTTGGATATTTATTGCTATTTATTAGGTTGGTGCAAATTAATGATGTAATAACGTCGTTTTTTGACGTTAAAAAATACGTCAAAAAAATGACATTATTACATCATTATTTTTGCACCAACCTAATATTTCTTTTAGTCATGAATTACAAGTTTTCTATTGGGTTAGTATTTAGAGAATTTGGTGACTATTCTATTAATCTGGTGTCTTTGAAATCTTTTTATTTCTTTATTTGGCAAGTTGGCCAATTGTCAGATTTACAGAAAGAGCATCATTTTTTGTTGGTATATATAAATTAAAGACATAACATAAATTATTCCATCTTCAATAAATCAACAATGTTTTATGGCAATTTTTAGCATTAACTTCTGATTTTTCTTGTTAAAATGTTGAATAATTTTGACACATTTAACATTATGAATAAAAATTAGTGAATTTTATATAGTGTATTTTCAAGACTTAACATGAGCAAAACAAATGCACAGATTTGGTTGAAAAATAAAGAACCCAAAATAACGTAAAAATCCGTAAACATTTTTAATCCTTTAATAATCAGTTGTGCTTAGTTTAACTTGTAGTGTATATAAACGTAGGTAGAGAAAAGGAAATGTTGATAAAATAGTGAGGGTTACAAAGCGCTGCCTCAGATAACTAATCAGTCCCCCTCTGCCACCCTGTCTAGGGTAATACACACCGACCATGGCAGAAAGTAATGGCAACCTACTGCGGGAATACTTCTACTGAGTCAATCATAAATTGAAAAGAGACATGATCATCCATGCATGTATCACACACAGCATCTAAGGACAGATATACATTAATACACATGTAGATATGCTTTATTGATGCAAATCTTTCACATAATTTCTTTTTAAATTTTAAAAATTTACTAGGTAAAAAAAATTTACAACACACACACACACACACACACACACATATTAATATTAATGTCAATATTCTTTTATTTTATTTTCATTTGTTTCTGGTTGAATTTCCAGAGAGATTAGAGATGTTCTAGAAACCTTATGACATATAGTTTTAATTAATAGTTAATCATAAGAAATTGGTGATATAATATTGACGGTGGAGTAATGGATAGCAGCTCGGATTGTGGAATCAAAGAGCTGAGTTTGAATTCCCTGTGTGTCCATTACATTCACTTATGTGCTAATACCATTGGGAAAGGTATGAATCCTTTTCTTCTCCCCCTAGCTATGGGTAAATAACAAGACAGACCGGGTTCTATAGCCTTGGATGGCAACTGGTGTACCACAGAAAGAAATGGCAACCTACTGTGAAAAAAAAATCTGCCTCATCAGTCACATATCAAAAGATACATGACCACCTAGGTGTGTATCACGTATGGCACATAACTGATTGAATATTGTGTGTGTATATATGTTTATTGATATGTGTATACATACAAGTATATGTATATAAATGGAGTAATGGATAGCGGCTCGGATTGTGGAATCAAAGAGCTGAGTTTGAATTCCCGGTGTGTCCATTGTTACAAATAACAAGACAGACCGGGTTCTATAGCCTTGGATGGCAACTGGTGTACCACAGAAAGAAATGGCAACCTACTGTGAAATAAAATCTGCCTCGTCAGTCACATATCAAAAGATACATGCCTGCCTACGTGTGTATCACGCATGGCACAAAACTGACTGAATATATATGTTTATTGGTATGTGTGTGCATATAAGTGTATGTATATATGTGAGCACATGTGTGCGTGCATAAGTATACAAAAAAGTGTTCATGTATGTGAGAACATATATGGGCCCGAATGTATGTTTGTGTGAATATATGCATGTCTATGTATATGCAAATGTTTGCATATATGGAAGTGTGTGCGTACGTATGCATGTGTGCTCCACCTCTGTGCATGTACGCTTGTGAAAATGTGACTATGTATGCACGGATGTGCGGTATAACATGTGTGTATGCATGGATGAGTGTGAGGGTGTTTATTCCAAATATGTATACGCGCGTGGGCGTGCGCATATGCGTAGATATTTGCGTATTTAGTGTATATGTGTGTTTCTGCATACGTGTGTACGCGTATGCGAGCATGAATTTCTTCACGCATGAGTCTGTGTCACAAATAAATATACATAGTTATGCTCGCTTATGAATGCGCACATGTGCGTATTTTTACGCGTATGTGCATGTGGATGTATGCATGTGAGCATATGCTTATGTATGTGTGCGTGCATATGTGCCCAAATGTTTGTATGTGAGTGCATATATACGCATACGAGCGTATGTTTACGCACGCACATGCGTTTGCGTATGCGGGTATATTACGGATAGAAAAAATACAAACAAAATTAGGTCAGTATTCTGTTTGTAAACATTGTAAATAAGTTTCAACATACACATTATGAGGTTTTTCTAATGCTATCAAATATTTTCATTCTAGATTTCTTATTCTATCCTATTTGATAGAATAATAAATGTAGAATAAAAAATATTTGATAGAATTAGACAGGATAGAAAAAGAAATGTAGAATAAAAATATTTGATAGAATTAGAAAAACCTCATAATGAGTATTATCAATTATTCTATCCTATGTAATACTAAAAAATATTATTATTCTACATTTCTTATTCTATCCTATTTAATTCTGTCAAATATTTTTATTCTACATTTCTTATTCTATCCTATCTAATTTTATCAAATATTTTTATTCTACACATCTTATTCTATCCTATTTCATTCTATCAAATATTTTTATTCTAGATTTCTTATTCTATCCTATTTAATTCTATCAAATATTTTTATTCTACATTTCTTATTCGATCCTATCTAATTCTGTCAAATATTTTTATTCAACATTTCTTATTCTATCCTATTTCATTGTATCAAATATTTTTATTCTAGATTTCTTATTCTATCCTAATTCTGTCAAATATTTTTATTCTACATTTCTTATTTTATCCTATGTAATTCTATAAAATATTTTTATTCTAGATTTCTTAGTCAATCCTATTTAATTCTATCAATTCTTTTTATTCTACATTTCTTATTCGATCCTATCTAATTCTATCAAATATTATTATTCTACATTTCTTATTCTATTCTATCTAATACTTTCAAATATTTTTATTCAATATTTCTTATTATACCCAATTTAACTCTATCAAATATTTTTATTCTACATTTCTTATTCTATCCTAATTCTACCAAATTTTTTTCTACATTTCTTATTCTATCTTATTTAATTCTATCAATTATTTTTATTTTACATTTATTAGTCAATACTATCTAATTCTATCAAATATTTTATTCTACATTTCTTATTCTAACCTATTTAATTCTATCACATATTTTTATTTTACATTTCTTATTCTATTCTATCTAACTCTATAAAATATATTTATTCAGCATTTCTTAGTCTATCCTACCTAATATTTTCAAATATTTTTATTCAATATTTCTTATTATACCCTATTTAACTCTATCAATTATTTTTATTCTACATTTCTTATTCTATTCTATCTAACTCTATAAAATACTTTTATTCTACAGGTCTTATTCTATCCTATTTAATTCTATCAAATATTTTATTTTTATTCTACATTTCTTAGTCAATCCTAATTAATTCTATCAAATATTATTATTCTACATTTCTTATTCTATCCTAATTCTATCAAATATTTTCATTCTGCATTTCTTATTCTATCCTATTTCTGTCAAATATTATTATTCTACATTTCTTATTCTATCCAACCTAATTCTGTCAAATATTATTCTACAATTTTTATTCTATTCAATCTAATTCCATAAAATATTTTTATTCAACACTTCTTATTATACCCTATTTAACTCTATCAAATATTTTTATTCTACATTTCTTATTATATCCTATCTAATTCTGTCAAATATTTTTATTCTACATTTCTTATTCTATCCTATCTAATTCTATCAAATGTTTTCACTCTACACTTCTTAGTCAATCCTATTTAACTCTATCAAATATTTTTATTCTACATTTCTCATTCTATCCTATCTAATTCTTTTAAATATTATTATTCTATATTTCTTATTCCATCCTATTTAATTCTATCAAATATTTTTATTGAACATTTCTTCTTCTATCCTATTTAACTCTATCAAATATTTTTATTCTACATTTCTTATACTATCCTATTTAAATCTATCAAATATTTTTATTCTACATTTCTTAGTCAATCCTATTCAATTCTATCAAATATTTTTATTCTACATTTCTTATTCTATCCCATCTAATTTTATCAAATAATTTTATTCTACACATCTTATTTTAGCCTATTTAATTCTATCAAATATTTTTATTCTGCATTTCTTATTCTATTCTATATAATTCTATCAAATATTTTCTATTCTACATTTCTTATTCTATTATATTTAATTCTATGAAATATTTTTATTCTACATTTCTTATTCTATCTTATGTAATTCTGTCAAATATTATTATTCTACATTTCTTATTCTATCCCATATAATTCTGTCAAATATTTTTATTCAACATTCCTTAGTCTATCTTATTTAATCCTATCAATTATTTTTATTCAATATTTCTTAGCCAATCATATTTAATTCTATCAAATACTTTTATTCTACATTTCTTATTCTATCCTATCTAATTCTATCAAATATTTTTATTCTGCATTTCTTATTCTATCCTATTTAATTTTATCAAATATTTTTATTCTACATTTCTTATTCTATCCTATCTAATTCTATCAAATATTTTTATTCTGCATTTCTTATTCTATCCTATTTAATTCTATCAAATATTTTTATTGTACATTTCTTATTCTATCCTATCTAATTTTATCAAATATTTTTATTCTACACATCTTATTCTATCCTATTTAATTCTATCAAATATTTTTATTCTGCATTTCTTATTCTATCCTATCTAATTCTATCAAATATTTTTAGTCGGCATTTCTTATTCTATCCTATCTAATTCTATCAAATATTTTCTATTCTACATTTCTTATTCTATCTTATTTAATTCTATCAAATATTTTTATTCTACATTTCCTATTCTATCCTATTTAATTCTATCAAATATTTTTATTCAATATTTCTTATTATAACCTATTTTACTCTATCAAATATTTTTATTCAACATTTCTTATTCTATCCTAATTCTACCAAATTTTTTTTCTACATTTCTTATTCTATCCTATTTAATTCTATCAAATACTTTTATTTTACATTTCCTATTCTATCCTATTTAATGATATCAAATATTTTTATTCTACTTTTCTCATTCTATCCTATCTAATTCCGTCAAATATTATTTATCAATATTTCTTATTCTATCCTATTTAATTCTATCAAATATTTGTACTCAACATTTCTTATTCTATCCTAATTCTGTCAAACATTTTTATTCAACATTTCTTGTTCTATCCTATTTAATTCTATCAAATATTTGTACTCAACATTTCTTATTCTATCCTATCTAATTCTGTCAAATATTATTATTCTACGTTTCTTCTTCTATCCTATCTAATTCTGCGAAATATTTGTATTCTACATTTCTTATTCTATCCTATCTAATTCTGTCAAATATTATTATTCTACATTTCTTCTATCCTTTCTAATTCTGTCAAATATTATTATTCTACATTTCTTATTCTGTCCTACCTAATTCTGTCAAAATTTTTAATCTACATTTCTTATTCTATCCTATTTAACTCTATCAAATATCTTTCTTCAAAATTTCTCATTCTATCCTATCTATTTCTGTCAAATATTTTTATCATACATTTCTTATTCTATCCTATCTAATTCTGTCAAATATTATTATTCTACATTTCTTCTTCTATCCTATCTAATTCTGTCAAATATTTTTATTCAACATTTCTTATATGCTATTTAATTCTATCAAATATTTTTATTCAACATTTCTTATTCTATCATATCTAATTCTGTCAAATATTTTTATTGTACATTTTTTATTCTATCCTATTTAAATCTATCAAATATTTTTATTATACATTTCTTATTCTATCCTATCTAATTCTGTCAAATATTATTATTCTACGTTTCTTATTCTATCCTATCCAATTCTGTCAAATATTTTTATTCTACATTTCTTATTCTATCCTATTTAATTCTATCAAATATTGTTATTCTACATTTCTTATTCTATCCTATCTAATTCTGTAAAATATTTTTATTCAACATTTCTTATTCTATCATATTTCATTCTATCAAATATTTTTATTCTAGATTTCTTATTCTATCCTAATTCTGTCTAATATTTTTTTCTACATGTCTGATTCTATCCTATCTAATTCTATCAAATATTGTTATTCTACATTTCTTATTCTATCCTATTTAATTCTATCAAATATTATTATTCTACATTTCTTAGTTTATCCTTTTTAATTCTATCAAATATTTTTATTTTATATTTCTTATACTATTGTATCTAATTCTATTAATCATTTTTATATTATTCTGCATTTTTTATTGTATCATATTTAATTCTGTCAAATATCTTATTCTATATTTGTTCGTATCTAATTCTAGTAATATTTTTATATTATATTACATTTTTTATTATCTAATTCTATCAAATATTTTCCTATATTATTCAGTTGTACATTTGGTACTCTATTATATTTAATTCCTTCAAATATTTTCTGTATTATTTTCCATTTTTATTCTATTAAATCTAATCTAATTTTTTAAAATGTTTTTTCTTAATTAGTCTATTTGTTTTAACTTATAATATCTATTTCTATCAAATATTTTTTTCATTCTATATTTTTTTCATATCTAATTCTATCACATATTGTTCCTATCGTTTTTTACATTTTTATTCTATCATATCTAATTTTATCTTATATTTTACATATTATTTTATTTATTTTTTATTTAATTTATTTATTTTTATTATTTTTATTTATCATTTTTTTACTATTATTTTATTTTCAATTATTTTTAATATTTTATTTATTTATTAAAATTTTATTATTATTTTTTTTATTTTTTTTTTTTTACATATTATTTTATATATTATGCTATATTCATTATTTTATCATATCTAATTCCATAAAGTAAGTTTTGCATTTTTTATTCTATTGCATATGATTTTATAATATATTTTACGCTATATCACCTGACATTTTTGTTTTATTACATATGATTCTATGATATATTTCTACTTTTACTTATATATATTTTCTTTATATTTTTTTGTTTGTGTACATTTATATTGAAAATTGTTCTATATTATACATGCATATGCACTGATATATATCTTTGCTTTTCATTTTTAGGATGAAAGAAATTAAAATGGACACAATACAATTTAAAATGACATAAACATCCATGTAAAAATATTTACAAAACTAAAAAAGACATTTAAGTTGTAATTAAATTCAAACTCACCAAATAAAAAAGTAAAATTTTTAAAAGTTAACATTTAAACAGAAATTAGCAAATTAAATAATAAAATAAACTTAAGCCTCAAAAAAACAATAATTAAAAATAATTAAAATAGATAATAATTAAAAATCAAGGAAAGTCATACATATAAATTACAAAAACTTAAATAGGAATAAAAGATAAGAAATCAAAAATGGATACTAAACTTTTTCTTTTGCCTTTTATTATCTTTAATTTTTTTACACTGAAGAAGCAAGCTCAAGGTAGTGAAATTGGGCTCAATCGTAGCTCAAAATCAAAATTACACACACATTCAAGTCCTCACTCAAAATCCAAGCTCCATTCAGAAATAAAAACATACATAGAATCTAAATTAAACTCAAGGTATGAATCATCTACAAAGCAAATCCCTAGGTGGGATATTGCTATGATGTCAGACACAAAACTTGATTCAAATGCAGAATATAAGGCAGGCTCAAAACATCACTCAGAATTAAAAACTCATTTTGGCCATAAATCAGATTCAAAACATTCTTTGTATTTGAAGCCAAAAAATTCTCTTTCAAAACATAAGTCAGACCTAAAATCAAAGTCTAATTCAAAATCCAAACTTGACTTAGAGTCAAAACTCACAAAACTGAATATAAAAGCAGAGACTGGTTCAAACAAAGAATCAATGAATCTGAAATCTGAGTCCAAATCAAATGCTAAAACAAAACCACGCTCAAAATCACAGGTTAGATGGCGTCGACGTTTACGTGCTTGCGATCGTTTGTTTGATTCTATAAACCGCATTGTTGATGCACGTCTTCGTCAGGCTGGCTTAAACCTGGACTACACAACTCCTAATTTGGACCACAGCACCATGATTCCGTCAAAGGTTACACCAACTCCTCCTTTAAGAAAAGTTCAAAATCTCGTTCAAGAAGTTCAGGAAGCTCAACAAGTTTTGAGTATAACTCAAAAGGAATTGTTAACAACACTCAAATCTCAGTCGCATAGACTTGGTCGAGTAGAGCACGATTTAGCTGCACTTGACTCAGTGGTGCAGAACCTAAGCAGAGTTGCTGAACACCTTCATCATATGTTGGGTGATGTTGATAGTGTTGGAATGGGAACCACTCAATTGGAATTGGGTGTTAGCCCCATACCTGTTACAACAGAACCAAGTGTACTGCCTCAAGGTAAGTATGATTATGGAATAATAGAATGAAAAACAAAAAAAAATTTAAAATACTAACAAATTAAAGAGAATACAGAATTATATTTATATCTATTTTTCTGTCTTTGTCTATATCACTGTCTATCTTTATAACTAAAAAGTCAAATAAATATAAATATATCTTTATAATATATATATATATATATATATATATATAGTAAAGTAATGAAGTGTTTGGTAATCTGTGTAGATAATTCTAAAGAGGATGTGATCCAGAGCTCAATGTAACACCAGAACAAATATTAATTAAATAATATATATATATATATATATATATATATATATATATATATATATATATATATATATATATATATATATGTGAAATGTACTATACCTATTTAAATTTCTTTTATTTCATTTCCCAAGTACTTTCAAAATACTTGGGAGATGAAAATAAAAGAAATTTAAACAGCTATAGTACATTTCTCTCATCCTTTAACATCAATACATAGAAGATTATTTGTGAGTATGAATGGATTTTATTAAAAATTAGCAGACATAATGTCTGTAATTTATTCAATCAGACATGTCTAAAAGAGAATTTGCTGCTTAACTACACACACACACATATATATATATATATATATATATATATAAATGAATTACATAAAAATGAAACTCAATGGTACCCCATTTATATGGCCATTTCGCTCCTTGGGATAAATTCCCTAGAGCTTGTCAATATTAAAACATTTGATAAAAAAACGTAGGATGATTCATTATTTTATCAAATGTTTTAGTATTGAAAAGCTCCAGGAATTTATCCCAAGGAGCAAAATTACCACATAAATGGGGAACAATTGAGTTTCATTTTTATGTAATTCATTTCTATGCTCTATAATAATGAATATATTGAGCTCTCTTTTGAGCATCAGTTTTAATATATTATTAGGATTCACTTGGATTTCTTACCCATGGATTTTTACCTACACACATATATATATATATATATATATATATATATATATATATATATATATATAGGTAAAATATGCATATTTTGAGTAAAAATGCAGAACAAAAACTGACTACTAAAATAAAATGCTGAAAACGCACACACAAGAAATAATGTATGATTAAAAATAAAATGTCCATTGATTCCTTAGAAATATATATAAATTGTAGAGTAATTGTCCATGGTTAAGTGTAATTGACAAAACATGCCCAACAAACAGAACTGATAAAGTTACCAATAATCAATAAGAAAAGAAAAAAAAAGAACAGGACAAAAATAATACTAAGCAAACAATATATGTGAGACAAATGTTGGCAAAGCAAATATAATAAGGCAGAAAGTCCCCAAATTTAGAATGTTGTTGTGGAATACAGTCAAATAATTGTAGCATTCTGATTTCAAGACAAGAAAGAACAAAAATATGGCAGATGAAACCAAGAAGTAGTTCATTTTATTGGTTAGGTAGGAATACCAACATGAATCTATATGACTTGTCTATAAATTTGGGGAGGGGAGTGTTTTTGCAATCATTCCTGTATGATTAGAACCAACACTAAGAAAAATCCCTAATTCAAATGGAGAAGGCAACCAGTAACCAGTCCACTATATTTCCCAAGAAGGTATGCCAATTCACAAATAAATAAATGAAATCAGTGTAGAACCATAATAGCTTACATTCTTAAGGTATATGTCATTTTAAAAACAACAGCTACTTGAAATTCAGTCTACTCTGTTTATTTTGCACTAATACTCTCAGGAAAGGCATAACTCCATCATCTCCCTCTCCATGGATTAAATAGTAGAGTAGACTAGGATCTCTAGCCTTAGATTTTGGGATAAAGGATTCTCAAACTGTATATGTATTTACTTAAACAAGATTTTCTATTGCCAGGCATTCAAAGATTGCCTGTCATATACTAGTTATCAATTTAGAATTAACTAGCATTTATTATAGAAGATACTTTTCTTAAACACATTTGTGAAATGGATGTTTTTAAAAAGAAATCATTATAAAATGCAAATAACCTACTGCAAGTAAAATTACATCAGTCTTTTTTAAAACTAGTACAGGTTGAGCATCTTTTATCAGAAATTCTTGACACTAGAAGTGCTTTGGTTTTCAGATTTTTTCAGATTTTGGAATTTTTTTTTAGAGAGGATTTGGAGCGAGAGCAGATAGGAATGATAGAGGAAAGGATGAGGAGAAGGATAGTGGATAGATCAAGGCAACTGGAGATGTCGATTGACATTACATTTGAATAGCTGGAGATTATAGCTTGCAGGGTAACAGGAATAGGGAAGGGAGTTCCACAGGTGAGAAGTGCGAGATATGAAGCTATTGGAATAGAAGAGGTGGCTATATTTAACAGTTTCAACAGTGAAAGGGTGAGAGCAGGATGCCAGCCTAGTTGAATGCTTGAATTTATGAAGTCTGAGAACCAGCGAAAGCAGCTCATCGGAGCAGTTACCATGAAAGTATTTGTAAAAAAGACAGAGAGAGATGACGGCATGTCTGTGAGAGAGTGACTGCAGATGAGATGCCAGATCAGGGCCAATTATATTGCTTATCCTTCTCTGGATCTTATCAAGAACCCCGAGGCAAAGAGAAGGGGCTCCAGACCATATATGGCAGCAATACTCCATGCAAGGGTGAATGGTTGATTTGTAGATTTGAAGGATCGATTCCGGGGAGAAAACTTTCCTGGCATGGCATAGGAAGCTAACTTTCCTAAATACAGGCTATTTAATTTGCATATAGCATCTTGAGAATCCTTTTACATTTTATAACACAGCTTATGTACATATTCTGAGGGCAGTTTTATATAAATAACATAAACCCTGAAGGTAGTTTTATATAAAATTTAATTAATTTTGTGTACATATAGACACAGGTAATCATGCTAGTCATCTAATGTTCACACAGATTTTTAATTGGTGAAATTAAGATTTCACATAAAAATAATGTTTTGTACTTTCTGTGCATGTACAAAAGAATGTGATCACTATATTTTTGCTGTAACACTCTCATTTGCATGTTTGTATTACTGTTTCTGTTAATATATTCGTTTAACTCAATTCTTCTCTTTGTGTCTTTATTTCTGGCCCCTAACAAGACCACAACACAAACAATAGCCAAAACATTGTAAATATTTGAATTAAGATGAAGACAGTAGTCCAAACAATGTAAATAGTATAAACAGCTATTTGATTTGTATCTATATGCATCTATAAAATGAGGCAGTTTAGGTTCCATAACCCAAGTATAAACATTATATCCCTATACATTTTATAACACAGCTTATTTTTACAGTTCCACAAGGCTGAAGGTAGTTTTATATAAAATTTATTAAATTTTGTGTACAGATACAGGTAATGATGCTAGTCACACAAATTTTTAATTGGTGAAATTAAGATTTCATATAAAAATAATGTTTTGTACTTTCTGTATGTGTACAAAAAGTACATGATCACTACTTACAAAAAATATATAAATGCAGGACTTTTTGACATTTTGAATAATATCTTTACTGAGCATGAAACACCTGGTAAATAATCCACAAATGAAGGATTTGTTATGATAATCACTAACAACAAACTGGGACCAACATAGGCTACATAGCTAGACTGGGAAGCCCCCCACCCACTTACAACAGTTGAACATCACCTAGAAAGCTTCCCAGTGCTTTCTGAAATTTTCCATTTGTGGCAAGTCATGTCGGCACCTGAAAAACTTTTTTTTATTTTGAAGATTTTCAGATTTTGGAATTTCATATAAAGAATATTCAAACTGTATAAACTTCAAAAGTAAATGGTAACAATTTGTCAATAACTACTAGTTTCTTTTTAATTTTATATATAATAATCTATTGCAAATCATTTTGCAGGATGTCATTTAATTATATCATTAACTCCATGACATATTTATGAAAAGACATTGTTAGCAATATTAACCATTTTCTTATAAGAAAACATTTATCATTGATTGACTGGGAAGCCACTGCTACATTTGGTTAAAATTTATAAAATCTTTCTATTAAAACAAATTTTCAGAAAAAGATTTCTCAAGTTCAGTAACAGGTATCACTTTTTTCCAGTATTGATGGGGTTTCCTTCCTAGCCTTTTGTTTGAAGTAGTGTGGAATATCAACATCTTCATTATGTCATTATTCTCTTTTCAAATTACATGTGATATCCATTTTCCTTACACAGAAGCTACTAGTGGCCCACTAGCAGCCTGCTGGTGGCAGTGCCAGTTGTCCTCTGGTGGCAGCCACTGGCGGGCCGCTTGCTGTCCACTAGTGGTAACATCACCGAGAAGAACATGTTGGCAGTCCGACAGCGGGCCAACAGCAGTAAACGCTAGTGGCATGCCACCTACATGCAATCTGTAGCAGATTGCATGTAGGGAGTTGTTGCTGCTACAAAAAGTCCTCAGGTGATGTGATTTCTGTTATCTGGTACAGTTATTTGTTTGTGATTCAGTAACACCAGTCCACATGATTCAAATAAGGATGGTCCTTGCTAAGACCTACAGGCTTCACTTTCTCAAAGCTTTTTTTTTTTAATCATTGATCTGAGAAAGTGGTTGTACACGGCTGGTATTCTAGATATTTCTGATTGAGTCCAAACATAACACAACAGGACTATTCAAGAACATTACTCAAGTTTTTACGTTGATATACATTTGCTACACATATGTAATTAAGTATAATTAAAAACGACAGACAAGGTACTATAATTAAGCTTTTTATTTAATTTTTCTTGTGTTTGAACAGGTGTTTTCTTGTTTGAACACAAGAAAAATTAGATAAAAAAGCTTAATCGTAGTACCTTGTCATTGTTTTTAATGAAACATGCATAAATGAAGGATTGCTGCCTAAATACAGAATTAAGTATAAGCATATATAATTATAAGAGTTAATATGTACTATTGAACTATAAAGTTATAACATATAATTATAAGATTATAATATTATATAATATTATATAATTATTTTATATTATAATATTATATAATTTCTCTACATATAATTATAAGAGTTAATATGTATTACTGAACTATAAAGTTATAACTTATAATTATACTACATATGATTATTTCACTGTTGAAGAAATTATAAGAGTTTTAGTGATTTGTTACACTTTATTCATTGCAGAATTACAATTGATCAAGTTCTCAGGAGGATTAGGAAAAAGGTGATCATTCATTGTTTCTAACATATAAAAATTCTTGCCAGAATTCATGTTAATTAAAATATTAATGGCATAATGAAACATAATTAACTCATATCCTCCAGGTGTCAGTTTTAACTGACACCTTCTTTATCCAAAATATCTAAACTATAATTTTGAAAAGAGAAAATTTTATTGAAATATGTCAGAAAATTTATAAATTTTTATCTGAAATAAGAAAGAACAAATAAGTAAAATGGTTGCAATTTATGAAAAATAAAATGGTGCTAGTTTCAACTGGCAGCTTCTTTTTCACATATTTTTTTTATTTTTTTATTTTTTTAAGCATTTCACCCCAAACAGGCGGGAAGCCACAAGGATGCAAGGGGTTACAGAAAATTTAGAGCAAGATCAGATAGGAGTGATAGAAGAAAGGATGAGGGTAGTGAATAGATCAAGGCAACTGGAGATGTCGATTGACATTACACTTGAATAGCTGGAGATTATAGCTCACAGGGAAACAGGAAAAGGGAAGGGAGTTCCACAGGCGAGAGGTGCGAGACATGAAGCTATTAGAGTAGAAGAGACGGCTACATTTAGGAGTTTCGACAGTGAAGGGGTGAGAGCGGGATGCCAGCCTCGTAAGGCGCTGGAACTCATGACGTCTGGGAACCAGCGAATGCAGCTCCTTGGAGCAATTTCCATGAAAGTATTTGTAGAACAGACAGAGAGAGGCGACGGCGCGTCTGCGAGAAAGTGACTGTAGACGAGACGCCAGGGCAGGGCCAACTACATTGCATATCCGCCTCTGGAGCCTATCAAGAACCCCGAGGCAAACAGAAGGGGCATCAGACCATATATGGCAGCAATACTCCATGCAAGGGCGAATTGTTGATTTGTAGATCAGGAGGATCGACTCCGGGGAGAAAAACTTCCTGGCGCGGCTCAGGGAGCCAACTTTCCTTGCAGTGGACGAGGCAATTGATTCAATGTATTTATTCCATCTCAGGTCAGCAGTCAACGTGAGACCGAGAAGCCGCAGAGAGTTGCTCTCGAGAAGTTGAGCGTCAGATATTCTAATGGAGGGAAGGGAAGGATCTCTGTGGTGATTAATAGAGAGCAGTTTTGTCTTGGAAGCGTTGAAGTTGACCAGCCAATTCATGCCCCAGTTCACAATCGATTGGAGGTCTTTTTCGAGACGCACAGCCAGGCGAGTTTTGTCAGCGAGACTAGATTTGTTTTTGAGGCAGGAATAAATTGTGGTGTCATCCGCGTAGATGCCAACTTGGGAAGTTATTGCGTCAGGAAGGTCATTTATGTAGATAAGGAATAGAGTGGGGCTTATGATGGAGCCTTGAGGAACACCTGCGTTCGTGGGATAGGAACTGGGAGAGAATCCATTGAGAACGACCTTCAATTTACGGTTTGACAGGAATGATCGTATTAGGTTATATAATCGACCCGTAATGCCATAACCCTGGAGCTTGCGAAGAAGGCCGGCATGCCAAACCATATCAAATGCTTTGGAGATGTCTAGTGCCACGGCTCGGGCTTCCCCGTTATTTTAAAGAGCTCGGTAGACTGTTTCAGTGATGGCCGTAAGCACATCGGCTGTAGATCGGGCAAAGCGGAAACCATATTGCTTGTCTGAGAGCAGATTATGGGATGTGAAGTGGTTAACCACCCCGGTATTGATTAGGGCTTTGAAGACTTTGCCGAAGAGGGGAAGGAGACTGATAGGACGGTAGTTGGAAGGGTCAGAGGGGTCGCCGGAGTTCTTGAAGACAGGAACGATCGAAGAGGACTTCCAGCAGTCAGGAAAACAAGATTCCTTGAGGCAGTAGTTGTATAGTTTAGAAAGGGCGGGCGCCAGTTCAGGCTCGCATTTCTTCAAGACAATGGCTGGTATCCCGTCTAAACCACTAGTCTTGTTGGGGTCTAAATTGGAGATAACGCCCAGTACCAAAGATGGGGTTATGTTTAACCCACTCAATATGGCCTCAGTTCTAAGAGGGAAGTCGGGTATGGGTACACCGGAAGAGTCGAGCGTTGAGTTGAATGAAAATTTCCGAGCAATGCATTCAGCCTTGTCGGTAGAGGAGGTTAGGACTTCGAACTGGTTGAATAAAGGAGGTATAGAGGGTTTGCATTTGTTCAATACGCTCTTGCAGAGACGCCAATAATCTTTGGAGCCAAATTTGCGAGATGCAATACGTTCCTTCATCCGAGCCGCAAATAGTGACTTAGCATCGTTGAGGACACGCTTACATTCGTTACGGGCGGAGGCAAAGAGACGTCTATTGCAGTCAGACATGTCGCTACGGAATAGGTGGAAGTAGTGGTTCCTATGGGCGATGGCGGCTCAGCAAGCAGCCGAGAACCAGGGGGAGGAGTGCGACTTGACCCTATATTTCCTTCATGGGATGAAAGCGTAGATTCCAGCTTTAACCCAGGAAGAGACTTCAGAAGCACATTCTTGGACGGGGAGCTTAAAGACTCCATCCCAGGGGACATCGCGGAGGAAATCACGGAACGCGTCCCAGTCAGCTCGTTGATAGTAGAACGAAGTTCTAGTGGTAGGAGGTTCTTTATAGGGGGTGGAGTTGAAGGAGATGTTAACTGATACTACTGCATGATCAGAGTTACCAAGAGGGCAGAGTTGCGAGGCGCTGCAGGATTCGGGGATGGAGGTAAAGCACAGGTCGAGAAGAGAGTCTTTACCTTCCCGGTTGAAGGCAAAACGAGTGGGGAAGTTAACTATCTGTGTGAGGGAATGGGAGATTGAAAAATTGAGCGTTTGAATGCCTGCGTGGTCAGTAGTAGCATTCTTAAGCCACAAGGTGTGATGGGCGTTAAAGTCACCAAACACAAAAATGTGAGCAAACGGGTGGAGGGAGAGAGCCTTGTCTATGCTGTCAGAAATGCTATCGAGTATCTCACAGTCTTGAGAGGATGGAGAGCGGTAAAGGAAGAAGAGATAGCTTACCGCATTGAGGAGAGAGAGTCAGACACATGTATGACTGGTTTGGCGATTCGAGAGAGGACTCTCTGGCCAGAGGGACATGTTCCTTGACGTAGACACCAAGACCGTGCATGTGGGTTAGAGAGTCTTTTCTGAGGAGAGGAAGATAGCCGGGGATCGAGAGATCAGAAGAGGGGATAGATGAGACAAGGTTTGTCTCACAGAGAGCCAGTATATCCGGGCCGTTTGCAGTGAGGAAAGATTCCAGACTGCAGAAGTTTGTCCTAATGCCCCGGATGTTGGAGAACGAAATGTTGAGGGATTTAGGTTGTTTTTGAGAGGCTGGTTTAGGGTTAATCTTTCGGTTTTTGTAACTCATGTTGAATTTTGTTTGTAAGATGGGAAGGCCCAAAGTAAAAGAAACAGTTTCGACCGTGACACGGGCAGAGAGGAGTTGGCAAAATCTGCATTATTATGTGGCCTCAGGGCTGCCTACCGGAGGTGACTGCAGGGACACCTTTCCATGCGCAACATGGCACTACAAACACCCCAGTATTATACAACTGTTGATCAGAGCAGCCACTCAAGACGCTACGCAAGAGTTAGGGCTCCTAACTACCAGTCAGAAATAGCAACGAGAGAACTGTCAACCGTGTACCCTCAGAATGAAGAGGTGATGCCACAGAGGCCGGAGAGAGAAAGAGTACCGGGAACCCCTTCCTAGACAAGAAACAAGGTGTAAGCCTCTACTCATGTCCAATAGAAGGGGGAGGAGACCAGGCGGTAGAAGAGACTACCTACTCCTATTACAGATAACACAAAAAAGGACGACACAAACAGAGGGAAGGATTGGGTGGGGAGATAACAGGTAAGGAGACCTGGATCACCCTATCACATTAAGTTTTAGTATAAGCCCCATTGTCTATTCTAAAAAGAAATTGAAAATAAGGTTACCCGGATTTATTATCGCATCTAGCCAAAGACATTTAATTTTCCATTTTTCCTGTTTTTTTTTTTCTTTCGAACCGGGACTTCTTACTAAACTATCAAATAAGGGAGAATCACTGGGACAAAATGTCTTTGAGTGGGGGGAGAGAAAAAATAGATAAATTTAAAAACCAAGAAAAAAACAAAAAAAAAACCAAAGAAAAATGTAAATGGGTTTCTGGTAGAGCGAAACTGTACTCACACGGGCCAGCAAGTGGTTGTCTGTTTTCTTCCTCATGATGGTAACTGAATGTACGGCTTACCTTATGTCCAAGCGTCGACCTGGTGGGGGCGGGGGAATCAACAGCCAATCCTCCGCCCTCACCAAGTACTGGTCTTGGGAGATATGCTTTCAATAAGATTTAGAACAGGAGAAAGAAGCGGCTAGAACAATTCCAAGTTCAGACAATATATCAAGCAAAAAGATACTGTCACAACATCATTAGAATACTGACGAGACACTTTCGCATCTAGCCAAAGACATTTAATTTTCCATTTTTCCTGTTTTTTTCTTTTTTTTTTTCTCTTTCAAACCTGGATTTCTTACTAAACTATCAAATAAGGGAGAATCATTGGGACAAAATGTCTTTGAGTGGGGGGAGAGAAAAAATAGATAAATTTAAAAACCAAGAAAAAAAACAAAAAAAAAACAAAGAAAAATGTAAATGGGTATCTGGTAGAGCGAAACTATACTCACACGGGCCAGCAAGTATCTAAAATATATTTACAAACAGATGAAATGTCATAAATATAGTAATAAAGATGAGAACAATAGTCAAACAATGCAAATAGTTACAATACCTCATTTCAGAAATATAGACAAATCTAAAATATACTTATAAATGAGAATTTATGAAAGTGCAAATTTCACTGAAATATGTTGGAAATTTTTCAAGTTTGTATCTGAAATAAAAAAAATATAAACTATGTAAAATGGTAAGAATATATGGAAAAAAAGAAAATGACAGTTTAAACCAGTTTCTCAACCTTTTTAAACAATGACACACCTATGAGCAAATAAAAAATATCACAGCACCCTTACAAAAATTTTAAAGCATTTAAATGTTATGAAATAAAATCATAGATTTTTTTAAAATACACATAAAAATATGAACATACTTTATTTAAATGTTTCTACTCAACTATTTGCAGAGTTTATTTAGAATGAAACTTGTGTCTGGTGCTTTTTGGTCAAATGTGTGATAAGCAAACATTAATTTCTTCTTCAGTTGAGTGCAGTCTTTCTTGCTTCTTATGTTTTATGTTATTTAGGGTTGATAAGCCAAATTCTCATAAATAAGAAGTATAAAATTGCAATAAAACTGATAAAGCCTTTTTAGCTAATGTGAAATAAAAAGTTTAGTACTTATTCATTTATTAAAATACTAACACTCTATCATTTCTACTTCCACACACACACACACATATATATATATATATATATATATATACTGTAACAATATTTCATGGCACCCTTAAGAGGATTGTGTAGCACACTAGTGTGCCATGACACAACAGTTGAGAATCACTGGTTTAAACTAATACAA
>OZ010616.1:14892504-14932504 GCA_963932145.1 Acanthosepion lycidas
CTATCTGTATGTGTGTCTGTGTCTATGTGTGTGGTTAATAATTTAATAATTTTTTATCATTCATCTTATACATACAGGATATCTAATGAGGAAAAATGTCTCTTAATTCAGTTGGCAGTGCTTTTTATCAGCTAAATTTTACTTTTATCAAACAGGCTTTTCCTAAACCACAAGTCCCTAAAGTGTTCAATATCAAACCCTAGGTGTCGATGGGGCTATGCAATGCCTGTGTCAACAGGGTGACAATAAATACTTGATAAGGAAATAGAAAATGCTGATGCAACCTGACTTATGAGATGAACTCATTGATGTATGTCAATTTCAAAGCTAAATAATTGTTCAAAATAATTGTATCAGTCACTACTGGAGTAATGTAAATACTACTACTAAATACTCCAAGCTTAGTGTTGCAATTACACTATTTTTGCTTTTCATACATGACTGTAGCTGGTTTTAACCACACAAATGTGATTGTAATTAAGCAGAGCAACAGACTAAACCTGCAACAGTGTGATGACTTACAACTAAAACTTCCCAATTTTCAAACAAATACTAATGAACCTTGCTACTGCTTATCAAACATATCCTTCACATTAATGATATCAACCAGTTCAATAAAAAGAGATATTAATTTATTTTTAATGTTTTTATTAATATTACTGATATTATGTATGAAATTTTCTTCTCCTTCTTCTTCTTCTTCTTATTATTATTACTATTATTATTATTATTATTATTATTATTATTATTATTATTATTTCCTTTGGTTTCTGGTGTGTACTCATTTCTTTCCGGGTCCTGCCCAGAGACCTAAGGTCAGAAATGGCATCATGACATTTTCCACTGAACAATGTTGAAAAAAAAGATCTCACATATTTTATATAAATAAAGCTCTTTGTATTAGCTTGGTGCAAAAATAATGTCGTTTTCTCACATATGTTACTATGTGAGAAAACGATATTATTTTTGCACGAACCTAATAAGACGTGGGTTTATTATTATTGTTGTTGTATCCTAAAAAAAAAAGTTTACAAACAGACAAAGGTGGTAGTTGAGTGAAAGGAACAGCAACAGCGATTTAGATGAAAGAAAGAGAGGTTTATTGTAAAAGAGAATACGCTGCTGACAGACAGGGAATTGGTTAGCAAGCTAGTAATTCTCGAAGCAAGGATATCTACCAACCGCCCCTCATGGTCAGATGTGGCACAAGGCCAAATTTAATGTGGGGTATCCAAGCCCATAGGCTCAGCCAAAAAATTACCCGTATAAAACAAGGTCAAGTAGCTATTTCCCAAGATGAGACTTTGCCCTTTAACATAGCCTTATCTGGGGATCCTCTCTGCCTAGAGGCAGAGAGTTTGACCAGCACAGCTGGAGATGAATCTCCAACTCTAGACTAATTTCCAAAGCAAGTCCCAGGTATATCCTGTGCTTACTATATATGCCTACTTATATAGTCAGTCCATGTAGGCGATAGGGAGAATGGGACATTCCATTACAACAATTCTTATTATTATTAATATTGTGTTTTGTCTTTGCTTTTTGCCTCCAAGCCTCAAATGGATTTAGCATCATTATTATTAAGTTGTTGTCACATATTGTCATAAGTTAATGAAAATTCTGTTCTTAAGCTATAGTGTCAACATGACTACTCATAACTCTAAGAACTTTTTGGAGAATTCTAGCAGATTCTGGAGGACTACAATCTTGGTATCAATTCTAATTCTCCTTAAGTGCTTTTTTTAGTTTTCTGGGTAGTGTTCAAGACACACCCATTACTAGAGGGATTAGTTTTACATTCATATTTGATAGCTTCTTCAGTTCCCGAGCCAGATCCTGGTATTTTTCTATCTTTCCAATTTCTTTGGAGTCTACTCTTGTACCATATAGAACATCAAAGGCAATAATTTGACACTTGTTATTCTCCTTATCTATAACAATATGGTCAGGTTTTTGTTATTCAATGACTTGATCTATCTGGACTAAGAATTCCCATAATATTTTTGTTGTTATTATCACATTTCAGCGACTGTATCCTCCAGCCTTCATCATGTGTATATTGATCTAGATAACCTACATGGGTGTTAAGTTCAAATTCCCTGTTGGTTACCCAAATTGACATAAAACCTGATGAAGGCTGGAGGGTATAACAGCCGAAACTTTGATAACAACAACAAAGATGAGGACAATAGTCTGCATATAAATAGTGGAAATAATAATTAAATAATAACTAAATAATAATTGAATTTACTAATTTTTCATGTTTAAGCAATTTGGTACAATTTTAAGAAAATCTAATTAAACATATTATTTTGATTTATTTAGATAATTATATAAAATATTTTTTGACTCAATTCAACTAATTTGTAGTAATGTGAAATATCAGATGACAACAGTAATTACTATGAACACTAGAAAAACAAGTTGATGATTAGCATTGCCAGGCCTAAAATTATAGAATTCTAAAAAGAAAATTAGTATTTTTAAAATTATTTACTTTATGTACACTTCAAAAACAACAATTTCTGTAAGTCAAGATTAGATTTATGTTACATTTTCTTTAAATATAAACACACTGAGATTTTTTCATGCAAAGCAGATGTTAAGTTATTTTATACAAACATAATGAATTAAAAAATTGTCAACAGAAATATTACTTAAATATAGCATTTTTTAAAATTTGAATTAAAAAAATAAGTAACAGATGAAATATTTATTTGTTAATTTAATAATCTATAAAAAAAGCTGATAAATAAATTCACTATATAGGCTGTTTTTTCTGCTGATGTAAGGATGGAGGACACAGACAAAATTTAATAAATTCACTATATAGGCTGTTTTTTTTAAATGATGTAAGATGGGGATATAAACAAAATTTAATAAATTCACTATATGGGGTGTTTTTTTCTACTGATGTAAGATGGTGATATAAACAAAATTTAATAAGTTCACTATATGAGCTGTTTTTTTTTCTACTGATGTAAGATGGTAATATAAACAAAATTTAATAAATTCACTATATAGGCTGATTTTTTTGTTACTGATGTAAGATAGGGGTATAAACAAGATTTAATAATATTTATTATATGGCCATTTTTCTACTGATATAAAGTGGCAGACACAGACAAAATTTACAAGAATTTATAAAATATTATATTTTTCTTTCATTTTAATTTCCTATTCTTGAATATTTATTTCTTTTCTTCATTTGATAGTTTCTTTATTTCTAATTCTTATCCTATTCATTATTAATTCTTCTATCCAACTTTTATTTCGGCTTTCAGACTGTGATGAAATTTATCAAAGAAGTGGCTTGAAATTGAAAGGTGATTTTTTCCTGACAATTTGGCCTGAAAAAGCTCCACACAAGTTTAAAGTCAGATGTCGTGTATTTAATAACACAGGTAAGTACAAAAACATAATGAAAATTAGGAAACTAAACAAGACCATATGTATTTACAATTTTATTTTGAAATAAGTAAAAGGAAATATATGTGCATATGTGTATATAGGGGGATTGCTGAATTACATAATGCAGAGTGAAATTGAAAAACTATAAAAAATTTTGGCAAAACAAAAGTAACCTGTTTTTTGAAAATGGCAGTTGGAAAGTTGTGCAATGTTTAAACATTGTGCCTACAAAAAAAAATGGTGTTTCAAAAGGATGTTTTTTTCCTTTGACACTGCTATTATTTTAACTACCTCTACACTTCAATAATGTTTATTGTTTTAAAAAGCAATGATTAGAATTGTAATAAAACCTAAACACATGAGGAAAGTGAATTTATATATATCTTTTTGTTCTTGAGAATTTAAGACAAAAATATTAAACATTGTTTATTTATTAGATTGTTTATTTACAAGAATAATTTTATATTTACAACATTCCAAAAACTAATACAATTGTATTAAGGCAAATACAGTGCAATATTTATTGTTTATGAATTTATAAAGAAATAAATATGTAACCAATTTTTTATTTATAAACTTATAAACGTTTACTAAATTATTAAAATATGTAAACCAACTATAAGAAAATCCTTATTATTTAGCATTTTATAAAGTTTCAATCAATTTGCAATTAGCTGATATTTTAGCGATCATTCCAATAAACATAGCCGTATTTGAATAGATGCTATGTTTATTTTAAACACTACTTTATTTTATCTACCACTCTGATCATTCTTATTAAAGAAAACATGTCCTCCAACATTCAGACCAGTAGATAAATTAAAATACTGTTTAAAATAAATGGAGCATCTACTACATATATAAAAAAAAGCCTTTTGAGTGAAACTTGGAAGAGGAACTGTCTAGAAGTTGTTGATTGTTGTGCTAGTACAGTCATAACCGAGAGTTTGAGTGTTCAAACTGGTGATCATGCCAGATTATACACTCTTCTTCTCCAGAAACTGTAATTAAGGTCAACATAACTATGGTATTAGGTTGGTGCAAAAATAATGTCGTTTTCTCACATATGTTACTATATGAGAAAACGACATTATTTTTGCACCAACCTAATATAAACCAGAATTGGGCTCTATAGCTGTTGAACCAGCACAAATATGCATGGGCAAGCATCAACAACTAGGATTGACTAGTTTCCTTGATAGATAGGGGTGCTCAGAAAATGTAACTAAGGCCAGCACAGCACAGTTTCAGTATAAACCACAGTTTGGTTCCATTGATAATGAACACACATGAATCTGCCTGAGCAGTTATCTACAATAGGGATTAGCCAATCACTTTAGCAGATGAATGTGACTGGTAAACAATACTAGACAATTTTTTGCCAGAATCTATCTTACACATTTATAAATCTGTCATTTCTCCATGCATTGAATATTGCTGCCACATTTGGTCTGATGCTTCTGCTATGTATTTAGAGATTCTTGATAAAATCTGCAATGTTATCAATCCTGATCTGACATTTTGTCTTTTGTCACCTTTTCATCACCATAACATAGCTTTCCTGTGGCTTTTCTATAAATATTTTGATGGTAATTATTTTGATGAGCTTTCCTCATTGGTACCTCAAATTTACAAATTTAAGTGCAGTACTTGATTGGCAGCTAGGTATCATCATTTTACACTTGAAATTGCTAGATGTAACAGTAAGTTCTATGCTAATAGTTTTTTCTTTCACATCACTCCCTTGAATTCTCTTTTATTTTTTGTTTCCTTTCCAGTCAATTTTGACCTTCAAAAATTTAAATGCAATGTCAATTCTCTCTATTCTTTTATTGACTTCTCTCCTTAATAAAGATTTTTTTCTAATTCTTTCACACTCATTAACCCCTCATATCTTAGTGGCTTTATCACCTTGCTTGGGGGTGAAATGATTAAATATATATATATATATATATATATATATATATATATATATATATATATATATATATATATATATTTCAATTTAAAGAAAACAGACCACATTAAGGCTCCAATTGTAATAATTTATTTCACCAGAGAATTTTATTTTTTGCTTGATCTTTAGACTTCACTTTCAAAAGTGAAGTCTGAAGATCCAAAGAAAAATAAAATTCTCTGGTGAAATAAATTATTACAAATGAAGCCTTAAAGTGGTCTGTTTTCCTTTAAATTAAATTAAATTATTGGTTCTGACTTAACATTTTCATCCTCCTTGAGATTATCCATATGAATTACCAAGATTTTCATTACTTAAATATATATATATATATATATATATATATATATATATATATATATCAATGTATGAGGTTCAAGTCGATCAGCTCCAAGGAACCAACAGCCCAACACCAGCACATTAGATTTGATTATAGTGGTGAAGGTTTTGTGCAGAACCATCCACACTTTTTGAAGGGCCAAATACAGAAACCTTGTGCCCTACGTGCCACAGGGTCCCCAAACAAGTGCTTTCTTTTCTGGATACAAACTATGTAAAAACTGTCCAAAAGTTCTGCACATCCAATCACTTTCAGTTATTCTTTAACCATTATTATTTTGTAACTAAATATGTGTTTTTTTTATGTATATGTCTAAAGTTATAGAAATGTTTTATTTTTCAAACACGGCCAACACATTGTGGCCATGTTCATAGTTAATGTTATTAAGAGTTGGCTTTTTCTTTTTTATTATTAGGGCTTCCATTATTTTTAATCTTTTTTTACATGTCGATGAGGCCATTATACTTGTATTTTCTACTAGCATGTTTTGGATGGAGTCTGGTAGGTTTTGTATGTGTTTAAATGAGTCCTAACATAAGTTGTCTAGATAGGCATGTAGTAATGTGGCCAATGTAATTATTTATAAGTTTGGTTTGATCAGGATCACAGTTCCTTAAGGAGCATTTGAACTCATAAGTAATGTTGGTTCTTTGTAGTTTTGATCTTGCAGGTATGTTGTTATTTTAATGATAAGTTTAGCTATTTTAAAATTTTTGTAACCAAAAATCAGAATAATTTGTAAGCAGTAATATATTAAATAGGTGTATATAGGTTCACCTGTTGTTTAGTTCACAATCCTCCTTAGCTTTTTGAATAGTAGAGCAGGGGTTGGCAACCTATGGCATGCATGCCACATGTGATACACCAAGAAATTTCCAATGGTGTGCAGCCACAAATGACATCACAAAGTCTGAACCAATAACTACTACAACACAAAGATATTTAGCAGTTTCAATTTTAATATATACTAAAGTACATATACTATATATTACTATATAAAACATATTGTAGAAGAGGTATATTGACCTTGACTTGTATAAAAATATATATGCTATTGGTACACTGAATGATTTTAAAACCCTAAGTCGGTAAATAGTTAGCAAAATGTTGCTGGCCCCTGTAGTAGAAGTTTATCTTTTTCCTGTTTTGAATTGTTTTATGGGTTCCTTCTAAAGCCTTCTCATTCTCTTTCACTCCCAATATCCCCTTGTGTCTTAGTAGCATTAACCCTTTGCTTGGGGTGAATTGATTTAAAAAAAAGAAAATCATTTATTGCAAATTAAAATAATTGTAAATTTTATTAAGCTGAAATATAATGAAATGAGAGACATTTTATTTAATAAAGTATGAAATTTTAGTATTAATATGACTTTATTACAAATTTGTTTTACTCTGTCCTTTATTTATTGTCAGATATTTACATTTATATGAATCAAAATTGCAGCATGGGTTCTTGTACAGAGAAGAAAAGATGGCAGTGTCAATTTCTTTCGAAACTGGGAGGATTACAAAAAGGGATTTGGAAATCTTGATGGTGAATTTTGGATTGGAAATGATAATCTGCATTATTTAACCAACCAGGGTAAGTGAGATCGGTTTTATTATATCGATAAATGTTGTGTGTGTCTATGTGACTGCATGTTTATGTGATAATGTAATATTTGTTATCATCTTGTTTTATGCCCCATGTCCCTTCACAGCTTGGATGATCATAGCTCTCCATAATTTCTTGTCCTTTGTAGCACTTTCTAATGTTTGTCTATTTTACTATCCTTCCAACTCCCTTTCCTTCTATCCATTTACACAAGCTCATTAGGAAGGTTATTCACTGATTTTCTCTGTTCCTACTATCGAGGGAGTTATAACTCTGAGTAAATAACTATATTATATTAAATAATTATAAACCCCCTATCATTTATATGTACAAAAAATACTTTTAAAAATGAGAAACAGCAAGATGTGGAAACAACAAAATGAGTATTATTTATTATCTGGTTGTCATGTTATTTTATTTTCCTTCTTTGAAGAGACTATATTTTATCTTTCTTTTCTTATGTCTTTTTTTTTTTAGAGGTAACTATATCATGTATCTTTCTTGGTTTTCTTATTTTCTTTTTTCTTTTTTGTGGGAAAAGTGATTGTTAGCAAGTAAATATTAAAAATTGTAACCTTCAGTTACCACCATCTGATGAGATGCTATAATAGACATCGAAACATGGATGCATTGATGTAGTGGTTTACATATGTTTGAATGTAATATCTTATAATAAAGATTATATATATATATATATATATATATATATATATATATATATATTAATTATTTAAAAAAAAAATATAATTCCTTCGCTACATAAGAGTTCTCATGTTTCAAAAACAAGAGCCAAAACCCTCAATATAATTATTAAAATTAAATTGAATTAAGGTACCAAGCCTTGTTTCATCCTCAAGCGAAAATTTAGGAATAACCATTCTTGAAATTTATGCATCTTTATAAGCATGTTTGCTCACAAAATTAATTATTATGGAAACGGCTGGGGCAACCATTTTGATAAGGGGTTTGACAGTTAATTTTTATCCACATATCAATCACCTTCGGAAAGAGGTCAATCCAAGGTAGGGTGGGGTATCCATTTCAAAGAGGATAATGGCGTTCATGTACGCACATCGTCTGGTCAGTTACAGAGAAAGATAGCTTTTTGGCACCATGCTATGTCATGAAGTGTCTAGAGAATTTTGTTTTATTTTATTTTATCTATTTATTTATTTATTATCCAGATGGCTGTTTCATATATAAACGCATCACACTGAACTACTGTTTGTTTTTGTTTTTTTGACGACTTCATAAAGGGTTTTTCTATTTAATGTAACACAACACGGCAGAGTTATGAATGAATATATTCTAACTAGTCAATTTTTCATTGTACCAGACTTGTTTCTAGGATTCATTAACTAAAATCTCAATTTAACAGAGCAAGCATATTCTCATTTGGCTGACATTTGAATCATTTAGACAGGCCCTTCATGTCTAGTCATTTTTCATACAGTAGTATAATTCAAACATCTCAGAATGAAGCAAGACTTAATTATAGCCCTTCTCACCTTCCAAGTTGTAACTGTTTCATTGATTGAACTTATAGGCATCTTCAGATGCATATTAGAGTGTAGGGGTTGGGATAACCAAGTAAATAATTACAAACCTCCTATCATTTACATATACAAAAAATACTCTTAAAAATGAGAAACAGCAAAACGTGGAAACAACAAAATTAGTATTTGTGATGTGTTGTTGGAAACACAATAGACAGTAATACTGAGGATAATTATGAGTTTGGGGTCAAATATGGATTGGGATCCAACAGTGATAAGATAAAGTATGATTAATTATTATAATTAGTATTATTTATTATCTGGGTGTTATGTGGTATTGGAGCCACAAGTGACAATAATGCAGTAAACTGTGAATTTGGGGTCAAATGTAGATCAAATTTGGATTGGAAACCAACAGACTGAAAAAATAAGGAATAAGTAAGTGTATATAGTCTTTCTTTTATATTTTTTTTATAGATGAATGTCCAAATAATTTAATGGAAAATACAAGAAGTTTTCTTACCTCGAATTTTTGTTCAGTACTGAGAAATAAATGCTACTTCTATGGCCTGAACAAGAAAAAGAAGCTGAATTTTCATTGACACACATATTGACAGCCTGTCTCTGTTGACTGTCTGTCCAATAGTAAGAATGTCTTGCGTTTGAGTGTGTATAGGAGAAAAGTATGGTTGATTCGCATTGGTTTAGAATGAGTGAATTAATGATTGTTATAATTGTTTTTATTATAATTATTTTTGGCACTATATGGGCAGAACACAGTGGCAGTATAATTAATTTTTCATTTATGTATTTCTTTATGACCTGACACTACAATATGTCCTATGAGTGTTAAATTCTCCAGGCCCTCTTTCTTCATTATATGTCCTAGAAATTTCAACGCTTTTTGATTATAAGTATAGATGATCTTTTTGCTTTCATGTTTTTTTAAAACATCAGTCCATGGTGATCCCATTATCCTTGAGTAGAACCAAGTTTCTGTTGCTTCAAGTCTCTTCTGCATCTGTAGGAAGATTGTCCAGACTTCAAAATCATATAAGAGGATTGATATAACATAACAGTTGTTTCTTTGTTTCTAATGAAAATTTTCTTGGAATATTTATGATGCAAACATTAAAAAATCACATAAAGGAATAACATTAGTATGTGAACTACAAACCTGTACAATTAACTGAATTGACGTAAATTTGTCATACGTCCGCACAGTCCCATTGATGTTTTTAGAGGGGAAGGATTCTTTAATGACAGTGAATTTACATACAACAATTACTTTACATTATTTTCAAGTGTGGAGGAATAATATTTTTTATTGCCTTGTTATGCATTTAGAAATTCTAAATAAAATATAAAGCAGAATTTGCAATGTTATTGGGCATGACCTGGCATTTCATTTTCAGTGACTTTCCCACCACCATAATGTAGCTTCACTGTTCCTTTTCTATTAATAATTTTCATGGGAATTGTTCGGATGAACTTTCCTCTGTGGTACCTAAACTTTATGAATTTAAGCATATTATTAGATTGGCAGCAAGGTTTCATCATTTTACAGTTGAAATAGATGTAACCATAAGTTCTATGCTAACAGTTTCTTAATCTGATAAGTATGTTCATGGTAATTATTTTGATGAGCTATCCTCTTTGATACATAGATTTTATGAATTTAAGAACAGTACTAAATTGGCAGCTAGGTCTCATCATTTTACAATTGAAATGGTTGGGTTTAACTGTAATTTGTATGTTACCAGTTTATTCTCTTGCACTTCACACTAGTGGAAATCTCTTCCAGCTTCTTGCTTCACTATCAACTTTGATCTTCAAAAATTTCGATATAATAGCAATCATTATCAGAAGACAACAATTAACATTGAATTTAAATTTCTGTTCTTTTATTGTTCTTTTTTCTTAATAATGTTTTCTTTTTCTCATATTTTGTCACACTCAGTAACCCTTGCATCTTAGTGGCTTTATTACCTTACTTGTGATGAAATGATCAAAATAACAAAAAACACCTTGTAAAATCTCTTCATGTATGCCTATATGGATGTACTGTGTGCGTGTGTGTGTATATATATATATATATATATATATATATATATATATATATATATATATATAATATGTCTAACATGTTTCACTTTTATTAAAGCTTTGTCAGAGATTGAGAGAAGCTTTAATACAAGTGAAACATGTTAGATTGATATACATTTCCTATTTGTTGTTCATATATATATATATATATATATATATATATATATATATATATATATTCTGTTTATACATTATTTTTATAGATACAATTTATTTAAGTAAATGCTCTGTTTTTAATTAAACAGTATTAATTAAATTTACTGGCTTGAATCTTTCAGAAATTTTGCAGAAAATATGTGTCTTTCTGACAGGAATCAAACTGGTAACCCTTATGGGACCCATCATATAGTCTGGTGTACCTTTAACATTCAGCTACAGAGAAGCATCTTAGTTAGCAAAGACCAAATTACTGTTTATAACCACCTTCAACAATTTCTCGTAATCAATCCTTTCTGCTCACGAAACATATGTTAACATAAACAATGACAACATATCCTGAAATGGATTAAGTCTGACAATTATTTAATATATTTTCTGTTTATATATTATTTTTATAGATATAATTTATTTAAATTTATTTAAATGCTCTGTTTTTAATTAAACAATATCATTTACCAGCCTGAATGTTTGAGAAATTTCATAGAAAAATATGCACACTTCTGGCAGGAATCAAACCTGTAACCCTTATGTGAACCGTCATTTGACCTAAAGTGTTATTACCATACAACCATAGAGAAACATCTTGGTTAACAAAGTCCAAATTACTGTTTATAAGCATACATCTTTGCCAATTTTTCTCAATTCTGCTCGCAAAACAAGTCTTAACATAAACAATGATAATACATTATTTAATGGATTAAGTCTGACAATTATTAAATATATTTTCTGTTTATACATTATTCTTATAGATAAACAGAAAATATATTTAATAATTGTCAGACTTAATACATTTCATAATATCTATCTATCTATCTATCTATCTATCTATCTATATATATATATATATATATATATATATATATATAAAATAGTAGAGGAGGACAACAATCAGTGACAGTCTGTTTCATATTTAAACACAATCTTCAGGCCATCTGAAGATTGTGTTTAAGATTGTGACTGTCATTGCTGGATGGTGACCTGTCATAAATACAGAATACTTTAAAACTATATTTTTATCATATATATGTGTGTGCGTGTGTGTGTGTATAAATATATATGGTTACACACACACACATACACACACGCACACACACACACACACATATATATATATATATATATATATATACATGCACACACACACACAGACACACACATAAACACACACACACACACACACACACACACATATATATATATACATGCACACACACACACAGACACATAAACACACACACATATATATATATATACACACATGGTGTGATAGGTAAATTGTCACCATTTTATGTTTTTAACTTCTTGCATACACATTATTTTTTTTATTTTGTCAACTGCACAGTATAGTGGGGTTAGTTAGGCACTGTCTGTGAGAAAAAGAGCACCATGACGCAATTCATGCTACCAGAAATTTGGAAATGGCATTCTGTACTATTTGGCATTTGCACCGAAAGCTCCAATATGAATGCTTCAATCTTTGTATGTCAGCCTGAGAACAGTGGAGAGGATTTGCAAAGAGTTGGATGAGTCTAATGGTAATTATGACGGTATGACAGTTTGGAAAAATTACTCCGATTGTTCTGCCAAGGAAAGAACTCCCAAAATTGTTTGTAAAGGCCTCAGATTCAACACAGAGGCCTATATCAAATGCCTTGAGGAGGTAGTGCTGACTTGGATGAAGAAGGGTGGCTGCTGGAAGACTCTGTGTCTGACAACAGGACTCTGCACCATGCCACACAAACAGAGGAACCCAGCTATGGCTGTCAGTCAATTTCTGTGACCACATCACCCCTTACATCTGGCCACCTAACTCTCCAGACTGCAGCCCCCTTGATTATTATGTGTGGGGCACATTTGAATGAGAGACCAACAAAACTTGCAGTAACACCAAAGATGAACTGATGGCAAGCATTATAGCAGCTTTCACCAACTTAACCTTTATCACTCCGTATGTAACTTGCTGTACAAAATGTTTATCCTGTCACTGAAAGTGATTCTGATTCCTGTATTTTAATTTGTTTGAATTTCATACTTATGTTGTCATATCTTTCTATGGCAACAGAAAACACCTTTGAATGTAATTAACAATAAGGATACTGCAGTTGAGAAGCCTTGGAAAAGAATGCAGTAGAATGAAAAGTAATATTAATAATGCAGAGTGCTAAAGGTTAAATAGGGAGAACACCCAGAAGAGTTGCAGGGGATTTCGAAGTTGTCTGGCAATCATGGTTGATGCCAATGGTGATCTATTTACTCTTTAGTATTTCAAGACATTTTTTGCGTAATTTTTGTCAATATATCTGTTAAAATGAGATGTCAGTGTTATTTTCATTTTTGCATTATTTAGACGACAATTTACCCATTGCACTATATATATATATATATATATATATATATATATATATATATTGATGTGATGGAATAACCTGCCACCCCCATGAGTGGCAGTAGTATAGGTGGTAACCACTTATAAGTATCCATGAGGACAGTGGACAAGAAAAGTCGAGCTGGATCCATGAGAACTAGCAGCCTTCTGATAGCAGCACACCCACAACTGTATTGACTTGTGATGACCATTCACATAACAATTACTTCCTTGCTTGTTGTACTGGTTTCTACAATAAAACTGTTACTATTTATCCACCATGTTTGTCCATTCTATATTCCTATTAGCACGGAATATAACATATACATATATATATATATATATATATATATATATATATATATATATATATATAAAACACATAACACCCTTGAGCGCTTAACCTTGGAGCGGGTAGAATGGAGATCAACGTGTTTTAGTGGACTCAGCAGTTTTCAATCTGCTTGTCTGAATCATCTTCAAGAAGTGAGAGCAAGATCTAAATGGTCAGCCAATCTAACAGTGATGTCATCTCACTCTTGCTCCATATGTGGCCTCCTTTGTAAATCACTAGCGGGTCTTAAATGCCATTTAAGATTATTGCACAAAATTTCATAACTGAATCAACTAAGCTGTCATATCTTCATATGTCGAAACTAACGGGAGAGTCCATTATTATTACTATTATTATTATATAAAACAAACAATGATCAGCAGTAATTTCCCCAACAACATCATCGATGAACAAATATAATCAGTCTTAATGAAATTGAAATAAAATAACACAAGACACCTTCATGATGCAAAAAAAAATAAACACCATTAACTTATTCTAGCATAACCAGATGCAACCTAATTATAAACAGTATGAAAAAGCAATTAAAAACATAATTCAACGATATATATCACTCAACATTTCTCATCAACATCTAAGATTTATCATCTACTATAAAAAGTTTAGACTTGTAATTTAATTATTACAAACAACATGGGTCCTCAAAAATCTCCCCTGTGTAAATATAATGTTATCTATGAATTCTCATATCCTCCAACATTAGTAATCATAAAGTAGTATTAAATTCTTACATCTGACATACTTGCACCACATTCTCTTGCAGATTAACCTGTCACCTGTTGAAACACAGTGCAATCTATGTATACATTGACCAATATATCACAATGAATCAAAATACAACTATTAACGATAGATTCTTGATGTTGACTTCCAGCACTGTAGCAGCTGGGGATGGTGAGATTTGTTTGGTTCCCCCAAAATTTTTACCAATAGTAGTATTTTTATAGGGTTTATTTTACAAAGTTTGCAGCAAGAAAGGAATGATACCTCATTCAATTTATTTTGGGAATATGTTCCTAAAAAGAGACAAGAACTTGACATCAATGATGCAGAACTTCTAAGAAAACAGATACATCAAAATGTCTGACTGATTTCTTTGGCTATGTGCAAGCAAATGAGCAGAACTTTCTCTCTGCAAAAGAAATGTACAGGACAAAGTTTTTCGAAACATATCTATTGTTACAATATCTATTACAGACAAGTTTGACCAATATGACTTTGTAGTATATAGAACAATGCAAAATGTTCTTTTGAAAGCTTTGCGTGAAGAAGATCTAGACAACAAGATGCATAAGAAATTAATTGAAAACAGTCCTCTTGATTTAATGTAAGAGTGGGGGATATTGACATGTCCCTGTTGAATATCCAGCTCAAACTTTTACCCAATCAACTGAAGGTTGATAAAGCAAATGCAAATCTTCCAAAAGGTGAGATCCCTAAGTGAAGCACAAAGAAGTATCATTAATGAAGTCTTAAAGTTTATCAAACTCATTTTCCTAGCACCTGCTACAAATGCTGAAAGTGAAAGAATTTTTTCAGTGCTTAAAAGATTTATATTTATGATCAACTATAGATGAAAAGTGATTTGTCAGATTGATGTTAATGCATACACACAAAGATACAACTGATTCAATCAATGTAATAGAAGCTACAAAATCATTTTCCAAAAGGAAATCACATTGAGGTCTCCTATTTGGGAAACTTTCAAGACATGATCTTCCCCAAAACACTAAAACATGCAGCCTTAGGATCATGCCAGCTGATGGTCTGCATTGCTGGAGTGGTACACCTTGAGGAGGAGAGGTGAGCAGCACTTGAGGGGAGGTGATGCCAGCATCATCTGCAACTTGCAATCCCACACCAGGCATGTTTCCCTGCAACCTATGCCCAAGAACTTGTTGCTCATGGATCAGGTGCTATCTGGCAGCCTATAGAAGATGAAGACAGATGGAAGGACAGTGTCATCATCAGCAATGACAGACAAGCTTAAGCAAACAGTGAAAAATAAAATAAGTTGGTACCACCTAATCTTAAAAAAATTCTTAGTACTACCAATATAAAATTTTTCAACAGTTGGATTCTCTATTATAAGAATAGTACTTACATAAACAAGAGAGTTGATCAAACATTTGTTTTGTAATGAGCAATCATTAGAATTCTTGCAATTACATTGCTTAATATTATTAACAGTATTTATCTTTATGTATATTATTATCAAAATTTTAAAATTTGGTTTAAAATTTTATTATTGTGTTTCTGTATAATCATCTCAAGATTATTGGTGCAGCTATAACTTAGTTTTAGTGTGTTTTGTTTTACTAAGGGGGTTACTTTTAGGGAAATGTTTATCAATTAAATGGAGGAACTTTTGACCTAACTTAGTACTGAGCAATTGGTTAAATGGGGGTATGTACCAAATGATTTTCCTATTCCTATTTCTTTTCCTTAGATTGCTATTATCATGTTTTCTGTACTTGATTTCAGTGTACTTGTAACCACTATTTTTTAAAACAGTATTATAAACACCACTATATTTATTAAACATCTGTGTCAGATGAGTTGTTGCTAATCCTACATTCTATAGATAAAGGTTTATGTTTGATTACAGATTGAGGGTGGTTAGAATTGGGATGAATATATATTGGGTTAGCATTATATTTCCTTTTAACTTCTTGTGAAAGTTGAACATCACACTTCTATGTATTTTATAAAATAATGTAATCATTTGTATCTGTCCTGAATGAAATTATCTAGGATTTATATGCAGATTTCATGTCATGACCTATATAAACATTTTTTTGCTTAGTTTAAATGTAGCGCTGGTCACATTTGATTGGTTAATTACAGTAAAACCTACAAGCCTCCTTTTAATTCTTTTTTTTTTTTGCAAAAAGAGAAAGTATTCTGCTTTTGAAATTAAATTAATCATTCACTCACCAGTAATTTACCATCACCTGAGGAGACATTTGTGGTGTTGAAACACAATTGCTATTGTGTTGCAATTTTTAACATGTTTTTGTTTTAATCTCTTATAATAAATGATATATATATATATATATATATATATATAATTATTTATTTTTAAAGAAAAAAAAAAAAATTTATAACATAAATATGTTATAAAATCACTACAAAAATAGCCATTTTGTTTCAACACCTTCGGTGTCTTATCAAGTGATGACGTTGAATGATTTACATTCAACGTCATCACTTGATAAGACACCGAAGGTGTTGAAACAAAATGGCTATTTTTGTAGTGATTTTATAACATATTTATGTTATAAATTTTTTTTTTTTTTTTTCTTTAAAAATAAATAATTATATCTGCTCTACTTTGTATTGAGCACTCTTTTAAGAATAGTAATTGTTGGTTATTGGAATTCATTCCATATACACCAATCATATACTTGGATATATATATATATATATATATATATATATATATCATAATTTTTACATACCGACAGAAACAGCTGCATCGAAACAAGAATGCATCTTTGTAGTGAGTAAGTAGTTTTGTCCATATGCAAAAATCATAATAAATAATTATTGCTCTACTCTTAGTATTGAGCCCTCTTTTGAATTAATGCTATGAACGTTTGAATTTATATTATTTTCGTTCTCATTACTTTTCTATATATATATATATATATATATATATATATATATATATATATATATATGTATGTATTCTGAAGATTCTATTATCAAAATACTTTTTTTTTCATCATGGGGTTGAAATGAATATTTTAATAAATAAATATATTGTTTTACTTATATTAATGTAATAAATGCTTATATTTAATAATTAATTAATTTCATACTTATATTAAAGTAATAATTGAATGATAATTTTGTATTTCTAAAAAGAATGAATTAGTAAGTTTTTGAATTTTGAAAGCAAAACAAAGACACAAATAGTCAAATAAATTTTTCGTGAGAAAACATACCAAGCCCATGATGTCTAAATTTAGCGGCCTTCTGATTAGTTGAGTCTTCTGGATGACTTTTATCTTGATTCAGATAAAAAAAAAAAAATTCCCTCTCTTCTCCAATCTAATGAATGTTTCAGTGAATAGCAAGTAAATCTTCTAAACATGATTTTTTTTTGTCAAGAAATTATAAATTATTACAATTACAGATAGTTATTATTTGCATAAGCACCATGTTATGGTTTTATCAGTTTAAAAACAAGGAGGAAATCAATGAGTATATTTGTTCCTGGATTCTAGTTGATTTTCATGATAATATATCTGTTCACTTATAAAGAAACATTTGACATTCACAGACCAAACAGCCAGTGTTACTTTCAGTTAAAATTTATAAAATATTTCTCTTAAAACAATTGTTCATGAAAATAATTTTCCCAAGTCTAGTAGCTGTTATTGCTCTTCCTGGTATTTATAGAGGTTTCCTTCCTAACCTTTTGTTTGAAGTGGTGTGGAATGTCAACATCTTGATTATATCATTATTTTCTCTTCTCAATCCCAGTAGCTGTTATCACTCTTTCCAGTATTGATGGGGGTTTCCTTCCTAACCTTTTTTTTGAAGTGGTGTGGAATGTCAGCATCTTGATTATGTCATTATTTTCTCTTTGAGTTACATGTGTTATTCAGTACAGTTCTTTGTGATTCTATAGTCCCAGTTCACAAGGTTTGAAGAAGAATGTTCCTTGCTAAGACATACAAGATTAATTTGCTCAAAGCCATTTTTAATCATTGATTTGAAAAAATTATTGTAAACAGCTGACAGTTTTGATATTTCTGAATAGGTTTGGCATCATCCATGGTATTGATATGAAAGTCTCAATCTAATTGATACTAAAAGTTCAAATACCTTGGTCAGTGATATGTTCCGGAAAGGTATATATTTGTTCGAATTAGCAAAGTGGTTGTTGACTACTGTAACCGGGTAGGACAATCTAGCAGGTAACCGTAATGGACTGGTCCTTGTTGTAGTGGTAGGCAATAGGCGAAGACAATAGGCGTAGCTCATGTACCTCCACATCAGTCTGTATCTATGGCTGACACCAGCCAATCATATTACTGTGAGGGGGAACCCAGGTGTATGCATATTCATTACATCAGTCAGCTATAATAGATTTAGTATAGAAGATAAGAAAATTGAACATAGAATAGGCTGTGCTAGAGATAATTCTATCCAATTCCACAATTTGTTACAAAACATTAACCTAAAAACTCAAGCCATGTTCTTAAATAGCCTCATTAGATCAAGATTTTTATATGTCATACATGGTACTAAACCCTTTCAGAAATATCTAAACTATCAGCTGTATACAAATGTCTAAGATCAATGGTTAAAAATGGCTTTGAGCAAATGTAACATTTGCTCAAAGCCATTAGTAATGCCTTCTAATTATTTTTGTCAAAAAAAAAAATTTGACAAAAATAATTAGAAGACATTATTTTCAAAGAATCCCTCATATTTGAACCAACTTCCTTATTTTTTTCAGCTGGTATACTCATCAGCTTTTTTCAACTTTAGGCAATACCAAAAAGGATAAGAAAAATACACACAGTGCACATTAGCTTTAAAGGTTTAAAATTATACCACTGACTTGTTCTACAGGATAATAGTCCAAAGGTTTAATAGTACGAAATTATTTTATTTTACTTTTTAAAAGTAATGTTAACAAATTATGGAAAATAAATTTGAGGTTATTTTGAAATAATTTAATAAAATATTTCTTCATTTTACAGATTTTCAATTGCTTTCATGGGTGTGCAGGTGGTGGTAATTTTCTAAGCATAGTAAAATTATGAGGCACCCAGTGAATATTGAACTCCCTAATGGATAGCAGCTCGGATTGAGAAATCAGAGAGCTGAGTTCAAATTCCAGTCAGATCCATTACACTCATTTATGGGCTAATAACCTTGGGAAAGGTATGAATCCTTTTCTTCTCCCCCAGCTATGGGTAAATATCAGGACAGACTGGATTCTATAGTCTTAGATGGTAACTGGTCTACTGCAGAAAGAAATGGCAACCTACTGTGCAAAAAAAAATCTGCCTCGTCAGTCATGTATCAAAAGATACATGATCACCTAAGCATGTATCATGCATGGCACATAACTGAGTGTCTGACATACTCTTGGAAAAGATATGAATCCTCTTCTTCTCCCCCCAGCTATAGGTAAATAGCAGGATAGACCAGGTTCTATAGCCTTGGATGGCAACTGGTCTACTGCAGAAAGAAATAGCAACCTACTGCAGGGAAAAAATCTGCCTCGTCAGTCATGTATCAAAAGATACATGAACACCTAAGCATGTATCCCGCATGGCACATGACTGAACTGATTCAGTCATAATTGATTTATCAAGACAAGATTGCTAAACATCACATGTCAAAGTGTCCATATGGTGATTTTCTAGGCATACCTTAGATTTGGCTCAAGGCTGAGTAAACAACAGAGAGGAGGCTTAGCTTAAAAAGCTAACATAAAAACCCCAACTATAGGAAGAAGCATGCTGAATTAAATTTCTGGCCTAGTCAGTTGCATTCATCTTTGCACTAATAGCCTCAGGAAAAGCATGAAACTGTCTTTTCTTCCATCGAACTAGGAGAAGAATAACACTAAATTCAAAACTTTGACAAATGCAATGCAAAACCAGCCCACCGTTCCTAAAAAGTCATAGCAATACACAGTTAATAAAGAAAAGGAATCTGTGGAGGAGACAACAGAAAGCCACTCCACTATTTTTCCTAAGAAGTTATGGAAATTCATTGATAATAAAGAAAAGGAATCTCTGGAGAAGGCAACAAAAAACCACTCCATTGTTTTTCTCAAGAAGTCATGGCAATTCATAGATAATAAAGAAAAGTAATCTCTGAAGAAAGCAATAGGAAACCACTCCACTATTTTTTCCAAGAAGCCATGGCAATTCACAGATAATAATGAAAAGGAATCTGTGGAGGAGGCAATTAGAAACCACTTCACTATCTTCCTCAAGAAGTCATGGCAAGTCATAGATAATAAAGTAAATCAGTGAAAGACTACAGTCACTTACATCCTGAAGTGACAAAGCACTTAAAAAATAGTAAATAGTTCTCCTCCTTACTCATTACTTATATTAGTATTTTCTTAGTAACTTATACTTCAGTTCTTCCTTCCTTCCACAAAAATGTCATTTTGTATTTCGTCAAAAAAATTCTTCTTCCTCTGTTTCCTATTTGCAAATGTGTATCATAATTTTTTGTGGCTAAAATAGTTTCCTATAAAGTACATTTGGTTTATTTTTTTTGTGAATTAGTATTTTAAATTTACAATTTAATGAATAATATTACTAGTTATAAAATTACTAGTTACAAGAAATTACATTAGCAAAACTTTTAACATATCAGCCAAAAAAGTTTGTGTGGGGGGAGAGAAAGAGAGAGAGAGAGAGAAAGAGAGAGAGAATAATAAAATGATTTAAAAGATTGTCAGTAAATTGCTTTCCTTAAAAAGTTTCATTATCATTATACAAAATAATACATTTTTAAGAAATGAATATGAATTCTGCTATTGGTTTATTTGATTTTCTTTCTTTCTTTATCCATTTCATCATTTTTATTCACTCATTTCTTGTTTTTGCAGTGATTGATATCATTTTACAAGTTTACTGCAAGTCTTGGTAAATAAAGCACCATGATTATTCAATGGTGAATAGAATGTTATTTATTTAGTTTAATATTCAGGAAGTATTGAATATAAACAAGAAAATACAGAGCATAATATTTCTGATATTTAAAGGTACAATTGCAAAATTACTTAATTCACATCATTCTTTGACACTGTTGACAGTAAGGTTGTACTCATAAAAAAAAACTGACAAGTATGATTGTTATTTTCACATTCTACAAATTCCTGAACTCACTAGCAATGTCAAAATACTTATCTATTTATTTACTTTCTTTTAGATGTATTCTGTAGTCTAGTAGAAATTATTATTATCATTATTACATAATAAAATATTACTAATTATAATCCATGTAAAATTAGGACCTGTGTAAATTTCATGGATTTACAAATAATATTTTTAAATGCTACACTTTGTACTTTTCAACCCATGACCATTCCCAACTAATTATAAGAAAAGTAACATAGTTTCTCTAAAAACTACTGAAATATTTCCAACATATCATTAGGGTATAAAACATGATTTATTCCCTCACTACAAACAACTACCTTTATCTAAAATGGCGGCACTCCAACCCTTCTATGTATTGCAATCTCTTTTTGTCTCTCTATGTCTCTCATTATTTTTGTTTTATCTCTGTGTCCCTATCTCTTTCTCTTTCCCTCTCCCTCTCAGATGCTCAAAACTGTCTGAGTTCCCTCAGTCTGTAGCAAAATTTGCAAATACAGGGTGTCCATAAAGTTCGTGTGCACTTTAAAAAATTTATAACTTTATTTGTATTTGCGATAGAAATAATCTGTAAAAAATGTTATAAAGTTTAATGTACCTAGTTTTAAGTATAGCTAAAATAACTTTCAGGCATTACTGTAAATCAGTTGGCAAATGTTTTGCGTGAACTGCAAAATCGTATTACCCTTTGTATTACAATTGATGGAGAACATGTGGAAACTTAAATAAAATTTCAATAAAACTTTTAAAAAAATATAGATTTACTTCTTTCTAATTATTTTTACAAATTATTTCTATTGCAAATACAAATAAAGTTATAAATTTTTTAAAGTGCACACGAACTTTATGGACACCTTGTATAAGATTAAAAAAGAAAAATGTAAAACTTTTATTTCAAAAGATCACTTGCAGTTCATGTGCAAATTTTTGTCCTTAATGATCGTTAGGTCACAAGACATGATTTAACTTGTCAATACAAACAATTGCCTTAACTAACATGCTCCACATCCAATCTCTTTTGGTGCCACATGCTATTTTATTTCTCTACTATCCCCATTTCTCTTTGTAATAGAGTCTGAGTTTAGTAAGATTTCTATTAGAAGAACTTCATTTATTTTTATTACATTATAAATATTAAAAAAAAAAGTTAATTTTAAAATCTCACTTGCAGTTCAGGGACAAATTTGTCCACAACAGATCATTAAACCATGAAAGGCAATTTAAGCATTCATTACAAACAAATGCTTTTATCTATGATAACCATCCTCCAATCCCTCTCTGTGTTGTACTCTCTTTTTGTCTCTATGTCACTCTCTTTTTTTCTCTGTTACTCTCTATATATCTCTCTTTCTCTCTATCAGTATTTATGACAAGCATGTCACACACCATACGTAAGTACAAGTGTATTAATATATAGATAATAATAATTGCATCTCTGTGCATGAGAGAATCATGGCATCTCTGTTCTAGGGAGAATCATGGCTGGGTATCAACACGTGTTTTGTAGCTATGAAGGACGAGATAAGTAAAGTGATATGGGACTCATAAAGATATTTAGGAACACTCTCAATTGGAGACCATCTTCAGTGATTTGGGACTCATATGAAGATACTTAGGAACACTCTCAATTGGAGACCATCTTCAGTGATTTGGGACTCATATGAAGATACTTGGGAACACTCTCATTTAAAGACCATTGTCACTGACTTGGGGCACACATGAAAATACTTGGGAACACTTTCAATTGAAGACCATCTTTAGTGACTAGGTTCTCACCTCAAGAGACTTGGGAACACTTTCAATTGAAGACCTTCTTTAGTGACTTGGGACTCACATCCACATACTTAGGAATACACTCTCTTTGATATCAATATGACAAACTCATATTTATTTTGATTATATTATTGGTATAATGCTGGTTACAAAAGATTTGGGTTTTTTCTTCACTACAGTTGTGTTGAAATATTTAATAATTTGGTTTGCAATGAATAATAAAATAGTGTTGTTTTACTCTGCAGCATTTAGATCTCTTTTTGATCCATTTTCCTTATAAATTGGAAGTGACCACCAAGAAAGCAAAACCCAAAATGTAAAATGTCATATTCTGCACAGAGTCACTAAGCATCACATCCAGTCCCCAAAAGAAACCCTTGTAAAAATCTGAAAAACAATAGCCAATCACAAATGCTGCTGCCAAAAAGAAGATGACCTTGAGAGCCACCAGATTTGCTTAAAAGAAATGTCCCTCATAAACAACTTGGCCAATAAACCAGCTGTTGACAATGGCAGGCTTTCCTTGTCATCACCATGGCTGCTCATTTTGTTGTCACCACCATGACCTTGGATAATCCAATGTAACTGCAATCAAATTCCTGACTCCACCCAACTCTTCACATACAGAATGTGGGTGACAGGTCAACTGTTGTCACCAGGCCTCTCTTGACATCACCATTGATTTTTAACAACTTGGCTTTTTAACACCTTGCTGTGATTTCTAACACCTCGACAGCTTCACTATCACACTCCAGAACTCTCTTGTTGTACCACCATGACCCTATCTTCATTTGATCTCCCATTTGACCAGAATCCAACAGAGACATTCCTTTTGATCAATTATCCTTATCCACTCCAGACCTTTCTCATTGTCACCACCAGCTAGCTACCAACATGCTAACCACATCCAGCCTTACCAACACTTACACTTAATCACTTCCCTTAACAACAGCAACTAAAGAACCACATATCAACAATTTTGTTACCTTTTCACACAATTATATATATATATTCTTCACACTTGAACAATATAGACTGTTGAAACTTTAATCCTTGTTTGTTCTATCCTTTGCAGCCATATGTTTGTTATAATAATGGCATTTCTTAAAGAATATTTTTATCGACAAACAAAAGATAGTTATTCTAATTTATTTAAAGAATTTGCAATAAGTTTACTTCAAGCTATGTAAATGTTGCTAAAATATATCACAAGTAAAAAATATTCAAGATGTGTGTGGGTAAGTTAGAGTGTGGCCTAGGGTCCCCAAAGGTCATAATCCAGCCCTATATATTGTGCTTCATATACTTGTACCCAAGTGTCACTTTGTTAGCCAGCTGCTGTCTCATTCTTCTTCTTCTTCTTCTTCTTCTTCTTCTTCTTCTTCTTCTTCTTCTTCAACAACAACAACAACAACAACAACAACAACAACAACAACAACAACAACTACTACTACTACTACTACTACTACTACTACTACTACTACTACTACTATTATTATTATTATTATTATTATTATTATTATTATTATTATTATTTCCTTCGATTTCTGTTGCATACACATTTCCTTCTGAGTCCAAACAGAGACCAAAGTTCAGAAATGTCTTCATGACATTTTTCACAGATCATTTTTGTAAAAAACATAAAAAAAATGAGATCATACACATTTTATATAGATAAAGCTCTTTGTAATGTGTGAGTTGTACTTGTGAGTATATATTTTATATTTCTTTAAGGCATGGGCTACCAGGAATCCATTCAATGAGTCTATTGGAACCTTTTCCATTCAATCCTAGCACTCCAACTACAACTGATATTATTGATGTCTTCATGTATTACATATTTTAGATTTTCATTTCTCAAGATCATTGTATTTTGATAGTTTTTTTGAATATCTTCAAAGGTACATTAAAATCTGCAGGAACTCCCATGTCAATAAGAAAACACATTCTGTTTTTTTTGTTTGTTTGTTTTTTTTTTGTCTTTGATCTTGATCTGGGTGATTAGATTTGATTGTTCTGTCTGTATGTATTGTAAAGTCCCATAAAATTGTTACAGGTCCTATCTCTATAACAAGGTATGGGTGATATTATACGAGTTTCTTGAAGTTTCCTTCATATTAAAGTTGCATATTTTCCACTGCAGATATTGGATCACTCTGTCATGCCGATTTTTATATTCAGTTGAGTACAAACATTATACAACCTGATACAAACTGTTCAGTTATTTCTGGATATTTATCACAGAATCTGCATTTGTTATCAGCACAATTTTTCAGTATGTGTGCTTGGTAATTTCTAGTTAGCAAGCATTGGTCCTGTGCAGCAAGAATAAAATCCATTATTATTATTATTATTATTATTATTATTATTATTATTATTGTGTTGCACATTGACTTAAGTTAATGGAAATTCTGTTCTTGAGGGATGGTGTCAATAAACCTCCTTATAACTCAAGAACTTTTTGAAGTATCCTTGCAGAGTAAATCATGGCTGTTATCTGGGTGTCTACAATCTTGATCTCAATTTCAATTTTCCATAAGCAATCTTTCAAGTTTCTTGGAAGTGTTCCAAGTGCACTGAATACTACAGGAATTACTTCAACAGTTTTGTCCCTTAGCTTCTTCAACTCCCTAGCCATTATTATTATTATTTCTATTTATTTATTTATTTTTTTTTTTGCACAGCTTATTTGATGTTATTAGCTGGTTGGTTATTATTATTATTATTATTCATGATATACTGATATCAAATAACACCACTGCATATGTATGCGTGTGTAGATATTATATTGCAAATGTTATTATAGCATGTAATAATAAGAATTACACATTTCAAAAATTCTAACAAAATAAATACATGTTAGTGGGTGTAGATATAAGTATTAAGACATATTTTAGATAATTATTTTATTTTTATTTTGTAAGTACATAGAAAAAGATGTTACTGTACGATTGCTTTTTATTTTCGGGTTCATAGTTCAATATTTATGTAGACATGTACTTATTTTTACAAGAGGGCATAAGTAGGTGACTCCCTCAAATCACATGGATGTCTTCATTTTATACTATTATACAATTCAGACCACTTTGTTCATCTTGGTTGCTATACTCATAACATTTCGGCCATTGTCCCCTGTGGCTTTTTTCAGGTGTCTATATTTATATTTGCTAACCTTTTAGGAATTTCAAACTTAACCCTTTATTCAATCTAAAAGGATAGACGCTTTTTATTGTTTTTTAATACTGGAATGATTGATAACTGTCAATTTGAGAAACCTATTTTCCTGAGAAAGTGTTTTAAGTAAAAGCTTTTATAAATTTCAACCAACAGTGAGCACTGTCTGCTCAGTGAATAAATGCCAAATATTTCCTTATAAGGAAATTTGCTAATATTACAATGAGCATTAGAGATGAGAAGAACAGATACTACACTTTGATCATAGATCAATGGTCAGGAAGTGAAGAAAAATGGAACTCGAATACCAATGGCTGCTCAGTGAATGAATGCCGAATGTTTCTTTATAAGGAAATGGCTAATATTACCATTAGCATTAGAGATGAGAAGAACAGATACTACACTTTGATCATAGATCAATGGCCAGGAAGTGAGGAAAAGTGGAGCTAGAATACCAATGGCTGCTCAATGAATGAATGCCGAATTTTTCTTTATAAGGAAATTTGTTAATATTACCATTAACATTACCATTTTCTGCATGAGTGGAAGAAACAGACAAGTCACACAAAGGTGAATAAAACTGGTAATTATTAAGTGTTAGGATTGAGTTGGCTGTAATTTTCACTAATCCACTATTGATATGAAATCTGGCAAGGAGCATATGAAGATCCACTTGTAAGTAAGGTGTTTGTAAATGCTTAAGTTTTTGTTACTATCATCTGGTCCATACTCCTTCCATGTCTATTGAATAGGAGTAAAGGTTCATCCATTGTTCCTTGTTCAAGATATGGTTTATTGGTTCTATTTATTTATTTCTCTTACCATAGTTACAATGATTTAACTGTCTTAACTCTTTGGTGATAAGCATAACCAATAGCTGTGACTTTCCATTATGAAGTTACCAGGTTGGCAGTTTGCTGGCTTCTGCTTCTGACTGGTTGTTAAGAGCCTGAAAACTTTGGTATCACTTAGAGAGGCTGCTTCGATCAATCAACAATCACATACTATCAAAGTATCTGTAGTGCCATGTCACACATGAGTAGTTGTGCCTGCATGTATTTTCAGTGGCAAACCTGAGGCCACATTATGCTTTGCTCTCAGCCATGCACTGGTTGGTTTTTATTGCTATTGACAAAAGATAGTGACAATTATGGTGGTCTTTTTTCTCTCTCCTCAAAATATATCTCATGGAAATCACAGCAAAAAGAAATAAAACAAAACCAGCTAACAAAACCACCTACCCACTTAATCTTTCTTTCCCCAATATCCACAGTATCCCTTCCAACTTCTGCAGCATAGAATTCTGTTCCAACTTCTGCAACATAGAATTCTTCCTGGAATGGTTGTCAGATATCTTTGACCTTTGTGAAACCAACCTGAATTCTTCCATTGCGGCCAATGAATTCTTGGTTACAAGGTATCTTCCTCTTTACCAAAAAGATTTCAGCATTCACATGCATTGTCTTGGTGTTTACATCTGGGATAATCTTCCAATGGCCAGAGAATTGTCTCTTGAGGCTGCTGGCTACCTTTTCATTTGCTTCCGACTTTTGCTACTAAACTCTGTCAGCTAACTCTTTTATTCCATTATCACTCCTCCTCTTCCCAAGACTGCAGTATATTAGACACGATTACTGATAGTATAGAAAAGGGACTTTCTCTCCATCAATCTGCAAACATCTTGTCTTCAGTGACTTTAATGCTCACCACAACACATGCTGAAACATTCTAAAGGTACTGATGTTACTGGTATATTAAAGACATTAAATTTTTCCATTTTCAAATCCCTCACTCTAATCATAGACTTCCCTACTTGTTTCTCTAGTCAAACCGAGCAACAGGCTACTCTACTGGATCTATTTCTTACCTCTTCTCCTTGCTTTTGCTGAGCTTCATTATACTGCCCTCTAGGTAACTCAGATCACTTTGTAGTAGCTCTTGATATCTCCTTCCATGCATCTGTTAAACAGGAACCTCCTATCCATAAGATCTCTTTCCATTACCAGCGTTCTGATTGGAACTAATTCTGGGGTTTTCTTCGTGACACTCCTGGGACTGACATCTTCAACTTCCCAATTGAAAATTGCACCACTGAGGTTTCTTCTTGGGTCAAAGGTAGCATGGACACTTTTCTCCATTCTTGGAAAGAACAGGTGAAACTACAATCCTCTCCATGATTCATACCAAAATGCTCAGCCACCAGAGTACACAAGAACCAATATTTATGGCTATACCAGCATGACAACTCTTATCATAACAGGAGGCCTATTTGATACTACCTGTAACAAATTTAAGAAGTTCTCGAAGGAGCTAAGTCCCTCTTTGTTGAGAGAATGACACACCACGTTGGCTCTAATGATTATATAGTATCTCTGTAATAGGGTACTAAATAAGTGCAAGGTCTCTATCCCCACCTCTTCTATTGATTTGTTGTGTTATCATTCTCTGTTGATAAAGCTGAATGCTTTGCCTGTAAATTCTCCTCAGACTCTACACTTGACTCATCTGGAGTATCCATGCCTAACTTTCTACTTAGAATTTAGTCTCTGTTGAGTGATATGCATATAGCTCCTTCCATAGTTTCTGCTACCATCTCTAACCTGGATCTCTACAAAGCATGTGAACCTGATGGTATCCCTGTGATAATCATTAAGAAGTGTTCTTCCAAACTAGCTCCTGTTCTCTGTAAATGCTTCACTGCCTCCTGCTTTACTGCCTTATGGAAGTCATTGTCTGTTCCAGTTTTTAAGAACTCTGGTGAACCATCTGACCCATTCAAAGCTCAGCCTTCTACTTCTTTTTTGGAAGTTCCTAAAGGCTCTAATAAATGTTGAATCAGTTCATCCTCTCTCATCACAGAGCCTTTTCTCAGACAAGCAATATCGCTTTTGTTTTTCCAGGTCAACTGCTGATGTACTAACAATAATTGCAGAAAGAGTTTCTCATGCTCTAGATAAAAATGGTGAAGTCCGGACCATAGCACTGGATGTCTTGAAAGGTCTTCTCCACAAGCTGAAAAGTTATAGCATCTTTGGACACATTTTTTAGCGGATCAAGTCATTCCTATCTAATTCGGAAATAAAAGTTATCCTGAATGTCCACTCAACTACATCCTTTTGTAATAATGAGGGCGTCCCCCAGAGCTCCATCCTTGGTCCTATGCTGTTTTTAACAACTACCCCAATGACATCATATCTCAGCTTGGCATCTACACTGATGATCATTTACTCCTGCCTTATTAGTAAGTTTTATCAGTCTGACAAGGTCAAACTGGTAGCTGATGTACAAAATGACTATAAGACCATTGTTAACTGTGGCAAAAGATGGCTTGTCAATTTTAATGCCTCTAAAACTAAACTTTCCTCCATTAATCATCTGACAGACCCCTCTCTGTCTTCCATCTGCATGGCTGATGCTATCCTCCAGGAAAGTGACTCATTGCGCATTCTCAGGCTAATGTTCTCAGCTGACATGAGGTGGAAAGACTACATTAAATCCTAGGTCAGCTGTTAAGTTGGTTTACTGTGCTGGGCAAGACAATTTTTAAGGAACTAGTTTTGCAGTTAGGTTTCATAATTTAATGTTGAAATTGCTAATTGTAATTATAAGTTATATCCTAATAATTTCTTCTTTCTGTACTTCTTGTGAAAATCACTACCAATTTCCTGTTTTCATGGCAAAATTTAAATGCAATGTCAATTTTCCTTCTCTATCTCCTTGAATCCTGTCCTTTTATTGTCTTCTTTGTTTCTTTCACTCTAAGTAACCTCTTGTGTCAATGGTTTTATTGTCTTGATTGGGATGAAATGATTAAAAAAAATGATACTATGAAACTAAATATCTGAAGAAAGTCAGAAAGTATAACAGCTCTGAAACATTATGATTATAACAATCAAAATGACCAAGTTAGTCCAAATTACTAAATATATAATAATCAGAATTCCTCATTTAAATAATCTGACAAAAGACATTAATTTCTTTCAAAACATTTTAATGCTGTATTTGGTTTTATATGTATATTTTCATAGTTATCTAAGTTCGACAATTATTTTAATATATTTGATTCCTGTCAGAGGACATACATTTACTATGAAATTTCTCAGACATTCAAGCTGGTAAAATGTTGTTAATACTATAAACAGAGCATTTGCTTAGATATTTGTCTCTATAAAAATAACATACAAAAAATATATTAAAATAATTGTCAGACTTAGTCTATGATGTCATTTGTTTATGTTAAGATATGCTTCAAGCAGATATGACCATTCAAGAGAAATCATGGGAAATTTGTAGTTTAAAAACAATAATTTCAGAAAAGGTATATTTTATTTTTGAAAGATTTTTTAAAAAAAGAGAATTTCTTTGTTGACAGATTTGTCAATATAGATGATTTTTAGTGTGTTTGCTGATAATAAAAAAAATTAATTCCAATCAATTTAAATTCATTTTGAAATACAACAAAGTGTTTTACTTATTGGAAATATTAGATTTAAATTGTTTCTCTAAACTATTATACTGAAATTAAAAATAAAAAAGGCTCAAGAAAAGATTTTTCATTTTAAAAAATTCATTTTAAATCTTAGGTATTGCTTTTCTTTAGAGGTACCTAAATAATAGAAATACATTAATAATAGAAATACATTAAATAAATAATATAAATTAATTAATTAAAATAAATAAATAAATAAATAATTTATATTTAAAAATAAATAATACAAATATGTAAATAATAAATAAATAAATAATAAATAAGTTACAAGTAAATAAATAATAAGAACAAATAAATTACTAATGAAATAAATAAATAAAAATAAACAGATAAATAATAAATAAATAATAAGCAAACATAAATTAAACTGTAGTGTTAAATTGGAGAAAAGACAAAAAAAATTTTTCCAAATTAAGAGATTTGAAAAATATTTTCTATAGGATCCCGACAATGAAACTCCCTTCCTCTTACTCGCTTCCCTGATAACTATCTTCAAAAATTTAAATTTAAATGTAATGTCAATCGACATTTTCTGTTGACTTGATCACTGTTCTTTTTTTCTTTTTCTTTTTTTTATCTTTCTTCATTCTTCTTTTCATCCTTTCCTCAAATAATTTGAGGAAAGGATGAAAAGAAGAATGAAAAAAAAGTGACTTCGTATTTTCCCTTAATTTCACTCTCTAGCCACTTTCTTGCGTACGAGTGGCACTCCTGCCTTTCTTGGGGTGATGCTTTAAATAAAAAAAAAAGTTTTGTTTTTTTTTTCTACTTTTAATTGTAAAAGTCTGCGTCCAATGTTTGGTAGTGTAAAAAATGTGAAAAAAAATAATCAAAAAAATACTTTGATCTTACGATAAGATCAAAAATAAAATCAAAATAATTTTTTATTGTTATATTGGGTAAGAAAATTCTTAACCCAATAACAATAAAAAAAAAAATTATTTTCAAGTTTCATCAACTTTTTTTTACTTTTTTTTTTATTCAAGCTATGCTCTCTTTTTTTTTATTTTTATTTTTATTTTAAAGCAATCTCAGGTATCTATAAAAAATAAAAATGTTGTTAAAAAAAATGTAAAAATGGCATTAATCATTTACAAATTTTAACATGAATAAAATGATTTTTAATTTGTTTTGGGTTTTACTTTTAATCTTAAATGAAAAATTATTTATTTATCATCTTCATTTTTTTTTTTTTTTCAGCCGACACCCGCTTATACATCGAACTCCGAACCTGGGATTCTCCGCAAACTTCATATCATGCATACTACTCTCATATAAGGGTTGCCTCTGAATCAGATCTTTACCGACTTTATGTTAGTGGTTTTCGCGATGACCTTTCAAACGCTGGGGATTCACTGACCTCAATTCGGGAGAGCCATACTGAACAACCTTTTAGTACTCATGATCGTGACCATGACAATCGTTACTATGACAACTGTGCTGATTTGTATCATGGGGCATGGTGGTTTGGTAACTGTTTTGATTCACATTTAAATGGTAGGTATTACAGAACACCCAATCACGATGATTACTTCCGTAGAGACGGTATACAATGGAATAGTCTGCACCTGTATTCATCACTGATGAAAAGTGACATAATGGTAGCACCGGCAGAAGTTGATGTTATGTCAAATGAAGTGTAAAAAATGTGTAAGAAGAATAATGCAGATCTTAAAAGTTGTTTAGTGATAACAACATTAAAATATAAAAGCTATACAAAATTCTGACAAAGAAAAGTAGGAGTCTTAGAAAAAACTAAAAAAAAAAGTGATAAAATTATTTAAGAAGAAAAATGAAAAAAAAATGTTTCGTAATAAATGCCAAAAAAGAAAATTCTAGTAATTCAAAAACTATTAATTTCTAAGAATTAAAAATAAAAAAAATATGCAAATGATATACTTTGGAATTGTGTTAGCTAGTTAGAATTAAAAGTCGTAAGAAGAAATCTTAGCTGTAAAAAAATGGTAACAGAACAAAATCCTAGCAGACAAAACCCCAGAACACTTCTTCATCCCAAACCCCCCAAAAAGTGTACAAAATCAGTCTCATAAAAAAGTCTCATAAAAAAAAGAAACAAATTTAATTTAACATTGAAAATTCAAGGAAATTTTAATTCAAATTTTAATGTTTTAAATTAAGACAATAAATAAATATCCAATAATACACTTTTTAATATGTACAAGTACAAGAAAGATTGATTTTTCTGCTGTTTGCTATTTTTCAATTATTGCTTAATAAATAAATTGATCCAACCTCTAATTTTTTTTTCTAACAATGCTAATCACATACATACATGATATATTTTAAATTTTAGGGAGTCCTTCTATCCCACAAAACCTGACTTTATTAGAAAAAAAAAGCCATATGGTTTTTCTGAGTTTTTTTCTACAAAACGTTATAAAAAAAACCCTAAAATAACTACGTAGATAAACCCTAAAATAACTACGTAGATAGACGTACGAAAACAGATATTATTATGCCGAATTAAGGACTTAAATAATTTTTTATAGGTTCCATTTGTATGTATTGGATTAATAAATGTCTCAATCTGACATTAAAATTTGAATTATAAGTTCTTTGAATTTCAGTGTCAAATTTGTTTCTTTTTATTTTTATGAGACTATTTTTATGAGACTAGGTTTTTGTCCTCTTGATTTTTGTTTGTCGTGGATTCGTAAGAAATATATCATGCTGAGATCTGATAGAAAAATAAAATAAAAAAGTGATAGATTAAGAGGTATAAATAAAAATTAAATAATATGGATAATCAAGTGTGCATGTCTGTATTAGTCACTAATAATTAGTGTGTACTGTAGTCTATATCAATGTTTGACATACTGCATGATTATACATACCATGTCATAAATTTAATATTTTTATATGTATGTCCGAATTTATACAAAATGTATAAAAATATTAAATATTTACAAATATGCACAATACACCAAAAGCTTAATATAAATATTCTAAAAATATAAAAGTGACAATAATACACACTAAGTACAATAATTAAACATTTGCTGTGTGTATAATAATTGAATTAGTACCAATTCCTATATCTACATTAGTACATGTATATAAATATAGTTGACAATGCACATCAGCATGTGTATTTGTAAGTACATTGTCATATAGATATGAATATATACTATAACTATAGATATGTATAAAATTTTATGGGGCAGATAATCTTATGGGGCAGATAATAAGACCTTAAAAGGCAAGGCAACTTCTGGCCAAGAACATGTTTTATAGCTTATCAATATTTGATTTAATAACGTTATTATTTTTGTTAATGTTTTATATTTTTTAATATTTTGTTAATGTTTTTTTTTAATATTTATTTACATAATCATCAAAGTGTTATAATACAATAAACAAAATCATCTATGACTATTGTTTGTTAATTGGATCTTGATTACCTGCAATTATATTTTTCAGATTTGTATGCAAGTTTGTTTCTCTCACTTTCTCTCTCTCATTCTATCTCTCTTTCTCTCTCTTTCTTTCTTTGTCCTTTCCTAAATTCACACATACATACACATGCACATAATATACAAATATTAGATGTTAACACATATGTAATCAACTCAAATCTACCTGACATTTGTCATTGCTTCTTATTACCATATATTATCTTGGTTTTCATAGTTTTGCTCAAGAAATGACAGGTTTGACTGCCATAATTAATAATATGAGTTTCATCTTCTATAATTTTGAGAAGAATCATTATCAATTAAAGAGTCATTTGGAGAAGCTCCTAGTTTTATTTTTTATTTTTATTTTTTATATGATTTTTTATTTTTTATTTTATTTTATTTTATTTTATTTTTATTTCTTATTTTTATTTTTTATTTTTTATTTTTATTTTATTTTTATTTTAAGTTTTTTATTTTTATTATTTTTTATTTTTTACTTTTATTACTTTTATTTTTATTTTATTTTTTATTTTTTATTTTATTATATTTTTAGTTTTTATTTTATTTTTAATTTTTTATTTTATTATATTTTTTAGTTTTTATTTTAATTTATTTTTTAGTTTTTAATTTATTTTATTTTTATTTCTTATTTTTATTTTTTTATTTTTTATTTGTTATTTTTATTTTAATTTTTATTTTTTATTCTTATTTTTTATTTTATTTTTTACTTTTATTAATTTTATTTTTTATTTTATTTTTTATTTTATTATATTTTTTATATTTTTATTTTATATTTTATTTTCTTATTTTATTTTTAATTTTTAATTTTTAACTTTTGTTTTCAACATACCATTTTGGTTGATGTGTCCTACAACCTTCTTCAGGTAAAATCTATAAAATAATATTAGAGCATATTTTCTGGTAAGGAAATCTATTAAGTGACAAGTTAGTATATGACTGTGTATTAGTACAAACAAATTGAGCTAATTGGTATATCTTCTACTATTTTTATTTGCTACCATTTAAAAAAATAGTCATGATGTAGGTAGGATTTTCTGTACATTAAAATTATAAAATTAAATTAAATCAAAACAAAGAAATTCAGAAAGAAAGAAACTTAAAACGAAAACTTATAATGTACTAGTGGTGGTGTTTATTGTACTAAAGAATATATGTGTGTGTGTGTGTCTCTGTCTCTGTCTCTTTCTTTCTCTCTGTCTCTTTCTTTCTCTCTCTCTCTCTCTGTATATATATATATATATATATATATATATATACAGGTAATAATCTGTTGGTATATAATCCAAGTGAATCCTAATAATATAAATTATTAAATGTTGAAAATGCCAACATAGGACTTGTTGGTTGAAATAGCTATTCTGATGAGGTAAATTTGGATTTCTATTTTATAATAGCATATTGATATGCTTGTAAATTTGATCTGAGGAACTAGGAAAAATCCAAGCTTCTTAGTATCCTTATTAAAGGAAAATAGAAAGGTACCATATTGATTTAATTTTCAGATAAACACAACAAATTAGTCTTAGATAAATCAAGACCCTAATAAAACAACATTCTGTTATTTTTGCTACTTGGAATAAATGTATATGCATCAATATAGTAACTTTCTTTCTTCCTTTAATAAGGATACTAAGATGCTTGTTCATGAATATGGGAGGATCATATTAAAAATAAGTAGACAAAACTTGTCTAAATTATTTAATGAGACATATCTTAATGAAAACATGCTGCCTATATATGTGCAATATATATATATATATTTATGTGCATGTGTGTTAAAAATTCAGATACAATTAAAAATATATCTGTAAAAAATAGACAATGAATAAAGACAACCTTAATAAAATTCATCAGAGGACAAAACACATTGATAAAAATTTTTCCTTTTGTCTTCTTTCATATATATGTGTGTGCATATGAGTCTGTGTGTGTGTGTGTGTGTGTGTGTGTACAGTATAGTATTATATTGTTTTATAAAACATATATCTGTAAAGCACACTCAAATAAATACATGTAAGTACTCACTCAATTTCTCTCAAGCATTTTATTATATTGTCCACCAATAAGTATGTATAGATTACATGTATATCCATGACTTGTATGCTACTATATATATATATATATATATATATATATATATATATATATATATATATATTAAGACATTTTTTTATGTTTATACATTCTTTTTATAGATACAAATATTTAAGTAAATGCTCTGTTTATAATAAACAGTATTAAACAACATTTACCAGCCTGAATGTCCAAAAAATTTTCTTAGAAAATATACGTCCTCTGACAGGAATTGAACCTGTATCCTATACAGAACCGTCATATAGCCTGATGTGCCTTAACCAATTGGGCCACATGATTGCTAACCGAATGCTCCTCTGTGGCCCAATTGGTTAAGGCACATCAAGCTATACGACGGTTCCGTATAGGATACAGGTTTGATTCCTGTCGGAGGATACATATTTTCTATGAAAATTTCTTGAACATTCAGGCTGGTAAATGTTGTTAATACTGTTTATTATAAACAGAGAATTTACTTAAATATTTGTATCTATACAAAGAACGTATAAACATAAAAAATCTCTTAAAAATAATTGTCGGACTTTGTCCATTCCATAATATATATATATATATATATATATATATATATATATATATATATATCATATGCCTCATGTCATATATATTTTTCTATTCATACTGAATCCATGTGCATATGTATGTATAAAAATTAATGTATAAATTCATACATATATTCATATAGAAACAATGATGTATATAAATATATGTTATATGCCTAGAATGAGGCACATAGACATATACAACATTATCTTAAAATGTTTGAAAATGCATAATATGATTTACTTATACATGAAAACATAGAATCCAATCTCATATGTATGTATATTTAGTTTGCATTTTTAGTAAATATTTTTATGGTAATTGTTCTGATGAGCTTTCCTCTTTGGTATTCCTATGAATTAAAATGCAGTACTAGATTGGCAGAAAGGTCTCATCATTTCTTTTTGTAATGCACCATTTTATTTTTTTGTAATACTATATAGTTTTATCAATAAGATTTTAGTAATTGATTTAAACAACTTTTCTTAAAAACAATTTCTTGTTTTAAATCAAAATTGTTTAAGTCAAATCCTCAAAAATCAGTACAAGTTATAAAGAAAAATGATGATATCTGTTAATGACTGTTCATTTTTTAGTTAAAGTCATTTCTCGTTTTTAACTAAAGTCATTTACCATTTTTTAACAAAAGTCATTTCCTATTTTTTAACTAAAGTCATTTACCATTTAGTTTCTAGTATATATTGTCTTACCATAACTGCTTACTTTTTCTATAAATATTTTCATTGTAAATGTCCTGATAAGCTTTCTTCTTTGGTACCAAGACTACTAGATTGGCAGCAAGGTCTCATCCATTTACAGTTGAAATGGCTAGAGGTGACCATAAGTTCTATGCTAACAGTTTCTTCTCACTTGCGCAACTCTCTTCTGGCTTCCCAGTCAACTTTGCTCTTCAAAAATTTAAATGCAATGCCAATTATTATCTTCTATTTTCTTAATTCCTGTTCTTTTATTGTTCTCACCCATTATTAATGTCTTTGTTCCTCATACTGAGTAAACCCTTTGCTTTATTGTTACACTTGAGGTGAAATGATTTAAAAAAAAACAGAACAGAAAGATGATAAATGCTTGCATACATGCTCTGAATTATAAAGTATTCATATATTTTCACTGGTAGGTAATTGATGATATATACACATTTAAGTATAGCTGAAGTGATTATTTTTTTTAAATAATTATTATTTTAGTAAAACTTTTAAAATTGTTTAACATTTTATGCTAATAATCAGTATTTTTTATTTTTTTATTCTATAATCAAATATTTACATTTTTTCTCAATTCTGCTTATTTTATGTTTTCTATTATAATTTTAATATCCTTTAAATATGAAAGACATTAAGAATTATTTTTATTTTATCAAAAATATAATTTATAACCATTTTTGTGATATGTCTGTTAAAAATATCATTGAATGGCTGGTAGGAATCACATATTTTTTCAAAATTGTATTTCTTATAACTTGTTAATCTAAAATAAATTTTAGTTTTAAAGGTCATGATATATCAGTATTAAAAATAGTAAAACTACTTTCGTGTTATCTTATGTGCATAACTTTTACTATTTTTAGTTTGTAATATTAATTAAATAATACAAATGTAATTCTCACATGTTTATCATTATGATTTTATTAATTACCTATTGTGAATTATGAAAATAATGTCTCTCTTTTTATTCTATTTCTTCTAAAAATACATTATTATACAATTATGTTGTACGTTTATAAGTTTATATAATATATATATTTTGCTATAATTTTTATACAACATACCACTTTATTTCTTACTGTTTAAATACAATATCTTTGTTACCCTTCCCTCTCACTCACTCTTTCTTTCTTTCTTTCTTTCTTTCTTTCTTTCTATACATATACATATACACACACACACATATATATATATATATATATATATACATACATATATATATATATATATATATATATATATATATATATATATATATATATATATGCACACCGTAATTCCCCATGTATAATACGGCTTCATCCATAATACGCACACCTAAAATTGTGCTAAAAGTGTGGGGGGAAAATGCTTCTACTCATGCATAATATGCACCCCTTGTTTGGTAATCAAACTCTATAAAATGTTTTCTCCAATTTCTTTATGGTCAGCATTTTCTACTCTTATTTAAAAAAAATGATTCTAAATATAGAATAATATTATTCTAGTTTACTTTTGTGATAATTCTTATTTTATTTTACGGCAATTTTTTTGTAGCTGTGTATAATATGCACCCCTGATTTTTCTTATTATTTTTTAGAAAAAAATGCGTATTACACATGGGGAATTATGGTATGTATTCAAGTAGGTTTCATTGAATAATATAGACATATTATGTCTACTTATTTTTATACTGAACCTTTTCAGTTTCTTGATGAAAGAAAGATGAAATTCATCAAAGAAGTTGCCATAGGTTTTGTTAACCCAAGTACTTTCAATCTTTTCCAAGATCATCTTCAGGAATAAATTACAAAGATAAACTTATTGTAACTGTGATAAGATCTGCATTCTGTTGTGATGGTGATTTTTAAAAACATGCAAACACTTTCTGTAATTATTTTAAAATTTTAAATTTATCCATTGTATTTATGGAATTTTTTGCAAAACAAGCGTTTCAATATAAGGGAGATGACCAGAAATAGGTAGAAATGTAAAGTGGATTAAATGTTATATGCATTTTAATATATTGTTGCTATATTCATAATAAATTTTGATGAGTGTTGGTTGGTTGATTTTGATATAGAGGGCATGTGTTTTTAAAAATCACCATCACAACAGAATGCAGATTTTATTACAGT
>OZ010616.1:14937504-14957504 GCA_963932145.1 Acanthosepion lycidas
TTAAAATATAACTGAAAATTTACATATATTAATTAGCTAAATAATTAGAAAATTTTAATTATTTAATTACATAAAAGTATTATTAATTTTTAACATTAAATCTGAAAATAAATTGGGTTATGTGCAATTGAGTTTCATTTTAAAGTTGTGTTTGCATAAAACATGGCTACTGTAGCATGAATTTTGTCTTTCTTCTTTTTATATAATCAGGAGAGAAATGTTTTTTGTAGAAATAAAACATTTAAAATGGTATTTTTTGTCTTGTTATTTTATGTCTGAATTTCAGGGATGGGGAGTTACTGTTTACATTATTTACACATGGACTGTTATCCTCATCTTTGTCATCATCATTACAATATTTTGGCAAATGTGACCTCTGACCAGGTGATAATCTTCAGGGAATTTTGAACAGGAAAGTAATTTGTTGGACCTTCTCGGGTTGATGTCCTTAGCTGACATGAAGTGGAAAGACTATATTAAATCCATTTTTAGGTCAGCTACTAAGAAATTTGGTTCACTGTGTCGTGCAAGACAATTTTTCTCTCCAGAATCTGTCTTACAAATCTTTTGGTACCTCCACAAGATCGCTAAAAAAAGAGCATAGCATGATGAAAAAGATGCCAAAGTTGATGAAAACAAAATTTTATTGTCTAAATGTTTATGTTATTATGAAGAGGAAAGACCAAAGTTTATTTTAACTATTTTAAAAAAATTTTTCTTCTTTTTAGAACATTCTAAATTTTGATAAAAAAAAAAACCTTGTTTCTCTTTGTATCACCGGAATTAATAAAATAACATATACAATTTTTAGCGCATTTTTTTTTGTATGACACACATTAATTTGGAAAATCTTGCAAAAATAAAAATAATTGTCTGATTTTAATGAAATTTTCAGAAACTATTCACAGATGATTGTAATTATTATAAATATGTCTTTTTTTATTAAAGTCATGGCAGAAATATTTTTTTTATATTTATTACACCCACCTCAACTAATTTTATGAAAACTCAAGTCCACTTTAGTGATTACAATAGTTAAAAGCACAAGGCTTTGAGGTATGCTAATCACAATTTCTTTTGTTTTTAATTGGACTTCACCTACCTGAAAATCAGCTCTGAATTGTAACATACTAAACAGTAAAACAAAGATATTGTTTAATTTCATTTGCTTTTAGTTGTTTTTATAAATATGGACAATGTTTTCTGAAAGCAAAAATTTTTTTCGATGAAAAATGAATTTTTAATACAATTATTTGTTATTTCTTTAATTATAATAGATTTTTACATTTAAGTTGTTAAAATATTATAAAATTAGTTAAAAACCGCATCCACTTTTGTAAGTGTCCTTATGAGATAAATCTTTTTTTAGCGCGTTGTAAATTGTATCGTTTTGATTAATCAGAAGACCTACAGTAATTAAGAAATGTAGTTTTGTGTTTATAATCGGGCTGTAATTATAAAGTACGGAAGACCAACCAGAATACAATTAAGTTGCGTTATTTGAGTTAAGCATTGTCCTCCGCTGTTAAGGCCTTTACTTTTGCGAAACACATGTGAAGAAGTTAATTTGACTTTTCAATTTCAACTGAGAATGGTACCTACAAGTATCGGTATCATCTTATTAAATTTATATGATCTTCTTTTTATATTAATCTCAGTTATGACATTTTTCCATAAATGAAAATTAATAATAAAATGAATGGAAATACAAATAACACAGTAAAATGTAATAAATGTACATAAAATTATACTATTTTATGTACACTTCTGATAAAATTTCATAAGAAAGTTACCTATAAATTAAATTAATTAGATACCTTTCTTATGAAATTTAATCTCACTCTTAACAGTCTTATTTTAATTTCTTTATAATAAATTTTCCATAAAGCATTGTAAACGTAAAGGTGAAAGCTAAGTACAAAAAAAGAATTTGAGCACTGAAAGTTTTACTTAAAAATAACGAGGCAAATAATTTGTTCACTTAAATGTAAATAACTTCACTTCTCTCCTTCCATAGAAGGAATTATCCTCATGTAATCCATCAATATGTCATTCATTGCCTGTCAAGTGACATGAAAGTTTATGACCTGCTTTGTTTTATTTTCAAATTACATCTTTTCAGCGCAAAAGCTAAGTTAAGCTTGGTTCAAAATATTTTAAATAAACATTATAATTTCTGATTTTCTTAAAATAAGTTTTGAAAAAATGATAATTGATTTTTTAAAGAGTTTCAATGTGAAATTTTCATTTTTTTTATAAAATGGAAAAAAATGGTTGCCATGATCGATTATCTGTCAATTTTGCTGACTCAAAAAACAAGATTTTTAACAAAAATTTCAGATGTGCTAGGAACGATTAAAAAATGCAAAAAAAATACCCCCAAAATACTTTGATCTTTCCTCTTAATAATAACATAAACATTTAGACAATAAAATTTTGTTTTTGTCAAGTTTGGTGTCTTTTTCATCATGCTATGCTCTTTTTTTAGAGATCTCGTGGAGGTACCTACTATAAGTTTACCATTCATCCATGCTTAGAATACTGTTGCCACATATGGTCCGTTATATATACCTTGAGCCTCTTGATAAAATCCAAAGAAGAATCAGCAATATTATTGGTCCTGATCTGGCAGCATGACTTCAGTCACTTTCCCACCACCAAAAGGTTGCTTCTCTGTGCCTTTTTTATAAATACTTTCATGGTAATTGTTTGGATGAGCTCTTCACTATGGTACCTAGACTTGAATTTAAGTGCAGTACTGGACTGGACAAGATCTCACCAATATACAGATCAGTTAGCTAAATGTAACTGTAAGTTCTATGATAATAATTTCTTTTCTCACTCTTCTCACTTGTGGAACTTGCTTCCAGCTCCATGCATTCCAGCCAACTTTAATCTGCAAAAATTTAAATGCAATCTCAATTGCTATCTACTGTTCTCCTGATTACACTTTTCTCTCCCTGCTCATTATTAATGTTTTTGTTTTTAATTCTTCCACACCTAGTAACCCTTTTGGATAACCAATTAAAAAAAAATAATCTATCGGGGTTAGATTGTTCTTGTTCCTCTGACCATATCTAGAGATATCTTGTACAGTTTTTATTTAGTACTGCTCAGTTATTGCCTTCCCTGATTTCACTAAGCCCAAGTACACACTGCCCGGCCCAAGGATTGAACTTGCAATATGCTTTAATCCACTAGTTTGCTGTCTCGTAGATTAAATAAACGGTTCTGTTTAAAATTCCCTAAAAGTTATTTGATCGGCAAACACCTGATGAAGGCTAGGGGGGCACAATCCTGAAACATTGTGATAACAACAAAAACAACAAAGACAACAATAATGTAAATAATGTAAATATTGTTAATTTATATCTTGCTTTTTTTACCTCTATTCATTTTGTATGACAATATATTTACCATATTTGTCATGCCTTTTAGTTATAATATCAACTGTATTCTCTATTTGTTGATCTCTGATATTATTATAATATAAGATCATATATATTATTATTTTCCTTCATATCTCTTGCCTTTATCCTGTCTAACCAAAGGAGATCAGTCTTTCAGTCAGTACCTCCCTATTTCATCTTGGAAGGAAAATTTGTAAATAGCATTCTGTTTAACATATTTTCTATTACTGGTAACTATTCCCTTTTATTCCACTCGAGAAATCATATTCTATTCATATAATACAACTGGTCAGATTAGAACCTTCTTTTTGATGGTCACTTGGTACTGAGAAATGATGTTCAAGTTTACATGACTGATATAGATATTTTCACAATGACAAAACATAGATCAAAATCAAAGAGAGTATGCCATATGGAAAAGCAATCAGTAAAGCATTATTAAATACAGTGTGCGAATGATCTGTATATTATATATATTATGTATATTATGTTTACACAATAAAATTAACTAAACTGATGATGGTACACAAAAATTATGAGTATAGCATACTGACTTATTAAGAAAAAAAAACAATACTGTTTCAGTGCATTAGTGCATCATTTAATTGACCTGAATATGTAAAATAATGCCTAGGCAGAAGTCAGCCTACAAAAACAGTGTAAATATATGGTAAAAATTCTGAAATCATGATGTGAAACCACTTTTTATGTGTCTTAGAATAAGAATATACCTGGCTGATAATTTATCTTGCTGTTTACAGCACTACATATGCATACCAGCTGAAAACCACTGAACAGCTATAGTTTTTAAAAACCATTGGGCAGGATACAATTGCTGTTACAATCCTGTCATAAATAAATCTTGCTGTTGTTATTCAATCAAATTTTTTTCCCATTATCTTTGTCCTTAAGTTTATGTAAAAAAAATGCCTGTGCTTAAATGACCATTCTAACTAAAACCTCAAACAAATGACTTGTGTGAATCTTCAAATCATGATATGAGCATAAAAGTCTGTGACTGTGACAAAGTGTAACTGACCAAACAACCCTAAGGCATAATTTCACACACACACAAAATTCTCAATTGAATCCATTAGGCTGAAAGTACTAATGAACATTGTCTTAACTAAGCTCTTATACTTTTATTTAAGTCAACTATTCATGACCCAATTTGGTTTTCATTCAGGTAAGGGGTATAATGAAGACATATATGTCATCAAACAGGAAAGGACATACCTCTCCAATAGAAAATTGCATACCTGCTATGTTAACCTCACAACAGTGTACAGCCACATCAATAGAGACTTTCACTTCTTATTCATAAAAAATTGCATTCAGGACAGAATGAACGTGAGAGAGACAGAAAAAAACAGCACATAACCATAAAGTGAACTTGAGTAAATTGATGATAGAACAACGTTTATGAGAGATACCAAAAAGACAGAATTTATTAAGAGTTACAAAGGACAGGAACTGTGGATAACCATGAGTGACAATGTCTTGAAGAAACAGAGCACATTGAAGAATAAGAATAATAACATTTCTCAAAATACAAAGTCTCTTGCCAAAACGTTATGTTCCAGAAATAACCTGATCAACTATTTTTAGTATAACATATTTTTTTACTTTGTTTTATATATATATATATATATATATATATATATATATATATATATATATATAAAAGAAATATAGTTTTAAATAGTTTAGTTTCTATGTATATATATATATATATAAGAAATATAGTTTTATATATATGAAATATAGTTTTTAAGGTGTGCTATATTTATGGGATAAAGTGCTCAATATCAGAGACAGAGCATATATAAAAATATAAATATAAAAGTGAACATTGAAGTCAACACTCTGAGGTTATAGGCTGTTTCATGCTAGACACAATCATCAAAACAAATGGAGTAAAAATTCACAGTACATAGCATTTACTTTTAAAAAAGTGCTCAATACAAAGTAGAGCAATATATATATATATATATATATATATAGACAACATGATGATAAAGATATTCTTTACATAATTTTTTTTTTTTTGCTTAGTTGACATGTGGGGAACAATAAAGCTTTTAAGAAATATATATATGTAAAAATTCAGAAATAAATAGAATATATATGTAAGTGTAAAGAAAATATAAATAAAAGAAAAGACAAGAAACATTATAAAATGTTTTCTTCTTGTCTTAAGGTAATTTGAGTCATAGCCACTTCTTGTTCTCAGAGATCCCAACGAATTTTCCTTATGCACAGTTTTACATTTCATTCTAACCTGAAAAGCAACAGACATTCTTGGCAAAACACATTGTTTTATAATCTCACTAGTTTCACTTTTGTTTTGGATACTATTTATACATACGACACAGGGCCGGTGCTAGGGTCTCCCACCACCTCAGTACATCTACCCACTTTACTACATATTGATTTCAAAGTTTCCAATCTGGGGGCCATTGTCCCTTGAAATTTGGCAGGGAAAGGCAGTGCTTTTTAAATTACCAAAAATCAGGGAATTAACCAATTTAATTGAAAATTTCAGTACATGTTCTTTAATTATTTACTTTTATAAAGAATAGGTTTTTTTTAAAAAAAAAATCTGAGAAAATGTTATTCTTTCTGTAATAACCACCAATATTTTCATGACTAAATTTTACTCGAAAAAAATGTTTAAGTAACAAATTTTTACATTTCCATAAGATTAATTATTGGGCGTAAGACACACCAGCCGCAATCCTACAAACACACACACATTCACACAGACACACACATATATATATACAGGAAACCCTTGATTAGTGCAACTTATGTGTACATTGGTAACTATAAAAATATTTTCAATTACTACGGTTAAACTGAAGAAAACACATTAATTGAATGTGCATTGAGAGATGACAGTATATAGTGATTTTCTAAGCATAACTTTTATGTGGCACAAGGCTGAAAGCATGGAGCACCCAGTAAAGATTGAACTCACTACTCAGTCATTACAGATTTAGTGAGACAAATTTACTAAAATTTACACCATATCAAAATGCTCTAGCTTAGATATGGCACAAGGCCAAAAGTGTGGAGCACTAGTGAGGATCAAACTCATTACTCAGTCATAAATGATCTAACAAGATAAAATTACTAGCCACTACCCCATGCTGAAATGACCAAATGATTTTCTAAGCATAGCTTAGATAAGTCCAAAAGTATGGCGCACCCAGTAAGGATAGAACTCACTACTCAGTCGTAAGTGATCTAGCAAGACAAGCTTACTAATTATTGCACCATGTCGAAATGCCCCAATGGTTTCCTATGAGTAACTCAAATGTGGCACAAGGACAAAAGTATGGGGCATCCAGTGAGGATATATTTATATATATATGTATAAATGATCTTTAAAAAATGGAAATATACTCACTGAAATTCCAGCCATGCTCAACATGCAAAGGCTTGGAATAAACACTCCTACTAGTATTCAAAACTAAACAAATAATACAACTTAGTCAAAACATCAAAAGACACTAACAACACCGAAATAAAAACCCTTCAAAAAGGTCTAAGGAATTGACCAAAAGTGCTATGGACAGTTTTTGTAATCCTTCACTTTGACCAAACAGAAAAATGTAAGAATGCTAGAAAAAAATAGATAAAAAATTTGATCAAATTTTCCTTGTCTGTTGCAGGTTCAAATCCTGCTGGAAGATGCATATTTTTCTGTCAGGATTACACAAATATTTAGGCCAGTAGATGTAGTTGAATAAAAAAAATACTGTTTAAAAAAACAGAGGTTCTACTCAAATTTAACAAATTATATATATATATATATATATATATATATATATATATATATATATATATATATATATATAAATATAAAAGTGAACATAGAAGTCAGCACTTAGAGGCGACAGTCTGTTTCATGCTATATGCAATCGTCAAGCCACGTGTGCTGTTATTTTTCTCGGCTATTTATATATATACGGGTTAGTGGTGCATTGTGGGTATTCTATTATGGCGGTTATTTCACCGGAAGTCGTTTGTTTATCTATTTAGGTCAAATTATATTGCTTGTTTTTATTTTTGTTTCTTATTTTATTTATTTATTTATTTATTAACGTAGTAAAAATTTGTTTATATCACTTATTTAACAGTTTTGTTTTGGTTTGGGAATTTAATTAAAACTATTTGTTCAGTTTTGGGGTTGATTGTTGTAGTTCATTCTAAGTATTATTTTGGCGGGAACAGTTTTTAATTGATTATCTTTATTTGGGATTGGTTTGTTTATTTATTTACTTGGATGAATTTAGGTTAGTTTATTTTACTTGTATATTTTCTCTTTTCGGAAAAAAACATAAAAAATGTCTCAATATGTATATATATATATCAATGTATATATATATATATATCAATATGTATATATATATATATATATATATATATATATGTATAAGAACGTATAAACATAAAAAATGTCTCAATATATATATATCAATATGTATATATATATATATATATATATATATATATATATATATATATATATTACCTGAATCATTCATACAAAAAGTAGATTAGTAAATTTAATGATATAAATGGTGAAAAACATCTTCGCAAACATTTATTAAAGTTACATTAACCCATGAACCTTTCGATGAATGTTATGATCCTTGTTTTTAATAACTTCAACTTGTATAAAGTTTTTTTTTTTATTTTGCTAGTAATTTCAGCTGTATTTACAGCCATCCTCAGGTATGGAAATTAATTTGTTTTTTAGTAAATCCAGAAAGATTAAAGATTAAATCCGAAAGATTAAATGTTAATCGAAATATGTTTTTTTAGAAATGTGTTATTATTAACGGATAAGAAATTTTGGAGCGTTCAGTTACAATGCTAAGTTTGAATTTTTTTTGAAAATTTAAGAGAGTGCGTTTTTTACTAATATGGTAATTTGAGAATTTTTTTTGTTGTAGGAGTTTTTCAGTCTGTGGCATGAACTAAATTGTTCAAAAAACAGAGTAATGTCACTGCAGTTATCCCGAAAATTTGCACATCGGATCAGTTCTTTTTAAATCAAATATGTGGTGCAGTTCAATTTATATTACATGAATCATTCATACAAAAAGTAGATTAGTAAAGTTAATGATATAAATGGCGAAAAACATCTTCACAAACAAATTTATTAAAGTTACATTAACCCACAAACCTCTCAATGAATGTTATGATCCTTGTTTTTAATAACTTCAAGTACTAGCTTGTAACTATAAAAAACTAATAGCTAGTAACTATAAAAAAAAGACCTTATACAACTTGAAGTTATTAAAAACAAGGATCATAACATTCATCGAGAGGTTTGTGGGTTAATTTTTTGTATGAATGATTCATGTAATATAAATTGAACTGCACCACATATTTGATATATATATATATATATATATATATATATATATATATATATATATATATATATCAAAGGAAAAGTTCAATACATCATTGAAAAGTTTGGTAATAATTTATTTCAGACAGGCAGCTGCCTCATCAGACCAGAGTTACAAAATGATTTAAATGTTTATAAAATAGATTTAAACCATTTTATAACTCCTGTCTGATGAGGCAGCTGTCTGTCTGAAATAAATTATTACCAAACTCTTTAATAATGTATTGAGCTTTTCCTTTAATGTATATTATATTGCTCTGTATTTTAATACATTGAGCTCTCTTCATGGATCTGTCTTTTTAATATTTTATATTAAAAAGACCTACTTAGATTACTTTTACTACTTACAGATTTGATATATATATATATATATATATATATATATATATATATATTGAACAATAAAAAATATTAAAAAATTAAAAACTTCAGACACACTGGGTTGTATATTAATATTCCTTCATTTTTATTATTATTTTATTTAGATTCCTTGACTAGTTTCGCCCAACATGGTCATCATCAGGAGAAAAATAATTTTCTGCTTGCTGGTAGCAGTGAACTACAGAAATGAATGTCTTGATGGAGAAAATGAACTTTTGTCTGTAGTTTTCACTTATTTTTTTAATGCGAATTTTGGTCAGCCTTCGTGTTGGTCAAACAGTCTCTTTTAAGTTGTTATTTGAGATAAGAGCTGGATGGATTCATGCTGCTCTGAATTCCCTTGGTCATTTTGAGAGTTTTATTGGTTTCTGGAAAGGGGATGTGTCTCTGTTAAGTGTGTGTGTGTTATTTGGTTCTTAGGGAGTGAGTGAGTATGATGTGTGTGTGTATATTACTATGGGTGTGTGTTATCATTTGGCTTATTAGGGAGTGAGTGAGTATGATGTGTGTAAGTGTGTATATTCATGTGGGTGTGTGTATAAATGTGAGACTCTTACATATATATATATATATATATATATATATATATATATATATATACTGGGTCTAACAGCCAAATCATGTAGCAGCCTAATTGTCCATCCCACAAAATATTTAATATCTAAAAACTACTAAACTAATTGAGTTTCTTTTTTCCAGGTTTTTAGATAAGACATTTAGCCATCCTGACACCATTTGTTTTACAACAAAAAACCACTAAAAACTCCATTGAGTTATTCAGCTAGAAAGAGAACAGGTTAAAATCATTTTGTGTCAGCCCCACTATGTCTTCCTAACTGAACAATGGTGAGAGGAAAAAGATCATTCAAGCCTTCAGTAATGGTACCAACATTCTTACTCTGGCTTCCATCTTTAAAGTCCATTCAAGAACCATCAAGAGAACAGTGAATAAGTTTAAAAATGAGGGATCAGTAGAGAGGAAAACTGGATCAGGAGGTCACAACAGGAAGAAGGATCATCATTTCAACTTAGACCTAAAGTAATCAATTAGAAAAGATCCAACTCAATCCATTAGATGTTTGGCATGTGAGAGAGGAGTCTCAGCTATGTAAGTCCAAAGAGCAGTGAAAAAAGACTTGAAAATGAAATCATAAGTGAAACCTCTGAGATACCATGTTACTCCAGAACAGAAAGTTAGAAGGCAAAGTTAATCTTGAATAAGTTGGAGAATGATCCTAGGATGATATATATATATATATATATATATATATATATATATATATATATATTTGAACTTTATATCAATCCTTCATGAGCTTCCAATCCTTAGCGATGATTAATTAATGATGACCATGTCATTTTCATTTATGATTGATTTCCCCAGTTCTTCAGTTAAGCTTAGAACTTAATTATACATTCTTATTGCTCAGAGTAGAGTCCAATAATGTTATAAAAACCTTAGAGAATTCCAGTAAGATATCTTTAATCATTTCTAATTTCAACAGTTCAAAGCTTAATCTAACAGACAATTTTGATGTTACATTATTTGAACAATTTTGCTGTTACATTCGATATACATATATATATATATATATATATATATATATATATATATATATATATATATATATATATATATATATTTATATATATAATATCTAATTATTATCTTTTCTTATCAACTACAGCATTTAATATTCTTGTCTTTTCCCGTCATCCCATTCTTTGAAATTGCATTTCTCTACCTACTCTTCTGCTTGGGTATTTCTTTTCATATTACCAAACAAAATTCTTGGCCCAATTCTCATGTCAACGTGAGAAAATCTTTTTTGTTACCTGTTCCTTTTACATTTTAGTGTTCATCATTCTCTTTTTTTTTTCCTCATACAAAAATAGGTCAATAAATCTATTCCCATCAAGAATAAAAGCATCTGGTGAGATGGTCTGATCTGATGAGGTTTTTCATTTTCTTTTCTTTCTAATACTTAATATAATGTCATATTTATATTGAGTTTCTTTTTACAATGATGTCCACCCTGTATAAGGCCCAAGAGCCACTCTAGGTAGAGAGTTATAGACAGATTTTATGGAGATATATAGGGAAGTTAATCCTAAACTTGAACAGGTTAAGATTGTAGTGATTGGGGAAGCATCCTCTTGGGAGTCCGTTCCACAAAGCAGCAGTTCATGGAAAGAAGCTGCTAGAGTGGAACTTACATCTCACCAATGTGAAAAATAATTTGTATTGCTGTAATAGTTAAAATCATTCTGTATATACTTTATAATAAAATTTTTTGGTTGAACATTTATTTTTTATAGCATTTAGAGAGAAAAAGCATTACCACAGAAACTTATCTTCATATCAAGTAGAATGTATGATTAAATTAGTATTCATCATTATAACAAATAATTGATTGATTTGTTTATTATGGGTTATCGATCTCTTGCAGTTTATTTAAAGCCAGAAAATAATTTTAGATGATAAGAATTTTAGGGGAGTAATAATGAGTTATTGAATCAAGTCCTACTAATTAAGCCATAGCTGTGTAGAGAAGAGGTGGATTCAACCTTACCAAAGGTATTTGTGGGTAAGTGAATATAACAAGCCCAACTCAGCTCTCCAATTAACAATTCAAAGCCATTATTCATTACACCACCTGCACATCCCACATTACAACACCTAGTTATAAAAAATAAGAATGCATTTTTATGTTGGTATTGTTGAATGCAACAATGAAAGACAGCCAAATTTTTTTCTAATAAACTTTTCTTGGTTTCAAACAAAATGCTTTACATCAGCTGGAAATTCGTAAATGATTGCCTGAATTGGGAATAAGCAGGTACTGTTCATTCATAGATTTTCACCTAATGTAAAGTGTTACTGAGAAAAGTTGATTAAAAAATGTAGCTCTTTTTCAATGTCTGTTACAGTCAACAATACCTACATAAAAGAAAACTCTGTCGAAATATACATAATTTAAAGTATGTATACACATATATTTTTTACTATCTTAAAAGTCACCCTATCAGGCTGCATTTAAACTAACTCTTTTGGAAGGCTCTTGATTATGCCTTCATCACCATAGAAAAGGAGCTGTAGATGTGTTGAGATGTTGAGTGTTTCCGTGTGAGTGTATTGAAATAAGGACAAACACATACATAGGGAAAAATACTGGTATATTCGAAGAAGTATTTACAACAGAGAGATTAGTAGTCAAACGAACGCAGGTTAATCAGTAACAATCAGAAAGAGTATAAAATCCAACTGTATCTTCCGGTAGAGAGACGGAAGTGTGATGGTCACCTGATCTCCCCGAGAACTCTATAGAACTGTCCTATTAGTAGTAGAGAGATCAGTCCATTCTGATGAGAAGGTGGGTGCACCCCAACAAGATGCAATAGGCAACAATAAACTACAGAACTCAAAATTGATCTCTGCATTTAAGTATTGCATTAATATTAAGCTTACCTTTTAAAAGTTCAACTATAATTCTTATGCCACTACTTAATTTAAATATAATTTGATGTACATAGGTCCTTACTTTCTGTACAAGCAATTATTTTTATTTCATGGGTGACTTTTGCTGGATTTTGCAATTAATTTTGATTATTCCAAAATTTTCCAAGTTATAAAAATTGTTATTGTACAAAAAATTCTGTGCAAAAAATCACATTAAAAAATTCACCAAAAACAATCGCAGTAATGAAAACCTGGGAATCAAAAATTTCAGGATTGTGGATCTAGATCAAGCCCAGAATGTTTTTAATTTACTCACAGAGTTGGCCTGATTCCAAAATAGTATGATAGGTTGAGCTATGGCCTCTAGGAGTAAAACTGAAAAAGTGTGACACACTTGTCATTCACATTTATTATATAGAAGAAGATGAGCTATTGAAAGTTAGAGAGTTGTGTCTCCTTAATTGAAAAGTGTGACACAGTAACATACTGACATTCACATTTATTATTTACATTACTTGAAACATTTTAAGAAGTGGATACACATGTTTGAGTAGACGTACCTGTTTTTTAAACTGCAAATTAAACATTTACCAATTTGTTCATTCAAGAATCTTAATAAAAAGAATATGCATCCCACTTATAGAGGAAACCACCATCAGGCCCTGTGTGCTTTAGACTACTCAATCATGGAAAGCATTTACAGTCAACCAAGGTTCAATTAAAGGAAGTTGAACATAGAATAATCTGTACCAGAGGTAGTTTCACTCAATACCCCAAATTGATATAAAACCAACTGTATTGGAAATGTATCAGTGGGGGTTTAAATGAAGTTTAAGTTCTTTTTTGGGTTTATTTGAAGTGGGATAAAAAGGTCATGTGTATATTTCATGACGACCATCATTTTCAAAGCACAGCCAATAACGGTGACCAATAGATTTGACAACAATACAAAACATTCCATCTGGAAATGTGAGACATTGTTTTACAGTTTCCTCTTTCAGTCCATTGACTGTTCCTGGTTTTGTGCAGTAAGCTTTATCTTTGAGGCATTTTGAGAAAAAGAAGTCTTTAGGAATGGAATGCACAAGGAATTCAACACTACCTCTTCACCTAATCCATCTCTTTAGATGAGTTGCATCAAGATAGAGACCCTTATATCACGATGGTAATGTGGGGAGGTTCCACTAGAGAATGGATTAATGCTGGAAAGTAACGTTTTCAATAGATTTGCTTCAAAATGTGATGGGCACTTGATTTTGAGATTTCTGTCTCATGAACCATTTGTCATACAGATTTGTTTAGAGATTGGTGGCAGGGTTTCGTGAACTAGTAGATGGCTTGGTCTTCTTGAATATTCCTTATGAATGTCGTGTTCCATCTGCTTCAAAATTAACTCTGGTGTCACACTGGTTGATCTCTGTGAAACTGCCTTCTAATTTTTTTTGCATTTCTTTGATGTATGTATATGAGAGAATATGATATATAAATTTTTATATATCAGAACAATATTAGAAAAATTAATGACAAACTGGAAAAAAAAACAATTTTTGTGATGTGTTTCATCCTTTAGGACTTCATCAGATTAAAATAATGCTTTTGGTATTGTTAGTTTATTTTCATACTTTTATTTATGAATTATAGTAGAGGTGTTAATTCCTAGTCATCATGTGTTTAGTATAGCTGAAATTTGAGTGGGCAACTTTCTATTTTTAAAAAACTTTCAGCACTCCATTACCATTGTTAAACAAGGTAAGGTTGATTGTGGTGGAGAGCTGTTTGATGTATAGGGTCTCTTTTGTAATCAGATGTTTTTGGAAATTTAATTTACAAAGGATTCTAGTGTTTTTGATGAGTATCTTTCTTAAGGTTTCTAATACATAATGGTTAGGAATTAATGCTCCTATTACAATTCACAAATAATACATCTCATACAGTCAAAACATGAAAATAAACAAACAACACCAAAAACAATCCTCTCCTTAAAAATTGCTAAAGAAGTGGACAAATATCAACGATATGGGCAAAAAAAAAAAACATGTAAGAATGCTGGAAAGACTAAATAAAAAATTAAGAAAATTTTCCTTGTCTGTCATATTTAATGAAAAATGTTTAAAAGAAAGGTTGCTACCCAAATATACACTAATCATATATATATATATATATATATATATATATATATATATATATATATATATATCATTATAAAATCACAGTGTATAAATGTATGAACCCCAGGTTAAAAAAAAAAAAAGAAGGTGGGTTTTGCTCAGATAGGAACACATGAACAACAAAAACAAGATTAACATTTGTAAATAAATTTTATATAAAATACAAAATATGGAAAAAGTATGGTGTGACAGATGCACAATTAATAAAAGAATATTTAACTGATATTGAATGTCAGTTCAAACGTCAGTATTTCAGGAAGTGGGGGTTCAAATGTTCATAATGACTGATAGACAAAGTTGATGTAGAATGTTCTCAAAAGTTGGTTGTTCTTTGTAAAATATAGGATTCTGGAATAATGTCTATGTTCCATTTTCCCTTGGTTACTTGGATTACATTCGAGATGAAAATAAGATATTTTCTTTGCATTTATCTGGTACAATATACCTTTATCTTTTACCCATTAAATAGTCAAATTCATCCAACATCTCCAGGATTAAATTTCATTATTCCTTGTACAACAAGTAAAGGAATAGGTTTCTAGGTTAATTTGTCATCCCTCACTATCACATGATGAGAGTCTATTTTTTCACAAACTGTTGTCATTGGCGGTAATCAGGAAACTAAAGTTACAATATCAAAATTCCACTTGGTGATGTTTGTCTCATGAGCATAGTTGACTAAGTCTTACTCTCTTTCTTAGAAGATCATTCTGATTGTTGCCAAGTGATCCAAAATTCCCTTCCTGCTATTTCTCAGGAGGTCATTCTGTTTCTTGTCAAGTGATCCCAAATTCCTTTCCTGCCTTCTTTTAGCTAAAACATGACTCAGTCCAGATAGGTAGTAAAACAAAATAAAAAGAGAAAGAGGAGATGAAGAAACTCAAAGACAGCACATTTTTTATTAAATTTATTGTATATATGATTAACTGTTAACACTGAGTCATGCCACAATATATATATATATATATATATATATATATATATATATATATATATTTAAACACATTTTTTATGTTTATACATTCTTTTCTCATAATGTGTTGACATATATACATATATATATATATATATATATATATATATATATATTTATATATATATGAGTAATTGAATGACAAAATGTAAAAAATTCTATTCTATATAATGTGTTCTATCCTCTAAAAGGATTTCAATATATTGGTAATTTTCTTATTGATGGAATTATATATATGTAGGAGGAGGGGAAAGTATAAATGTAAACATTGGTTTTAATTATATACCAAAGAGAAACACTGAAAATATAGGTACATGTAATCTTAAAGTGCCTGAGGTTTGTTTTGTCTAGATACACAACTCATCCAACTCATCCAATTTCATTCAGTTTGCCAACACTTTTGGTTTTGGTTTTATTGTTGTTGTTTTTAAATTCTCCCATATATATATATATATATATATATCAGTAACATAGGTAGAGGGGGTTGGTGTATCCCAGTCAACACTTTTATACGAGCAGTACTTTTGGGTTTGCAGTATAAGTCTGTATAGACTATATTAAAATAAAAGTGGTTTTAATTTCAGAACACTACACACAGTTGAAGGATCTTTTCAACTTGAATTAACTTGTGGCATATGTATTTAAGTGAGTATATTTGAGTATGCAAAAGTAATATTATAATGGTACACAAACTAGTTGTGGCCTTGTTAGTGCCAGAAATAAAAACACAAAGAGAGGAAATGAGTTAAACAAATATATTAACAGAAACAGTAATAGAAACATATATAAATGAGTATTACAGCAAGAATGTTCGGTCCGACTGTCAAAGCTGACTGCCAGAAACTTCCCTCTCCAAAGGCAGTACCTGCTCCTATTTATAGCTAGGAGAGACCATGTGTGTGTGGGTAAATTACCATAACACTAGTTAATATATATATATATATATATATATATATATATATATATATATATATATATATATATATATATATATATATTCAGACAAACCTCTCCTCAACAGACTAATAGGGGGATGGATGGATGGATGGTCAGTTAAAGTCAATTGTCCATAGGTGGGAAAGGATTATTTTGAGTTATAAAACCACTATAGTAACTACCAGTAGTTATGATCATAAACATGTATATATGGCATAAATAAATATATACTTCATATAGATATATTAATCAAAATAACAAAATAATACATTTCTCACAGCTACTTTCTCATGCATGTATGTATCATACTTTATATACTGTACACCATCTTTGTTTACAATTTAAAGGGCTGCCAGTAAAATTTTGTTAATACTGTTTATTATAAACAGAGAATTTACTTAAATATTTGTATCTATAAAAAGAACGTATAAACAAAAACATGTCTTAAAATATATATATATAACGTAAATATATATATATATATATATATATATATATATATATATATATATAGAAACAGAGAGAAAGTAATAAATATATATATATATATATATATATATATATATATATATATATATATTCAGTGAACTTTGGATGCAATGGACAAAATCTACTTAAGCGATGTATTTCAAAATTTGAAGGCTTAGTAGAATGAGTCATATTCTCCATGATTTTCTCTCATACATTCATATCTGCTCGATGCGTATCCAAATGTAAACAAATGACGTCACACATTATGAAATGGACAAAATCTGACAATTACTTTAAGACATTTTTTATGTTTATATGTTCTTTTTATAGATTGTGGTTTAAAAACAGTAAAATCGACCTTGCTAACCAAAATGCTCCTCTGTGGCTCAATTGGTAAAAGCATGTCAGACTATATGACAGGTTCGTATAAGATACAGGTTTGTTTCCTATCAAAGGACACATATTTTCTATGACAATTTGTCTGATTTTCAGGCCAGTAAATGTTGTTAATACTGTTTATTATAAACAGAGCATTTTATTAAATATTTGTATCTATAAAAAGAATGTATAAACATAAAAAATGTCTTAAAACAATTGTCAGACTTTGTCCATTTCATAATATATATATATATATTACTTTATATATATATTTACTTTATATATATATATATATATATATATGATGAAAATATAGTTTTAAGGTATGCTGTATTTATAGTTAAAAGTGCCCAATTCAAGGATAGAGCATATTTAAATATAAATATAAAAGTGAACACTGATCTCAACACTGAGCAGCAAGAGTCTGTTTCATGCTTAAATGCAATCTTCAAGCCAACTTAGAACTCTTCTCCATCATCTAGTGTTTTGGGAAAGACAAACATTGTTTTCAGTTTAAATGTCCTTTGGGAGATTGCATCTCTGACAAAAAAGTAAGTACATATGTTGGCTTGATGATCACAAGGTTATCAAAATGTCTTACCCTTCAATTGTCGGATACAAGTTCTATTGCACAACATTTTCTGTCCACCTTCACAATATGGGGAAAATACTTGTTGACAACACTGATATACTACACCATGGAAATAATAAACAAAAACTTCAAATTCTCAAGGACATCTATATCAAAATCAACCAACCAACACTCAACAAAATTTATTACAAGTGTTGTAGCAATGTGTTGATTGCATATAACAAATATTTAATACTATTTTGAATTCTACCACCTTCCAGTCAGCTCCCTTTTAAATATATATATATATATATATATATATATATATATATATATATATATATATATATATATATATGTATGTATGTATTCATCTTTAAAATTGTATCCTTCCAAGTGATTTGAATACTAAGACTATTTTTCATAAAACTTTTTATATGAATAATTTAAATAGCTCTACTTCAAACCATTATAATAAGTATTATATTAAACTAAATTCAGGCATGCATAAATTAACCTTTTAAAATTTAGAATAAAATAGCTCAAATAATTTTTTATAGAATCATTAAAAATAATTACTGGTAGAAAACAGTGAATATTATTTTCTCTAATTCATTTTTTATTCATCTTTTAAGTGTTTGTAGGTATAAATTTCTTAGAGGACACATTAAAGCATTCATTAAAATCAGTCTTTGTAATCAGTTACAGGTCATGTGACTTCTTTTTTTCACACACAAATTTCATATAAAAGCACAGGTATTTTGTACTTGATGCTCACAAGCATTGAAGAAAGCCCAAAAGAAAGATATCCTTTCGACAAACATTAGCAAGCTTTAAAAACTTAAGAGACATCTGAAGATTATAACAGCAGTTTCTGTGACTATCACAGGTTTCGTTTCATGTCCAAATTTAAAAAAAAAAAAAATTGAAAAAAATAATCCATGAAAAAATTCTAAAAGTGTTTTTAATGAATTTTATATAATTTATGGAAATGCATATTTCATAAAACCAAAAAAAAAACAAAAACATTTTCGTTACAAAAGGAGCAAAATAAAACTATTTTGAAGTTGGGAAATATTCATAGAAGAGTCTTAAAATTTTTCAAATCATTCATTAAAATCTCTAATTCACAAAACTACCCAGATTTATATTTGGATAATTTCATGAAATGCCAAAAATATAATTTATAAAAAAACATTTAATTCTGAGATTTCCAGACCATAATTGTTCCTTTATTTGAGATATCAATTTGGTCAATCTTGGAGAAAAAAAAAGTGACTGCCTTTAATAATCTTCAGGCAAGAGAGTGAGCATAACTAAAAATTTCTTTGGGCGATCTTCATTAAATTTTATCAAAGTCTCAAGACGACTTTAAACCTTATCAATAAGTTATAATAATCCAAATTACCTCAAGCAAAAATAATAAAGAAAGATTTTCGGAAATTTCGATCTAAAATGAAAATTATTGCTTTCATATTTGCTTACCTATATTCAGTAGTTTCTGGATTCTCAGTTTTATCCATAACAAGGACAACAGAAGCTAATGAAATTCAAGAGAAGTACAAATTTAAAGAAAATATAAAATCTTTGACAAAGGATGATCATCTAGATTTTACAGAAGAAGCTAGTTTGGTAAGTAATTGTCCAAAATGATTCTTGCCATATATGATAAATAAATTTTATTTTTTCACTTTGTATTATAAGTTATTAGTTATTTAAATTGTCTTAAATGTGTATAATATTGTTTACATGTACAAAACAAAAACTCTTTTTTTATATATTTGTTCATTTAAAATACAATTTATTTATTACATGTGTTTAATT
>OZ010616.1:14962504-15135004 GCA_963932145.1 Acanthosepion lycidas
AATTTAAATGTTGCAATAAAATATATGAAAAATAAGGTAAAAGAAACACTAGTCGAAGATTACCATAAAGAGGTGGGGATGTATTATACACACGTACAAATTTTCAGACATTTTTACTCAGCTTATTTGAAACAGCAAGATTGCAAAGACACCTAGTTTGCACATTGTGCTAACTAAACCCAAAGTAGGCAGGTGTTGATAACAATTGTTTACAAAAGATTGATATGGTAAGTTTCTAACGGTAGCTTAGATGTGACACGTCAAAAGTATGGAGCACTCAGTGAGAACAGAACTCACTATTCAGTCATAATTGTGCTAGTGAGACAAGCTTGTGAAGGAAAGCAAGAAGGAAGGACCAAGTGTAAACAATAAGAAGACAGAATGCATGATTATCAGCAAAAGGATGAGCCCAAAATGTAAATTACAGGTCGGGGATACTAAAATCAAGCAGGCACAGAAATTTAAATATCTGGGAAGTGTTCTAACAGAGAACGAAAAGTGTGACACTGAGATCCAAAGACATATTGGAACGGCCAAAGATGTATTCCAGAAACTAAGCAGGGTATTAAGAGACAGAAAAATTTCATTGGAAACAAAAGAAAAGAGTGTTGAACTGTTACGAGATATCCATCCTCCTGTATGTCAACAAATGCTTGAAAATCACCTCAAAGATGAGGAAGAGACTCGGAGCAACATAAATGTGGTTCTACAGAAAGATGCTGAAGATACTGTGTGAGCAACAACAAGGTTTTGGAGAGAATGGAAATGAAGAGGAAACATTCTTAATATCAGGAAAAGGTAACTGAAGTTTCTGGGGAATGTAGTGAGGAAGGAGGGTTTGGAAAATCTGACACTCACAGGACAAATAGAGGGAAAGAGAGACAGAGGAAAGCAGTGCATAACTTACTTAATGGGCTTGAGCAAATGGATGGCAGAACAGGGTTTAGGAGAAAAACTTATTAAGAGCAACAATGGACAGGAAGGAGTGGAGGACCAACATCACTACACATAACAGAAAGAAGGTCTCACTAGTGAAATTGATAAAGACACTATTATAAAAAGACAGTCACCCAGAGATAAGAGATGTTAGTTCAAATCACTGTGTATGAACCAGAGAAAAACAAATTTGAAAAGATGATATGATATATTAAGATTCAGTATTCCATGAGAATTCAACATATGTGCTTTTTCGCTATATATTGGATACAATGTCATATCAGACAACTTTCAAATTGAGCAGCAATTTATTTAATTTATGAAGCAGTCTATTGCTACAAACATTTGGTAAGCATTCAAACACTGAGCCAAGGCCTGTGTGTACTACCACCCACCAACCAAGCATGGTTGGGGGCCCCAGGTAATGCTTTGTGAGCCTCACTTATCTTATTAACATTTTTTTTTTCTACCTACATTTATATACATTACAAATTAAGCTAAGCATAACTGACTATTGAAGAATGAAAAATTTTCACAGATCTAGACATCATTCTGGAGTTTTTGTTTTTTCATCAAAATCCGTGAATTTGTTTTGTTCATGTTAAGTCTTGAAAAACACTATATATAAAATTCACTATTTTTTCTCCATAATGTTGAATGTGCCAAAATTATTCTACTTTTTAACAAGAAAAATTTGAAGTTGATGTTAAAAATTACCACAAAACATTATTGATTTATTTATAATCTCTTATGACATGTCTCTAATTTCTGTTTATAAAAATCTGCTTCCAAATAAATGATGATAAACTTTCCAAACCATTTGAGGTGAAACTGAAAAATCCATTATAGCAGATCATATGTTGGTCAATTTGAAATGATATGGTTCGGCATCTTGAATTAATTGTCTCAATAAATAGGTTATGAAAGCAAAAATAAATGTAAAAAAAAACATGCTAGAACCTAAAAAATTTGCTGACTTGCCTCACAAACAGAACAATATAGATTTTGGGTAATATATGTTTTAAATATTAAAATCTTTTTATGGATGAAGCAGTTAATTTCTTTTTAAAAAATTTACTCCATTTATAAAATTGCAAGTTTAATCCTAGAATCAGTTTATAGTTTTATTAGTATTATAGTATTATAAATCTATTTTTAAAGGACAAAACTGAGGCTTTAAAATGGTAAAAATTAGCATGTTAAGTTCATGTTTGAAAAAATAAACATCAAAAAAGGAAAACAAAATATTTGTGAATAAAATTTGCATTCAAATGTTTCTTCAATTCTACTGAATGTAACATGTAATCAGAAAAGTTGCATTAAAAGTTGCATATATAAAATACTTTAAAACAAAAATATCACTGCTGTCAACAACAAAAATAACACAAAAAGCTGTATTTCTTGAGCTTCCACTGAATTTTATAGGATGCACAATTTACACAAGATGCACATTTACACAAGATGCACATTTACACAAGATGCACATTTACACAAGATCATTAGGTAGGTAACTTGCTCTTCCCTCTGTCCTTCTTGCCCTTCTTGAATTTTCTTCAAAGTTTCTTTGTTGCTCACATAACCATGGTATTCTCAGCATCTTTCTGTAGAAACATATATCTGTTGTTTCAAGTCTCTTCTTCATCTGTGAGATTGTTCAGTATTTACTGCCACAGAAGAAGACTAATATTACGTAAGTGTTCAACAGTCTTTTCATTTTAAATTTTCCTGTTCTAAAGAAGTGTAAAAAAATAATATTTTTCACAAAAAGTATGGTCATATTTTGCAGTAAACATATAATCTGCTGCTCACACACCACACAAGCCATATAATCATTTCACATTGATAGTCTCTATTATATTTATTTATACATTTTTTTGGAATAATATACTTTTACTTACCATTAATAATACTGTATTAGTTTAGTAAGATGAACCTAGTAGCTTCAATAACTGCATAAAGCAGTTCATTATTGACATAGACTACATAAGTGTTTTGTTTAATGATTATTCTGTAAAACACTAAAATATCACATGATTACTCATTGGTAATTTAAGTTTATAAAAGTCCCCATGTGCTCTACTTAGATAGGCCTATACTACATTGCTGTTCCAGATGGTTTAAAACTTAAGAACAATCTGAAGGATATATATATATATATATATATATATATATATATATATATATATATATATATATATATATACACACACACACAATGGGTATAGCAGCAAAATTGTCCAAATCATGTAACAGCATAATTGTCTATCTGGCAAAACGTTTAATATCTAAAAAAAACACTAAACTAATTGAGTTTCTTTTTTACAGGTTTTTCAGATAAGACATTTAGACATCTTGACACCATTTGTTGTAAGAATCACTAAAAAACACTTTGAGCTATTCAGCTAGAAAGAGAACAGATTAAAATGACACCTCTACTATATCTTTGCAACTGAGCAATGGTGAGAGGAAAAAATCATTCAGGCTTTCAGTAACTGGTACCAACATTCATACCATGACTTCCATCTTCAAAGTTCATTCAAGAACCATCAAGAGAATGGTGAATAAGTTTAAAAAAGAGGGATCAGTAGAGAGGAAAACTGGATCATGAGGGCACAACAAGAACAGGGATCATCATTTCAACTTAGAGCTAAAGAGATCAATTAGAAAAGATCCAACTCAATCCATAAGATGTTTGGCACGTGAGAGAAGAGTTTCAGCTATGACAGTCCAAAGAGCAGTAAAAAAAGACTTGAAAATGAAATCGTACATGAAACATGTGAGGCACCTTGTTACTCCAGAACAGAAAGTTAGAAGCTTAAAGAGGGTGAAGATCATCTTGAATAAGTTGGAAAATGATCCTGGAATAATATATATATATCCTGGAATAATATATATATATTTGAACATTATTTCAATCCTTCATGAGCTTCTGATCTTTACCTATGATTAATTAATGAAGAACATGTCATTTTCATTTATGATCAATTTCATTAAGATTCTTCAGTTAAGCTTGGAGAGTAATTATACATTCTTATTGCTCAACATAGAGTTTAATAGTGTCATAAAAACCTTGGAGAATTCCAGTAAGGTATCTTTAATCATGTCTAAGATACAATGGTTTAAATCTTAATCAAACAATAGGAATAATTTTTCTGTTACTCGATTTGGACAACTTTGGTGTTACACCTGGTATATATATATATATATATATATATATATATATATATATATACAACTATAGGATTGGTGTATATGGAATAAATTCCAATAACCAAAAAATACTATTCTTAAAAGAGTGCTCAATACAGAGTAGAAAAAATACAATTTATTCGAAAATTATAACATAAATATGCTACAAAATCCCTACAAAAATAACCATTTTGTTTCAACACACCTGGTGTCTTATCAAGTGATGGTGTTGACATTCAACACCATATATATTATATATATATATATATATATATATATGTGTGTGTGTGTGTGTGTGCGTGTGTGTGTGTGTACACAAATATATATATATATGTATGTATGTGTGTGGGCGTGTGTACACACACACAATCACTCTAGCCATTACCATGGAAATTTTGATTTCAATAATGAATATGCTATTAAAACACGTAAATTTCAGAAATAAGTTATTCCAAAAAAAATTTCACTTGAAGATGGAACAGAGCTTACTTTAATTCAATTTAATTCAAATAATTATATTGAAGTTTTCGTCTCTTGTTTTGAAACATGAGAACTCTTATGTAACGTGTTGGAATCATATTTTTAAATAAATAATTAGATTTATGCTCTACTTTTGTATCGAGCAGTATTTTTTAAAAATAATAACAAAAATACTAAAGAACTTTGGATTATTTACCTAACCAGTTCTTTCCTATTTTCTATATATTTTCACATATATATATATACATATATATATATTATAACGTGCAACTCCTATGAGGAACCATCATTAGATCTGACATGCCTAACTGCTTGGATTTGGCTCTGCCATTGTTTTCAATGTATGATGGTCCAGTAGTTCAGACTAAAAAACCCAACTACCCACGCATATAATTTGATTTCATTAGTGTTGAAGGTTTGTGCAGAACCAACCACACATTTTGAAAGAATTGAATACAGAGAACTGGTACATAGAGTGTGCCGCAAAAGTCTCCAAATGAGGTTTTAAATTCAGAGTGTTACTTCTTCTAGACAGGTAGCTAATGAAGACTATGAGGCTCAGTCTGTCCTGATATATATTTATAGCCTGTTTGATTGAGATGAGATGGATTTATACTTTCCACAAGGGTATTTGTAGGTGAATGTAATAAACTTGACTGGAATTCAAACTGAGCTCTCCAGTTTCACATTCCAAGCTTCCATCTGTTACACAAATGTTCATCTATATACATCACACACACACACACACATGCACACACACACACGCGCATGCATACACATGCACACATGCACACACACACACATGCACACACACACACACGCACACACACACACACGCATACACATGCACACATGCACACACACACATGCACACACACACACACACACACACACACACACATGCATGCACATGCACGCACGCACACACAATTATATCCGATTTTTGGTTTGATTTCTATAATCTAATATTTTGGTGATCATGTTTTGTTAATTTGTTTATTATTTACTTTATTTATTTGGGTTCATTGATTTTGTTTTTTATTTTTTTTTCCTCTATTCTAACGGGTGTGATTTGGTAATTTGTTTGAGTTAATATATTTTGCTTATTTTATTGTCATTTTATTTATTTATCTTTTTATTTTATTTTATTGTAAAAATTTGTTTTCATGTCTGCATTTTGAGATGAGCTCGGATCTTTTATTCAATAATTTATTTTTGTCTAGGAAAGTAATGATAGCTATTTTTCCTCCAAGCAAAGTTTGCAAGTTTTTGATTGGTTGTTGTAGGCTGATGATATTTTCCTTATTTTCCGAGATATTTTTGATGCGATGTGAATTTTGTTTTTAATTTCCCAGATATACTTAGAAAGCATTGTGCTCTTCACATATTTACTATTTGTGAAAGATGCTTTGTTTGCATAATTTCTTTGTTTCCAGGGTCCTTCACTTACTCCTATGTATACTTTTTCTTCATTATCTGGTGATTTTATCATGGCTTGGTATATTACGTTGTTTTGTATGCAATTACCCTTTAAGGGACATTCATTCTTTATTCTGCAATTGTACGTGGGTTTAATTTGTTCATATGATTTGTTGATAATTTTCCTGTTGTGCTTTTTTATTATTTGTGCTATGTTCTTGGTGAAACTGTAGCTGATTTTTACTGTGTTTTTGTTGCATATTTTGTGGAGGGTGCTTGATTACGGGAAGTGTTTATTTAAGAGTTTGAAGAATATTTTTCCTACATTTGTTTTTATGTTTTTGTTGTACGGTTGGTTGAACCATATGATATTTCTTTACCTGTTGGCCTTTTTTGTGTTCTGTGGTAAGTATGTGAGTGTTGCTGGGAATCCGCTATCTTTTAGGATGGTTTCGTAGTCTTTCTTAGCTTTGTTAAATATGGATTCATTGGAGGAATTGTCGGAAAGCCTGTGGTTAATTGATATATATATATATATATATATATATATATATATATATATATATATGATGATAATGATGGACTCTCCCATCATTTTTGATGTATGAGCATCTTTCAGTTCAACTTTTATGCTTATGTTTCGTATAAGACAACAATCCTGCATGTGATTTGCAAACAAATCCACATGAAGGGCATACTGAAGGGTGTATATATATATATATATGTATGTGTAAAAGTAGACACTGAGGTCAACACCAAGAAATGACAGTCTGTTTCATGTTTGAATGCAATCTTTAGGCTATGACACACATGGCCTGTAGATTTCATTCAAACATGAAAGAGATTGTCACTGCTTGGTATTGACCTCAGTGTCCACTTTTATATTTACATATGCTCTAACTGTGATATTGAGCACTTTTACATAAAAGAATACCTTGAATCTCTATTTTTATCATACGTACATACATACATATATATATTGATGTGTATATATTTAATTATTTGCAGAATTATCTTCAGGATTATGGATATTTACCTGTTGTTGCTAACGGAACCATTCATAACGTCTTTAGTAAAACAGCAGCAGTTTTGTGAGTATAAGTTCCAAAATATTAAACTAAATGGTATATTCAGTTATCAAAACCTTTTCTATTTTTTATCAGAAATTTATTTTTTATCTAAACACAAAAAGTAGGTATAAAATCAGTATAGTTTTACACAGTAGTAAAATAAAACAACTTTAAAAAAGTTTTCCATCAGCCACTACTGAAAATGGATTAATTAGTATTTGAATTATGTACATATTGTAGTATTGTATGCAAATTAGATAGACAAGTTTAAATAGAGAACAACTGGCGAACATGTTGCTATTCAGGACACAGAGAACTGTATTATGAATACTACTATGCAGAGAGATATGAAAAACATAACATATATATTTACATTAAATTTTATACCTGAATTACTATACATGAATTAATTATATAGAGAAATTATTATAATTAATTATTATTGAATATATTTCATTAGCCATTATTGAAAACATGAATTATATGCTGGACCAAGTGATCAATGCTTCTCAGTTTGATCCTCTTCATCCTGTACATCAAGGGTTCTCAACCAGGATCCACATGAGCCCTAGGGGTCCATGTAATATTTCTGGATGTCCGCAGGCAAAAATATAACAAATTTGGTATCTACAATGATATTGTGGCGGTCCATGAAGAAAGCTAATTCAGAATGGTTTTTAATATTAAAATAAAGCACAGCTCTACATTATTGCTTTTCCAACATCTTATCTTGATGAATCACCATTTAGTCGTGTTTCTCAACTGTTATCAAAAGTTTGCAATAGACTTGACATTGTGAAAAGACGTGATCTTTGACTATCATTAACATCGATGGAACCAGATATAAAGAAACTCGCTGAGCAGCATCAACCACGGGGATCTCATTAAATAAATATGCCTTTCTTTTTTTTTCTAATGACACACTTAACTTAAATTGGTTTATTAAAATTTTTAACCAGTGTGCATAAATAAATCCTGCAGTGAATTCGATTGCCTGAAGACCTATGCTCCCCATGGCCTTGAACTTGTAAAAAAGATTATAACATTGTAATACAAGATATTAGTCAATAAAAATTATTATTACTATAATTATTATTATTATTATTATTATTATTATTATTGTAGAATAATTTATTTGCATTAAATTAGTTTTCATTTAAAAATAAAGCGTAATTATACAATATTTCTTTGATTATTAAAACCTCAAAATTTTTATTAGTGAAAAATAGAATATTGTTGTCTAATGTGAAGTAGCTATTAAGGGGTCCACTAAGAAAAAAAAAAGGTAAAGGGCTCTATGGTTAAATAAAGGTTCAGAACCACTGCTCTACATAAATGATCTGCTGAAGAATATACATTGATATTTTATGAATATCTATATAGATGATACAACAATATAGTGGTGCACCTCCCAAAATCTAGAGGACCAGAGCCTGGCAGCTGATCTCTCCTCTGACCTAGCTCTAATAGCTCAGTGAAGCCGGTCACATTCAATTCCTCAACAATCAAATTAATAAGTTCCCACCATCATCAAGCAGACCTTAAACCTGCTCAAGCCTCTCACAATTCTATTGCTATTTTCATGGACAATTGTTCAAATGAGCTATATTCCTTAGTGCCACATACATGTGGATGAATCAACATCATTCTCTTCATAATCCATTAGTCGGAAGAAAATTACACTTGGATAGCTTCTTCTCACAAACTTCTATTTTGAGGAACCGATTCCCAAGAGGATGCTTTCACTACAATCTTAGCCTGTTCAAGTCTAGTGTTAACCATTATCTTCCCCACATATCCTCATAAACTGCATCACTTATCTTACCACTCACACAATAAAGTCCTTTAGTAAGCCTCTACCTTGAGTGACTCTTAGGGTGAATATTAGTAAAAAAAAAAAATTATCTGTGTTTAAATTATTTTCTGAAGCCTTACTACTCCAGCATGTGTTCTGATGTTTACTTCAGAAATTTAAGTGCAGTACTTGATTGACAATTAGGTCACATCATTTTGCTGTTGAAATTGCTAGATGCAGCTGTAAGTTCTATTCTAATAGTTTCTTCTCTGGTACTTCTAGCCTATGAAACTCTCTTACAGCTTCTTGCTTTGCTGTCAACTACAATCTACAAAAATTAAATGTAACATTGGTTGTCATTTTCTGTTTCCTTGAATTCTGTTAAAATGAAAAAATGAAAATAGAGTCAGAACGAGAGAATCATAAACGTTAATCATAATTAAAAACTTAAAAAAAGAAATTAAGGAAATATATATGAAGGTGATAATTAAAAAAAAGAAATTGAAAAAATATATATGAAGGTGATAATTTAAAATTTATTTATACAATTACAGAGCTTTTCAGAAATTTGCTAATCTACCAGAAACAGGAGTCATTGATGAACAAACTGTACGCAAGATGAAGCAACGGAGATGTGGAGTCATGGATATACACAGTAAACTGAGTAACTATAAAATGGGTAAATATCAGTTATTCTTCTGTATTTTATTAATATATGCATTATATTACTATAATAAACATTACTACTATAACATTTTATTAATTTATATGAAATACTATTATATTATTATAATGAGTACTATTATTACTATAATAAATACTATTATATTACTATAATAAAATATTATTACTATAATAAATACTATTATTACTATAATAGATACAAATATATTAATATAATTAATACTATTATATTGCTATAATAAATATTTTTACTATTACTATAATAAATGTTATTATTACTATAATAATTACAAATATATTACTATAAATAATACTATTGTATTGCTATAATAAAATTTTATTACTATAATAAAATATTATTATTTTAATAAATACTATTATTATTATGATAAATACTATTATTACTAAAATACTATTATTACAATAATAGATATTATATTACTAATGTAAATAATACTTATACGTTGTTATAATAAAAACTTAATACAAGGACAAGTACAAATATATTACTATAATTAATACTATTATATTGCTATAATAAATACTATTATTATTACTATAATGAATACAATTATATTGCTATAATAAATACTATTATTATTATTATTATAAATACAATTATATTGCTATAATAAATACTATTATTACTATAATAAATACAATTATATTGCTATAATAAATACTATTATTACTATAATAAATACAATTATATTGCTATAATAAATACTATTATTATTACTATAATAAATACAATTATATTGCTATAATAAATACTATTATTACTATAATAAATACAATTATATTGCTATAATAAATACTATTATTATTACTATAATAAATACAATTATATTGCTATAATAAATACTATTATATCTATAATAAATACTATTAAAGAGAATCTATTATTATTATTATTTTACATGCAAAAAGTGATTTAGTTTTAACATAAAAAATTATAATAATATAATCCTTTTTTTGTTGTATTTATTTGTTATGCTTGTTTGTATTTGTTATATTTTTAACATTTCATTCTTGACCTTTACCTAAAACTATAATAACAACATTTTGTAGGTCCTTCAAAATGGAACAAAAATGACCTTACTTACAGAATAACTAAATTTACAAAAGATCTTCCAGAAAAGGTTCAGAGGTAAGAATTCCCAAAATTTTATTCTGATATCAGATACTTTACAATCTTTTGGATCAGTTCTTTCTATCTATCTATCTATCTATCTATCTATCTATCTATCTATCTATCTATCTATCTATCTATGTTTCTACTAATCATTGTACATTTGCAGGACATACACACTTGATTTTAAAATTACCTTTCTATTAACTTTGCCTTCATTTTTAAACCATTCTCTTCAAATCAATTTTTAACTTGTATAAAATAAATAATTTACTTCATATTCACAATTCTTGAAATTTGTCATGTAAGCAATCTTCTATTATGTGTCAGTTACATTTTGGTTAGCAATTGATAAAAAAATACCAGCAGAATATGTTCCCTGTTTTGCGCAGATTGCACCTGGAATTTCATCTCAAAATACTTGAGTTAATTTTTATTAAAGCAGCCTTCTGTATATGTACAGAAGGAATGGCTGCTAGGACTTAAAGCAATCTGCATATAAATATTTGGTTTTAGTATATTAATAATGCAATATATTGTTTTTTTTTTCCTTTTTCAGCTGATACATACTTTAATTTTATTCTCTTTGATTGATTTTTGATAAACAAGGAGTGAAACCAGTAAACACACAACAGTTATTTATTTTTCTGTATTAAATATCAGTTCCTACTTTCTTCTGGTTTTAACTCCATATGTCTGTTTTATAAATTATCATGTCAGTTACTATTTTTCTGGATTTAATTTCCATATTTTAAATATGTCAATTTTATATGCTGTCATCAAATGTCAGTTCCTAATTTTTTTTTGGTTTTAATCTCCATATTTTAAATATGTCTGTGTTATATGCCAGGGGTGAGCAACCTACGGCATGTGTGACACACGTGTCATGCTAAGCAATTTCCAATGGCACACAGCCACAAATGACATCATGAAATCTGAACCAATAACTACTACAATGCAAAGATATTTAGCTGTTTCAAAACTGCTCACTTGTTGGATTCCCATAATAAAAAAACTTTTAAAAAAGTTTAAAAACTGTTTATTTCTATTAATGTGATTTACATATTATTGTATATACTACTATATAAAACATATCGTAGAGCAGATACATTGATCTTGACTTGTAGAAAAATATGTATACTGTTGGCACATTGAATGATTGAAAAACCTACATAGGCACATAGTAAGCAAAAGTTTGCCGATCCATGTTATATCCTACAATCAAATGTCAGTTCCTATTTTTTTTGGTTTTAGTTCTATATTTTAAATAGGTCAGTTTTATATGCTATCATCAAATTTTGTACTTTAAACAAAATCTTTTAATTTACTTCTTTTTCTTGGTAGTTATGAGGATAATAATGATGCTGATTTATATCCTTTTTCAATGAAAACAAGTAAATATTATAAATAATATTTTAAAATAATTACACTTTCTCATCTTACTAATATTTCAACACACATATAATTTCTCAAATAGAACCAATCATTTATGATACCTAGTAAAATTAGGATGCTACTGTGGGATATTTGGCTAATACCTCTTTACATAAATTTCCAAAAGGCTAAGCTGTGGATTCAAGCCCTGAATGACAACCTTCCTACAGATGGTATCTCAATAAAAACACACGGTGTACTTGGACTACCATGAGTGTCAGAAAGAGCATACAGCTTTGTAAAACCTTGTCTCAAATCATTATGATAAATCCTTTGTCAGGCAGGACCCATATTGTCTTGTGTGAGATTAATTCTAGTCCTATATATATATATGGTTAGGATGGGGTCACAATCCTTGAATGACAACCTTCCTAAAGATGGTATCTCAATAAAAATACTCAGTGTACTTGCACTACCATGAGTGTCAGAAAGAGCATACAGCTTTGTAAAACCTTGTCTCAAATCATTATGATAAATCCTTTGTCAGGCAGGACCCATATTGTCTTGTGTGAGATTAATTCTAGTCCTATATATATATATATGGTTAGGATGGGGTCACAATCCTTGAATGACAACCTTTCTACAGATGGTATCTCAATAAAAATACTCAGTGTACTTGGACTACCATCAGTGTCAGAAAGAGCATACAGCTTTGTAAAACCTTGTCTCAAATCATTATGATAAATCCTTTGTCAGGCAGGACCCATATTGTCTTGTGTGAGATTAATTCTAGTCCTATATATATATATATGGTTAGGATGGGGTCACAATCCTTGAATGACAACCTTCCTAAAGATGGTATCTCAATAAAAATACTCAGTGTACTTGGACTACCATGAGTGTCAGAAAGAGCATACAGCTTTGTAAAACCTTGTCTCAAATCATTATGATAAATCCTTTGTCAGGCAGGACCCATATTGTCTTGTGTGAGATTAATTCTAGTCCTATATATATATATATATGGTTAGGAATGGGTCACAATCCTTGAATGACAACCTTTCTACAGATGGTATCTCAATAAAAATACTCAGTGTACTTGGACTACCATGAGTGTCAGAAAGAGCATACAGCTTTGTCAAACCTTGTCTCAAATCATTATGATAAATCCTTTGTAAGGCAGGACCCATATTGCCTTGTGTGAGATTAATTCTAGTCCTATATATATATATATGGTTAGGATGGGGTCACAATCCTTGAATGACAACCTTCCTAAAGATGGTATCTCAATAAAAATACTCAATGTACTTGGACTACCATCAGTGTCAGAAAGAGCATACAGCTTTGTAAAACCTTGTCTCAAATCATTATGATAAATCCTTTGTCAGGCAGGACCAATATTGCCTTGTGTGAGATTAATTCTAGTCCTATATATATATATATGGTTAGGATGGGGTCACAATCCTTGAATGACAACCTTTCTACAGATGGTATCTCAATAAAAATACTCAGTGTACTTGGACTACCATGAGTGTCAGAAAGAGCATACAGCTTTGTCAAACCTTGTCTCAAATCATTATGATAAATCCTTTGTCAGGCAGGACCCATATTGTCTTGTGTGAGATTAATTCTAGTCCTATATATATATATATATATGGTTAGGATGGGGTCACAATCTTTGAATGACAACTTTCCTACAGATGGTATCTCAATAAAAATACTCAGTGTACTTGGACTACCATGAGTGCCAGAAAGAGCATACAGCTTTGTCAAACCTTGTCTCAAATCATTATGATAAATCCTTTGTCAGGCAGGACCCATATTGCCTTGTGTGAGATTAATTCTAGTCCTATATATATATATATGGTTAGGATAGGGTCACAATCCTTGAACAACAACCTTCCTACAGATGGTATCTCAATAAAAATACTCAGTGTACTTGGACTACCATGAGTGTCAGAAAGAGCATACAGCTTTGTAAAACCTTGTCTCAAATCATGATAAATCCTTTGTCAGGCAGGACCCCTATTGTCTTGTGTGAGATTAATTCTAGTCCTATATATATATATGGTTAGGATGGGGTCACAATCTTTGAATGACAACTTTCCTACAGATGGTATCTCAATAAAAATACTCAGTGTACTTGGACTACCATGAGTGCCAGAATGAGCATACATCTTTGTAAAACCTTGTCTCAAATCATTATGATAAATCCTTTGTCAGGCAGGACCCATATTGTCTTGTGTGAGATTAATTCTAGTCCTATATATATATATATATATATGGTTAGGATGGGGTCACAATCTTTGAATGACAACCTTCCTACAGATGGTATCTCAATAAAAATACTCAGTGTACTTGGACTACCATGAGTGCCAGAATGAGCATACAGCTTTGTAAAACCTTGTCTCAAATCATTATGGTAAATCCTTTGTCAGGCAGGACCCATATTGTCTTGTGTGAGATTAATTCTAGTCCTATATATATATATATATATATGGTTAGGATGGGGTCACAATCTTTGAATGACAACTTTCCTACAGATGGTATCTCAATAAAAATACTCAGTGTACTTGGACTACCATGAGTGCCAGAATGAGCATACAGCTTTGTAAAACCTTGTCTCAAATCATTATGATAAATCCTTTGTCAGGCAGGACCCATATTGTCTTGTGTGAGATTAATTCTAGTCCTATATATATATATATATATATGGTTAGGATGGGGTCACAATCTTTGAATGACAACTTTCCTACAGATGGTATCTCAATAAAAATACTCAGTGTACTTGGACTACCATGAGTGCCAGAATGAGCATACAGCTTTGTAAAACCTTGTCTCAAATCATTATGATAAATCCTTTGTCAGGCAGGACCCATATTGTCTTGTGTGAGATTAATTCTAGTCCTATATATATATATATATATATGGTTAGGATGGGGTCACAATCTTTGAATGACAACTTTCCTACAGATGGTATCTCAATAAAAATACTCAGTGTACTTGGACTACCATGAGTGCCAGAATGAGCATACAGCTTTGTAAAACCTTGTCTCAAATCATTATGATAAATCCTTTGTCAGGCAGGACCCATATTGTCTTGTGTGAGATTAATTCTAGTCCTATATATATATATATGGTTAGGATGGGGTTACAATCCTTGAATGACAACCTTTCTACAGATGGTATCTCAATAAAAATACTCAGTGTACTTGGACTACCATGAGTGCCAGAATGAGCATACAGCTTTGTAAAACCTTGTCTCAAATCATTATGATAAATCCTTTGTCAGGCAGGACCCATATTGTCTTGTGTGAGATTAATTCTAGTCCTATATATATATATATGGTTAGGATGGGGTTACAATCCTTGAATGACAACCTTCCTACAGATGGTATCTCAATAAGAATACTCAGTGTACTTGGACTACCATGAGTGCCAGAATGAGCATACATCTTTGTAAAACCTTGTCTCAAATCATTATGATAAATCCTTTGTCAGGCAGGACCCATATTGTCTTGTGTGAGATTAATTCTAGTCCTATATATATATATATGGTTAGGATGGGGTTACAATCCTTGAATAACAACCTTTCTACAGATGGTATCTCAATAAAAATACTCAGTGTACTTGGACTACCATGAGTGCCAGAATGAGCATACAGCTTTGTAAAACCTTGTCTCAAATCATTATGATAAATCCTTTGTCAGGCAGGACCCATATTGTCTTGTGTGAGATTAATTCTAGTCCTATATATATATATATATATATGGTTAGGATGGGGTCACAATCTTTGAATGACAACTTTCCTACAGATGGTATCTCAATAAAAATACTCAGTGTACTTGGACTACCATGAGTGCCAGAATGAGCATACAGCTTTGTAAAACCTTGTCTCAAATCATTATGATAAATCCTTTGTCAGGCAGGACCCATATTGTCTTGTGTGAGATTAATTCTAGTCCTATATATATATATATGGTTAGGATGGGGTTACAATCCTTGAATGACAACCTTCCTACAGATGGTATCTCAATAAAAATACTCAGTGTACTTGGACTACCATGAGTGCCAGAATGAGCATACAGCTTTGTAAAACCTTGTCTCAAATCATTATGATAAATCCTTTGTCAGGCAGGACCCATATTGTCTTGTGTGAGATTAATTCTAGTCCTATATATATATATATGGTTAGGATGGGGTTACAATCCTTGAATGACAACCTTCCTACAGATGGTATCTCAATAAAAATACTCAGTGTACTTGGACTACCATGAGTGTCTGAGTTTCACATCAAGAAGAGCATCTAGCCTTATAAATGTTTGCTCAAATAATTATGACAACTCTCCTGCCAAACAGAGCCCACCTTGCTTTGTGTAAGTTTAATCCTGGTTTTGCCTTAAAAATAAAACATGATTATCATGATGACAATGAAATATTATTTATAGTTTTTAGAGTTTATTTTATCCTTTTTATTATTACATTTGTTTATTTTCTTTTCACATTTTTTTCCTTTGCTGATAAATTACTGAAACTTGTTTATGCACTAATTATTATTATGATGTTTGATATTGTAAACAGGAAATCAAAAATTAACGTTTTAAGAACCTATTAAAAAAAATATTACTCATTATTTAAGTCTACTTAGATTTGCTTAGCTTTATAATGTTGTCCTTCCCAGTAACTCATAACAACTTATAGTTTATCTATATTGCATTTAGCATCTTGAATGAGTTGGTAAATGTATAACTTTGAAGGATGTACAATGCATTTATGTCCATGAAATGGTTCCCAGTGAAATGCATCACTAATAAACTCTCTTTTTCTTCTTCAATAGTGTCTATGAAATTTTATTCTATTTCTGTTTCTTATATTTGATATGGGAAACTGTTTACCAGTCTTTGACAAACATGAACTTTTGTGCATGGAAAAAAAAAGGTGTCTCAAAAGGCCGGTTTCTCTATTGACACTGCTATTATTTTAACTACCTTCACTCCTCAGCAAACTGTTTAAAAAGCAATGATTAGAATTGTAATAAAACCTAAGCATATTTATGTGAGTTTGTACATTTTTCTTTGTTCTTGACAATTTACAACAAAAATAATAAACACTATTTATTTATTAGATTGTTTATTTATTAGATTGTTTATTGGAATGGTTGGCTCAATTAACTGCTGTTTTGACAACTAATTGATTCAAACTTTATAAAATATTAAATAATAAGGATTTACTTATAGTTGGTTCCTATATTTTAATAATTTAGTAAATGTTTATAAATTTATGAATAAAAATTGTTTCCAATAATTGTTTTGCCTGTTCAAGACAAGCCTGTCCATTGTCCTGTCCAAGTCAAGTATGTTCATTGTCCTGGTCAAGTCAAGGATGTTGATTGTCCTCTTCAAGTCAAGTATGTTGATTGTCCTGTTCAAGTCAAGTATGTTCATTTTCCTGTTCAAGTCAAGTCTGTTTATCTGCCTGTTCATTTTCCTGGTCAAGTCAAGTCAGTTCATTGGCCTGTTCAAGTTTGTTCATTTTCCTGATCAAGTCAAGTATGTTCATTTTCCTGTTCAAGTCAAGTATGTTCATTTTCCTGGTCAAATCTTTTCATTTTCTTGGTCAAGTCAAGTTGGTTCATTGGCCTGGTAAAGTCAAGTTTGTTCATTGGTCTGTTCAAGTCAAGTCTGTTCATTTTCCTGTTCAAATCAAGTCAGTTCATTGGCCTGTTCAAGTCAAGTTTGTTCATTGGTCTGTTCAAGTCAAAGGTGTTCATTGTCCTGTTCAAGTCAAGTCTGTTCATTGTCCTGTTCCAGTCAAGTCTGTTCATTGGTCTGTTCAAGTCTAAGATAAACCTTTATCTTCACCACATATCTCATAAACTGTAACCTGGAGCAGCTTGCACCTTGTACAGGGTGAACATTGTTGTATAGAAGAATAACTTCTACTACTACTATTAATGCTAATACTATATAATCTATGGCAACCAAAGTTGTGTTTTGTTTGTGCATATGTGGGTGTCCAGATATCTCAAGCCAAACAGAAAGTCACTGAGTTTGCTTGCATAAATTAAATAACTACATGACCTCAACAGCTTGCGTGAGGTTGACTTTGAAAGCTATTTGATGTCACCAGAGTTCATCAGAGAGCACAGCATGCTATTTCCAACCAAACAAAACAATTTCTAATCAAAAGAAAATACAGTCCAGTTGTCTAATTTCTCTGAATATGTATTTATCATTATATGTTTGTGAGACAAAGATTTTATTATCAAAATATGCTTAGTTTGTTTGATCAAAATGTTTGAAATTTTTAATTACTAGATAAATATATAAGTATACTTATATATAAGATAATGTTTTTTCTGATTAATAACTGTTCATTTAGTTTAAGGCATTTGTAATGAGAAAAAGTTTTGTTTCTGAGTCCTTATTTATATAATTAAGTTTTATTAAATTGGGAATGGCCTGTTTAGCTTGAGTGTAAATGCGTTGACAGCATCAGTTGTGATATTTATCTTTTTATTATGAGTTTTGAGCAATTCAGTGAGTGTCAACAAGATGGAGTACATATCTAGAAGAAATGTCTGTAGTCTGAGTCAAATTAATTAATGTATTTAACATAACGAATTTGGTTAAAGGAGGTTTTCAGTTATTTCTATCTTGGTTGGAAGTAATAGGATTTCCTATTGGTCAATTATGTAACCTAGAAATTCTAGTGCAAATATCTGAGATAATCTTCGACTTGTAGTAGGAAAGTCCTTGAAAAACAGGTTTTAGGTGAAGCAATGTTTATGTTCTCTTGTACATATACATATATGGTAGAACTAAAAATATCTTATATATCAATCACCAGAATGTTTTCCCTGAGTTTCATAGACTGAATGACAATCTTGTAAAATCATATAAGCTAGAAACTGTAATGACGGTAGTTTTTTTTTTAATATTCTCATCAGTGACATGTACATAATAACAAGATCTGAAAAAGATTTATTTTGAAAAAAAAAAAAAAAGAGAGCTATGTCCCACAGTATCAAAATAAAATCATGCAGGGCAATTTTTGCTGGTGAGTTCTCCTCCTTAGTGCTTTGACTGCTTGAATTAAAGCATGCTACTAGTTTGGCAACTAGGTTTCACTATTTTAGTATTGAACTACCTAAATGCAACCATACATTCTATTCTAACAGTTTCTTTTCTCACACTTCTTGCTTGTGCGACTCCCTCCTGCCTTCTTGCATCACTGTCACATATAATCTTCAAAAATTTAAATGCAACATCAATTGTCATCTTCTGTCTTCCTGAAACTTGTTCTTTATTGCCCCTCCACCTCCTCACTAAAGTCTTTTGATTTTCTTTCACACACAGTAACCCCTGGGGTCCTAGGGTCAATATCGTCTTGCTTGGGGTGAAATGATTAAAAAAATAAAATGCAAATATGGAACTGGATATCTATCAAGAATGGTGATACTATTTTAATCTCCTATAATCAGCATATTGTCTGAAGTCATCTGATGAAGTTGTTTTTTTTTTTTTAAAGAGAGGAATATAGAGGAAACTATATGGAATTGTGACAATCTTCCATTATTGGTTGTTTTAATTATCCCAAGTGAAAGTATGTGCGTGAATTTATCTTTAGTAATAATTTATTTTTGAGAGCTAAGTCTTCTTAGTGTAGACCAGTTAAAGGCTAACTGCAGCCTGCATGCCACATGTGGTTCATTTGGCATTCTGAAAGACACACCTAAATTCAAGAGAAAAATAACATTTATTAAAATTTTTTTTTTCTCACTTGTACCCTCATACTTTCTCATGCATAACAGAAAATGATTAAATATCCTTTTTGTAATCTTTGTTGAAGCTAACTTTTTCATCATTTTAAACCATTGGCAATTTTCACTATGGAAGGTCATGTGTGTAATATAGCATCTTTTGCTTTAGAAACAGGAAACATTCATAATCATTTTTTCTCTGGAGAAGTAATATATTTTTTATTTTAAAGATTATTTTTTGTATTTTTAAATGAATAAAAATCAAACAAATTCCAAATAACAGTGTGTATTAATCATATTCTCATCAGCGATAATATTATACTGATATCTCATTTTTTAATTATTGAGAAATCTTTCCTCCAAAAATAATCAACCTTTTCCCATCTCTAATATAGATTCTCAGACATATGATTTTTTGTCATGAAAATGGCTGAGACATCTTCAATGAAAATTTATCTTGAATCTTTTTAGTAGTGTGGCCTGACTTATGATAAGCCATATTTGATACAGTCTCACAGCAAATGACAGACCTACATTTTTAGGGCCCTGAAGCTTGAACAGATATGGAGGTTCCTTCATAATCAGCAACAGTAGATTTAAGGATCCAAATCTTAAAATGTAGGTTATAAATAGATTCTGTCAAGCTCAACAAGTCCATATGGATGGGGGTTTGAGTGTTGGAGGCTTCCAAGAATAATTTTAATATTTGATTAATTCCAGGGGAATTTTGAAGCCATATGAAATGGATATTAGAGCATATTCTAAGGTCAACATTAACTACTTCAAACCATTGCCTTATGATTCTGTCACTAAAATGATCTTATATTAATAACAAACCCTTAAAAAAAAATATCAATTTTGTTGAAAAATTAACTAGGGATCCTGAAGCTTAGGCTTTATTTGTAGATCTACCACTGCTCATAGCATATAAAAAGATCAACCATCTCTGATATAGATTGTTCAGGCTGTCCATTAGTTTCAGTATAGTTCCGTGTATGATGTTAGACGATGTCTGCATGCATAAATTGTTTGGTAACGTCTGGGAAATCTTTTAACAATTGTGCGACTGATTGTTTGGTTATGTAACAGAAAATAGACAGATTCCTAGAAAAAGATTTGTTACCTAGAATTGCAATAGTAGTCAAGTTATTAATGAAACATTGCTACTCTATGTTGATAAACATGCAAAAAAAGTAAGCTTCTGTTGGCTTTCATTATTTTACCAATCAATTTTCCTTTCACAGTTTGATTGATCAGAAAAAATGGTTTTGTTCTTTTTTTTTTAGTGGATACTCATATTTGAATAGATACTCCTGTAGTGGATCTAAGAAGGTTGTGTGAATATTTAAAATTGTGCTACAAATAAAATATGCAATATCCACGAACATAAATTATAAGAAATGGCCAAATGGTAACAATATTCAATCACGACATAAAATACATGTTTGAAACAAGAGATTAAATGTTCAGTGTCTAAAAAGTTGTTTGCCTTTGATTAAAAAGGTTGAATTTAACTTAGACAAAAGATTTTTCTATGAAAGATATTAAGTAAAAAAGTTTGTTGTGTAAATTTTTCTAATCTTTCATAAAGAAAGTTTGTTTGTTTGGCAGCTGTTTGACACATAATTCCTGTGTGTATCTTTCATGTGTGTGAGTCTCAAATGCGATGAAAATTCGTTTGCTATTTCTATTTCTAGTTTTTTTAACAACCAAATCAGCTCAACGGGGCTTGGTAGCTGTTGCAAAATTTTTCTGAGAAATGGGTGGGTGAATATTGTATTTTTTATTTTTTAGCCAATAGGATTTCTTGAAACATTTAAATTAGGGATGAATTTGAGAAAGATTTTTTACGTCGACTGAGCCTACTTTTGCACAAAATTTGATTGTTTTGTTATGGAAATTTCTCAAAGCTTATTTTATATTTAACAACCAATGAAATTCAAGAAAATGTTTGAAATTGATACGAGGGCTATTTATTTTGAATAGTATTTGTTTTGTCTATCAGTCTGCATACTCAGCAAAAAAATTAAAGATGTACCCGTTTGGATTTGAACTGCTGCACCTCACTTTGCAAGAGAAACCACCATCTGATTCAGCATGCTTTTTACTGCTCAGCTACGAAGAGCTTCACAAAAAACATTTTGGCTTTAAAACCCACACACTCGTTTAGAATCTTCGTCCAGATATCTACTAAAAATAACGTTTGAAGTAATAAAAATATGTCGTATTAAAAAAAAATCCATTAAGAAATTTGCATACGTAGGTGTGCGACTGACAAAATTGTCGTCTTTTATCTTGTTTATAGATAGGTAAGTGAGAGAGATGTGTAGGAAGTTAGGTGTATTTCATTTGATTGATCATTGATATATAGTCGTCAAAAGTTACAGGTTAAGTGTAAGTAGGTGTTAGTTGTTTGTAGGATGTGTAAGAAGAGAGTGTATTTTATTGGTTGTTGTTGTTTTTGACTCATCGCAGTTCCGGGTTTTATAGACAGAGACGGCGTCGGCCTGATAGATCAAAGAAAATGAGAAAGATAGCAAAGATAGAGAAAAAAAGTTAACTTAAAGTGTTTTTTTTTTTTTGCCTTTTGCTGGCAGTGGGAATACTTTTACGTTTATTTTTAATATGTCTGCATTTCCTTAGTTTATCTTTATGATAAATTATTTTTATTTATCTATGCATTTTTATTTCTTTTCTTTTTTTAAACCGAAAGCCATAAGCTAGAAAGACTACCATGTTAAATGGATATCTGTTCACAGAAGCAATTATAGAAATCCTAAGAAAATAAGCTGCGCCCTTACGTATAATAATGTAATAGAGATTTTTCGTTAAATCTAGATACGGCTGACACTTGTAGTCTGTAGTACATAAGGACTAGATTTTTTTTCGCGACGATATAATACCAGTGGCTGCTCCAGTGTTGATAAGAAATTTGTATTTCAGTGTTCTTATCGACAAAGTCATGTTGACTGACTAACAAAGTTCAAAATTCATTATTTATAGTTTTCTAAAGCTTTCAGAAAATTTTGTATTCTGGTCTTTTTATTAGTTGATTGTTCAGATTAATTTTTTTTTAGTTTTAAATTAACCGACTTAAAAAAAAAAAAAAAAAAAAGAACGCATAAAAAACAAGTTTTCTTAAATTAGAATTCATAAAGAAAAAATCTAATTACCATAGAGCAAAGATCATCAGAACAATTATCATTAAAATATTTATAGAAAAGGCATAGAGAAGCAATATGGTGATGGGAAAGTGACTGAAGCCGAGATGCCAGGTCAAGACTGTACCAAAGAGGAAAGCTCATCAGAACAATTACCATGAAAGTATTTATAGAAAAGGCACAGAGAAGCTACATTACGGTGATGGGAAAGTGACTGAAGCCGAGATGCCAGGTCAAGACTGTACCAAAAAGGAAAGCTTATCAGAACAATTACCATGAAAGTATTCATAGAAAAGGCACAGAGAAGCTACATTACAGTGGGGAGAAAATGACTGAAGATGTGATGTTAGGTCAGGACCAATAACATTGCAGATTCTTTTGATTTTATCAAGAATCTCCGTATTTATATAATAATTACTATAGATACCTCCATGAAAGCTAGTAAAATAACAAATTTTCAGCACATTTTTTTTTTGTATGACACTGACAGACATGCTGAGAATTTAGTTTAGGTTTTAGTGTACAGAACTGTTGTATTATTAATTGTTTAAAACCTTAGGTATCATTAATTAGTGGAGGTAACTAAGTGCAGTACTAGATTGGTGGCAAGGTCTCATCATTTTACTAACAGTTTCTTCTATCACACTTCTCGCTTGTGGAACTCATCTGGCTTCTCAGTTAATGTTGAAGTTCAAAAAATTAAATGCAGTGTCAATCATTGTCTGTCTTTTTAATTCTTATTCTTATCGCTCTCTCTCCCTTTCGGTTTAATTTTTTTTCCTCATATTCTCTAACACTCAGTAACTCTTTGCATCTCAGTGGCTTAATTGCCTTGCTTGGGGTGAAATGATTAAAAAAATAAATACATCCATTTGGAACAAAAGTTTTAGCATTTTCCAATGGGCGGCATTTGAATATATGATTTCATTTTACATGTGGCAGAAATTTATGTTATATATAGCAATTTTCATATATACATTTTTTTTTTTAAATTAGTTAATTTGGTGCACAATAAAATTATTTTGTTAGGTGCACAAAAAAAAAAAAACTCTTATCCTGTGCCACATTGAAACTGACAGAATTTGTTTACTTACAATAAATTTATGTAAAAATAAAAAAGAAGAGTGTAAAAGCTTGATCAAAATATTATTTTGAGTGCCTTAAAAGGATTCGCCCAAAGTGTGAATTGCAAATCGGAAATACCACAATTAAACAAGTGCATAAATTTAAATATCTGAGAAGTGTTTCAACAGAGGAGGAGGGAAAGAGCAACACTGAGATTCAAAGGCGTATTGGGATAGCCAAGGAGACATTCCAAAGGCTAAGCAGAGTACTGAGAAATAGGAAAATTTCACTAGTAGCAAGGAAAAGAGTACTAAACTACTATATGATATCTGTCTTCCTGTATGGCAGTGAGTACTGGACAATCTCCTCAAAGATGACAAGGAAACTTGAACAAACAGAAATGCGGTTCTACAGAAGGATGCTGAGGGTACTGGGGACCAAACATGCAAAGCTTTGGAAATAATTGAAACAAAAACGGAAACTGATACTTAACATCAGGAAGAGACAGTTGAGGTTTCTAGGGCATATAATGAGGAAAGAGGGCTTGGAAAATTTGATACTCACAAAGACAGAGGGCAAGAGGGAGAGGAAAACAATGCATAACAGTGAGCTTGAGTGAAAATGGATAGCGGCACAGGGTTTGGGAGAAATAACAGAAAGACAAAATTTATTAAAAGCTACAAGGGACAGGAAATTGTGGAGAGCCATGATCGGCTACATTCACAAGGGACACGACACATAAAGAAGAAGAAAATTTAAAGCAGGTAGATGAAATGATCATGAGAAAGTAGGACTTGGATTTTTATGTAGTTTTTTTAGTTTTGTATAGTTTTGTCTACTTTGCTCGATTTTACAAGTATAAAAAGAATTAAAGGGAAGAGAAAAGGCAGGACTATAAATGATTGGGTAAGAACAAGTTTCTAACATTTTAAGTGAATTTCAAAGAAAATTTATGGATATTTGTATATAGATTCATATTCAACCATATATGTGATGTTCTGTTCCATTACCTTCTACTAACTTTGAGGCATATTTTCAGAATTTGACACTTTTCTTGGTTATGAACAGGGCCAGATTTGGGCCATAAGAAGCCCCTGAGGTAAATAAGATTTGGGTGCCCTTTCATTATATTTGTTCTCACTCCTTCATTATGTATAATGAAGAGGAATGATTGTAAGTAATGAACAGGAGCAAACATAAGCAATGAACGGGAGCAAACATAAGCAATGAACGGGAGCAAACATAAGTAATGAACGGGAGCAAACATAAGTAATGAACGGGAGCAAACATAATTAATGAACAGGAGCAAACATAACTAATGAACGGGAGCAAACATAATTAATGAACAGGAGCAAACATAAGTAATGAACAGGAGCAAACATAAGTAATGAACAGGAGCAAACATAAGTAATGAACGGGAGCAAACATAAGTAATGAACGGGAGCAAACATAATTAATGAACAGGAGCAAACATAAGTAATGAACGGGAGCAAACATAATTAATGAACAGGAGCAAACATAACTAATGAACGGGAGCAAACATAATTAATGAACAGGAGCAAACATAAGTAATGAACAGGAGCAAACATAAGTAATGAACGGGAGCAAATATAATTAATGAACAGGAGCAAACATAAGTAATGAACGGGAGCAAACATAATTAATGAACAGGAGCAAACATAACTAATGAACGGGAGCAAACATAATTAATGAACAGGAGCAAACATAAGTAATGAACGGGAGCAAACATAAGTAATGAACAGGAGCAAACATAAGTAATGAACAGGAGCAAACATAAGTAATGAACGGGAGCAAATATAAGCAATGAACGGGAGCAAACAATTAATGAACAGGAGCAAACATAAGTAATGAACGGGAGCAAACATAATTAATGAACAGGAGCAAACATAACTAATGAACGGGAGCAAACATAATTAATGAACAGGAGCAAACATAAGCAATGAACGGGAGCAAACATAAGTAATGAACAGGAGCAAACATAAGTAATGAACTGGAGCAAACATAAGTAATGAACGGGAGCAAACATAAGTAATGAACGGGAGCAAACATAAGCAATGAACAGGAGCAAACATAAGTAATGAACAGGAGCAAACATAAGTAATGAACGGGAGCAAACATAAGTAATGAACAGGAGCAAACATAAGTAATGAACAGGAGCAAACATAAGTAATGAACGGGAGCAAACATAAGTAATGAACAGGAGTAAACATAAGTAATGAACAGGAGCAAACATAAGTAATGAACGGGAGCAAACATAAGTAATGAACAGGAGCAAACATAAGTAATGAACAGGAGCAAACATAAGTAATGAACGGGAGCAAACATAAGTAATGAACGGGAGCAAACATAAGTAATGAACAGGAGCAAACATAAGTAATGAACAGGAGCAAACATAAGTAATGAACAGGAGCAAACATAAGTAATGAACGGGAGTAAACATAAGTAATGAACAGGAGCAAACATAAGTAATGAACGGGCGCAAACATAAGTAATGAACAGGAGCAAACATAAGTAATGAACGGGAGCAAACATAAGTAATGAACGGGAGGAAACATAAGTAATGAACGGGAGCAAACATAATTAATGAACAGGAGCAAACATAAGCATTGAACAGGAGCAAACATAAGTAATGAACGGGAGGAAACATAAGTAATGAACGGGAGCAAACATAAGTAATGAACGGGAGCAAACATAAGTAATGAACAGGAGCAAACATAAGTAATGAACGGGAGCAAACATAATTAATGAACAGGAGTAAACATAAGTAATGAACAGGAGCAAACATAAGTAATGAACGGGAGCAAACATAATTAATGAACAGGAGCAAACATAAGTAATGAACGGGAGCAAACATAAGTAATGAACAGGAGCAAACATAAGTAATGAACGGGAGCAAACATAAGTAATGAACAGGAGCAAACATAAGTAATGAACGGGAGCAAACATAAGTAATGAACAGGAGCAAACATAAGTAATGAACGGGAGCAAACATAAGTAATGAACAGGAGCAAACATAAGTAATGAACGGGAGCAAACATAAGTAATGAACGGGAGCAAACATAAGTAATGAACAGGAGCAAACATAAGTAATGAACTGGAGCAAACATAAGTAATGAACGGGAGCAAACATAAGTAATGAACAGGAGCAAACATAAGTAATGAACGGGAGCAAACATAAGTAATGAACGGGAGCAAACATAAGCAATGAACTGGAGCAAACATAAGCAATGAACGGGAGCAAACATAAGTAATGAACAGGAGCAAACATAAGTAATGAACTGGAGCAAACATAAGTAATGAACGGGAGCAAACATAAGCAATGAACTGGAGCAAACATAAGCAATGAACGGGAGCAAACATAAGTAATGAACGGGAGCAAACATAAGTAATGAACTGGAGCAAACATAAGTAATGAACGGGAGCAAACATAAGTAATGAACGGGAGCAAACATAAGCAATGAACAGGAGCAAACATAAGTAATGAACGGGAGCAAACATAAGTAATGAACGGGAGCAAACATAAGTAATGAACGGGAGCAAACATAATTAATGAACTGGAGCAAACATAAGCAATGAACGGGAGCAAACATAAGTAATGAACAGGAGCAAACATAAGTAATGAACTGGAGCAAACATAAGTAATGAACGGGAGCAAACATAAGTAATGAACAGGAGCAAACATAATTAATGAACGGGAGCAAACATAAGTAATGAACGGGAGCAAACATAAGCAATGAACTGGAGCAAACATAAGTAATGAACGGGAGCAAACATAAGTAATGAACAGGAGCAAACATAAGTAATGAACTGGAGCAAACATAAGTAATGAACGGGAGCAAACATAAGCAATGAACTGGAGCAAACATAAGCAATGAACGGGAGCAAACATAAGTAATGAACAGGAGCAAACATAAGTAATGAACGGGAGCAAACATAAGTAATGAACAGGAGCAAACATAAGTAATGAACAGGAGCAAACATAAGTAATGAACGGGAGCAAACATAAGTAATGAACAGGAGCAAACATAAGTAATGAACTGGAGCAAACATAAGTAATGAACGGGAGCAAACATAAGTAATGAACAGGAGCAAACATAAGTAATGAACGGGAGCAAACATAAGTAATGAACGGGAGCAAACATAAGCAATGAACTGGAGCAAACATAAGTAATGAACAGGAGCAAACATAAGTAATGAACTGGAGCAAACATAAGTAATGAACGGGAGCAAACATAAGCAATGAACTGGAGCAAACATAAGCAATGAACGGGAGCAAACATAAGTAATGAACAGGAGCAAACATAAGTAATGAACTGGAGCAAACATAAGTAATGAACGGGAGCAAACATAAGTAATGAACGGGAGCAAACATAAGCAATGAACAGGAGCAAACATAAGTAATGAACGGGAGCAAACATAAGTAATGAACGGGAGCAAACATAAGTAATGAACGGGAGCAAACATAATTAATGAACTGGAGCAAACATAAGCAATGAACGGGAGCAAACATAAGTAATGAACAGGAGCAAACATAAGTAATGAACTGGAGCAAACATAAGTAATGAACGGGAGCAAACATAAGTAATGAACAGGAGCAAACATAATTAATGAACGGGAGCAAACATAAGTAATGAACAGGAGCAAACATAAGCAATGAACAGGAGCAAACATAAGTAATGAACGGGGGCAAACATAATTAATGAACAGGAGCAAACATAAGTAATGAACAGGAGCAAACATAAGTAATGAACGGGAGCAAACATAAGTAATGAACAGGAGCAAACATAATTAATGAACGGGAGCAAACATAAGTAATGAACAGGAGCAAACATAAGCAATGAACGGGAGCAAACATAAGTAATGAACAGGAGCAAACATAAGTAATGAACGGGAGCAAACATAAGCAATGAACAGGAGCAAACATAAGTAATGAACGGGAGCAAACATAAGTAATGAACAGGAGCAAACATAAGCAATGAACGGGAGCAAACATAATTAATGAACGGGAGCAAACATAAGTAATGAACGGGAGCAAACATAAGTAATGAACGGGAGCAAACATAAGCAATGAACAGGAGCAAACATAAGTAATGAACTGGAGCAAACATAAGTAATGAACGGGAGCAAACATAAGTAATGAACAGGAGCAAACATAAGTAATGAACGGGAGCAAACATAAGTAATGAACGGGAGCAAACATAAGCAATGAACAGGAGCAAACATAAGTAATGAACTGGAGCAAACATAAGTAATGAACGGGAGCAAACATAAGTAATGAACAGGAGCAAACATAAGTAATGAACGGGAGCAAACATAAGTAATGAACGGGAGCAAACATAAGTAATGAACGGGAGCAAACATAAGCAATGAACAGGAGCAAACATAAGTAATGAACTGGAGCAAACATAAGTAATGAACAGGAGCAAACATAAGTAATGAACTGGAGCAAACATAAGTAATGAACGGGAGCAAACATAAGTAATGAACGGGAGCAAACATAAGTAATGAACAGGAGCAAACATAAGTAATGAACGGGAGCAAACATAAGTAATGAACAGGAGCAAACATAAGTAATGAACGGGAGCAAACATAAGCAATGAACAGGAGCAAACATAAGTAATGAACGGGAGCAAACATAAGTAATGAACAGGAGCAAACATAAGTAATGAACGGGAGCAAACATAAGTAATGAACAGGAGCAAACATAAGTAATGAACTGGAGCAAACATAAGTAATGAACGGGAGCAAACATAAGTAATGAACGGGAGCAAACATAAGTAATGAACGGGAGCAAACATAAGTAATGAACGGGAGCAAACATAAGTAATGAACAGGAGCAAACATAAGCAATGAACAGGAGCAAACATAAGTAATGAACTGGAGCAAACATAAGTAATGAACGGGAGCAAACATAAGTAATGAACGGGAGCAAACATAAGTAATGAACAGGAGCAAACATAAGTAATGAACGGGAGCAAACATAAGTAATGAACGGGAGCAAACATAAGTAATGAACAGGAGCAAACATAAGTAATGAACGGGAGCAAACATAAGTAATGAACGGGAGCAAACATAAGTAATGAACGGGAGCAAACATAAGTAATGAACGGGAGCAAACATAAGCAATGAACGGGAGCAAACATAAGTAATGAACAGGAGCAAACATAAGTAATGAACGGGAGCAAACATAAGTAATGAACGGGAGCAAACATAAGCAATGAACAGGAGCAAACATAAGTAATGAACAGGAGCAAACATAAGTAATGAACAGGAGCAAACATAAGTAATGAACGGGAGCAAACATAAGCAATGAACAGGAGCAAACATAAGTAATGAACTGGAGCAAACATAAGTAATGAACGGGAGCAAACATAAGTAATGAACGGGAGCAAACATAAGTAATGAACAGGAGCAAACATAAGTAATGAACGGGAGCAAACATAAGTAATGAACGGGAGCAAACATAAGCAATGAACAGGAGCAAACATAAGTAATGAACAGGAGCAAACATAAGTAATGAACGGGAGCAAACATAAGCAATGAACAGGAGCAAACATAAGTAATGAACTGGAGCAAACATAAGTAATGAACAGGAGCAAACATAAGTAATGAACGGGAGCAAACATAAGTAATGAACAGGAGCAAACATAAGTAATGAACGGGAGCAAACATAAGTAATGAACGGGAGCAAACATAATTAATGAACTGGAGCAAACATAAGCAATGAACGAGAGCAAACATAAGTAATGAACAGGAGCAAACATAAGTAATGAACGGGAGCAAACATAAGTAATGAACGGGAGCAAACATAAGTAATGAACAGGAGCAAACATAAGTAATGAACGGGAGCAAACATAAGTAATGAACGGGAGCAAACATAAGTAATGAACAGGAGCAAACATAAGTAATGAACGGGAGCAAACATAAGTAATGAACGGGAGCAAACATAAGTAATGAACAGGAGCAAACATAAGTAATGAACGAGAGCAAACATAAGTACTGAACAGGAGCAAACATAAGTAATGAACAGGAGCAAACATAAGCAATGAACAGGAGCAAACATAAGTAATGAACGGGAGCAAACATAAGTAATGAACGGGAGCAAACATAAGTAATGTACAGGAGCAAACATAAGCAATGAACAGGAGCAAACATAATTAATGAACGGGAGCAAACATAAGTAATGAACGGGAGCAAACATAAGTAATGAACAGGAGCAAACATAAGTAATGAACGGGAGCAAACATAAGTAATGAACGGGAGCAAACATAAGCAATGAACAGGAGCAAACATAAGTAATGAACTGGAGCAAACATAAGTAATGAACAGGAGCAAACATAAGTAATGAACGGGAGCAAACATAAGTAATGAACAGGAGCAAACATAAGTAATGAACGGGAGCAAACATAAGTAATGAACGGGAGCAAACATAAGTAATGAACGGGAGCAAACATAAGCAATGAACAGGAGCAAACATAAGTAATGAACTGGAGCAAACATAAGTAATGAACAGGAGCAAACATAAGCAATGAACGGGAGCAAACATAAGTAATGAACGGGAGCAAACATAAGTAATGAACGGGAGCAAACATAAGCAATGAACAGGAGCAAACATAAGTAATGAACGGGAGCAAACATAAGTAATGAACGGGAGCAAACATAAGTAATGAACAGGAGCAAACATAATTAATGAACGGGAGCAAACATAAGTAATGAACAGGAGCAAACATAAGCAATGAACAGGAGCAAACATAAGTAATGAACGGGAGCAAACATAAGTAATGAACGGGAGCAAACATAATTAATGAACAGGAGCAAACATAAGTAATGAACGGGAGCAAACATAAGTAATGAACAGGAGCAAACATAAGTAATGAACGAGAGCAAACATAAGTACTGAACAGGAGCAAACATAAGTAATGAACAGGAGCAAACATAAGCAATGAACAGGAGCAAACATAAGTAATGAACGGGGGCAAACATAATTAATGAACAGGAGCAAACATAAGTAATGAACAGGAGCAAACATAAGTAATGAACGGGAGCAAACATAAGTAATGAACGGGAGCAAACATAAGTAATGAACGGGAGCAAACATAAGCAATGAACAGGAGCAAACATAAGTAATGAACGGGAGCAAACATAAGTAATGAACGGGAGCAAACATAAGCAATGAACAGGAGCAAACATAAGTAATGAACTGGAGCAAACATAAGCAATGAACAGGAGCAAACATAAGTAATGAACGGGAGCAAACATAAGTAATGAACAGGAGCAAACATATGTAATGAACAGGAGCAAACATAAGTAATGAACGGGAGCAAACATAAGTAATGAACAGGAGCAAACATAAGTAATGAACGAGAGCAAACATAAGTACTGAACAGGAGCAAACATAAGTAATGAACAGGAGCAAACATAAGCAATGAACAGGAGCAAACATAAGTAATGAACGGGGGCAAACATAATTAATGAACAGGAGCAAACATAAGTAATGAACAGGAGCAAACATAAGTAATGAACGGGAGCAAACATAAGTAATGAACAGGAGCAAACATAAGTAATGAACAGGAGCAAACATAAGTAATGAACGGGAGCAAACATAAGTAATGAACGGGAGCAAACATAAGTAATGAACAGGAGCAAACATAAGTAATGAACGAGAGCAAACATAAGTACTGAACAGGAGCAAACATAAGTAATGAACAGGAGCAAACATAAGCAATGAACAGGAGCAAACATAAGTAATGAACGGGGGCAAACATAATTAATGAACAGGAGCAAACATAAGTAATGAACGGGAGCAAACATAAGTAATGAACGGGAGCAAACATAAGCAATGAACAGGAGCAAACATAAGTAATGAACGGGAGCAAACATAAGTAATGAACGAGAGCAAACATAAGTAATGAACAGGAGCAAACATAAGTAATGAACGGGAGCAAACATAAGTAATGAACAGGAGCAAACATAAGTAATGAACGGGAGCAAACATAAGTAATGAACAGGAGCAAACATAAGTAATGAACGGGAGCAAACATAATTAATGAACTGGAGCAAACATAAGTAATGAACGGGAGCAAACATAAGTAATGAACGGGAGCAAACATAAGTAATGAACGGGAGCAAACATAAGTAATGAACAGGAGCAAACATAAGTAATGAACAGGAGCAAACATAAGTAATGAACAGGAGCAAACATAAGTAATGAACAGGAGCAAACATAAGTAATGAACAGGAGCAAACATAAGTAATGAACGAGAGCAAACATAAGTACTGAACAGGAGCAAACATAAGTAATGAACAGGAGCAAACATAAGCAATGAACAGGAGCAAACATAAGTAATGAACGGGGGCAAACATAATTAATGAACAGGAGCAAACATAAGTAATGAACAGGAGCAAACATAAGTAATGAACGGGAGCAAACATAAGTAATGAACAGGAGCAAACATAATTAATGAACGGGAGCAAACATAATTAATGAACAGGTGCAAACATAAGCAATGAACGGGAGCAAACATAAGTAATGAACAGGAGCAAACATAAGTAATGAACGGGAGCAAACATAAGCAATGAACAGGAGCAAACATAAGTAATGAACGGGAGCAAACATAAGTAATGAACAGGAGCAAACATAAGCAATGAACGGGAGCAAACATAAGTAATGAACAGGAGCAAACATAAGTAATGAACGGGAGCAAACATAAGTAATGAACAGGAGCAAACATAAGTAATGAACGGGAGCAAACATAAGTAATGAACAGGAGCAAACATACGTAATGAACGGGAGCAAACATAAGCAATGAACAGGAGCAAACATAAGCAATGAACGGGAGCAAACATAAGCAATGAACAGGAGCAAACATAAGTAATGAACGGGAGCAAACATAAGTAATGAACAGGAGCAAACATAAGTAATGAACGGGAGCAAACATAAGTAATGAACAGGAGCAAACATAAGTAATGAACAGGAGCAAACATAAGTAATGAACGGGAGCAAACATAATTAATGAACAGGAGCAAACATAAGCAATGAACAGGAGCAAACATAAGTAATGAACGGGAGCAAACATAAGTAATGAACGGGAGCAAACATAATTAATGAACAGGAGCAAACATAAGTAATGAACAGGAGCAAACATAAGTAATGAACGGGAGCAAACATAATTAATGAACAGGAGTAAACATAAGTAATGAACAGGAGCAAACATAAGTAATGAACAGGAGCAAACATAAGCAATGAACAGGAGTAAACATAAGTAATGAACAGGAGCTAACATAAGTAATGAACAGGAGTAAACATAAGTAATGAACGGGAGCAAACATAAGTAATGAACAGGAGCAAACATAAGCAATGAACAGGAGCAAACATACGTAATGAACGGGAGCAAACATAAGTAATGAACGGGAGCAAACATAAGCAATGAACAGGAGCAAACATAAGTAATGAACGGGAGCAAACATAAGTAATGAACGGGCGCAAACATAAGTAATGAACGGGAGGAAACATAAGTAATGAACAGGAGCAAACATAAGTAATGAACAGGAGCAAACATAAGTAATGAACGGGAGCAAACATAATTAATGAACAGGAGCAAACATAAGTAATAAACAGGAGCAAACATAATTAATGAACAGGAGCAAACATAAGTAATGAACAGGAGCAAACATAAGTAATGAACAGGAGCAAACATAAGCAATGAACAGGAGTAAACATAAGTAATGAACAGGAGTAAACATAATTAATGAACGGGAGCAAACATAAGTAATGAACAGGAGCAAACATAAGCAATGAACAGGAGCAAACATACGTAATGAACGGGAGCAAACATAAGTAATGAACGGGAGCAAACATAAGCAATGAACAGGAGCAAACATAAGTAATGAACAGGAGCAAACATAAGTAATGAACGGGAGCAAACATAAGCAATGAACGGGAGCAAACATAAGTAATGAACAGGAGCAAACATAAGTAATGAACAGGAGCAAACATAAGTAATGAACGGGAGCAAACATAAGTAATGAACGGGAGTAAACATAAGTAATGAACGGGAGAAAACATACATAATGAAGGGGTGTGTTTCATTTTTTTTGATCAGTTTTGATAAAGGCTAATTTTCCCATTGGATTTCTGTTTTATTAAATAAAGATTTCAATATTTTTTATTGTTTTTGATGTGGCAAATTAGTTACAATTAGGTCATTTTTTTAAAATCTTTTTTTTTTTTTCAGTTTTGCCTGATCAATGTTTAAGTTATACAAGATCTTTTTTACATCATTTTTGCTTAAATTTGTGGAGTGAGGAGGTATTTTCATTTAGATTATTTTCTTCTTCTTTTTCTTCTTCATCTTTGATTTCTCTTGTATACATTTTCTCACGGGTCCCAACCAGAGATCTAAGGTTAGAAATTGCTTCATGACATTTTCCACTGATCATTTTTGTAAAAAAAAAAACAAAAAAAAACACCTAAAATCACAGACATTTTAAATAGATAAAGCTCTTCGTAATGTGTGAGCTGTACTTGTGAGTACAACATTTTGTATTTCTTTGCAGCATAGGCTACCAATGAGGCTTCAAATACAACTGAAATTATTGATGTCCTCATGTGCCACAATTTTTTGAGATTTCCACAACAAGAGCCTTGTATTTTGGCAGTTTTTTTTAAGATATTCAAAGATACATTAAAATTTTCAGGGACTGCTATGTCAACATGAAAGCACTTTCTGTTTGTTGCAGTCTTTGATCATGATGTCAGGGCGATTAACTTTGATTGTTCTGTCAGTGTGTATTGTAACATCCACTAAAATTGTTACAGGTCCTATCTCTATAACCAGGTATGGGTGACATTCATACCAGTTTCTTGCAGTTTCCTTCCCTTAAAAACTGTATATTTTCAGGCACAGATATTGGCCCAATTTATCGTGCCATGTTGTTTTGTATTCAGTGGGTTCTAACACTGTGCAACCTGGTACAAGATAGTCAATTCTTTCTGGATATTTATCACAGAATCTGCATTTCAGGTTAACACAATGATTATTATTATTTTTATTTTCTTTGATTTCTGGCGTTTATATATTTCTTTCCGGGTCCCGCCCACGGACCTAAGGTTAGAAATGGCATCATGACACTTTCCACTGACAAAAAAAGAAAAAAGAAAAATTACATAGATAAAGCCCTTCATAAAGTGTGGGCTGTACTTGTTAGAACAATTTTTTGTATCTCCTTGAGGCATGGACTTCCAGGAATCCCTTCAATTAGTCTACTGCAATCTTTTCCAACCAGTCCTAGGGCTCCAACTACAACAGGGATTGTTGATATTCCCATATGCCACATTTTCGAGATTTCTATTTCAAGGTCCTTGTATTTTGACAGCTTTTTGAATATCTTCAAAGATACATTGCAGTCAGCAGGGACTGCCATATCAATAAGGAGGCACCGTTTTTGTTTGTGGTCTTTAATAACAATATCTGGGCGGTTGGCTTTGATTGTTCTGTCAGTATGTATTGTGTAGTCCCATAGAATTGTAACAGGTCCTATCTCCGTAACCGGATCTGGGTGGTGTTCATACCAGTTTCTTTCAGTTTCCTTCTCATAGAAGCTTCAGATTTTCCAGTGCATATATTGGCCCACTCTGACATGCCGGGTTTTATATTCAGTGGGTGCCAATATCGTGCAACCTGATACAAGATGATCAATCGTTTCTGGATATTTATCACAGAATCTGCATTTTGGGTTGACACAATATTTTAGTATATGTGCTTGATAATTCCTAGTTAGCAAGCATTAGTCCTGCGCAGCCAGAATAAAACCTTCAGTTTCAGCTTTCAACCCTGCACTACATAGCCACTGATGGGTACGGGTTTTGTCTACGTCAGCTTATTTGGTACTGGCAGAGTATTGGCCATGAAGCGGTTTATCTTGCCATCGCTTCTCTATCTGGTCTGTTGCATTCGTCTTTGCTGTCTTTTTTTAAGTATTTTGCAGTTTCAGCCGGTGTATTGTGCTGTAGTTGCATCTCTACGCCCATTTGAAACTCCATTTTGAATTTGTTGGCTTATTTTATTACGGAGTAAAGACGCTTACTACTTTCATGTTCCTTGACGCATACCATCATCCAGTCTTCTGTAGTTTCCAAGTATCTTTGGAGGCCAATTGTTGTAGTTTTGTAGGACAGTTCTAGTTGAACTAATCCCCTGCCTCCTTCGGATCTGGGCACATACAGACGATCAACATCAGCTTTGGGATGATGCATGCGATAGCAAGTGAGAAGCTTTCTCGTTTTGGCATCCATTTGCTTAATTTCAGCTATGATCCAGTTAAGGACATTAAAGCTGTATTGCACCACAGGGACAGCCAATGTGTTTATGGCTGATATTCTGTTTTTTGAGTTTAGCTCAGTATTTAGTACCAGACGTACATGCCTGTAGTACTCTTTTCTTATTTTTTCCTTCATTTAGGGGTGTTGTATGCCATCTCCTTTGCTAATTCCTAGTTACTTATAAGCTTCATCATACTCCAGTTCCCTAATCTTTGTGACAAAATCTAAATCTATTAAGGATGTTTCTGCAATTCTACCTTTCTTGAATGTTACTTTTGCACATTTATCTAATCCGAAGTCCATACCTATGTCGTCATTGAAGTATTTTACAATATTGAGGAGGCCCTTCAATTCATTGTCGTCTTTGGCAAAGAGTTTGAGATCATCCATGTAGAGTAGGTGATTGAATATTTTCTTATTTATTTTGTAACCATAGCTACTGTTGTTCAGTTCATGTGTAAGAGGGATTAAGGATAAACAAAACAGAAGGGGTGACAGAGAGTCTCCTTGAAAGATTCCACATCGGATATTCAGACGGTTGGATATGGCAGTGCCCCTGGTGTGACTAAGGTATAGTTTGGTGTTCCACATTCCCATACTGTGCTTAAGGAAATTTAATACCACAGGGGAGACTTTGTACATTTCCAAAGTCTTAAAGATCCAAGAATGTGGAACACTATCAAAGGCTTTACGATAATCAATCCACGCTGCACTAAGATTTCTACGTAGTCTCCTGCAATTTTCCAGGATCATTTTATTTATCAACAGTTGATCTTTGCAGCCATATGAACCTCTTCTGCATCCTTTCTGTTCCAGGGGAAGAATGCTGTTTGTTTCGAAAAAGGAATAAGTACGGTTCGTCAGTACAGACGTGATCAACTTATACATTGTGGAGAGACATGTTATCGGTCTATAATTTTTCGGGTCGTCTGTTTCAGTTGTTTTTGGTATGAGGTATGTAATACCTTCAGTAATCCATTCCGGGATTTTATTGGGATTATTTACAAGCGTTGATAATGTTTTTGCAAGAATTTCATGGATAGATGAGAGATGATAAAGCCAGAAATAGGGCAACTTGTCATTTCCTGGGGATTTCCATTTTTGGGATTTCGTTAGAGCTTGCCTAACTGTGGATATATTTTCCCATTCTTGCAGAGGTGTATCCAGCATTCGTTCTTCTTCACGTCGGATCCATTCTGCATTTGGGTTATATTCCTTTGGGCTGCTCCAAATATTTTCCCAAAATGTCTGTACATTATCAATCAATGGTGGCCTTTCGACATGTATAGGTGTTTTTCCAATTTCCCTGTAAAATTTCTTAAGATCAGTTCGGAATATTTTATTTTGGCGATAGAACCTACAACGTTTTACGTATCATCTTGTTCTCTGTGCCTTTAGCTGAAGTTTCTGCTTCAGCATTTCCTTGATTGATGGAATGTCAATTAGGGATTTAATGTTATATTTCTGTTTGATCTTTTTGCACTTACGCATGGAAATATTAGGGTTTCTGGTGAGCTCATCTAATATAGAAAGCTCACATCTGATTTGTTTTATTTCTCATATCAGTTTTGTTTTCCAAGCTGGTTCTCTGTGTCTGTTAATTTTATAATATTGTCTTGACACCAAGCTTAACCGAGTCGCTGCTAAAGCTTATTATTATTATTATTATTATTATTATTATTATTATTATTGTAATAATAATAATAATAATAATAATACAACACTTTATAAGACTAAACTTAGGTAAATGGTCACATTGATTACTAGTACAACAGTTTTTTGTCAAGACAAGCAACGTTTATACAAAGACTTATATTTTTAAATATTTTTTATTTGTATGCAATTTTTAAACAGCTTAACTTAAACATATTGTTGAAATATTGTTAAGCACTGTATTTTTTTTTTTACTTTTCTTAAATCATACTTTTCTCTAAGTGTTGAAAACATTGGAAGTACAGTCATTTTGTTTAATAATAATAATTTTATTGTTTTCAGTTACTTCTTTTTCATATTTATTTGATATTTACGAATGAAATCATGAAAATTGTAGCAATAAATTAAAAAAGAAAACTGTTTTCTTTCAATAGATTGATGCTTTTACTTTTTTAAAAGTTTTCAGTGTCTTATTAAATTAGGGATTGTTAGTATATGTGTGGAGATAAATAATTTTTCAGCAAAATTGGGAATAACCAAGAACAAAATTTAGCTGAGAAAAGGAAGATCTTTGTTCACTAATAATCAAGTTTCCAAAGAATAAGGAATAGATGCTGTTTAGGAATCAATTTACACCTACAGTCTCTCCAGGCCTGTCGCCAAAATGACTTGATTGTTTTTTGTTTGCTTTTTTTATTGGTGGTAATGGGTTCTTTAAGTCTGGGTGACCATCAATAAGAATTTTCACACTAAAATTAGTTCCCATTTTCACAGGGCTGGGAGCATATAATTTTCTGGTGAGGGCCTGCACCCCAGGGGCCTCCACTTGACGATGATCCTAAATCTCTCTAATTGATGATTCAGGCTGACGTTAAAAATTTTAATATAATTTTGACATTTTTTTTATTTTGTTCCAATTAATATTTTTGTACTGTTCATAACTGAAATATTATATGTGATAGGCACTCACACACACACACACACACACACACACACACACACACACACACACAAACACACACAGACTAAATGTTCACCTAACACAAGGCATAAGAGCCACTTAAGATAGAAGTTTACTGAATGAGGTAATGTGGACATAAAAGAGGGAAGTAAGTATAGATTATGAGGACAGATAGGATAAATAAATATTGACACTACATATGAAGAGATTAAAATTTTAGTGATTGAGGAAGCATCCACTCGGGAGTTTGTTCCCCAAACTAGTGATTCTCAGGAAGAAGTTTTCTTATCAATGGAATATGACAGGAATAGGGATGATTCAACCCTCTGTATGCAGTATTGCATGCCTTAGCTGTAAAGGTGTAGCTCATCTGAACATTTACCATGAAAATAAAAATAAAAGACTGATAGGCTTGCAACATTTCACCTGTAAGGAAAGAAGCTGTAAGGTCAAAAATAATTAATCACCCACAAGGCCACAAAAAATGCTTCAGAATTCTATCAAGGTTGGTAAGTGATGATCGTGCATTTCCAGTCCAAATATGGCAGCAATACTTCAATTTTGATCTGACCTGGCTCTTGTAAAGATAAATCATGGTTAGTGGCACCAAACACTCTCTGAAGTAGCACCAAGGAACCAACCATTTTTCCAACATTTTTAGCAATGCAACGATGCATGGTATATATGAGTTCATTTGAAGTCTGAAATGAATTTTAGTCCCAATAGACATTCAAAGTAAAGAGCTTAAACCTAGACTTTTTGAATTTAAGTACTAGATTGGTGGCAAGGTTTCATCATTTTACAGATGATTTGGCAAGATGTAACTGTAAGTTTTATGCTAACATTTTTTTTTCTTGCACTTCTCACTTGTGGAACTCCCTTCTGATTCCATGTTTTCCAGTCAACTTTAATCTTCAATAATTTAAATGCAATATCAATCACAGTCTACTGTCTTCCTGACTACTCTTCTTTTGTTCTTGCTCCTTAGTAATGTTTCTGTTATGTAATAATTCCGCACTTAGTAACCCCTTGTGTCTTAGTGGATTTACTACCTTGCTTGGGGTGAACATGATAAAAAAAAATCTCTGGACTATTACCCTTATTAGTTTTCATTATCATACATAACATTTTAATTCAGTAGATGAAAGTATTTATTAAAAATTTGAACATTCTCCAACCCACAACTTAGTTAATTTAAGGTTTGTATAATTTGTTGTTGTCTTTAGTAGATTGATGTTTTGCCATCAACTTGCCTTAAAGGAATAAAGGAAGTAGTCCTGTTGTGTAAACAAGCTGGCATTCATGAGTCGTGATGACTTGATTTTTTTCAAGCTGGTATTTCTGAGTCATTTCCTGTTGAGTGCCATGTTGATTACAGGCTGACTGGATTACTACTGAAAAGTCTTTTCTTTTTATAACCCTTAAGAGGATCATAAATTACTTAATTTACTTCAGGTCAACTGTGATTACTTAAAAATATTTTTATATTATGTGATCTGCTCTCCATTATGTACATGCTATTTTTTACTTTTAGTGGCTTTCTTTGAAGCTTAGTGAATTGCCTAATCCTAGTTCAAACCAATTACAGCAGTTGTCTAATCACATTGCAAATTGCCACCATACAAAATATATTTTAAGTATTTAAAAAAATATGTATTTCAGTATTCTCTGCTTTGTTTTTCTCCTACCTTATTTTTAGACTTTCATATTTATATTTTAATTATTTATGTTTTATTCAGAAGTGAAATAGCAAAAGCATTTCAATACTGGAGTGATGTGACACCTTTGAAGTTTAAAGAATTAACAAGTGGTGAAGCAGATATTATGATCAAATTTGTAGTTAAAGATCATGGTGATGGATATGAATTTGATGGTAAAGGTAAAGTATTATGTATTTTATTTATTTTAAACTTATGTTATTATATATATATATATATATATATATATATATATATATGTTATAAAATCACTACAAAAATAGCCATTTTGTTTCAACACTTCTGGTGTCTTATCAAGTGATGGTGTTATATATATGTTTATAGCATATTTATGTTATAATTTTCAAATATGTTCTACTCTATATTTGTTGAAAAGATTTGTTTTTAAGTCTATGACTTGTAAAAAATTTCTTGGATTGTTGGTTTTATAATTCTCCAATTATACCTTTAGAACAAAGTTATTTAGTACTATAATTTGTGGTATAGACCAACCTCCTTCAAGTAGGCTAGGATATATATATATATATATATATATATATATATATGTGTGTGTATATATTAGGCAATTTCTGTCTGTCTGAATTAAGTTGTTGCCTAAACCCATGAAGCAATATTGATGAAACTTTGTATATATGTTAAACTAACATCCAGTTTGTTACTAGGCTAATTGATTTTTTTTTATAAAAATCTATAATGGGACTGCTAGCACCCCTAGATTGCACGGTCTTATGTGAAACACTGTTTACATGTCTATCACTGTGTTTAAGCAAAGGAGATAATTGGTTTCACTAACTTTTTACTAGGCTAACCTTTTTTTTATAAAAATCTATAATGGGACTGCTAGCACCCCTAGATTGCACGGTCTTATGTGAAACACTGTTTACATGTCTATCACTGTGTTTAAGCAAGGGAAATAATTGGTTTCACTAACTTTTTACTAGGCTAACCTTTTTTTTATAAAAATCTATAATGGGACTGCTAGGACCCCTAGATTGCACGGTCTTATGTGAAACACTGTTTACATGTCTATCACTGTGTTTAAGCAAAGGAGATAATTGGTTTCACTAACTTTACAAATTAAAGTACACTTGTTACAGAATAATAACTTTTATAAAGCTCAAAATTCCATACAGATATGGATCTTTGTTCAATTTAAAAAATTTAGGGAACAATATCTGAATGAATTGTATGTTATTTTCTAAATAAAATCTTTAACACATTAATTTAGCATAATGTTTCTTTGAATATGATTGCCATGGTGCATTTACCTTGCAAAAATATAATTTGATGTGATTTCTTTAGAAATAAATATTATTACACTTCTTTTGGGTTTCATCTTAGAAATTGGGGGTGAGGGAAAACTAGGGAGCCTTAACTATGAAATATTTCGAATATGTCACAGTAGTTGTTTTAAAAAATGTTTTTAGCAAGCAGCTTATATACATAGCAATTTCTATTGGCCCCAAAGTCCATACAAACTACCTTACAAAGTCCATACAAAATTTTTAATGCACACTCAAAAACTATGTAAAATTATTTTTAAATAACTTAATTTGAAGATTGTAATAAGCTTTCAAATTTATGATCTGCAAAGGTAGATCTATTTAATAACATCATTGTCTAAAAAAATAATTTGGGACTTAATTTTAAAATATTTAACAACTTTAATATAAAATTGTACAATAAATTAAAAAAAGAAAACAATTCAGTATCTGTCTGTATTTCTGAGATGAGGTATTATGTACATTATTATGTTCTAGTTCTATGTGCTATTAAACATGGCACATGGAACTAGAAATAAAGTGTTAAGTTTGACATTTCAACCACCTGAAGAAGGCTGGAGTATACAACAGCCGAAACGTAATAAATATGCCGACAAAGATGAGGACAATAGTCCGAATAATGTAAATAAGAAAACAATTGTTGTTAAAATGTCTGGTGATCTTAATGCCTGAATGTACACCACAGAGTGTCAAAAATGAGGCCTCTCTCACTCTCATACACTTATTTGGCACAAGGAGAGGATTAAATCAGAGCACAATGATGAGATCATTTGTGCAGAATTACCTAACCCAGAGCAAGACATAGTACTGTACATTATCATCAAAACACAGATGATTCACAGCCCCTTAGTCACCCTGCATGAAGCACAATAAGTGCATACCTGTTCAAGAAAGAGAAGGCAGCCTGAAACATCAGTTGTGGTTCTATAAGAAGTAAACTCCTCAGCTATTAAAAATTGATCATCTGAGATGAGATGACAATGAGCCATAAGGGTTTGTTTCAAGATCTTAAGACAGCATTTCAGCATCTTATACACAACACACAGCTCATGGGAGGTGCAACAAGAGACTTTAGACAAACCTTTCCAGTGATGCTGAAAGAGACAAGAGCTGACAAGATAAATGCCAGTATAAAGTCTTCCTACCTGTGGAGCAGTGTGAAAAAGCTGAGTCTCACAACCAACATGAGAATGCAGCTCAGTGGTGATGAGGAACTTTTTCAAAGTAACTATTGGATGTTGCTAATGGCACTTTGTTTGGTGAGCAGGATGGCCAGGTCATTTTGACTTTTGGACATATGATATCTGATTCCTAACCCAAGAAATCGGTTTACAGGCCGCAACTGGCTGAGAACCTGTGCCATTTTAGCTCCAAAGAATGCAGCAGTTGATGATTTGAACATCAAACTTCTGGAATAGTTGCCAGGTGAACACTGCAGCTACAATTCCATGGATGCTTCAGAGTCTGTCTATATTTCATCAATGTCCTTGGATGCTGTATTAAATGCCGATGGAGCTGTAAATTATCTAGTTGAATTTTTGAATAGCCTAACACCAGCAGGACTCCCACCTCACAATTTTCACCTCAAAACTGGAGCACCAGTGATGCTGCTAAGAAACCTGAATCCATCGAAGCTTTGCAATGGCACATGACTTACAGTCTTGGAGGCGACAATTCTGACTAGCAAAGCAAGCGTTGTGGCTGCATTTATTCCTAAAATCCCACTTATTCCTTCAGATATGCCTTTCCAGTTCAAGTAGCTGAAATTTCTGGTGAAACTGAGTTTTGCAGTCTTTGAATTTGGTAGGCCTTGACCTTGCAGAACCGGTTTTCTTCCATGGCCAAATTTATGTGGGATATTCAAGAGTCTGCAATCTCAACCATTTGTTTATTTATACTGCACAAAGAAAGGCCAAAAATGTTGTTTATCATACTTGATAAGAAACACCCAATCATCAGGTGTTTGTGATTTAACTGTACGATTTGTCAGTGTTGTAAATCTTTTGTTAATCTATGTTATTCTATTTGTAAATCTATATATAAATCTATTTGCATGTCTATTGTGAAACTATATGTCAGTCTGTTTGTACATCTAGTGTAAATTTATTTTAACACTAGACCTCTAAGGGCTATATTCTCTGTGTACACACAAAAGCTCTTTTCAAGGCTACTTACTTTGAATTGTTACTTTTGGATAACTAATTTGCCGTAAGTCACTTTATGATCTGTGTATTCATAACTTACTGGTATTTCCTCCAAAAATCCTACGAGTAATGGTTGGGTATTCTCTGTGATTGCACAAAAGCCCCTTTCCGTGATACTTACTTTGAATTGTTACTTTTTGATAACCGAAGAAAGAATATAAGAATGGAAAAGGGGGATAATATCTGCTTTTTCAGGAATTACCCAGTACATCAGTTGTAATATATATTTTATCCTATTTAAGGAAAAAATATCTTCTTCATTCAGATTATTTTTATTTTAGAGTCCATACCTGTTCAGTTTAATGTACAAAACAGTTAACAAAGGTCTTGAGATAAAAAAATAATTATAATTTAAGCTCTACTTCTGTATGGGTCACTGTTTTTTTAAAAATAAAAACAAAAATACTAAAGAACTCCGGATCATTTACCCAACGTGTTCTTTCCTATTTTTCTACATATATATATATATATATATATATATATATATATATATATATATATATATATATATATTTGAACACCTATATATATACACAAATGTATAAGTTCTAAAATTATTAAGTTCTAATTTCCCATATATATATATATATATATATATATATATATATATATATGTATATATAATATATATATATGCATGAGAGGGGAGATGTTCTTTTCCTTTCCACCTCATCATTACAGCAGAGGAGTATGATAAATTTTTTTCCCTATTTCATTTAAAGTCTTTATTTTTTAAATGGACTGTGTATTATCTAATTTAACAGGAATAGTCAAACTCTGAGATGTCTTAAAATAAGTCATTTTAAAATAATTTGGGATTGATTTATAATTGCAGGAAATAGAATGTCAAAGTAACAATTTTAATTAATTAATTCAATTAATTAATTAATTATTAAATTAATTAAATTTACTAAATTTTATAATTCCCCATACAAGAGGAAGAATGAAAATTTAGGAAACTTTCCTAAATTTTTGCTTGAGGATGAAGCAGGGCTTGATACTTTAACTCAATTTAATTTTAATAATTATATTCAGGTTTCAGGTCTCGTTTTTGAAACATGAGAACTCTTATGTAGTGAAGGAATCATGTTTTTTTTTTAAATAATTATAATTTAAACTCTGCTTCTGTATGGAGCACTGTTTTTTTAAAAATAAAAACAAAAATACTAAAGAACTCCAGATTATTTACCTAACGTGTTCTTTCCTATTTTTTTATATATCTGCCCACACACACATATTATATATATATAATATAAAAGGCTCAAACACTAATATCCCATGGTTATAATTTATTACATTGGAACCATAACCACAATCCAATTCATCAGACCTAAAAATTCAAATTTGTAGGCCTGATGAATTGGATCGTGATTATGATTCCAATGTAATAAATTTCAACCATGGAATATTAGTGTTTGAGCCTTTTATATTATATCCTTGCTCAGTCCTGGACATTGAGCTCTACCTGGATTCTATCCTCTTGGAAATTTATATATATATATATATTGATCACTAATATTATCTATCTATCTATCTATATATATATATATATATATATATATATATATATATATACACACATATATATGTGTGTGTGCATGTTTAAAGCAGGAAATAGAATCCCAACAAAGTTTTAAGAAATTTTACAAATGGAAAATGTGTCATTAAAACTAGATTTGATTACTACATGTTTTGCCATTCATGACTTCATCAGATCCAAAAACAAAAGAAAGAAATGAGTGTATGTGTGTATGCTTACATAATGAATCATAGTAATGAATTATAAAGAAAAGATACAAAATAAATACTAACAGGTTTTTTAAAAAATCACTCATTTTCATTCTTTTCATCCTTTTCTTTAATCACAAGAAACACCAGCTCAGAGAAAATTACGATGATTCATTATTCAAATACACACACATTTCTTTCTTTCATTTTTGGATCTGATGAAACCTAGAAAGGTGAAAACATAATGAAATCTAGTTTGAATGAAACGTTTTCCATTTGTCATATATATAGATAAATATACACAAATATATATTACAATATCTCAATATATTCACCATAGCTTTTCCATAGTTATGAAGAAGGCATTTTGAATTTTTAATGATATCCTATTTTAAAAAGCTAATTAAAAAATTTTTTATTTCTTTTAATACAAAAAAAATTATTAAATATTTAAATTAGGTTGTAGTGAAAATTAAAAAAATTATTTTAAATTCTACAGAGATTTATTGATTCAACATTTGAAAATTTTACATGTTAAATGGAAAAAAGATAAAAAAACAGAACATGAAAGCATTGCAGTTGTTTAAAATGATAAAAAGAAAGATATATAAAAGTTAAGAACAAAGGATATAAATGTTTTGTAATTTAAAAATTAAAAAAATATAATTAAAAAATACATATACACATACTCATAGAGGCACATACACATATATGATAGACACTAGTAAAATGATCTTGTAAATTTCTATTCTCACCATAACAGCAAAATAAATTCTGGAATAATATTATCAGATACTTTTTAAAAACATGTAGAATTTGAAGTCCTGAATATTTATGTGAAGAGGAGAAATACATTTGAAATACTTTTAAGTTCCTCTTATACTCTAATTATTTTATATTCAATACAAAACAAAAACCTAATCAATTTTTTTAAAAAATAAAGAAAAATAATACAAACAAACTTAGCAAAATCAAATGCATTAGACTAACTCGCATACACATATATGTGTGTACATAAATATGTGCAATTTTTTAATATGGTAATACACACTGATATATATATATATATATATATATATATATATATATATATATATATATACAAGCATTTTACTGCCAATTGAAACAAAAATCAAAATTTCCTCTCTTTTTCCTTCTGACAAAGAAAGCAGACATCTGGGACAGTTCTCTGACTGAGCATGTTGCTACCAACAGATAAGCACAAACTTTTTATCTCTGTATACATATATGTTCTTTAAAATATACAATAATTTCACTGAAATGTATACTAAAGCATTTTATTGTGTTTTTTTCTATGCTTATTGTGTTGTTCTTGTAAATGATTTGTTTATAATTTATATAATTCTGTTGTGGGCTGATGATGTCTTTTTAACAGCTAAAAGAAAATTACATATATAAAAAATAAGTACATTCAGACAACCCATGATAGATTTATTATATATGTTTGAATATTATTAGAAATAACCTGTTTTTATTTACCGAGTTTATTAATATTTCATTTGATCCTTGCTAATTGCTAGGCATACACTATTTAACATTTTATCTACTTTGTCTCCTTTATAATAAAAAAAAATCTCCTCCATAATGCTATAGGCAAGTAGAGGAATATCAGGCATCCCACTTATTGTCGGAACTGAAAACTAAACCAAAAACTAAATCTGTCTTCTTGCCCTCAAGCTTTGATAATACTATTGAGCTGAACTGTATTATTTGTCTAAAATCAATTTTTTAATTGAGTTCCAAGCAAGGCAATAAAGCCACCGAGACACAAGGGGTTACTGGGTGTGCAAGGGTTAGAAACAGGAACAATTGCTAAGTAGCAAAAACAGAAGAAAAGTAATCAGGACAGCAGATAGTGATTGACATTGCATTCAAATTTTTGAAAATTAAAGTTGACTGGAAAGTATGGAGCCACAAGCGAGAAGTTCAAGAAAAGAAACTGTTAGCATATATTTTATGGTTGCATCTAGACAGCTCAACTGTAAATTGATGATATCTCATCACCAGTCTAGTATTGCACTTAAATTCAAAAAGTCTAGGTCCCATAGCAATGAGTTCATCAGAACAATTACTAGGAAAGTGTTTATAGAAAAGGCACAGGGAGGCAACTTTATGGCAGTAGGTAAGTGACTGAAACTGAGACACCAGATCAGGGCCAATAATATTGCTGATTCTTCTTTGGATTTTATCAAAGAGCCCTAGATAGATAGCAAGAACACTGGACCATATATGGCAGCAATATTCTATACATAGACAAACGGTAGACTTATAGATATATAGACTCTGAAGAGAAAAAGTGTTGAGCAAAGCACAGTGAATCAACAAATGAAAAAATTTAAAATTTAAGTTTTCCATTTTACTGAAGCAAACATTAAATATATGAGAGCATTATAATCTTCTATATTCTTTCTTTCTTTTAGAAACGAAACAGTCTCTCTGATATATCTCTACCATATTTCCTCATGATCATAATCAAATAATCCATTATCTATGAGTTATTGGCAGGGTATAACATGTGCTAATAAAGAAACACACAAAATTATAATATGATTTTTCTATATTACAAAACTGAACTATATTCATATACTATTTTGAAAATGAAATAACTATATTTCCAGAAGGATATATATATATATATATATATATATATATATATATATATATATATATATATATATAAAAGTGAACATAGAAGTCAACACTTAGAGGTGACAGGCTGTTTCAAGCTAGATGCAATCATTAGGCCAGAATTGCGTCTAGCATGAAACAGACTGTCACCTCTAAGTGTTGACTTTTATGTTCACTTTTATATTTACACACACTCTATCTCTGATATTGAGCACTTTATCCCATAAATATAGCACACTTTAAGAGTATAGTTCTTCATATATATATATATATATATATATATATATATATAGCTGAGTGGTTAAAACACTTACTTTCTAATCATGAAACCTAGGTTCAAAGTTCACCAGCCTTGTAAGGAAACTGAGTAGATGGAACTGATTAGAAACAGTTGATAGTTGTGCTAGCATGAGATTGCTAGTCATTGTGACTGAAAGATTAACTGTACTGGCCTCATACCAGAAACTGTAACTGAAGTCTGCTCAGTGTTGTCAGCTTTATCTTGTATCCAAGAATTTAATTTCTTCTTTGCTGATCGCTTTCTTTATGATGATGGCATTGATAACTAAATCTGCCACCAACATGTGGGTTCAGGACTAGAAGCTTCCAGTTAAACCAAAACCTATTCCCATCACCCATTCCCTATCATTGATTAACTTTGCAAGATTTGGTTGGAGGTGAAATAAATTCAGAGTAGAAGAAAGTGCTGATGACATGAATTTGTTTAAGATGGACATCAAGTTGCCAAGAAGTGACTCACACACTTAATTACAAGACCATCCTCTGCAGAACATACAGAATCCAGTTATGAAACTTCAACTGACTGTCTCTGACTGTTATAATTTTGGGTGGTGCTTTCTGTAGCATGTCCATCATTCATATCCCTCTTCATCCGTTGCTTCAACTATTGAGATCTGTTTTACTTATCATCTGCTTGTTGGTTGCACTTAGTCTGGTTCAACCTTGCTTCTTAGGGAGGCCTTACCAGGAGTGTAGTTGCAGTATAAACCACCATCATCATCATAAAAAACATTTTATTTCACAAGAACAAAATTTACACAAGCAGGATAAAACATAATTCCTCTTAAGTGGATGAATGCTTGATTTTTTTTTTTATTGATTGCTGTTTCACTGGCACATCAACTCTGTCTGTTATTTAATACTGAAAAGATTTGTTTTTAAGTTTATGACTTGTAAATAATCTCTTGGGTTTTTGGTTCTATAACTCTCCAATTATACCTTTAGAACAAAGTTATTTAGTACCATAATTTATGGTGCAGATCAGCCTCCTTCAAGTAGGCTGGGATAGTTACTATTTTTGTCTTCTTGAAAAGGACCTCTAGACTGGTCATGTCATAAAATCACTGATGTATAGGGCCAACTTTACTACAATCGATTAGAATATGTTTGACAATATATGCCTCTATATATGCTGTGCATTCAGCAAGATGGTAAATTTTAGCAAAAATGAGTGGGTAATATGAGCGTGTCTTATTCTGACTCTTATTATTACTGACAGAATGACTTCTTCCTCTCAAGAAAGTCTGAGATCATGATGCCATTCTCCTAGAATTGGTTTAATTTTGTAAACTTTGTTGTTTGGGTGGTAGTTCCATAATTCTTGGCACTTGTTTAGAATGTAGGAATTTATAATTGCTTTTAAATATCTATAGAGGGTTGCCAAATTTTTAGGGATTCCTTAGCTACCATGTCAGATTACATTCTGGTTCAGTGAAAATTATCATATATTTTCGTTAAGTGGAAATTATCATATATTATGGTTCAGTGTAAATTATTTTCTGGTTCAGTGTAAATTATTTTCTGGTTCAGTGGAAATAATCATATATTCTGATTCAGTAGAAAATATATATTCTGGTTCACTTGAAAATATCATATATTCTGGTTCATTTGAAAATATCATATATTCTGGTTCATTTGAAAATATCATATATTCTGGTTCATTTGAAAAACATGATATATTCTTAACATATTATATGTTCTGGTTCAGTGGAAAATACAAGTGTAGTATTGATAACTAGATAAAATTAACTGATATGTGATATCCTTTAGCATTCTTCTGGATTAAATCAATAGCTGAGTCCAAAATTTCTGGAAGGTAACCAGCTATAACAAATAATTGAAAAGAGATGTTGGTATGACAGTAAAAAGTATGGTGGCTATATGAATCAGTGTATTATAATGATAATTGTTAATTACAAAAATTCGCACAAAACTTGTATTTCTATTATTAATAATTATTCAAGTTTAGTTTTTGTCTTTATTGTTGTTTACACAGAAAAATTTATAAAAAAGTTAATATGTCTTAATTGATATATCTAATATATCATATATTAAATAGATTATATTGAGAGAGCAAAAATTCATCAAAAAAATAGACGGGCATGTAGTAGTGTGACCAATGTAATTATTTAGAGTTTGCTTTGATCAGGAACACAGTTCCTTAAGAGGCATTTGAACTCATAAATCAAAACAAACAGATAGGCATGTAGTAGTGTGACCAATGTAATTATTTAGAGTTTGGCTTGATCAGGAACACAGTTCCTTAAGGGGCATTTGAACTCATAAATCAAAACAAACAGATAGGCATGTAGTAGTGTGACCAATGTAATTATTTAGAGTTTGGTTTGATTAGGAACACAGTTCCTTAAGAGGCATTTGAACTCATAAATAAAAAAAAACAGATAGGCATGTAGTAGTGTGACCAATGTAATTATTTAGAGTTTGGTTTGATTAGGAACACAGTTCCTTAGGGGGCATTTGAACTCATAAATCAAAACAAACAGATAGGCATGTAGTAGTGTGACCAATGTAATTATTTAGAGTTTGGTTTGATCAGGAACACAGTTCCTTAAGAGGCATTTGAACTCATAAATCAAAACAAACAGATAGGCATGTAGTAGTGTGACCAATGTAATTATTTAGAGTTTGGCTTGATTAGGAACACAGTTCCTTAAGGGGCATTTGAACTCATAAATCAAAACAAACAGATAGGCATGTAGTAGTGTGACCAATGTAATTATTTAGAGTTTGGCTTGATTAGGAACACAGTTCCTTAAGGGGCATTTGAACTCATAAATAAAAACAAACAGATAGGCATGTAGTAGTGTGACCAATGTAATTATTTAGAGTTTGGTTTGATTAGGAACACAGTTCCTTAAGAGGCATTTGAACTCATAAATAAAAAAAAACAGATAGGCATGTAGTAGTGTGACCAATGTAATTATTTAGAGTTTGGTTTGACTAGGAACACAGTTCCTTAAGAGGCATTTGAACTCATAAATCAAAAAAAAAAACAGATAGGCATGTAGTAGTGTGACCAATGTAATTATTTAGAGTTTGGTTTGATTAGGAACACAGTTCCTTAGGAGGCATTTGAACTCATAAATAAAAAAATAACAGATAGGCATGTAGTAGTGTGACCAATGTAATTATTTAGAGTTTGGCTTGATTAGGAACACAGTTCCTTAAGGGGCATTTGAACTCATAAATCAAAACAAACAGATAGGCATGTAGTAGTGTGACCAATGTAATTATTTAGAGTTTGGTTTGATTAGGAACACAGTTCCTTAGGGGGCATTTGAACTCATAAATCAAAACAAACAGATAGGCATGTAGTAGTGTGACCAATGTAATTATTTAGAGTTTTGTTTGATCAGGAACACAGTTCCTTAAGAGGCATTTGAACTCATAAATCAAAACAAACAGATAGGCATGTAGTAGTGTGACCAATGTAATTATTTAGAGTTTGGCTTGATTAGGAACACAGTTCCTTAAGGGGCATTTGAACTCATAAATCAAAACAAACAGATAGGCATGTAGTAGTGTGACCAATGTAATTATTTAGAGTTTGGCTTGATTAGGAACACAGTTCCTTAAGGGGCATTTGAACTCATAAATAAATATAAAACAGATAGGCATGTAGTAGTGTGACCAATGTAATTATTTAGAGTTTGGTTTGATTAGGAACACAGTTCCTTAAGAGGCATTTGAACTCATAAATAAAAAAAAACAGATAGGCATGTAGTAGTGTGACCAATGTAATTATTTAGAGTTTGGCTTGATTAGGAACACAGTTCCTTAAGGGGCATTTGAACTCATAAATCAAAACAAACAGATAGGCATGTAGTACTGTGACCAATGTAATTATTTAGAGTTTGGTTTGATTAGGAACACAGTTCCTTAAGAGGCATTTGAACTCATAAATCAAAAAAAAAACAGATAGGCATGTAGTAGTGTGACCAATGTAATTATTTAGAGTTTGGCTTGATTAGGAACACAGTTCCTTAGGGGGCATTTGAACTCATAAATAAAAAAATAACAGATAGGCATGTAGTAGTGTGACCAATGTAATTATTTAGAGTTTGGCTTGATTAGGAACACAGTTCCTTAAGGGGCATTTGAACTCATAAATCAAAACAAACAGATAGGCATGTAGTAGTGTGACCAATGTAATTATTTAGAGTTTGGTTTGATTAGGAACACAGTTCCTTAAGGGGCATTTGAACTCATAAATAAAAAAAAAACAGATAGGCATGTAATAGTGTGACCAATATAATTATTTAGAGTTTGGCTTGATTAGGAACACAGTTCCTTAAGAGGCATTTGAACTCATAAATAAAAAAAAAAACAGATAGGCATGTAGTAGTGTGACCAATGTAATTATTTAGAGTTTGGCTTGATTAGGAACACAGTTCCTTAAGGGGCATTTGAACTCATAAATCAAAACAAACAGATAGGCATGTAGTAGTGTGACCAATGTAATTATTTAGAGTTTGGTTTGATTAGGAACACAGTTCCTTAAGGGGCATTTGAACTCATAAATCAAAACAAACAGATAGGCATGTAGTAGTGTGACCAATGTAATTATTTAGAGTTTGGTTTGATTAGTAACACAGTTCCTTAAGAGGCATTTGAACTCATAAATAAAAAAAAAACAGATAGGCATGTAGTAGTGTGACCAATGTAATTATTTAGAGTTTGGCTTGATCAGGAACACAGTTCCTTAAGAGGCATTTGAACTCATAAATCAAAACAAACAGATAGGCATGTAGTAGTGTGACCAATGTAATTATTTAGAGTTTGGTTTGATTAGGAACACAGTTCCTTAAGAGGCATTTGAACTCATAAATAAAAACAAACAGATAGGCATGTAGTAGTGTGACCAATGTAATTATTTAGAGTTTGGTTTGATTAGGAACACAGTTCCTTAAGAGGCATTTGAACTCATAAATCAAAACAAACAGATAGGCATGTAGTAGTGTGACCAATGTAATTATTTAGAGTTTGGCTTGATCAGGAACACAGTTCCTTAAGAGGCATTTGAACTCATAAATCAAAACAAACAGATAGGCATGTAGTAGTGTGACCAATGTAATTATTTAGAGTTTGGTTTGATCAGGAACACAGTTCCTTAAGAGGCATTTGAAGTCATAAATCAAAACAAACAGATAGGCATGTAGTAGTGTGACCAATGTAATTATTTAGAGTTTGGCTTGATTAGGAACACAGTTCCTTAAGGGGCATTTGAACTCATAAATCAAAACAAACAGATAGGCATGTAGTAGTGTGACCAATGTAATTATTTAGAGTTTGGCTTGATTAGGAACACAGTTCCTTAAGGGGCATTTGAACTCATAAATAAAAAAAAAACAGATAGGCATGTAGTAGTGTGACCAATGTAATTATTTAGAGTTTGGTTTGATTAGGAACACAGTTCCTTAAGAGGCATTTGAACTCATAAATAAAAAAAAAACAGATAGGCATGTAGTAGTGTGACCAATGTAATTATTTAGAGTTTGGCTTGATTAGGAACACAGTTCCTTAAGGGGCATTTGAACTCATAAATAAAAAAAAAACAGATAGGCATGTAATAGTGTGACCAATGTAATTATTTAGAGTTTGGCTTGATTAGGAACACAGTTCCTTAAGAGGCATTTGAACTCATAAATAAAAAAAAAACAGATAGGCATGTAGTAGTGTGACCAATGTAATTATTTAGAGTTTGGCTTGATTAGGAACACAGTTCCTTAAGGGGCATTTGAACTCATAAATCAAAACAAACATATAGGCATGTAGTAGTGTGACCAATGTAATTATTTAGAGTTTGGCTTGATTAGGAACACAGTTCCTTAAGGGGCATTTGAACTCATAAATCAAAACAAACAGATAGGCATGTAGTAGTGTGAGCAATGTAATTATTTAGAGTTTGGTTTGATTAGGAACACAGTTCCTTAAGAGGCATTTGAACTCATAAATCAAAACAAACAGATAGGCATGTAGTAGTGTGACCAATGTAATTATTTAGAGTTTGGTTTGATTAGGAACACAGTTCCTTAAGAGGCATTTGAACTCATAAATCAAAACAAACAGATAGGCATGTAGTAGTGTGACCAATGTAATTATTTAGAGTTTGGTTTGATTAGGAACACAGTTCCTTAAGAGGCATTTGAACTCATAAATACAAACAAACAGATAGGCATGTAGTAGTGTGACCAATGTAATTATTTAGAGTTTGGTTTGATTAGGAACACAGTTCCTTAAGAGGCATTTGAACTCATAAATAAAAAAAAAACAGATAGGCATGTAGTAGTGTGACCAATGTAATTATTTAGAGTTTGGCTTGATTAGGAACACAGTTCCTTAAGAGGCATTTGAACTCATAAATAAAAAAAAAAACAGATAGGCATGTAGTAGTGTGACCAATGTAATTATTTAGAGTTTGGCTTGATTAGGAACACAGTTCCTTAAGGGGCATTTGAACTCATAAATAAAAAAAAAACAGATAGGCATGTAGTAGTGTGACCAATGTAATTATTTAGAGTTTGGCTTGATTAGGAACACAGTTCCTTAAGGGGCATTTGAACTCATAAATCAAAACAAACAGATAGGCATGTAGTAGTGTGACCAATGTAATTATTTAGAGTTTGGCTTGATTAGGAACACAGTTCCTTAAGGGGCATTTGAACTCATAAATCAAAACAAACAGATAGGCATGTAGTAGTGTGACCAATGTAATTATTTAGAGTTTGGTTTGATTAGGAACACAGTTCCTTAAGAGGCATTTGAACTCATAAATCAAAACAAACAGATAGGCATGTAGTAGTGTGACCAATGTAATTATTTAGAGTTTGGTTTGATTAGGAACACAGTTCCTTAAGAGGCATTTGAACTCATAATTAAAAAAAACAGATAGGCATGTAGTAGTGTGACCAATGTAATTATTTAGAGTTTGGCTTGATCAGTAACACAGTTCCTTAAGAGGCATTTGAACTCATAAATCAAAACAAACAGATAGGCATGTAGTAGTGTGACCAATGTAATTATTTAGAGTTTGGTTTGATTAGGAACACAGTTCCTTAAGAGGCATTTGAACTCATAAATAAAAACAAACAGATAGGCATGTAGTAGTGTGACCAATGTAATTATTTAGAGTTTGGTTTGATTAGGAACACAGTTCCTTAAGAGGCATTTGAACTCATAAATAAAAAAAAAACAGATAGGCATGTAGTAGTGTGACCAATGTAATTATTTAGAGTTTGGCTTGATTAGGAACACAGTTCCTTAAGAGGCATTTGAACTCATAAATAAAAAAAAAACAGATAGGCATGTAGTAGTGTGACCAATGTAATTATTTAGAGTTTGGCTTGATTAGGAACACAGTTCCTTAAGGGGCATTTGAACTCATAAATCAAAACAAACAGATAGGCATGTAGTAGTGTGACCAATGTAATTATTTAGAGTTTGGCTTGATTAGGAACACAGTTCCTTAAGGGGCATTTGAACTCATAAATCAAAACAAACAGATAGGCATGTAGTAGTGTGACCAATGTAATTATTTAGAGTTTGGCTTGATTAGGAACACAGTTCCTTAGGGGGCATTTGAACTCATAAATCAAAACAAACAGATAGGCATGTAGTAGTGTGACCAATGTAATTATTTAGAGTTTGGCTTGATTAGGAACACAGTTCCTTAAGAGGCATTTGAACTCATAAATAAAAAAAAAACAGATAGGCATGTAGTAGTGTGACCAATGTAATTATTTAGAGTTTGGCTTGATTAGGAACACAGTTCCTTAAGGGGCATTTGAACTCATAAATCAAAACAAACAGATAGGCATGTAGTAGTGTGACCAATGTAATTATTTAGAGTTTGGCTTGATTAGGAACACAGTTCCTTAAGGGGCATTTGAACTCATAAATCAAAACAAACAGATAGGCATGTAGTAGTGTGACCAATGTAATTATTTAGAGTTTGGCTTGATTAGGAACACAGTTCCTTAGGGGGCATTTGAACTCATAAATCAAAACAAACAGATAGGCATGTAGTAGTGTGACCAATGTAATTATTTAGAGTTTGGCTTGATTAGGAACACAGTTCCTTAAGGGGCATTTGAACTCATAAATCAAAACAAACAGATAGGCATGTAGTAGTGTGACCAATGTAATTATTTAGAGTTTGGTTTGATTAGGAACACAGTTCCTTAAGAGGCATTTGAACTCATAATTAAAAAAAACAGATAGGCATGTAGTAGTGTGACCAATGTAATTATTTAGAGTTTGGCTTGATCAGGAACACAGTTCCTTAAGAGGCATTTGAACTCATAAATCAAAACAAACAGATAGGCATGTAGTAGTGTGACCAATGTAATTATTTAGAGTTTGGTTTGATTAGGAACACAGTTCCTTAAGAGGCATTTGAACTCATAAATAAAAACAAACAGATAGGCATGTAGTAGTGTGACCAATGTAATTATTTAGAGTTTGGTTTGATTAGGAACACAGTTCCTTAATAGGCATTTGAACTCATAAATAAAAAAAAAACAGATAGGCATGTAGTAGTGTGACCAATGTAATTATTTAGAGTTTAGTTTGATTAGGAACACAGTTCCTTAAGAGGCATTTGAACTCATAAATAAAAACCAACAGATAGGCATGTAGTAGTGTGACCAATGTAATTATTTAGAGTTTGGTTTGATTAGGAACACAGTTCCTTAAGAGGCATTTGAACTCATAAATAAAAAAAAAACAGATAGGCATGTAGTAGTGTGACCAATGTAATTATTTAGAGTTTGGCTTGATTAGGAACACAGTTCCTTAAGGGGCATTTGAACTCATAAATCAAAACAAACAGATAGGCATGTAGTAGTGTGACCAATGTAATTATTTAGAGTTTGGCTTGATTAGGAACACAGTTCCTTAAGAGGCATTTGAACTCATAAATCAAAACAAACAGATAGGCATGTAGTAGTGTGACCAATGAAATTATTTACAGTTTGGCTTGATTAGGAACACAGTTCCTTAAGGGGCATTTGAACTCATAAATCAAAACAAACAGATAGGCATGTAGTAGTGTGACCAATGTAATTATTTAGAGTTTCGCTTGATTAGGAACACAGTTCCTTAAGAGGCATTTGAACTCATAAATCAAAACAAACATATAGGCATGTAGTAGTGTGACCAATGTAATTATTTAGAGTTTGGCTTGATTAGGAACACAGTTCCTTAAGGGGCATTTGAACTCATAAATCAAAACAAACAGATAGGCATGTAGTAGTGTGACCAATGTAATTATTTAGAGTTTGGTTTGATTAGGAACACAGTTCCTTAAGAGGCATTTGAACTCATAAATAAAAAAAAAACAGATAGGCATGTAGTAGTGTGACCAATGTAATTATTTAGAGTTTGGTTTGATTAGGAACACAGTTCCTTAAGAGGCATTTGAACTCATAAATCAAAAAAAACAGATAGGCATGTAGTAGTGTGACCAATGTAATTATTTAGAGTTTGGTTTGATTAGGAACACAGTTCCTTAAGGGGCATTTGAACTCATAAATCAAAACAAACAGATAGGCATGTAGTAGTGTGACCAATGTAATTATTTAGAGTTTGGCTTGATTAGGAACACAGTTCCTTAAGGGGCATTTGAACTCATAAATCAAAACAGATAGGCATGTAGTAGTGTGACCAATGTAATTATTTAGAGTTTGGTTTGATTAGGAACACAGTTCCTTAAGGGGCATTTGAACTCATAAATCAAAAAAAAACCAGATAGGCATGTAGTAGTGTGACCAATGTAATTATTTAGACTTTGGTTTGATCAGGAATACAGTTCCTTAAGGGGCATTTGAATTCATAAATAATGTTGATCCTTTGTAGTTTTGATTTTGCAGGTTTGTTGTTATTTTTTGATGATAAGGTTAGCTGTTTTAACTTTTTTGTAATGGATAATTAATTTCATTTTCTTGTTTGGGGTAAACTGGGGTGCATGTTTCTTATGTGTTATGCATGTTATTTACTTGTTTTATGAGGGATAGAGCATATGTAAATATAAGTCTGTTGCCTCTGAGTGTTGACTTCACTTTTATATATATATATATATATATATATATATATATATATATATATATATATATATATATATATTTATGTGTGTGTGTGTGTGGTGGGAAGGGGGCTAATAAAACAAATTATTATATTACATGTATTCATATATCTATTTTATTATCTTTATCTTCAGGCAATATTCTTGCACATGCATTTTATCCTGAAAATGGTGATGCCCATTATGATGATGATGAGACATGGACAAGTGAATCTACATCTGGAATTAATCTCCTTGCAGTAGCAACACATGAATTTGGACATTCACTTGGACTTGACCATTCAAACATAGATACAGCAATTATGGCGCCTTTTTATAATGGATATCAAAAAAACTTGAAGTTGGATAAAGACGATATTGAAGCTATACAAAAGTGGTATGGTAAGTAAAAACCTCAATAATTTTTTTTTAATCATTTTGCCCCAGGCAAGGTGATAATGCTCCTAAGACACAAGTGGTTACTTGATGTGAAAGAGAAGTGAAGAAGGAGGACAATAAAAGAACAGGTTTCAGGAAGATAGAAGATGGCAATAATGCCACTAAGACGCAAGGAGGTTACTGAGAGTGAAAGAAAATGAGAAGACTTTAGTAAAGAGAATAAACAATAAAGGAACTGGTTACAGAAGATGGCAATAATGCCACTAAGACACAAAAGGTTACTGAGAGTGAAAGAGAATGAGAAGACTTTATTGATGAGAAAGGACAATAAAAGAATAGGTTTCAGGAAGACAGATGTTGGCAATTGGCATTGCATTTAAATTTTTGAAGATTGACAAGGAAAAAAGAAATTGGTGGGAAGTTCCAGAGGCAAAAAATGTGAGAAAAAAAACTATTAGAATAGAACAGAAGGTTGAATTTAGGTAGTTCAACAGTAAAATGGTAAAACTTAGCAGCATGCTTAAATTCTAATTTGAAGAAGTTTAATTCTTGGAAGTTATTTTTCTATATATTAGGTTGGTGCAAAAATAATGTTGTTTTCTCACATATGTTACTATGTGAGATAACGACATTATTTTTGCACCAACCTAATATTTGTCTGGGTCCATAGACATGCTAGTTCTTCAGCACAGCATTTTTTTTGTATTCATAACTCTATAGATGGAAGAGTTCCAAATTTGTGAGTTAAGTTGTACTATATAAAAATAAAATAAAATAAATTGGTCAGAGGCCTTGCTACCTCATGTGGTTTACTGTTATACCCAGTACTAGTTGAAGTCATGAGTTTTCCTATGGAGGACATACTGTTGATCTCTGTCTCCTTCTCCTACCCAAAGGAGTATTTTCCATAGAATACTAAAACCAGTAGAGAACCATGTAATAGTATACAAGCAAAGATATATTTTGGTAGAACACTTAGTCACTTAGTTGCTACAGTTTGGTGACTTTTGACTGTATGGAGAGGTAATGGAGGAATTTTGGATAGGAAAATGTTCAGATATTAGGTTGGTGCAAAAATAATATCGTTTTTTGACGTTAAAAAATACATCAAAAAACGATATTAATTTTGCACCAACCTAATATTTGAACATGGATGGTCAGAAACTGCTGGTAATTGTCTTTGGAAAAAGATTGGCATACTGATGTGTGGAATCACCTCATCACAGCTTATCCAGAGAAGGTCCATGAGAAACCAGCTGTGTCTATATGTACAATCCCCTCTCATCTACTTGAGTTGTTGGGGAGGGGCTTATGGTAGACCTGCCTAATACCTAAACTGGGAAAACCTGATTTTGGCAGACTTTCACCCCTACCCTCTCAATAATTCATCACAAAAATATTGTGGCGACCCCTTAGAAATCTGAAAATAGTAGACAGTAGAAAAGGGCCAGAGGTGGGTTCAAACAGTAACACCTCAGTAACAGTATCTACAGGGCCCTTATATTTAATGAAACAGACATTTCCCAAGGAGAGAATTAGCAGTCATATGCAGGAAAATGGCTATGGTGGCTGTGTTAGTCTTAGAAAAAAAGAGTTCACATTGAAAAAGTTGTACAAGATGGCAAAAACAAATGACAGATTCTGGAAAGAAGATGCAAATAACTATTTGGCTTTGAGAAATGTTCAGTTCCTTTCTCAGGTGACCATCCGTTGTTTACCCTAAAACAAGTATTAACCCTCTCGCAAATATCAGCACACTGAGAATTTTCCTTTGAGTGAAAACAGACCTCTTTGAAAGATGGCCATTGTCAAAATAGACATATTAAATATTAGGGAGGTGGCTGTGTAAGACAATCTGATCAATCATAGAGATTGACTTGAGTAAGGGTAAGTATCATTTTCTATGGTTTTGGGCAAATAACGAGGCATCTCTTACCTGGCTAGTAATGCAAAAAGCATTCTGGAGTGGCAAAAAGTCTTTCATGGAAAAGCTGATTGCATCTATTATGTTGATCTGAACAAAGTCAATACCAGAAAGAGCAGTAACAGCTAACTGGACTTGAGAAAACCTCTTTTCATAAATAATTGTCTTAAGAGAAATATTTTATAATTTTCAACCAAAAACAGTACAGGCTGCTTGGTCAATGAATGCCAGATTTTTTCTTGTAAGGAAACAGTTAAAGATTACCATTAGTATTGAGAACATCTTCTATTAAACTTACTTCTTGTAATTTATCTATGAGAGGCAAGTGCTTTAGAGAAAGAAAAGAAATTATGATCATTACAGGCTGTTGTAACTAATGTGCATGTGTACAAACTGTACAAACAAAAGCATATCAACAACTATATAGATTTAATATTAATAATCAGTAGGGAATAATTAATGAATTAATAAAAAATACACAAAAGTAATTAATAATAAATATATGTGATTTAAAAGTTAACAAGTTATACAATAGCTATAAAATAACCACTTTCCTGCTCATAATTAGTTCTAATCAGTTGCTTTTTTTAATCATTTCATCCCAAGCAAGGCAATAAAGCCACTAGGACAAGGAGTTATAGAGTAGGAAAGAATTAAGAAAAAATATTATTAAGGAGTGAAAGGTATGGTTAGAATAATTAAAATAACCATTCCTGACTATTCAGTCATTAGAATAACACAATAAACCAGAAATAACTGACCTTGTTATGCATAATGCCCTACTGACTAACATATATAAATAGTTACACTACCATCCAATCCACATGGCCTGAAGATTGCGTTCAAGAATAAAACAGACTGTCACTATTCACTGTTGAAATCTATGTCCATGCTGGCCTATATTTATATACAAATATATAAATATGCATTCGCAAATATACATGCACATGCATTAACAACCCACGCATATATATGCACAAACACAAACATAGAGACAGATATATATAATTTTAGCAAGTTTTCTACCTGACATCAAATGACTTATTTGACATCAGATAAAACTCATCAAAAGGCTTGAGATATTCTCTGTCTGCTCTACTATATAAAACATGCTTAAATAATCTTTAATATACATACATACATAAATATATATATATATATATATATATATATATATATATGAATATATATATATATATATATATATATATATATATATAACTACAAAATTGGTGTATACGGAATAAATTCCAATAACGAAAACATACTATTTTTAAAAGATTGCTCAATACAGAGTTTGGGAAGGTGATTTCTTGTTAATATCAATATGGTAGGGGGATGCCATCATATAACACCTTAAAGAAGTAACTGAAAACCATATCATAACATAACCCAAGTCTTATAAGTAAAATTAAGTAAACGGAACCAATTGGAAGATGGTTGTACTAGCACAAAGTCACAAGTCATATTGACCAAGGGTTTGAGCCTACTGGCCTTTTTGAAAAAATTGATCACACCAGATTATGCATTCTCTCCCAGAAACTGTAACTATTGTCTACTCAGCATAGTGGCAGTATAAATTACAGGTGGAAAAATTTGCTAGTGGCCCTGGCAGACTTATATATAAAGTATAAAGTATGTCAGCTGGTTGGTGTTACCTTAAGCATTCCATCCACTCATCAGGGGATATCAGCAATTAACTGTTTATATTTCTCCTTTTTTTCTTTTATATATACACTTTTTATTGGTTCAAGACTTTTCTTTCATTTCATAGTATGTGTGTGTGTGTGCATGCACTTGTGCATGTGCATGGTTGTACATGTACTTGGGCATACTCATGTACCTGCTATGTGTATTTTAGGAAAATAACTGTCAAAAATTAGGAAAATTTTTTGTCTGGTCTATTTCATCCTTTTGGACTTCATTAGACTGAAGTAATGTTTATCTTAATGTTACTGCACATATGAATAACGTCTAGTCACATCAACAGTAACATCACTTTAGTTCAATGAAATTCTAAACTTTTTCCACTTTGTTTTTTCTCTAAAATATACTGCGTAAAAAAATGCAAATTGTAAGCTCCAAACAGATTTCAAATGTGTTCTGTGCTAAATAAGTTTATTATGTGACAACATGAGAATATATAGAAGAGAAATGAAAATTTTTGAAGAGCTAAAAGAATCAAACCATATAATAATTTTCAATGTGTATTTATTTATATATTTCTCTTCCATATGTAGTGGAAAGGGAGGTAAATCAACATAAGTAAATAAATTTATGAGTGATTATTTCCCTTAGTTATTTTAATAATCTATACCAGCACTTAAACTTTTTTTTATTCATGACCCCATTTTTCATCATGAGATTTTTCATGACCCCAGCTATTAACCAACTACACATTGTCACTGCACTAGTCACAATGGTGCCACATGCATGGATTATTATCAAAGTACTTGCATGGTGCATCATATTAAATATTGGGCATTTGTTAAATAACTTATATACTGAAATTTAAGTGTTTGAATTTAATTTTTGTGACCCCAGAATTTTGCTTCATGACCCCATTTGGGGTTGCAACCCATAGTTTAAGATGTGCTAATCTATACAAATAAAATATTTATCTGCCTTTAGACAAAATTAATTACTGGGCAAAATGAACTACTTAATTAATCAGTTTTTTTTACTCCTACATTTCTTAGATTGCAATCTTATTTATTCAAGCCTTTCATGTGAGGCACTCAGATACCTGTGTTTATTAAGAGATCACTTTGCTTTAACTTGGTCTTGAAATAGTTGTTGTCCCTCTGTTGCTATTCATTTTCTTCCAAGAGATATTTTCTATTTCAGTGATATATTAAGCACATTTTAACATAAAAGTATATTGACCAAAAAGTGATTTATATAATACCAGGTGTAATCAATGGGTCATATATACCATTGAACATCTAAAAAATATAAAGTGAATAGATTAGTTAAACAGTTCATTGGCCTCCATTTTAGTTGTGAATTTTTTCTCCACTTTATTGAATCTCAATATACAGTTACAAGACTTTTGTTTCATTGCATCTCACTATTAAAATTTTCTAACAATTGCCATCAATTTTGATGGTATGAGTTCACTAGTATGAAATAAAAATTAAAGAAATATTGTTTTAAGAAATATTTTCCAACAATAGTGGATTAGCTTCTTTTAGGAACCAAAGGCCAACATATATATATATATATATATATATATATATATATATATATATATATATATATATATATATATATATTTGGTTGGATTGATGTGAGTTTGTGACCCTTGGTTTCACACTTTTGCGAGCATCAGACAAACTCTGACAATCGCAAAAGCGTGAAACCCAGGGTCACAAACTCACATCAATCCAACCAAATATGGTAGCTCTATCTCTCATATTGAGCGCTTTCTAATAAGTACCTAAGTACCGCACATATAATATATAAATAATTATATATATATATATATATATATACATTTATTTATATTTATATACACACACTTTTCACACACAAACATACATATATATATATATATATATATATATACACACACACACACACACACGTGTGTGTGCATGCATGTGCGTGCGTGTCTGTATAATTATAAGGCTAGGATGTGGTCTCAAGCCTTGAAATGGCAACCTTCCTAAAAATGGTGTCTTGATAAAAACATTTGATATACTATGATTTGGGCATCAAGAACAGTATCCGGCTGTGTAAAATCTTGTCTCAGATCATCATGACAAATCTTTTGTCAGGCAGGCTTGCTTTGTGTGAGATTAATCCCAGTCCTGCCTCAACAAAATAACAAGGCTATGTATGTATGTCTATGATTTTTATTTTGAAAAGATTCTATGCTCCTTATTTAACTTTTTACCATGGGGAATTTTTTTTAACAGCAGTTTTTCTCTGAGTTCCTAAATCTAATTTACAAAAATCAACAGGACTATTATTATAATTGTCATTAGTTATGGAAATATGATCTCATAAACTAATTATTTTTAAATTTTAATAATGTTCAAATTTTATCTTTTTCTAAAAAAATATAGGAAAGAAAGTAGTTCCAGACACTACCACCGCCACCGCAACAACAACAACAACAACAGCAGCAGCAACAACAACAACAGCAGCAGCAACAACACCGACGCTAATAACAACAACTTCTAGGTCTTCTCCTTCAACAAAACCAACTTTGACCACAACTACCATGACCAGTACTAAACCCATAACTCCAACAACTACTACAGCTCCAACAACCACTAGTGCTCCAACAACTAGTACAAATTCAGTAACCACTACAATTCCTACTACAACAATAACTAAAGCAGTCAGTCCTTTGAATCCTTCACCTACATCAACAGCAGTAACTACAACCACAAAGAAGCCAATGCTACCAAAATTTCCTCCTCACGATTTTCCATGTCCATTTAAATATGGAGCCATCATGACAGGTAAGTTTATGACTTTCCTTGCACAAAGCTAAATAGAGCAATGAACATTTTTGAATAGCTAAAGGAATCAAACTATATAATAATTCTCAATGTGTATTTATTTATATATTTCTCTTCCATATGTAGTGGAAAGGGAGGTAAATCAACATAAGTAAATAAATTTATGAGTAATTATTCCCCTTAGTTATTTTAATAATCTATACATTATGGAAATGCAGTTCATTAAATCTTTTTTTCTGTTAAGTCATGAGGCACCAACATATGATAGTAATTTACATATCAAAATGTTTTCAGATACTTTATGGGGCTTATATGAGATATGGGGACTATCCCTGCAATATCCCCTTTTTGTGTGACCTGAATTATTTTTAAGCCATATTACAATTTATTCATCGTCAATGACTGAAGACCTGCCAGATCATTCTCAGTCTTCCTAGTCAAAATTTTCACTTCTGAACCTACCAAACCATTTATGTACTCCCAGCTATGGCATTATCTCCATAAATAGCACATATATTTTTTTGTTTGTTTAGCATTTTTTCCTTTCTGGAAATAAAAGAACATCAAAATGGAAAAATGTATCTCGTTTATTTCCATTTTAGTATAAAAATCTTTTTAAAATTCAAAATCCACATATGAATAATATAGAAAGACATGTTTAAACATTACTTTTCAGAATATATATGTCATAAATTTCATTAAGATATGTAAGTGATAAATTTCATAAATTTCATTAAAATATGCATTTCATAGATTTCATTAAAATATATATGTTGTCATAAATTTCATTAAAATATATATGCTGTCATAAATTTCATTAAAATATGTATGTTGTCATACATTTCATTAAAATATATATGCTGTCATAAATTTCATTAAAATATGCATGCTGTCATAAATTTCATTAAAATATGTATGTTGTCATACATTTCATTAAAATATATATGCTGTCATAAATTTCATTAAAATATGCATGCTGTCATAAATTTCATTAAAATATGTATGTTGTCATACATTTCATTAAAATATATATGCTGTCATAAATTTCATTAAAATATGCATGCTGTCATAAATTTCATTAAAATATGTATGTTGTCATACATTTCATTAAAATATATATGCTGTCATAAATTTCATTAAAATATGTATGTTGCCATACATTTCATTAAAATATATATGCTGTCATAAATTTCATTAAAATATGTATGCTGTCATAAATTTCATTAAAATAGGTATGCTGTCATACATTTCATTCAAATATGTATGTTGTCATAAATTTCATTAAAATAGGTATGCTGTCATACATTTCATTCAAATATGTATGTTGTCATAAATTTCATTAAAATAGGTATGCTGTCATACATTTCATTCAAATATGTATGTTGTCATAAATTTCATTAAAATAGGTATGCTGTCATACATTTCATTCAAATATGTATGTTGTCATAAATTTCACTAAAATATGTATGCTGTCATACATTTCATTCAAATATATATGCTGTCATAAATTTCATTAAAATATGTATGCTGTCATAAATTTCATTAAAATAGGTATGCTGTCATACATTTCACTAAAATATGTATGTTGTCATAAATTTCATTAAAATAGGTATGCTGTCATACATTTCATTCAAATATGTATGTTGTCATAAATTTCATTAAAATAGGTATACTGTCATACATTTCATTCAAATATGTATGTTGTCATAAATTTCATTAAAATAGGTATGCTGTCATACATTTCATTCAAATATGTATGTTGTCATAAATTTCATTAAAATAGGTATGCTGTCATACATTTCATTCAAATATGTATGCTGTCATAAATTTCATTAAAATAGGTATGCTGTCATACATTTCATTCAAATATGTATGTTGTCATAAATTTCACTAAAATATGTATGCTGTCATAAATATGTATGTCATAAATTTCAGTCAGGTGTAAAATGAAATTACATGTTCAAATTGCACCTATTGAAAATTGCTACAAACTTTTGTCTTGACAACATATATTTTTCATTTTTTGAAAACATTTATAGTTACTGCACATAAAATAAAAATTGTAGATATTGTCATGACCCTTGTTATCTATCTAAAATTGTCATTTTATGTATTTTTTCATTTTTCACTGTTTTATCAATTAGTATCTTTAATAACAATTTGTTTTTTTATTCTATTCTATACTTTTTATTTGAGAATTTTCAAGATGAGGAATTATCATTATAATATGACTTTCCATTCAGACATCCATTTTCATCTCGTTTTTAATCATTTCATCCATAAGCAAGGCAATAAAGCCACTAAGATACAAGGGGTTACTGAGTATTAGAGAATATGAGAAAGAAAAACACTATTAAGGAGTAAGAACAATAAAGGAATTAAGAAGACAGAAGATAATGATTTATATTGCATTTAAATTTTTTGAAGACCAAAGTTGACAAGAAAGTAAGAAAGTTCTATAAGCGAGAAAAGTTTGATAGAAGAAACTGCTAGCATAGAACTTATGATTGCATCTAGCTATTTCAAAAGTAAAATGATGAGACCTTGCCACCAATCTAGTATTGCGCTTAAATTAATGTCTAGATATCATGGTGGAAAGTTCAGCAGAACAATTACCATGAAAATATTTACAGAAAAGTAACAGAGAAGCTACATTATGGTGATGGGAAAGTGAGTGAAGCCAAGATGCCATGTCAAGACTGTACCAATGAGGAAAGCACATCAGAACAATTACCATGAATGTATTTATAGAAATGGCACAGAGAAGTTACATTATGGTGATTTGAAAGTGACTGAAGCCAAGATGCCAGATCAAGACTGTACAAAAGAGGAAAGTTCATCAGAACAATTATCATGAAAGTATTTATACAAATGGCACAGAGAAGCTACATTACAGTGATTTGAAAGTGACTGAAGCCGAGATGCCAGATCAAGACTGTACAAAAGAGGAAAGTTCATCAGAACAATTACCATGAAAGTATTTATAGAAATGGCACAGAGAAGCTACATTACGGTGATTTGAAAGTGACTGAAGCCAAGATGCCAGATCAAGACTGTACAAAAGAGGAAAGTTCATCAGAACAATTACCATGAAAGTATTTATAGAAAAGGCACAGAGCAGCTACATTATGGTGATTTCAAAGTGACTGAAGCCAAGATGCCAGATCAAGACTGTACAAAAGAGGAAAGTTCATCAGAACAATTACCATGAATGTATTTATAGAAATGGCACAGAGAAGCTACATTACGGTGATTTGAAAGTGACTGAAGGCAAGATGCCATATCAAGACTGTACAAAAGAGGAAAGTTCATCAGAACAATTACCATGAAAGTATTTATAGAAAAGGCACAGAGAAGCTACATTACGGTGATTTCAAAGTGACTGAAGCCAAGATGCCAGATCAAGACTGTACAAAAGAGGAAAGTTCATCAGAACAATTACCATGAAAGTATTTATAGAAATGGCACAGAGAAGCTACATTACGGTGATGGGAAAGTCACTGATGCCAAGATGCCAGGTCAAGACTGTAGCAAAGAGGAAAGCTCATCAGAACAATTACCATGAAAGTATTTATAGAAAAGGCACAGAGAAGCTACATTATGGTGATGGGAAATCGACTGAAGCCGAGATGTCAGGTCAAGACTGTACCAAAGAGGAAAGCTCATCAGAACAATTACCATGAAAGTATTTATAGAAAAGGCACAGAGAAGCTACATTATGGTGATGGGAAAGTGAAGGATGTTGAGATGCCAGGTCAGGACCAGTAATATTTCTGATTGTTATATGCAGAATATTTTGACTCTTGTACCCTCCAGTTTTCTTCAGGTATTTGCCATATTGGTTAATTTTCTCAGAATTTTGAGTCAAACTATTCAATCTATGGATGTAGGTAATTTTCATTGTACTTTCAATGTCAAGGGATATTTTGTATCACTTTACTTTATTTCATCTTTGTGTTACTTGTCTGTTTCTCCCACTTAACAAGAGTATATGACTTTTGGGTATTACCTAACAGTCATGATTACCAAGAAACCAGATATTCTTTAACAATTGTTTTAATGCACTAGATTATGTATCCTGTGTTCTAAAGAGTGTACAACAGTTGAAGCATTATGGGTATAGCAACAAAGATGAACATTATAGAAAGACATTATATCTATCTTACATATTTATAGGTCTACCATTCACTCTTGCTTTGAATACTGTTGCCACATCTGGTCTGGTGCTCTTGCTATATATTTAGATATTCTTCATAAAATTCAAAGAAGAATCTGTAATGTTATTGGTCTAGACCTGGTATCTGATCTTTATTCACTTTCCCTCCACTGTAACATAGATTCTCTGTGCCATTTCTATAAATACTCTCCTGTTTCTGATGAGCTTTCCTCTTTGCAATATGAATTTAAATGTACTACTAGCTGAGAACCAAGGTTTCATCATTTTATAGTTGAAATGGTGAGATGTAACCATAAGTTTTATACTAATAGTTTCTTCTATCAGACTTCTCACTTCCTGCTTCTTGCTTGTTTGATCTTCAAAAATTTAAATGTAATGTCAATTGTTATCTACTGTTTTCATAATTTTTGTTCTTTTAATTGTTCTCTCTCCTTAATAGTGTTTTTTTCTCATATTCTATAACACTCAATAATCCATTTGCATATTAGTGGCTTTACTGCCTTGCTTGAGGTGAAATGATTAAAAAATATATATATAATAAATATTTTTAACTCTATTTTTTACAATTTCTTTCATCTCTTTTCAAAATAATCCAATCATTTTTCTTTTTTTTTTTCAGATGAAAAGGATAAGTCTATTGGTTTTTATGGAAGTTACCTTGTATACATTGATGAAAATGGAAAGGTTGATCCTGGACGTCACCGAATCAATTCAATATTTCCAGGCGGTCCTTCTTATGTCCATGCATCAGCTTATGATCCAAAAACCAAGGCTACATTTCTGTTTAGCTGTAAGTATAATTATAAGAATATATAAATATACAATTAAGAGGGGTGGTACAAAACGAGAGAGAATATTTCCAGTTTGCAGTCCCCCATTATAGGCATTAGTATACACATGATATTCTACTAACACCATAACACAATGAACAAGGATGAAAGGGAGAAAAGAAGGACAAACATGCATTGTCCCCAAAAAGATTGTTTATACTGCTATGTCATACAAGAAATAACACACACACCCACACAAACATATATATATATATTTATATATATATATATATATATATATATATATATATATATAATAACAAGGCTTAAACACTAATATTCCATGGTCATAATTTATTCCATTGGAATCGTAAATACGATCAATTCATCAGACCTACAAATTCAAAAAGAAAACAGAAAAAACCCAACTCCGGAAATAAAAATAGAATTTAGACTAGAGAGAGTATAAGTATGAGAGTGTGGGACAAATGTTAGTTCATAAGAGAGAGCTTTAACAGAGAGGGTTATTTAAAAACTAGGTGTGAGTGGAAGGGGGGAAAATGATTGTTGTCGGATGTCTAATACAATAAAGATACATTTCGTGGTGACACATACACACACCATGGCCGATCAAATCTTAAAGAAGGAGGGAGAGGTAAGGAAAGAAGTGGTGGGGAAGAAAGATGGGGCGGGTGAAATTAAAATTGAAAGGGACGCTGTGTAATTGAGAAAATTTGACAAAAATAATATCGACTGCAGGTTACAAATCAAATATAAACAATAAATATGACGATTATCTAATCTAGCGAGGACCTATATTTTTATGTTCAAAACGCATGCAAATACACACATACACAATAACTTATACACGTATATACATACACATCACCGTGTACCTACATACACACATACATATACCCATGTACACATACATATATATCCACATATTCACACAAATACACACATACATATACATACACACATACATATACACATATACATATATCTCATTCAATATCTCTGATACTAAGCACTTTCTAATAATTACCGCACATATGATATACAAATAATTACACCTACATATACATATACACATACACATATACACATACACACACACCTCCATATATATATATATATATATACACACATACATACATATACACGTACATATACACACATACACATACATACATATATATACATATATATATATATACATATATATACATAGACACGCACACATACATATACACAAACATCTACACACATACATACATGTATATACCACACACACACATACATACATATATATATATATACATATACATATATATATACATGTACACACACATACACATGTAAAATACATACACACATACACATACATATACATATATATACATACAGACACATATATACACATATATCCACCTATACCATATACACACATTTTCCACATACATATACATAAATACACATGTACACACATACATGTATATACATGCACACACACACAAAAAACAGATATATATACACACACACACATATATATATATATACATGCAAAAATGCACACACACATACCTACATATACACACATACATCCATACGCATCCACTCCTTACACATTTACCCACACATGTACATATGAACATACGCATACATGCGCATAAACATATATACCTAAAACCTTACATTTCTATATAATTAAACAAAAAAAACAATGTATCTCTGTATCTATCCATCTAGCTATACATACATACACATATACATGCACATATATACCCACATACACACATATATATACACATACATATATACATATGGGTACATATACCAAAACATACACACACATATATATATATATATACATATACATATACACACATCCCTGCATATATATCTATCTACATATACCTACATCCATATACGTATACATGAATACATACATATACACACATACGCATGCATATACACATACATCCATACATATACTTACATATACCAATACACACACACCTAAATATATACCTATATATACACGTAGCCAAGTACATACATACATACATATATACATACACATACATGCATATACACACACACATATATATATATATATATATATATATATATATATATATATATACACATATACCCACATGCATACAAATACGTACATATACATACATATAAATTAGAATTTAAGAACTAAATAAGTAAAATTTCAACAATTTGGGGGTAAAAAAAAAAAATAAATACACATAGCGCATCACAAAAACATACACAATGATCTATATAGAGATAAACAAAATAAACATAATAGTCATTCCGTTAAAATGTCATGCCCGATGTTTTGAACCAAGATGAAACTGACATAAGTGACAGAAAGTTACAAAACGGTGTTTATGTTTTGAATCTTTTCTTATGTCTACATTTAGAAAATATCTCATTACGAAGATTCAACAGTTCATCTTGATTCTTATCTTTGATAATAAAATTTTTTTCTGCCAAGCACAGATCACACCGATCGCGGAAGTTATTAGGTGTTTTGGCTCTTGATAGGTATCTCCATTTCAAAAGTGGGGTTAACCCCTTATCCACCAGATCCCAGTAGTGTTTGGATAAGGAAGTTTGACTTCTGAGGCATCTATATCTAAAAGACTGTCTATGGTTGTATAGACGCTGCTTCCAATCACCGGCAGATATACCTATATATCTTTTTTTCTCGTTTATATTTTCCTCGGGAAAGATTGTTGCCTCGTATATTACATTTTTATAGTTACATTTACCCCCGATTGGACAAGGATCTTTATTCCTACAATTGCAGGTAGGGTTACTCGATTGAGTTACATTACAATGGTAGTTTCTAAGTATTCTGCAATTATGGGAAGATATGATTTTCTCCATATTTCTAATGCATGAGTAACTAATTTTCAGAGTCTTCCTATTGAAAATTTTACGTAATGGATGTTTACTGTGAAAATGTTTATCAATTAATTTCAGAAAACTAGATTAGATAATCGTCATATTTATTGTTTATATTTGATTTGTAACCTGTAGTCGATATTATTTTTGTCAAATTTTCTCAATTACACAGCGTCCCTTTCAATTTTAATTTCACCCGCCCCATCTTTCTTCCCCACCACTTCTTTCCTTATCTCTCCCTCCTTCTTTAAGATTTGATCGGCCATGGTGTGTGTATGTCACTACAAAATGTATCTTTATTGTATTAGACATCCGACAACAATCATTTTTCCCCCTTTCACTCACACCTAGTTTTTAAATAACCCTCTCTGTTAAAGCTCTCTCTTATGAACTAGCATTCGTCCCACACTCTCATACTTACACTCTCTCTAGTCTAAATTCTATTTTTATTTCCGGAGTTGGGTTTTTTTCTGTTTTCTTTTTGAATTTGTAGGTCTGATGAATTGGATCGTATTTACGATTCCAATGGAATAAATTATGACCATGGAATATTAGTGTTTAAGCCTTTTTATTATATCCTTACCGTGTCCTGGACATTGAGTTCTACCTGGATTCTATCCTCTCGGAATTTTTTTTTTTATTCAAAAAATATACATGTGTGTATATGCACCTGTGGATTTTGCATATATATGTATATATTTACCACAAATATTATCAATATATATATATATATATATATATATATATATATATATATATATATATATTTACAGTCATCCACAGACAGACTGTTTCAATTGCTTCAAGCTGGGATCAAAACCCAACTGATCTGACATCAGTCAGATATCTTACCCCTAGGCCATTTTCGCATGACAGAAAGGAAGGGAATTTTAATATATATATATATATATATATATATGTATGTATGTATTACTGATATACCCTGATGAGTGGATGGAGTGATTGCAGGAATGCTAATGGTAACATTAATCAGCTAAGTTTTACATTTGTATTAATCCTGTCTATATATATTTATAGATATAGATGTAGAAATGATCTAAATAAAGAGATATGATCAACCATATATGTGAGCAATTATGTACATATACAGGTGATCAAATAACTATTTAATCAATGGTTCAGACAAAACAGTGCTCAATATAGTAAAACAGAGATCTAAAGTATAAAGTATATATTAACAATTACAAATATACCTATATTTACACTACGACTCAGATTTTTATAGCTTTGCCAGTTATCAGATACAAAAAGTATATGTGTAATTATTAATATATATATATATTTTACAATGGATCATTCATACAAGAAGTAAGATAGTAGATTTAATGATATAAAATGCCAAAATCCCTTCACTACCTAAATTTTAAAGATGCATTAACCTACTAATCACTAGATGAATGTTATGATCCTTTTTTTTTTAAACTATATTAGGTCTTCCTTAAATATGCAAGTACTTTCAACAGTATGTCCAGTCATCATCAAGCATGGAAATTATTTTGTTTTCGGTAAAATTCAGGTAGCATCCAAGACAAAAAATATAATGCAAATCAAAATGTTTTTTTTTAAATGTGTTATTGATAACGGATACAAATGCCTGATGATGACTGAATGTACAGTCAAAAGTACTTGCATATTTAAAAAAGACTTAATACAGTTTTAAGAAAAGAAACAAGGATCATAACATCTATCAAATGATTAGTAGGTTAATGCATCTTTAAAATTTAGTTAACAAAAGGCTTTTGCCATTTTATATCATTAACTTTACTAATTTACTTTTTGTATGAATGATTCATTGTAATATAAATTGAGCTGCACCACATATTTGATATATATATATATATATATATATATATATATATATATATATATATATATATATATATATATATATATATAATAAAAAGGCTTAAATACTAATATTAATATTAATAATAATAGCCTTTTTATTATATCCTGGGCATTGAGTTCTACCTGGATTCTATCCTCTTGGAATTTTTTATTCAAAAAATATACATGTATGTGTATGCCCCTATGTATATATATTTATATATTTTGCATATGTATGTGTATATTTACCACTAATATTAACACTATATATAATATATATATATGTGTGTGTGTGTGTGTGTGTTCGCACATTCACATGTATGCATGTGTGTGTATGTGTGTTATCATCATCTAATTTTCCAATGTAGTCATTGTTATCCATGATGACTATTCTGCCTTCTTTACTAGATGGAGTTATGATTTTATTTTTATCCATATATGTTTTTTAATGCCAGTAGGTGTCTCCTGGGTAGTGCTTTTCTTCAGTATTTGTAAGGCTGACTGCTATGATATTTTGTGTGTGTGAAACCCTTTTCAAATTCAGTGTGATTGAATCTATGGTTTTTGGTTAAGGTGGTTAAAGTGTTTCTTTTTCTTAATCCAGTTGCAAATTTTAAGCCAAGACTCAAAGCCCTCATCTCAGTGATAGAATGTTTAACACTAGAGATGATGTAAACAAAACTTGGATTACTGATCTCTCTCGATCAACAGTGAGTGCAAAGCTTGTGAAGCTGTGTTTTAGATGATTTATTTGTTGATTATGTATGATATCATTTGTCTCAAGCTTTCAGCTTTGAAATTGGATAACATGTTTTCACTACATAGCATTTCGCCAATTGATGTAGCCTTGTCATTAGTGAGCTTTTCATGATGTTTGAGCCCTTTTGTGCATGTAAGTAGGTAGTCATGGATATATTTGGGGAAAATATCTGTTGTCGTCTTGATTACTTTATAAGTGTTTTTGGGGATCACTTTTCAGCAATGCAGTTGAGTAAGAAATTTCTTCCCAGGGAGTAACCAGAAAATAGGAGTTTTTGTGTAGATGAATAGAATGCTGTTGTCTTTTTGAAGTAGTTTCCATGTTCAGACAAGATGAATGGAGATCATATATAGATCAAATATGGATTGGAATCTTATAAAATGATAGGATAAAGAAGAAATAGGAAACATTTACAATTCTAACAATTTTCTTTTTTACAAAAGAAATTCTGGTATTTTTACTTCATATTGTTTTATTTTAATTGATTAAGAAGACCTCATGTGCATTTGACTTGTCAAGCACCGTTTGTGTGTATAATTTATGTGTGTAAGTGCGTTATAATTCTAGTTTATGTGTGTGTGTGTGTGTGTGTGTGTGTGTATCTGTCACTATTTTTCCCACACAGAGAAATTATAACACATGTGAATACAACAAACAGTGTGAAAAGGACAAAAAAAAAAAGAAAGAAGAGAGGTTCTTTATCGTAATGTTTCCCAAAGGCAAAACTCACAGACTTGGTTGTATCCTCTATATTCTTGGTGGGACCATGTGGTTTCCTCTTTTTGCCTTACCACTGTGGGGTTGTGATGGTGTCTATCATCCTAGCTATCTTCATTGAAATTACTCTTCCTCACTTCACAAGCTGATGTCACTCACCAGCCATCACGTGACTTTTGTGAATTCATCTTATGCAAAGGGAGATAATTACCCTTTGCATCCCGACATAATATTTACATTCATAGGAAAAATATTGTTCAATGTAGAAGACAAAAATCTTCTTTTTTTTCTATGTTTAGCCTGTACAAGGCTCGGAAGCCACTAGAGGTAGAGAGTTACAGAGTAAGAGGCATAGATTATATGCATATGTGGGGAAGATAAGGAATAATCCTAGACTTGAATGAGTTAAGATTGTAGTGATTGGAGAATCAGTAGTGTTGTTCTTCAGCCAATAATAATGGGCCTGTTAATCACTGAAGGGACTTTGAAAATTATAATTAATTAAATAAATAATTCCCCAACTTCTTTCCTGAGTTTTGTATTCCAACTTAATAAAATATAATTGTTTTTAAAAAGAGCAATACCAAATAAAAATACAATAATGAACAAATAATCACCCAGTGAATGAAGGAATATATTAGGTTGGTGCAAAAATAATGACGTAATAATGTCGTTTTTTGACGTTAAAAAAATATGTCAAAAAACGACATTATTACGTCATTATTTTTGCACCAACCCGAATACAGTTTGAAATGGATGTGAAAAATGAGTGGAATGGAGTGGGGGGCTCTTTTTATTTATTCATTATGAAAATTAAATGATAGCATTGTAGTTGTGGATGGATTGTTTTGTCTCCTGAGGACCTATATATCTGCCACTGTATATTATTATATTAGGTTGGTGCAAAAATAATGTCGTTTTTTGACGTTCGACTTCAAAAGAAAAACGACATTATTTTTGCACCATTTGTGATCTGCAGAATGGCATGCTGTAAAGTGCAAATCTATTGGAAATGTAAATTCCTTACAGGTCAAGTTGGTTGGATTGCCCATAGTTTTACTTATATTGATAAATTGTACTGTACTTTATTCTTTTTATTTTGTGAAAATTTTGAATTAACCTACTTTTTATTAGATTCTGATGTGTGGAAATATGTTGATGGGAAACTTGCTCCAAACTTCCCAAAATATCTGGGGATTTTCCCACTTGCTGCTATGATTGAAGATGGACAACTAATGGTTTTAACAGTAAGTATAAAATTGTATACATATTCTGAAAGTAAAAAAAGTTATAAAGAATATTAATATTTAAAAAAACTTAGGCAAAAAAGTCAGGTAAGTTTTTTAAATTTTTTCTTACATTTACTTTCTTATTTTAACAATTTTTTTTTAATCAATTCACCCCAAGCAAATTGTCAGTGCCAATAAGATACAAGGAGCTACTTGGAGAATGAAAAAATTTTCAAATGAATCAGAAACCCAGTCCTAAACAGGAAACAAAAGATAAAACTCTACTCCTGTTCAAAAGACTTGGGAGGAGTGTGAACCTATCTACACATACTAAAATATAGAAGAAATATGCATCAATATTACACAATAATTAATACAATGTTTGTGCAGTATGCGATTCACCTCAAATGATACCAAAATAAACATTGCATTCAATATCCAGCAGAGAAGCCAGATGCTTTAGTTTGACCTAAGAGATGGTCTCCAATCTGTCAGGTCCAGATCCAAGCAAAGTTTAAATTATATACAGGGAAAAAATGTTATATCAAAAGGACATTGCTATGACCTCACTATTACTATATACTACTTCGGTAATTTTTATTAAATATTAATCTTTGCCCAGGGCTTCACTAGATGCCAGTGGCTGCACTTGACATGTAAACACATGGCTAACCAATCTGTATCTAATATGTGCCAAATAGCAGGTAGATATATAAGCACCCATCCAAGAGGAAAAAAGGAGAGTCTCTCACTCTCACATCTATGTGAGAATACAGAATCTACATTCTGAGAAAATCTGGCTGACACAAAAAAGCCCCATTCACAAAAAATGTCCACACCCTATCTCCACTGTGAGTCCCTCAAGTTTCACTGTGGTAGACAAACATTCTAGGTTGAATCTCTCATCTGATGTTTAGAGACAGCATTTCAGTTCAAAGCATGACTCCTCATGGTTTCCTCCAGGAAACAAATAAAACTGCTGATTATCATGGTGGTCATTAAACGTAAAAAATTTGCATCAGTCTTGAGGTGACTCATTTACATAGAAAGTCACAAAAACTATAAATAGCTATGGCTATTATCCATAAAGCAGTTGAGTGTAATACTACTTCCTGTGAGTCAGTAATACTACACTACAATGGTGTTGACAATATATAAGGAACCAAGCAAACAATTATCATTGGATAATTATCAGTATGCACAAACATGGCTGAGGATTCTAACAGCCAAAGCTAAAACAAAAAATCTGAAGGATTTGAAATCTGTGCCTCTTACTCTGTAACTCTCTACCTCTAGTAGCTCTCGAGCCTTGTACAGGCTGAACATCATTGTAAAAAAATAATTTTTTGTCTTCTACATTGAACAATATTTTTCCTATGAATGTAAATATTGTGTTGGATAAGATGAATTCACAAAAGTCACATCATGGCTGATGAGTGACATCAACTAGATACAGGAAGTGGCATGTGAAATTTCTGGAAGAAATTAGAAAAACCAAGATTAAAGAAAAGCCTTGTCCAACTGAATCAGTCTGATGGATCCATGATAAAAATGTTAGGCTATATTGAAGCCTACATGGAACTAAAAAATAAGTTTGACATATTACCAATTATCATGGCAAACTGTGAAAAGAATCATGGTCTAATAGAAAATGATGTATTGAACATAAATTTGACAAAGTCAAGGCAGAAGAAAGTGGAATGTTAAAAACTATGAAGCAAAGTTAAAACTAAAGGAAAATGTCTTCCCCACCTTATATTAGGTTGGTGCAAAAATAATGTCGTTTTTGACGTTAAAAAATACATCAAAAACCCACATTATTTTGGCACCAACCTAATATTTTCAAGCACAAAAAGTGCAAGTTCCTCTACTACTAACAGTTGTGGAAAAACTAAAATAATTACTAGAACAAGATCTACTTGAACAAGTTCCACCAGGGAGGAGTAAATGGTTCTCCCCATTAGTAATTTTAAGAAAGAAGGATGGGTATCTGTACATTTGTGGTGTCTACAAAATAGGTGTAAACCACAAAATATGTGCAGAGTCATATCCTATCCCCAATGTAGAATGGGCTTTGAACACCCTTGCGGGTATGAAAACATTCTCTAAAATTGATATAAAGTTGACATTTTATCAAATACTTCAAAGTCACAACAATAAACATGCCAATAGGCTTATTAAGATGTAAAAGAATACCATATGGAATTAAAACCACAAGTGCGATTTTTCAAAGGGCTATAGAGGAAGTTATTGGTGATAATATAAAAAATACAATATACTACCTGAATGACATTTGTGTTGGTGCTATTAACAACAAAGAACTAAAATGAAAACCCAATATGGTTTTGAATAAGTTAAAAAATGCTGGATTAACAATTAACAAAAAAAAATGTGTGCATATCACTAAAAAATATAATTTGGGGGATATTCCATATCTAACAGAGACATATGAGCAGACCAGTCATTAATTTGAAAAATATTAAAAGTTGAAGTAATTAAGAAAGAAAAAGAATTGAAATCTATCTTAGGACTTGTAAATCTCTACAGACAATATGTAGAGTAATACTCTGAATTGACAGAACCTTTTGCTGCTTTAAGAAAAAAGAATGTGAAATTTATTTGGACAAAAGAACAAGTGGCATTTGAAAATTTAAAAGCTGTTCTGACAAAGAAGCCGTTAGTAAAAAATATTCAACCCTAGGAAGGAAATATTTGTAACAATTGACACATGTGAACACTCAGTTTTAGCAATATTAGCTCAAGATGGTCACCCTATTATGTATCTTTTGAGAAAATTGTCAAAAACTGAAGTGAACTACTCAAATATGGAGAAAGAAGAGTTGACCATAATATAGATGACAAATAGACCTAGTCAGTTTCTGATTGGAAAGAAATTCCTACTAAGTTCCAACCCTAGACCTTTAGAATTCATATTTAATCCTGGGAAGGAACTTCCTATGGTAACATCTTCTAGAATTCTAAGATGAGCATTAATGTTAATGGCATTTGACTGTGATATTGAGTATGGGAAAGGCAATACCATTCCACATGTAGATGTCGAGATTGAGGTTCATTACTTCTGAAAATGAGAAAGAGGAGGGAAAATTCAAAGTTACTTTATTATACTAAGTCAAAACTGATTTTTTGTTGATGGATAAATTAGCTGAGGATATGAAGCAAGATCCCATATTGAACAGTATATTGCTCAGGATAAAAAATAATAAGTGGAATAATTGCTCTTGGGTAGAAAGATGCTTTAAAGTGGTTGGACACAAGTTAACTGTAGAAAAGGGTATGATTTGTAATAGAATTATAGTGATTCCACCAGTAGTGCAAAGGAGCAAAATTATAAAAAGCATACATGTTGATGTTTATTATGGAATAACATCTACACAAAGGAGGTTTCAGGTTTTCAAGAAATGGAATTCTGAAAATGCTAGTATCTGATAACACCCCAGAATTCTGGGATGAGGTACTGTGCCAATATAAACCATATAAAACCCCACCATACCACCCACAATCAAATGGATTTGCAGAAATAATAGTGCAAGCACTAAAAGACTGATTGAAGATATGTCTACAATGGAAAGAAAAGATAGAAACATTTCTTCTGAGATTGTTGCTTCCATATGCTGGAAGATCAAAATGCCTATCTGCCCTCACAGGTAGACAAATTAGAGCCCTATTGACCATCTCTTATGCTGCCAGCAAAAAACTGTGGTATAAAAAGAATAGTGAATCTAATCTACAAGAGGCAAGATTCATAATGCAAGGTGGATAGAATATTATGATAAAAGAAAAAAAAGGAAATGTGTTATTAGCATATGAAGACTGTTAGATTGCAACATGATAGGGATAAAGAAATGTACAGTGAGCTTGAAAGCAATGAAAGTGTCATGTCTAGGCAAAATAAACATAGCAGTGAAATTGAGAGCAATATAGATTCTGAAGAGGAACAATCGTTGAAGGAATTTCTTTCTTTTTATGTGCCATGTCCTTTCAGGACGTAGGCAATCATGGCTCTCCACCTCCTTCTATTCCTTGCAGCTCTCAACAAGTTCCTTCCCTCTGCTTCCTCAGACCATGTTCTGTCATCCACTTGCTTAAGTCCACCAGGTATGTCACGCGTTGTATTCCCATGTCTCTCTTTCCCTCTATTCGACCCATGAGTATCAGATTCTCCAGGCCCTCCTTCCTCATTATGTGTCCCAGAAACTTCAGCTGCCTCTTCCTGATAATAAGTATAAGCCTCCTCCTTGTTTGAAACCTCTCTAAGACCTCAATTGTTGCTCTCACACTCAGTCCATGATATCCTTAGCATCCTTCTATAGAACCACATCTACATCGCCTCGAATCTCTTCTTCATCTTTGAGGAAATCCTCCAATATTCACTGCCGTAAGGAAGGACAGATGAAAAAAGAAAAAGATTACGGTTGTCTATATCTAGATACTTTTAGGGAAAGGGAGGAAGATAGTGAGGAGACAAAAGCTATTAGAAGTACTAAGGAAAATAAGGGGATAAAATCTCTTTGGCACAGGGAGATGAGGTGACTCATTTACAAAGGAAGTCACAAAGATTATAAATAGCTACATCTATTACCCATGGGCAGTTGAGTGCATACTACTTCCTGTGAGTCAGTAATACTACGCTACAAGTCTGCTATATTATTTGGAGACAGTAGCAGACCTCTTGAAATTGTTCTTCTTGGAACAGGATAATTTTTTAATTCTTCTGTCAAATTTTAGAAGAATTATTATGATGTTTTTGAATAGTCATTTTCAGCTATCATCTCAGCTTCTTAATACTGTAAGTCTTCCAAAACCTACTTTCTGTACCACAAAATATATCACTTTAAATGTGTAGCTAATTTTATGAAGGACCTTAAAATTTTCGAATATCCAGATAAGACTTTTTGGCTTGAGAGGAAAAAGCAATGAAGTTTATAAATCTAACAGTTGCATAAAATATAGATTTTGAAATAAAAAAAAACTGTTTCATTCTTTTGATACAATACACAGAAATGACATGCTTTTCTGTCATCTTTGTCAGCATTCATCCAAAATTTATATCATTTTATCAGATATATTTACAAAAATTACACAAAATATCTTGAAAAACTGAAGTGTAAAATAATTCAATAAAATTGCCATTTGCTTCAACTATGGTTTCCAGATGATTATGGAATCTTCTGCAACTCTTCTTAATAGTCTCCTTGTTTAAGTTGGTGAATGCTGCCATAATCCTTGGCTTCAGTTCATCTTTGGTGTTACAAGGAATTTTGTTGGTCTCTTGCTCAACTGCACCCCACACATAATAATCAAGGGGTTTGCAGTCTGGGTAGGCCAGATGTAAGGGGTGATGTTGCAGAAATTGTCTGACAGATATGACTGGATGCAGAGTCCTGTTGCTAGACATAGGGTCTTCCAGCAGCCACCCTCTTGAACCAAGGCAGCACTACCTCCTCAAGGTACTTGATGTAGGCCTCTGTGTTGAGTCTGAGGCCTTTACCAACAAATTCAGGAGTTTTTTTCTTATCAGAACAATCAGTAAGTTTTCCAAGTTGCTGCACCTTTGTAATCATTATTTTATACTCATCCAACTCTTTCCAAATCCTCTGCACTGACACCCAAACACTCTGAAATATTTGAATTGGAGCTTCAGATACAAATGCCAAGCAGTACAGTATTCTGTTTCCAAATTTATGGTGGAGTGAATAGTATCATGGTGCTCTTTTTCTCACAGATAGTACCCAACTGATTCTACTATACTGTTTAGTCAACATAATCAAAAACAAATAATGCGCACATACAAAATTTAAAAATATGAAATGGCAACAATTTACCCATCATGAAATGGCAACAATTTACCCATCATGAAATGGCAACAATTTACCCTGTACACACACATATGTACATATACACATTGATTTCTGTATATATCTTTAACATTGAAATAAATATATAACATATAAGTAAAGGCAAATACAAATGTGACCAACTTTAAAACAATCAGCTATGAAGACAATATTAATGAGTTTGACATGTTTAAATTTGTTTTAAAAAATGACTACAGTGTAACCCGGATATAAGAGAAACCCGGATATAAGATATATTTTCTCTGGTCCCAAATTAGAGCCATACTTACCTAAACAAAATAGACCAAACTCAGATATAAGAGAAACCCGGATATAAGAGACTTCTTCTCTGGTCCCGACAACTCTCTTATATCCAGGTTACACTGTATTAATAATTTCAAATATGTTTATCTTACTTGAAGCATATTATTGTTACATATTTTGATTTTAATTTTGCTTTACTCATCAAAGGGTACTTTTTAAAATCATTTTGCCCCAAGCAAGGCAATAAAGCCACTAAGATGAAAGGGGTTACTGAGAGTTAGAGTATATGAGCAAAAAAACACTATTAAGGAGATAGAATAATAAAAGAGACAAGTATTAAGAAGACAGATGATAATGATTGACATTAGATTTAAATGTTTGAAGATCAAAGGCAATAAAACCACTAGGACACAAGGGGTTACTGAGTGTTAGAGAATATGAGATAAAACACTATTAAGGATTGAGGACAATAAAAGAACAAGAAGATAATAATTGACACTGCATTTAAATATTTGAAGATCAAAGTTGACTGGAAAGCATGAATCCAGAAGAGATTTCCAAAGGCAAGAAGTGCAAGAGAAGAAACTGTTAGCATAAAACTTATGATTACATTTAGCCATTTTGGCTGTAAGAGGATGAAAATTTGCTGCCAATATACTACTACATTTAAATTCGTAAAGTCTAGATACCATAGAAGAAAATTCATCAAAACAATTACCATGAAAGTATTTATAGAAAAGGTACAGGGAAGCTATGTTATGGCTGTGGGAAAGTGAGCCGAGATGCCATGTCTTTAAAAGCCAACCCAGTAATTTGAACATTTGAATAAACTGATACCTTGAATATAATTTGAGAAAAAATAAATCATTAGTGGATTTGTTTTTTATGGGTCTGCTGAAATATTTTTGCTCAAACTTAGCTCTGCAATTTCTGGTTTTGAGCTGCTGTCCTTTATACCTCCCCCCATAGGTAAAATAAAATAATGTCCCCCAATCTTTTAAATACAAAATACATATTGATAGTAAAATAGTAAAGATTAAAAATATGGTCATGGAATTGAAACAACTAATGTTAAAAATAAAATTGTGTACCTGTCAATTAAAATAATTTTAATAATTAAAAAAAAAAGTATTACATATTTTTATTTTAGGCAACTTGCAAGTAAGGTGTTTTATTGCTTATTATTTTGTTTTTCATAATTTTTTTAACAATTTCAAATGGTTACCAAAATTTTATTGGTCAGCACTAGATATGGAAATTTAATAAAAAATTTTAAATGCAATGTCAATTGTTATCTTCTTAATTCCTACTATTTTATTTTTCTCTCTTTAATAATGTTTTCTTTTTCTCATACTCTATCACACTCAATAACCTCTTTTGTCTTAGTGGCTTTATTGCCTGTCTTGGGGCAAAATGATAAAAAAAAAATGTTGTAGAAAGTTGTACTTACTTAAAGCAAATTAAATACCAATTGTGCATAAGAAAATTTTTTTCATTCTATTTAATTTTTTTCAGACATCATATATTTACCATTTGGATAAGAATACAATGCACTGGTCAGCATATCCTGTCAACATTCGATCACAATACCCTGGTGTCCCATATTATTTTCGTGCAGCTATTTCATATGGACATGGATATGTCTACTTTTTCCGATGGCGAAAGTAAGTAGAATTCTCATTCTCTGCTGTGCACTAACATCATCATTATTTTTCACTTCTGGTTGGATGGGAGAACAAGTGAAAACAACAATAAACAAAAAGGCAGAAAAGAAAATAACAAGTATTGTTAATATAAAATTCTTTTTATTACAAATACAGAGGATGTGAGTGTAATGTCTCTTTGTGGCCAAGGGAAGTGATTTGGAGGAAAGATTTGTTAAGGCCTGGGGTTGATGTGTGTGTTGGGTCAGTTGACTGGTGTCACTGGTTTTAACAGTGACAGCTTGACCATTCGCTATGACTTGCCTATAATTGGTGGCATTCTTAAAAGCAGATGGCTCATTAATGTTTTTGTTTTTTCTTTGGTGACAACATTCATGATTAGCTCCTTTTAAATCATTTCTTTTTTAGATTTGTTTTGTGAGCCAGATGTGATGCTCAGAGCCCCTGTGCAGAGTGCTACTTTTTATTTGTATTTTGCTTTCTTGTATTTTTCTTTCTTTCACTCTACATGTTTGCATGCAGCAAACATGTAGAGTGAATCAGAAAGAGATCTAATTTGAAGCAGAGTATAACATCTTTTCACTATATTTTTGTTCTTTTGAACAGTCTGTAAGAATTATTTTTTAATAAAAAAACTAACATGAATATTATTTAGTATGGTATTTGATATATAATGAATCAAATGAAAAATATTCTAATATATTAAATATTATAACAATTAATAGTAATAATTGTAAGTGATATTGAATTATTTGGATATTTAACAGTAAAAATAATCCTATTACAATCCAATCAAATATCTTTTCCCAAAAATAACTTAAAAAAGTATTTCTGTCTGTATCTGGCAATAAAGACTTATCAACTAAGTTAGGGCTGAGTTAGTGGATTTTATGGCTTATCAACTGTTGTTGGGGTACTTAATGTCCAAATCTTTTTTAGTATTATTGTACTTGATTCTATAAGTAACCATTGGTTAGATTTGAGTATATATAGGTAAACATTAGTTTGCTTTACACATGAGTCTAAAGGTAAACATTTATTGGATTTATACTTGAGTCTGCTGGTAAACAATGGTTGGGTGTATATTTGAGTCTATACGTAAATGTTGGTTGGGTTTATATTTAATTCTTTGGTCAAATGTTAGTGAGAATTATAATTGAGACCATATATAAATGTTGGCTGAGTTAATACATTAATCTGTAGGTAAATGTTGGTTTGGTTTATACTTGAGTCTATAGATAAACATGAGTTTATATTTAAGTTTACAAGAATACATCCAGAAGATGGCTTTCTTTAGGGAGGTGTCTTATTACTTTGATGGGGCATGTAATTACTGTATTTTAAGCCCTGCTAACAGTGCAATATCAACTAATGCTGACTCACCTAATCAATTATTTCATTTGTTTACATTACACACTATATGATAATATCAGTTTCCCTGAGCTGTATCTCAGTTATTGTTCAGTTTCATGATTCTTCAGAAATGTACCTTTCCAAGAAATAATAATCTTTTTTCAAAATTTTGTTTCATATTATATTGATTAAAGTCTCCAGATCATGAATATAAAAATAAAATTATTTTCTAAATTTTAAGGGGTGGGTTCAGTTTACTATGTAAATTAATTGTAAACTTAAACTACAACCCACCCCACCCCATGCAAGCCAGAAGAAAAAAAGTTAAATAAGGGAAATAATAATAATAATAATAATAATAATAAGAAGAAGAAGAAGAAGAAGAAAAAGAACAACAACAACAACAATCAAAGCCAACCGTCCAGACATTGTTATTAAAGACCACAAACAAAAAAAGTGCCTCCTTATTGATATGGCAGTCCCTGCAGACTGCAATATATCTTTGAAGATATTCAAAAAGCTGTCAAAATACACAGACCTTGAAATAGAAATCTCAAAAATGTGGCATATAGGAACATCAACAATCCCTGTTGTAGTTGGGGCCCTAGGATTGGTTGGAAAAGATTCCAGTAGACTAATTGAAAGGATTCCTGGAAGTTCATGCCTCAAAGAGATACAAAAAATTGTTCTCACAAGTACAGCCCACACTCTATGAAGGGCTTTATCTATGTAAAAGATAATTTTATATGTAAAATGTGTTTTTTTTTGGGGGGGGGGGTTGTCAGTGGAAAGTGCCATGATGCCATTTCTAACCTTAGGTCCCTGGGCGGGACCAGGAAAAAAATGTGTACATGCCAGAAATCAAAGGAAATAAAAACAATAATAATAATAATAACAATAACTAGCAGGATCTGTGGAATTTCCACGGACCAACTAATAGAATGTTGAGTAAACAATAAACTTTTTCTACGCATATATATATATAAAAATAAAGCATTGAAGAAGGAGCAATTAAAATCTCTGTCTTTATAATAGAATGAGATACTTTGGCAACTAATAGTAAAATTGCTTATTAGAAAAAAAAACGAGAAAATAATTTAGAATACAGAACTCAATGATTTCTCTGTTGCAATAACTAAGAATATTCATGGGTGAAGCATATAAAAACTGGGGAAGTTTCAAGAAAAATAGAAAAAAAGACACTTAGAAAAAGAGAGTTAAAATAGGGCTTGGGAATTTTGACACTCACATGATATATTGAAGACAAGAAAGACAGAGGTAAACAAAGAACTCTTATGTAATATCAGTCCATCTATATGGTGGTGAATGTTGGACAATTTCTTCACAAATGAAGAGGAGACTTGAGACAACAAAAAAGTGGTTCAACTGAAGGATGCTGGGAATACCATGGCTGGAACATGTAAACAAGAAAGAAGTTTTAAGGAAAATGTGAACAAAAAGGACACTTAGAATCAGACAGTTGATATTTTTGGTACACATAATGAGGAAAGAGGGTTTGGAGAATATGACACTCATTGGGCATATTGAATGCAAGAGGGATGGAGAGAAACAAAGAAATGTGTACTGGACTGCTATGTAATACAAATCCTCCTATAAGGCAGTGAATACTCGACAATTCCTTTATTGTTGAAATAGAGACTTGAGGCAACAGAGATGTGGTTCTACAGACAGACACTGATAATACCATAGACTGAACATGTGAGAGAGAAATAAAAATGGAAACAAAATGGAAATTTATACCTAGAATATGAATTTCCATATAAGTACCATAGGAAAATTATGTTAGAAACAAAGAAAAGACAACTGAACTGTTATGTAATATCAATCTTCCTATAGGGGAGTGAATGTTGGACAATTTCCTCACAGATGAAGAGGAAACCTGAAGCAACAAAGATGTGATTTAACAGAAGAATGCTGAAAATACCATAGACAGAGCATATGAGCAACAAGAAAGTTTTAAGGAAAATGGGAACAAAAATACCACTTGTATATAGAATCAGAAAAAGACAGTTTATATTTTTGGGGCACATAGTGAGGAAAGTGGGTTTGGAGAACTTACAGTCACATGATATAATGATAGTAAGATAGGCAGAGAGGAAACAGCAAATAATATGCTTAATGAGGATGGTTGAATATGAATAGAGATGAATAGTAAAAAGATAAAATTTGCTAAGATCTTAAAGAATAGCAAGTTGTATAGAGCTATGATCACCCACATCTTGAAGAGAAATTGCACATAGAAGAAAAAGATTGTTGTTTCTATCTTGTTAAAAAAAGATCAACATTATCAGAAACTATTGTTAATTTGTTTGATTTTTATATTTTCACTATATCTGTTTTCTAGTTTCTTCAGAAAATTACATATATTTTCCCTATTAATAATTTAACTTCATTCAGTTTCTTAAGTAATTAAAATTATTCAATATAATGACAATTTCTTTCTATTTCCAGGATCTATGAACTTGATATATACACAGGTGAAATTTCACAAATGGACTGCTAGCAAAAATATGAATTAATATTAATTTTATAAAATGCTTTCTTAAGAGCAATGAATAATTAAATCTGGGAGACAAAAGTACAAAAGTTCCAGAATTAAATTAATCTCGCTTCACAAAAAATAAAAAAAGGAATATAATAAAATGAAATCCTCAAGTGAGATATTTTTTAATTATTTAATTGTTCATGTTTTACATTTGTAAAATATAATTTTCTGAGAAGAATATTTTTGCAATATATATTTTCATCACATTATCAAGAAAGTGTTTATTAAAATTACTATTTGTAATTTGATAAAATGACTGACATCAAATATCCAATCAAAGTATGTAGATGGAATATATAAAAAAAACCAGTTGGATGTTTAAATGTTTTTATTCTGTTATCAACATTTTGTCCATTAAGAACATCATCAGAACAACTGAAAAATTAAAGAGAAAATGTTACCATAACAAAGTTGCTACTTAAAAAAATGTGTTCATTAACATTATTTTCAATGTTTCTGTAATAAGAAAAATGTTCTTATTCTGTTCAATGTTTTAATTACATTTTATACATTTTGTACATTTACTTTCATGTAAATTTTAACATTTTTTATTAAATTTAAAAATAAAAAAAATTGAAAAATAAAATTGAAAAAAATGTAAATCAGAAAATGTGTTTTATTATTATTTCTTTAACTATTTTACAAAATGAATAAGTAAAAAACATTTTACAAAATGGATGAATTAAAAACATTTTGCAAAATGAATGAATAAAAATCATTTTACAAAATGGTTGAATTAAAAACATTTTGCAAAATGAATGAATAAAAATCATTTTACAAAATGGTTGAATTAAAAACATTTTGCAAAATGAATGAATAAAAATCATTTTACAAAATGGTTGAATTAAAAACATTTTGCAAAATGAATGAGTAAAAAACATTTTACAAAATGGTTGAATTAAAAACATTTTGCAAAATGAATGAATAAAAATCATTTTACAAAATGGTTGAATTAAAAACATTTTGCAAAATGAATGAATAAAAATCATTTTACAAAATGGTTGAATTAAAAACATTTTGCAAAATGAATGAATAAAAATCATTTTACAAAATGGTTGAATTAAAAACATTTTGCAAAATGAATGAGTAAAAAACATTTTACAAAATGGGTGAATGAAAAGCATTTTACAAAATGGATGAATGAAAAACATTTTAAAATGAATGAGTAAAAAACATTTTACAAAATGGATGAATAAAAAAAACTTTGCAAAATAGATGAATAGAAAACATTTTACAAAATGAATGTAAAAAAAAAACACTTTGCAAAATAAATGAATAAAATATTTTTACAAAATAGATGTTTTATTACTTAAATGTTACATTTTAGTGAATTGAGTAGACACTAAAGCATGTCAGATGTAATGATGGTTTCTCCTGCCAAAGGTTTGAATCCTGTTTGAAAGTGCATACAATCTTCTAATAAAATTTCTTGAATATTCAGTCCAATACACAAAAATAAATAAATATACTATTTAATAAATAAATACAGTGTCTACTCAAGTATAGATATCTTCTAAAAAATAATGTTTAAGTAATAAAATCTGTCAGACTGATAAATAAAAAATCCATCAATTCTTTAGAAAATGGATGTATAGAAATCACTTTAGTTATTAAAAAGTCTGAGATATATTAGAGTAAAGTAAAAAAAAAAAAAAAAAAAAAAAAAGGGATATTTTATTTTGGGATAGATGAATAAACATTTAAAATGAGAGAAATGAAAAAGTCAAATATATAAAGACCATATTTGATTAATGAAAAAATATTCAAAATTGGCATTAGAATAAACATAATACTCGTAATTGAATATGCAGCTCAGAATGAGAAATGAATAGTGGTTCAAAATGAGAACTGGAGAGCTGAGTTCAAATTGCAGTCAAGTTCATTACATAAACCAATGCACAAATATGTTTGGAAAAGGTATGAATCCATCTCTTTGTTTTCCCAGTCTAGGAGAATAACTCTGAATTCAAAAGTTATCTGGAAACCTTATGGCCCCAATTCTTTGTATTTGGTTGTTCCAAAAAGTGTGATTGGTCCTGCATGAGACTTCTCCCCTATAATCAAATCATATGTGTGAGTTGTCTGGTTGTTTGGTTCTAAGAACTGAAATGCTGGAATATCATACAGTGAAGAAGGCAGCAGAGTCCATCATTAACAATTGATATAATATTCATAATTGACATAATTAATAAAACTTTCACAACTACAGACATGTATTACCACAATTTATTTATCTTGCTTAAAGTATAATAATAGACTGCATTAAAAATAAAGCTTTGAAAATAATAGTTTGTGGTAAGACTATGAAAGGAATCCTATAGAGTAATGATTCCCAATGTGGGGTGCATGCCACACCGGCATGGTAATATTTTGATGGGGCATGTGTAGAATGTGCACTATTCATCTTACTATATCAACAGAATAAGGGGGCATTTCAAGAATGAGTTATTAACAGTGAATTGTTTTCTAGTGAGTCTGAGTGAGAGTGTTAATGTTAAGGTATGTTAATACATACAATGCATATACAGTACGCATATATAAAAAATATTTTTTGTGTATGTACATAAATGTGTAATTGGCATACAGGGTATTCCCCGTCTCTCCACACTCCCGTGTCTTGGTCAACAAAAGAGAAGGGTGTGATGCTGGAAGCCCATGTTTTGTCAGCCAATTAGCACATGTGAGCATTTAGTTTGATTCATTCACATGAATTGCAGTAAAATTTTGAATATGTAAGAATTAAATATTACATGGGAACACAGAAATTTTAGCAACACCAAAATGGAGAATGGTCCAAAATCAGTTGTGAACATTGCTATAGAGAGTAAATGGCTCAGAGAATCATTGGAGAATGAATAAAGAACAATACTGGAAAATAAGAAGACAGAATATAGAGCCAAGTGCTATACTGAAAATATCCATTTTGCAAACCAAACGTAAAAATGAACACCTACATCAGGTTTAAGAATTTTACTGTTTGACTGTCATGGTTCTTAATGATATTCATCATCTTCCCAGAAGGAGAGTTTGATCTCTGATAATGCACTAATTTGGTATGTGAACAAAATGATAAGAAAATAAAGAGAAAAAAGTTGAAAATTAATGTAATCAAAAGTTTCCCAGGAAAATGTCATTTATAGTAAGAAGTGCTATAACTTCTTAATTCAAATCAAATTTACCTGAAAGACATTTGTAGCAGACATTACACCTTTTTCCCAGAGTTGAATATTTTGAAAGCAACAACTCCTTTTCAGCTTTTGGTTATGTGTAAAAAAAAAACCCAAAAACCCCCCAAAACTAGGAGCATGTGTGGTGTGAATTCCAAGGGGCTAGCCCTCTTTTACATCATGCAGAGGATGAGGTTGGACATGAAAATTAGCATTCTGGAATAGACGCACATAGCATAAACAATGCTCTTTAACTCACCAACAAAGTAAGTTCACCTATTTCATCATTTGATGTTTTTACAGTCTCAAGAATATTCTTTGAATTTGGACTTTCCTGATAGAATAAAAATATATATCTCATTTTATTCTACTCTCTTGTTTGTATATTTTTCAACCAATTCAATACCTCACCTTTTAACAATGACCCCCAACATAATATAACACACAAAGGTAAGAAGAAAACAGGGTGTATAAAATGTAATAAACAGGTACAAACACTAGTGTAAGTATTGATGGTGATATTAACTGTTTTTATACAGGAAACATTTGGCAACCTTTGACTGAACAATTAGCATTATTTTTGGTTGAAACTTACAAAATATTTTTTAAACATTTTTTCAGATTCACTAAATATTATTGCATTTTCTTTCTCTTTGTTTTTAATCATTTCATCCCAAGCAAGACATAAAAAAGCTACTAAGTCACAAGTGGTTACTGAGTGTGAAAGAATAGAAAAAGAAAAAATCCAGAGATGGATATGCAATGTGATTGTCCCTGATCTGGAATCTCATTTACAGTTGCTCTCTCACAGACATGCTGTTGCCTCCCTCTGTCTTTTCTACAAATATTTTCACGGTAACTGCTCTGACAAGCTACTTTTGCTGGTTCCCAAACTGCATGAATTTAAACGTGCTACTAGGTTGGCATCTCAGTCCCACTCTTTCACTGTCAAAACAGTTAAATGTAGCAGTCTCTTCTATTCCAATAACTTCATGTCTCACACTCTGTAGAACTTCCTTCCTCTTACTTGCTTCCCTGATAGCTATAATCCCTAACTATTCAAATGCAATGTCAATTGACAACTCTTGATCTATTCCCTATCCTTCTCTTCATCCTTTCCTCTATCACACCTCTTTACTCTTGTTCTCAATTCCCTGTAACCCCCTTGTGTGTTAGTGGCACTCCCACCTTGCTTGGGGTGAAAAACTTTAAAAAAAAATATTATTAAGGAGTGAGAAAAATAAAATAAGAGGAATTAAAAAAACAGAAGATAACAATAGACATTGCATTTAAATGTTTGAAGATCAAATTTGACTGTTATGTAAGAAGCTGGAAGAGATTTCCAGAAGTGAGAAGTGTAAGAGAAAAATTTAAGGTTACATCTAGCCATTTCAACTGTAAAATGGTGAACCCTAGCTGCCAGTCTAGTACTGCACTTAAATTCATAAAGTTTAGGTACCATAGAGCAAAGTGCATCAGAACAATTACCATGAAAGTATTTATAAAAAAGGCACAGAGAAGCTACATTACAGTAGTGGGAAAGTGACTGAAACCAAGATGCCAGGCCAGGAACAATGACATTGCAGATTCTTCTTTGTATTTTATCAAGAATCTCTAAAAATATAGCAGTAGCACCAAACCATATGTAGCAGCAATGTTTCCATTCTAATCTTTTGTCTAAGGTAGTGTGGGAAGTCAATATTTTGATTATATCATTATTTTCCATTTAAGTTACATTTTTATTGGTTGAATTTCAGTGGACACTAAGCTTTAGGCTGTTGTCAACTAGGTGTAACATGATGTCTAAGAAAGGTAACACTGAGCTGACAACAGTCTAAACCTTAATGTAACAACAACAAAATAAAATCCGGGATGATCATTGGATTCTATTTAAGAACACTTAGAATTTGCAGCCCTCTGTATTTACAGACAACTTTGACATCACCATGGGATCTGTAGACTCTGCAGAATCTTTGGAGCTTGTCGGTCTGTTTATACTGTACAATCTAACCGCCCACCATGAACTAGACATTGGGGACATTGGGCTATACAGAGATGACGGGCTCATGGTAGTGAGGAGCTCCACAAATTTTAAAACAAAGAAAATTAGAAAGATAATTTATAATGAATTCGGAAAACTAAATTTAAAAACAATAGTCAACACTAAATTAAAAAGAGTAAACTTCTTAGACGTAACCCTAGACTTAACAAACAATGTTCACCTACCTTACAGAAAACCTAATACTAATCCCCTGTATGTACACCCTAAGTCAAACCAATCCTCCATCTATAATTAAGCATATACCCATATCAATAGAGAAAAGAATCAGTATGAACTCAGCAAATAAGGAAATATTCCGACAACACAGTAGGTTTTATAGCACAGCCCTGAAAAATAGTGGATACAAAAACGCTGACATAACCTATAGAAACGATAGTACCAATAATAAGAAAAACAGGAAAAGAAAGATCATCTGGTATACCCCTCCGTACAACCAAATGGTCAGCACCAAACTAGGCCATAAGTTCCTAGCTTTAATTGAAAAGCACTTTCCCACTAATAGCAAACTTAGCAAGATCTTTAACAAAAACACCTTAAAAATGAGTTACAGCTGCACGGAAAATCTAGAAAGAATCATAAAAAGATAATAAGAAAATCCTAGAAAAACACGCATGCCAAAACAGTAATAAAACTCATAAACTAAAATTAGATAAAAATAACAAAAAATTATGTGATTGTAGAAACCCTAAAAACTGCCCGTTGAAAAATAAATGCCTCACAAAATCCATGGTATACCAATGCACTATCTCATCCATTGAGAGTCCTAACACTGATAGGATATACATAGGCTCAACGAAGAATAATTTTAAAATTAGATGGAGCAACACAAGAGCTCCTTCAACAACATTCAAAATAGAAATCAGACATCCCAATATTTCTGGCATCTAAAAGAAACGATTAAAACACCAAAAGTAAAATGGAAAATAGTAAATAAAACAAGAACTTGTAAAACCTGGGATGACCCATGCCCTTTATGCCTACACGAAAAACTACACATCATTAAATTTCTAAATAATGAAAAACTATTAAACTATAGGCAGGAGTTAACTGTTTTTTGCTGACATCAACAAACTCTCGCATTAGATAATTAGCAAAAAAAAAAAAAAAAAAATCCCATAGTTTAATAGAAGTCTTAAAAGCTTAGCCAAATCATTAAATAGGAAAAACCCTTTCTGTAGTCGTCAAAAAACAAAAAAAACAAATTGAAATTCAGTGCAATACGGTTTGTATATAAAACACCGACTTGAATAAACAAATAAATAAATAGATAATCAGATGGACAATAATAAAACAAAATCCCCCTGACACATAACGACTTGTAGGCGCGCCATAAAAATATCCCTCACTGGGAACCAACTAAAGGATGACCGCAAACATTAGCCTCGAAATAGATACCCTACCCAACTTTAGCAAAACCTCTCAGAAGATGATGAATCTATAGATAAGAATTAACTCTCTGACCACTTAACGAAGAATACTAGTCTAGCCACTCCCACAATAATGAATGTTATAACGGACCATGCCTAAAAACACACATAAACCAAGAGATAGCTTATTCCTAAAATTTCGCTTGAAGATGAAACAGGACTAAACACCTCAATTCAACTTAATTTTAATAATTATTTGAATGGTTTTGGCTCTCGTTTTTGAAACATGAGAAATCTTATGTAGCGAAGGCATCATATTTTTAAACAAAAAAATATTATATATATATATATATATATATATATATATATATATATATATATAGAAAGAGAGAGAGAGAGTGAGGGAGAGAGAGAGATAGAGGGGGAGAGAGAGGTGGGGGATGCAATGGACAAACTGTCATCTAAATTAGGCAAAAATGAAAATAACACTGATATCTCATTATTTTCCAAAACTGCACAAAAATATTTTGGAATGCTAAAATGTAAATTTATTCAATAAAATCACCACAGCCTGCAGATGACTTCAGAATCTCCTGCAACTGTTCTGGACAGTTTCCTTGTTTAAGTTGGTGAATACTGCCATAATCCTAGCCTTCAGTTCAGCTTTGGTATTACAAAGAGCTTCAGTCTCTCACTCAACTGATGGTCAGATGTAAGGTGTGATGTAGTTGCAAAAACTGTCTGACAGCTATGACTTGGATCTCATGCTTGTGTGGCATGGTGCAGAGTCCTGTTGCCAGAAATAGGGTCTTCCAGCAGCCACTCTCTTAACCCAGGTCAGTGCTAATCCTCAAGGCACTTGATGTAGGTCTCCATGTTGAGTTTGAAGCCCTTTATGAAGATAAATAGAGGCATAATGTCAACATCACTAGTGATCACTCCAAACACCATGAAGTTGACTGGATATTTGGTTTTCATTACTCTTGGTACATCTTTTGGGGACACAGCAAACCAACAGTTGTTCTGTAGGTTTACCATCTTATCCTTGCAGAATGTTTTTTGTCTGAGAAAAACCAAAGCAAGTTCAGTTAGAAGAGAGGCTTGAGTTTGTTCAAAAGGTTTATAGCATGGTTTTTCCTCTTGTTCTTCATGGCTTGGGATAAAAATTGGCCCTTTCTTTTGTATTTCTTGTATGAGAAATACCAAATGACTTCATGCACTACCTTCCTGGCTATAGACCTAATTGACATCATTGTCAATCATGGCCTGGATCTCACCAACAAATTTGGGAGTTTTTTTTTTATCAGAATGATCAGAGCCAGTTTTCCAAGCTGCTGTACTTTTGTAATCACCATTAGACTCATCAAACTCTTTCCAAATCCTCTGCAAATCTTCACATTGACACCCAAATACTCTGAAATGTTAAAATTGGAGCTTCTGGCATTAACGCCAAGCAGTACAACATGCTGTTTCAAAATTTCTGGCAGAGTGTTTATGCTATGTGCATCTATTCCAGAATGCTAATTTTCATGCCCTACCTCAACTTCTGCATGGTGTGAAAGAGAGATAGCCTCTTTCGATGAACACCTTGCATGCTTCTAGTATTTTTTTTACACATACTCAGTGAACATTATTATAGTGGATACTCCTTATTTGAAATAGATGCCCCTTTTTTATTTATTAGACAGTATTATGTCTATCAGTCTATGTATCCAAGAAATTTGATCCAGTGTGCCTTACCACTAGGCCACAGAGAACAACACAACAAGCAACGGTCTATTTTCCCTTGCTTACTGCATCATTTTCCACAGGAATAGAAACTGCAAGAAAAATGTTACTTTTAATTGGAAAGAGATGGCAGAAATTGGATAAGGAAAGAGGGACTAGAGACACAGGTTATATTAAAGCAAGGCAGGCAAAATAAAACAGTGAGTGAGCTACCTAGAGAGTTTGCATAAATACATGGTAGGTCAAGACAAAAAGAATGATAAAATTTCTAAAGTTACTTAGAGCAACAAAGGATAGAGACAAAAATTGAAGCCTTTTTTGTACTTCCACTTTTAGCAATGTCTCAAGCATCAGGTAATGACTCTAGCCCAAGGCAATACTAAAAATAGGTATTGCCTTGCTCTAGTCCCATCTAGAAGGAAAGAATTGTAGAACAAGTCAAAGAGAATAGTAAAACTCTCCTTTGATGGCTTAAGCACATTATATTAAACTTCAACCACCCTACCCATCTGGGCTAGGTAGGTACACACTATGTACACACAAGTGTGAAGTCACTAACTTTTGATTGTTGTACTAGTTGTTATTCTGATTGATTCTTCCACAAGAAATAATTTTTTAAATGAGCAGGCATGATTGAAAAGTCATAATAATGCCTGTCATTTATGGCTTCATGCAATCGTACACCAAAGAACAAAGAATTTGTTTACATGAGCAGGCATTATGGACTGCCAGTTAATGCTTAATCCTATCTTAAACCATGCAATTTGCTTAGATGAGCAGGAACCATTGAAAGGAGCAGATGATGCCTGCCAATTATGGCTTAATGCAATCATACTCCAAAGAACAAAGAATTTGTTTACATGAGCATGCGTTATTGAAAAGTCCTGATAATGCCTGCCATTTATGGTGTAATGCAATCATACTCCAAAGAACAAAGAATTTGTTTACATGAGCTGGTGTTATTGAAAAGTCTTGATGATACCTGCCATTTATGGCTTAATGCAATCATACTCCAAAGAACAAAGAATTTGTTTACATGAGCAGGTATTATTAAAAGTCTTGATGATACCTGTCATTTAACTCTTAATCCTTTAGCCCTGGTCAATACTTTGCCGTTGGTAGAGAAAAATGATGTAATGCCCAGTCTCTGGTAGAACACTGGTAGAGAAATATGGCTGAATGCCCAGTGCCCAATCGAATGGTAGGTAAACTTTTGTAGCTATTTTTATATCTAACATGAAACATTACATACCAATTATTTGTGAATTTTGACTCAGGAGCTCAGGCAGAAGGGGTTAAAATTGTTCAGGAATGCAGGGCACAAAGGGTTTAGGCAATCACCCACCATACATGTCTGCCATTTAATGATAAATGCTATCACACTCAATGGAATTTTTTAAAATGAGCAGGCATTATTAAATAGTCTTGATAATGCCTACAATTTAATGCTTAATGCAATTGCATGGAATTTGTTTAAATGAACAGGAATTATCAAAAATCTTGATGATGCCTGCCATTTAATGCTTATTGCAATCATACCTCATAGAATTTGTTTAAATTAACAGGCATTATTGAAAAGTCTTGATGATGCCTGCTCTTTAAGGCTTAATGCTATGATACTCCATAGAATTTGTTTAAATGAGCAGGCATTATTAAAAGGTCTTCTTGATGTCTGTCATGTAAGGCTTAATGATATTACACTCCATGGAATTTGTTTAAATGTTTTAATAAGTCTTGATGTTGCCTGCCATTCAAGGCTTATTACTATCACACTTCATGAAATTTATTTAAATGGCAGGGATTTTTAAAGATTTTTAGGTATCATATATAACAGAGCATTTTACCAACTTCATTCATAGCTGAACATCTCTATAAACTTTTAAATCAGATCTGATAGGTTTCTGCTCCTGAAGTTGTAGGTATAAGCTTAATTAAATCAAAGACATTTATCCTAACCTATCTGCAGTTGCATTGTATTGTAGAAATTTATTGAAAATTAAAAAAGGTACAACAAAACAATTTTAGTAATATTAATATTTTAAATAAGATTTTATATTCTCACATTTATATTTAAAACATGTTTCTAAAATAATCCTGATTCTTAAAAATACTTAATAAAAAAATAATCTATTAGGTTGGTGCAAAAATAATGACGTAATAATGTCGTTTTTTGACGTTAAAAAATACGTCAAAAAACGACATTATTGCGTCATTATTTTTGCACCAACCTAATAAAATAAAATCCAATATTGGAAATATTTCGACATTAAAATTAATTGCATAACAGAAATTTAAAATTTCACTGCATGCAATAATTTTTTTGTGTGAGTGTTTTTATTTTATTTTATCCAAATATACAAAAATAAAAATGAAATCATCATCTGCATTATTAATAACAATCAGAAGAAATCAATTTTAAATGTATGTTGAAAAATGATATATGTTCCAGAATTGGTTTATTTGTTCTACTTCTTTAAGTTACTGCTGGCTTTTTTAAAAAATATTAAGTGTCTTCTTTTCCTTATTTTTGTTTCTTAGATCAATTGACTTTTTGTCTATTCACCTCACAGCTGTTTTAGTTCTGCTCTCTAAAAAATATATTTCTTTTCTTCCTGTATCTGTCTTTGTTAATTTAATTTCATTAACAAGTTTTTAGTTTGAAAAATAAATAAATAAAAATACTAAAATAAAAACAACAACAAAAAGAAAATATTTTTACACACCTGAAGACCAATGCATTCTCTCGTGAAGCAATGTGAAACTAAAAACATTTAATAATTTCATTCAGTTCATCTAGCAATGAGCATGCAACTACCATAACAGAAAATAAAAGAAAACAGACAAATAAAATAATGAAGGAATGAATTTATTTTATAAATAATCAAATTCAAAAAAGAATAAGAAAATCACAAAGCAAAGCACAATTTCCAGGGAAGAATTCGTTTGTGGTCCAACCTAACAGATCACTGACATATTGTCTTTGTTTTTGTTGTTGTTTTAATTAAATTAAATATTTTTATCTTTAAAAAATATCGACTACAACTCACATCATCACCCTGTTTTTAGTTTATCCATCCCACACTATTTCTATTTCCAAGATCTTTATTCTTTTTTCCTTGTATATTTCTTTTCTTCATTTCCACCTAGTCATAATTCTTAACTCCAACTTTTCCTCATCTCTATCCCCTCCTTTTCATATTTTAATAGCAGTCGACGTTCCGTCCATTCCTACGGCAGTTCAGCAAGTACACGCTCTGGGTCCCCCTTTCTAATTTAATTTTACCTTTTTATTTTCTCTCTTTCTTTCCTCTCATTCATTAATCACTCTTTAGTCTTATTTGCCATCTTTCATGTCATCCTCTCACAAACTCACTCAATAATAACGTTTTCTTCTTTACTATTTTTCTTCCGTTTATTCTTTCTTTATTATCTCTTTGAGATTTATTCCGTTCTGCTACAATTGCTATCATCCCATCATCATCATCATCATCATCATCATCATCATCATCATCATCATCATCACCATCATCACCATCATTGTTGTTGTTTAGTGTCTCCAGTTTCCAAGCCTTGACAATGAGATTAAGTCAAGGTAAGTCCAGCACCTTTCACTTTCTGCTACACCAGTCTCTTCTTTTTTTAATACACCATCTATTCATGATACTACTCCTCTTGTTACTACATCCAGTTACAGGAGGCCTTCATCCGAAAAATAGTCGAAGCTTTATGGCATCTAACGACACGCCAGGACCTTACTACGACCCTTCTCCAACTTTTTTGTTATTTGAGTCTAGAGGTATAGGACTTCCAAAAAAACAACTAACTCGCGAATTTGAGTCACAGAACACTAACAGTAACACTAACAGCATTTCTAGTCAATGGGCCAACCCTGTAAAATCAACCTCAGGACATTTTGTAAACAAAGACAAAATTACCAACCAGAACCAAATTAAGACCGTATCGGAGCCAGAAGTTTATTTACCGAAAAAAACAGAAACAAAGGCGGAAGAAATTACTAATCAGAAAACGGAATCTTATATAATGCCACCAAGATCATTAAAGCCAAGACTGTATCATGTTGGCAGACGACAATTTTTCAAAAGTGAGCATATTTGGTTTCCAAGGGAACATGTTAGTAATTCAACTTTGCCGACGATAATAAACAAAAATGATAAAGCTAGAGAAAAAAGACCAAGACGACGTCGTGAAACGACGAGAAAATATAAAAAATATGGCAAAATTAAAGTAAGCGAAAACAGTAAAAATAAGGAGAAAACAGAAAACATAGACATTAAGAGTTACGAAAGTCGCAATAAAAATAATAATGTGCAGACATCACCTGAGATTGCCGAATTCGAACGGTTTGTTATGCGAGTGATGTCTTGTCGGCAAATTCCGGCACTTTCCGTAGCAATTGTGCAGAAGGGTGTCCCTTTGCTCGTCCGATCTTTTGGAGTTGCAGATTTTGAAAATTCCAAGAAAGCTTCGACTAAAACAAAATTTTTTATCGCATCTCTAACAAAGTCATTCACATCCACGATTATTGCCCGCGTGCTAACTGGAAGGCGTGAGTGAGTATGCTTTTAGTTTTATTTATTATGAAAATCTACTGTTTTTATTCTCTCTTTTTAGTCTTTCTTTACTTTTTATTTGACAACTTTTTGTTTGAATGAATTGTTGAACATACCATCATTTATGACAAGAAAAGCTTTTGAAAATAAACATCACAATTCAGCAAAAATATAAAAAAAAATGAAATGTGACACTAAAAAATTAAAAATAAAATCTTGTGTCACATTCATTACTGGGGAGATCAGGTAATAATTAGTTCTCCCTTCATTTGGGATTGAAAAAGGCACCCTATCCCGGAGATTACAACACTGTGGCAACCCCTTCAATGACAGTTTGACAGTGGCTGTAGGTACCGAGTAATTTTTGTCCTTGGTCTATATGCATATGCATGTGTATGGACATCCCACATAAAAAAAATAAAAATAAAAAATAAAAAACAAACCATGTGCCACATCCTACCTTAGTGGAGAAGTCAGGTAAATAATTGATTCTTGGCCTTTTGACTGAGATCAAAGCATGGTATCTGTTCTCCTCATTTAAGATGGGAGAAAACATCTGGTCCTGGGGATTCCAAATCTACAACAGCACATTCATCACACTGAGAGGTAGGGTCAGCATCAGTGTGACAATGCTCATAGGGACTAGCAAAAAAAAAAAAGAAAGTGGGGAGGAGAAGCAAATAAAGTCAAAATTTAGTAATAAAAAAGGTCACTTGATTAGGTCACTATTTTCAATTTTCAGTTTTTTCATTGACATTCAAAAATTAAAAAATCCACTGAATTAGAATTTTTTAAATTTAAAATTACTCTTTGCACTTGGTCCCAAAGGTGCATTTATTACAGACAACATTTTGTTTATCTATGAATGTAATTATGATCACATGTGCTTTCAATGCAAGAAGTAATAAAATAGATAAAGATATCTTGAATTGAATAAGCATAAAAGCTTATTTTTACATATTAGGACCATGCTTTCCACTAGGGCAAGAGTAGGATTTGCAAATGTAAAAATCAATTATTATATTTCTGCTCAAACACATTAATTTTACAATGAAATAACTCCATCTATTCATTCTCTTTTCCCTAGACATAAAAATAAGTTTTCATTTTAGTTCAGTTTTATAATTGAATAATTTAATTCATCAATTTTGTTTCCATCCATCTGTGATTAAAACAATATAGGACTATGCTCATATTCATGGAGAATGCACTTATGAACAGAATAATTTAATCTGTAACAATTATATCATGGAGGGAGAGAGGAAATATGGTAGTTTTCTCCCCTCTCCAACACCCCCTACAAGCATTAGTATATATGTGATATACCTTAATATGATGGAAAAAAAAGACAAAAATAACCCAAAGAAATTAATTCCCAAAATCAATTATACATGAAAACTTATATACAACACTGAAGTACACAAGTATAAGTCATACTAATATGCGACACACACACATATATAAAAGTGAACATTGAAGTCAACACTCAGAGGTGACAGGCTGTTTCATGCTAGATGGAATTGTTAGGGACAATTGCGTCTAGCATGAAACAGCCAGTCGCCTCTAAGTTCACTTCAATGTTCACTTTTATAAATATATACATATATATATATATATATATATATATATATATATATATATATATATATATATATATATTAAGACATTTTTATGTTTATACATTCTTTTTATAGATACAAATGTTTAAGTAAATGCTCTGTTTATAATAAACAGTATTCATAACATTTACTGGTCTGATTGTCCAAGAAATTTTCATAGAAAATATTCATCCTCTGACAGGAATCGAACCTCTATCTTATACGGAACTGCCCTATAGACTGACATGCCTTAACTGATTGAGCCACAGAGTATCGTTTGGTTAGCAAGGTCAATTTTACTGCTTTTAAACTACAATCGACCTTATATAAACAGAGCATCTACTTAAATATTTGTATAAAAAGAATGTATAAACATAAAAATGTCTTAAAATAATTGTTGGACTTTGTCCATTTCATAATATATATATATATATATATATATATATATATATATATATATATATATATATATATATATATGAAGGAATATAGTTTTAAGGTATGCTATATTCATGGGACAAAGTGGTCAATATCAGCATATGTAAATATAAAAGTGGACAATGAAGTCAACACTCAGAGGCAACAGACTGTTTCATGCTAGACACAATCATTTGACCACCCGATGATTCTGTCTAGCATGAAACGACCTGTTGCCTCTGAGTGTTGACTTCAATGTTCACGTTTATGTTTACATATGCTCTGTCCCTGATATTGAGCACTTTATCCAATAAATATAGTACACCTTAAAATTATATATTTGGCAACAGTCTCTCTTTTATATTATTTTCATTGGAAATGACTGTCAATTGAGCTATGATCCAAGAGATGTAATTGAGCTATGCTCCAAGAGATGTAATTGAGCTATGATCCAAGAAATGTAATTGAGCTATGAGCTATGCTCCAAGAGATATAATTGAGCTATGATCCAAAAGATGTAATTGAGCTATGATCCAAGAGGTGTAATTGAGCTATGATCCAAGAGATGTAAAGTAATTCTTCTTGATAAGCATGTAGTAGTAAGCTCCCAAATTGTCCCACCTGGAGAAATTTGAACATGCAAAAAGGTAAGCAGTATGTAAAGGGTACAAATAAAAAGAAGGATTCAATGGTAATGTTCCCAAGAGGGGCACACTACAGAAATATATGAAGGAAGATCAAGAATACCCTCATTCTTGTCTAAAGTTATGTTATGACAAAAGTTGTGGATAATTTTTTACTTATGCTCATAACTAATTTTCTAATTAGAAGTTATTGAGGAATAATGCTTTAAATGGGTGGGTCATGTGTCCAGAATCTGTCCCACTCGACTCCCACATATCATCCTGTTTGGAGAACTTGCCAGCAGCAAGAGGCTACATGGAGGTCTAAAACAACACTTCAAGGATCAGTTGAAGACATCCCTGACACAGGCCAACATTGACCCTGAAATCTGGGAAACCATTACTGCAAATCAGCCTTCCTGATATAGGACCATTCAAGGAGTGACTGAGAGTTACGAGTCCAACAGTCAACATTAAGAGGATATGTGATGTGCTGTCAGCAGAGCCTGACTCAACTAGCTGTGTCTTCCACCCACATGCCTCTATGACTCCTGCTGATGATTCTTCATGAACAGCATCACCAGAGGGGAGAAAGGAAAAGAGGATAACGATCTCAATGCTTGGATGTGAGCAGATGCCAACTAGGATATATATAAAATTGTGCTTGTATGTCTCACACCTCTAAGATTAATATGGCAGAATAAGTGAACTAATTGAAAAAAATACTGTAAGAAAAATGAAAAATAACAAAATATTTAAAATATTTTGTTATTTCAATAATAGGTTGGCGGCAAGGTCTCATCATTTTACAATAGAAATGGCTAGATGTAACCATAAGGTCTATGCTAACAGTTTCTTCTATTGCACTCCTGATTTCTGGAATTCTCTTCCAAATTCTTGCTTCTCAGTCAACTTTGATTTTCAAAAATCTAAATGCAATGTCAATTATTATCTTCTGTATTCTTAATTCTTATTCTTTTATTGTTCTCTCTCATTAATAGTGTTTTGTTTTTATGTCATATTCTCTCTTACACAGTAATCCCTTGCATCTTAGTGCCTTTATTGCCTTCCTTGGGATGGAATGTTAAAAACAAATATTCTGACAATGCTGAAGAATTTTACTTTCTATCATCTAAGGAGGATGCAAAAATATGAAGAACTAAAAAATAAAAAAAAAAGAATGAGTATATATTCCCTAACCAAGTTAAGTGGTTTTTAGTTGTGTTATCTGTTTGGTGCTTTATGGCATGTAAGGCTTCTTGGTAAGGTTTCAGTAATTAAATTATTCTTCCACAGGGTGGGGTAATTGGCTCTATGCCCAACATATGTAGGCTGAGATTTGGTTTTCTGTCAGGTTTTTCCTTTTAGACAACCACATGTTCTCATGTTAACAATTTCCATCTATCTGGTTTTGGTAATTCAGAGTTTTTCTTCTCCTGTACTCATTGGCAACCAAGGCTGAAGAACACAACCCTACTATTTGGCCCTTAAATGAGGGAGATAAGATAGATTCATAACTTTGCCAAGTGTATTTGCACAAAAGAAAATGTAATAATCTTGACAAGAATTTGAATGACTTGCCAATATCTTGTTCTGAGCCACTAACCATTACCCATCTGACAATCCTAAACTGTTTTTAACAAAGTAATACAAAAACAAACTATTCAACCTTAACTTTGGCAAGGCTGAAATGAATCATTCTCACAAGTTCCAATTTCTTTTCTTAATGCCACTCTAAATTATCCACTTTCGCACAAGATAAATGTACTACTTCACTCAATTTCCACCAATGTCTGTCAAAAACAGCTTTTCTTTCAGTTACATTCTGTCTGAAGATCATGTTAGCATGAAACTTGAGTAACAACTCAGGTTATCCTTTATACATATATATATATTATATATATATATATATATATATATATATATATATATATATATATATATATATATATATATATATATATATATATATATATATATATATATGTTAACTATGACAAACAAGGAAAATTTAATTCATTTTTAGTTAGTTATTCCAGTATTTTAACATTTCTCCATTTGGTGGGACTAAGGGGAAAATGTAACAATGCTGGAAAAACTAAATAAAAAATTAATTTCCTTGTCTGCCATATTCAACAAAACATTGCTGTTCAAATAAACATTAATATATATATATATATATATATATATATATATATAAACATTAATATATATTTATATATATATAAATAAATATCAAATCTGTAAGTGGAAATGATAATCTAACTAGGTCTTTTAAATATAAAATATTATAAAAATAAATCCATGAAAATAGATTTAAAATATTAAAAAGATAAATCCATGATTTCCTTTAATATATATATATATTCTGAGATGAGGTATGATGTACATTATTTGGACTATTGTCCTCATCTTTGTTGTCACATTTATTACATTTTGGACGTTGCACACTCTGGCCTTCTTCAGGTGGTTGGAATGTCGAACTTAACCCTTAATTTTGCTCACTGGGGTAGACTGTTCTAGTTCCACGTGCCATGTTTAATGGATATCAGTTATCATCTGTTAATTTTCCTCTGAAAGTTCTCCACTGCCTTAACCAGGTATTGAACTCACACTCTTTGTGTCCTGTCACTTGATCTAACCAATGCCTTTATCCATTGTGCTATGTGTCCTCAAGATAACTGATAATTTTTTATTTTTGTACTATTTAGACATCATGATTTTGGGTATATTTAATTTGGTTTTTGAAGTCTTGGCACATCATATTTGCCATCTGGTGGTATTGTGCCCTTCATACAGCAGCCTCATCATTGTATTGTAAAAGTTTAATATTTAATTATCTGACTCCATAAGTGGTGTTTTCACAGATATATGAGGCCCAGCTGAAAAGTTCATAGGCTGACCAACTGTTGTATTCTGCTACGCTTGCATGTTTTTTAGTCTACCAACAAGTGTATCTACTTACATTTAAATCATAGTCAACCTATAAATTTTTCAGTTTATCCTTGCATAATTGTAGATATCATTGTGAGATGAGGTAAAAATTGTTTTATTTCTCCAGTACTGCAGGAAAAATAAACCTTTATTTCTGTTACTCTTTTGCCCAATTGTAGTAGTAGTCACAGGCAAGGAGTACCAATTTCAATTTTTTTTTTAATTGAGTTCACCCTAAGCAAGGCAGTAAAGCCACAAAGAGACAAGGGTTTACTGGCTGTAGAAGAATTAGAAAACAAAAACAATGCTAAGGAATGAGAACAGAAGAAGAGTAATCAAGAGGATAGTAGATAGTGATTGACATTGCATTTAAATTTTTGAAGATTAAAGTTGGCTGGAAAGCATGGAGCCAGAAGAGAACAAGTAGGTATATTCAAGAAGTAGAAATGTTAATATTTACATTATTCGGACTATTGTCCTCATCTTTGTCACCATATTTATTATAACGTTTCAGCCGTTGTATGCTCTGGCCTTCTTCAGGTAGTTGGAATGTCGAACTGAACCCTTTATTTCACTCACTGGGGTAGACTGTTCTAGTTCCACGTGCCATGTTTAATGGATGTCAGTTATCAGTTATCTCCTGTTAATTTCCCTCTGAAAGTTCTCCACTGCCTTAACCGGGTATTGAACTCACACTCTTTGGCACGTGGAACTAGAACAGTCTACCCCAGTGAGCGAAATAAAGGGTTCAGTTCGACATTCCAACCACCTGAAGAAGGCCGGAGAGTACAACGGCCGAAACATTGTAATAAATATGGCGACAATGATGAAGACAATAGTCCGAATAATGTAAATAATGTACATAATACCTCATCTCAGAAATATAGACAGATACAGAAATAACAATATTTAATAATTAACAAATAAATTACATGACTTTTTGAATATTGTAGTTAGACATAAATGAAATATCTGACAAAGATTAATTAATTTTTATGAGAAGATAACAAGTTATTTTTGTGAGAATTACATGAATATAAAAGTTCATGTGAACTGATTTCAAGCCTTCTTTTTCTGTAATACTGACAAGATATGAAAGTTGAATAGTTGTACAGTATATGTTTAGAAGATAGCACAGTTCTACACTAAGACTGTTTTTCTGCAGTTATTTATTGAGGTCAGGTGGCTCCTAGGGCCTTTCTCTTGAAAGACACAAGAGTTATTGTGATTGGCTAAAGATTTTTTTCTGATATTTTTGAATTTCTTTTTTCTAAGGTTTCTTTTGATTCACTTCCAGTGATCACAAGAAAACTAGGCCTTGTAGATGAATACTTTTCATAGACTTGTGGATGTTGAATATCTGTTTGATCTCTACAAAAGTATGAAAATTTGATAGGTGTAAAGATCACTTCTTCCTTCTCTAAATTATTACATTTGTGATTCTATGATACAACAATGAAGTAAATTTTATAGTACAACTTTCATCCAAATAAATATCATTAGAATGCACTAAGAAAGTATTGGACATTTAGTCAAACCAAAATGCAGTATCTTTACTATGATTTAGAGGTTATTCTATGAATATATAATGGTAAAATCAGCAAATTTAAGCCTCCTTGTAAGACCACAATATGGCCTATTTGCATTATGTAATGATTTTACATTTTAGTAATATTTAGTTGCGTAGCCATTCTTTATTATCACAGCCTCTAGATGTGTCTGGTCAGTGGTCACCAGAAAAACATCTATAGATATATTGGACCATTCACCAGATAGCTACAAAAAATGATGTATTGGGCCATTCCCAAGACATGTACAAATATCAACAGATATATTGGACCATTCACCAGACATGTACAAACATTGATATATTGGACCATTCACCAGATATGTATAAACATAGATATATTGGACCATTCACCAGACATGTACAAACATTGATATATTGGACCATTCACCAGATATGTATAAACATCGATGTATTGGACCATTCACCAGACATATACAAACATCAACAATATATTCACTAGACAGCTACAAACATTGATATATTGGACCATTCACCAGACATGTACAAACATTGATGTACTGAACCATTCACCAGACATGTACAAACTTCAACAGATATATTGGACCATTTTCCTTCATATATTTTCATAAAATTTGCCAGATTAAATAGTTGAGGTTTTCCAATCTGATTTTTTAATTCCTTCTAATAATTTTGAATGGGATTTACATATGGACATTGACTTGGTTATTCAAGAATTTCCTCTTCAACCAAGTTTTAGTTGTCCTTGGTGGGGTCATTATTATAACCAAATTATGAATAGCGGCAAAGTGGCTGAACCCACTATTATAAATGGCCCAAGGTCATATCTTCCTCAACAGTTAAGACAAAGCTCTTTACCTCAATCTTTGTCTTGAATTCAATGTTAAATGACAAAAGCCACCCCTTCCCAACTTCCCACATCTCACTAGGCACAATCTCAGCAATATTTTCATTACAGCCCAAGAAGTCTCAAGACTTATCAAAAGCCTTTACCCTAAAAAAGCCATTGGCCCTGACAAAATTCCAGTGGTTGTCCTTAAGAAAATCAACCTTAAACTAGCCCCAATCCTAGCAAAGTTATTTAACTTCTGCTTGAAGGAGAAATTCTTCCCAAGCCTGTGGAAAGTGTCAAGTGTATGCTCATTTTTCAAGAACACAGATGAGTGCTTATCCCCCTCTTAGTATAGACCCATCAGTCTCCTCAGTATCATTAGTAAACTTTATGAGGCTATAATCAAGAAGAAGGTTTGAACACTTAGATAAGAACAGCTTCTTGCATAACAAGCAGTACAAGTTTTGATCAGCCTGATCCACTGCTGATGTCCTAACTACCATCACACACAGAATCAGTGAGGCAATAAATAAGTACACCCCAAGGACCATAATATTAGATATTTTAAAGACATTTGACAAGGTGTGACACAAAGGATTGCAGCTGAAGCTCTCTCATGGAATCTCTGGAAAAATCTTCTCAATAATAAAGTCCTTCCTAACATGAAGGTAATCAATGGCCTGTTCTTCATCACCCTAACAATCAATGCAGACATCCCTCAGGGGTCACTTCTCAGACCAACCCTCTTTTTACTTTACATTAATGATCTGCCTAAAAGTATACTCAGATCATATGTGAATATCTATGCTGATGACATATAGGTGCAGTTCTAAAACCAATAATGATCAGAGATTAGCAGCTGATTTCTCATCCAATCTAGCTCTAACATTTCAGTAGGGGAAAAATTGGCTGGTTACATTCAGTGCTTCGAAAACAAAGTTACATTCCATCACTGCCAATCAGACCTTGAACTACAACTAGTCAGAATGAATGGATGTCCCCTCAGGAGGCCTATGCCTTGAACATCTATTGGGCCTTAAACTCAACCCAGATCTCAAGTGAAATGCATACATATGATCCATCACTAAGGATGCATAAAAAATGGTCATTTCTCTGTACCAATCTAATAAGTACCTGACTCTTCATGCTATCCTCTAACTTTACAATGGAGTACTGCTGTCATATCTGTGGCAGGAGCTACCTAGTCCTCACTTTCCAGTCTCAATAGTTTAAAATTGTCTCCTCATCCATGTAGGTGAAAAATTATTTTCCATCCTTCAACACCTCTCTTACAGATGGGATGTGGCAAGCCTATAACTGCTATATCACTACTATGGGAAGTACTTGGATAAACTGCATTCCTTGGTTCTGCCAGCTCAAACCTTTATGGCAAAGACCATGTCATGTCCCTTCAGGATGATGATGGCTCTCCACTATTTCCTGTCTTTTGAAGCTCTTAATAAATTTTGTCTTTTTGTTATTTCTCCTAAACCTTGTTCCACCATCCATTACTCCAGCTCATTCTTTAAAAAAGAGACCAAAATTTGCTATGCTAAAAGTTAGTACAACTGCTGATGCAAGCAAAACAGGTTTTTTAATAAAAATTTTGAATATTCTAAAAAGGAATAAAAAATTTAATTATGTAATCAAAAATACTTTGATCCTTCTTCTTTAATGACAAAGATTTTGATGATAAAACTATGTTTTCATTACATTTGGAGTATGTTTGCATAATGGTATGCTGATTTTTTTTACCATTTTTGTCGAGGTAGCTATTTTTATAGATGCATTATTTACATTTATTAATATTTGTATTAATTTTAGAAGCTACTTGACTTGAACATCTGAAATGGATATTTTTATTAATGACATAATGTGTTTCTTTTGCTTACTTACAGCCTTACCTGGAACACAGCAATCCATCATTTTATCCCAGGCTTCCAACTTCCAGATCGAACAAGAACGGAACAATCAACACTAAGAGACCTTTTGGGACACAGGACAGGAATTTGTGGACTTTTTCGTCCACTGCTTTATGGATTTCCTCAAGGAATGAGCCGGAAGGAATTTGTAAAGTAAGTAAAATGAAAGAGAATGAATACAGATAAAAAATTATTTGTGGAATGTTTATTATTTCTTATGGAAAGAAAGGAAATGTTTAGAAAGAGAATGTTGTTATGTCAAGGGAGAATGAAATAAGATATTTGGAAATTAATACAAGAACAATTGATAGATTTACAATGAAAATTGATAAAGGTAGTAAAGGAAAAAGGCAGAGAAAAGAGGACAATAAAAGAACAGGATTTAAGAAACCAGAACATAAAGAGTGAAATTGCATTTAAATTTTTGAAGATCAAAGTTAACTAGAAAACTAGAATCCAAAAGAGAGTTCTACAAGATAACTGTTAGCATAGAACTTATAGTTACATCAGGCCATTTCACCTGTGAAATGAGACCTAACTTCCCATCTAGTAGTATGCTTAAATTCATAAAGTATATGTACTAAAGAGGAAAGCTCATCAGAACAATTACCATGAAACTATTTATTGAAAAGGCATAGAGAAGCTATGTTACAGCAGTGGGAAAGTGACTGAAGCCAAAATGCCAGGTAAGCAGATGTTTATAGGACTAAAACTTGAAAGTGAAATAATAATGACATTCATGATTTTATCTAAGTTTTAAGAGCAGTCAAGAGATTTAGAAAACAGCAGATAAAGAGTGACATTGCATTTAAATTTTTGAAGATCAATGTTAATTAGAAAGCAAGAAGCTGAAAGAGAATTCTACAAGTGAGAAATGTGAGAAAAGAAACAGCAAAGAATTTATGGTTTCATCTCAGAATTTTAACTGTAAAATGATAGTAGACTTATAAATGTGTAAGATAGATTCTGGTGAGAAAAATTGTCTAGCAGTTTTATTGTTTTTTTTTTGTGGGTGGGCATTAAAATTAAAAACCATTTCTTGCCCCAGTTAACAACAGATTATAGGTCATTTTTGAGATCAGCTACCAATTTGACCTTATCAAACTGATCAGACTTACCATTAAGACAGGTGTAAATAGTTGTGTTATCAGTATAGATACCAGTTTGACAATTGATGACATTGTGAAGGTCATTGATGAAAATTAGGAACAACGTAAGTTCAAGGATAAAGCTCTGAAGGACCTGCATTAATGCAAAATGATCTAGAAGAGTGGCCATTCAAGACAACTTTCATTTTGTATTTTGAAAAGACTCAATCAGTTCAAAAATTTGTCCAGAAATGCCATAATCATTCAACTTGGGAAAAAGACCAGTTTGCAAAACCCTGCCATATGCTTTTGAGATATCCACAGCAACAGCAAGAGCTTCACCATTCTTATCTAAAGCTTGATATACTCCTTAAGCAATAATCGTTATTATATCAGCAGTTGACATAGAAATGTGTATTGGAATCTTTATTAGATAATTGGGATTACAATAACTAAATGTGTAGCCATGTTAAAGGATTTCGATTTTTTTTTAAATTAATAGGATGCTCTAAGACTTAAACATTGGTGATATCATACATGATATACTGTAAAGTATTTGCTTGTTATGAAAAGTTATTCAAAATCTATCTTTAAAATATCACTAAAAAGCCATTATCAGCATTTTCTGTCTGAATTTCTGGAATATGGAGTTATCATCATTTACATTATTTACATGCAAAGTATTGTCCTCATCTTTGCTGTTGTTATCACAGCATTTTGGCCATTATGCTTTCTGACTTTCATTGAGAGATTGTTGATCTGGGTGACTTTCGGGGAATTTCAAGCTGAACCCTTTATTTAATCTGCACAGATAGATTGTTCTTGTTTTATTGTCCATGTCTAGGGATATCTAGTCTTCTTCTTGTTTAGTACTGCTCACTTATTGCTCACCCTGTTTCCACTGGGTCTAAGTCTATACTATCCTGCCTAGGGATTGAGTTTACAATTACTATGTTATTATTTATATTAAGACTAATATCCTTATCTTTGTTGTTACCATCCCAGTCCTTTGTCCATTGTGCCCTGCAACCTGCTCAGTTATTGCTCACCCTGTTTCCACGAGGTCTAGATATATACTATCCTGCCTAGGGATTGAGTTTACAATTACTATGTTATCTTTATTTATATTAAGACTAATGTCCTCATCATCACAATGTTTTGCCCATTATGCTCTCCAAACTTCTTCAGGTGTCTGTCAATCCAGGTAACCTTCAGGGAGTTTTGACCTGAACCCTTTATTTAATCAGCATAGGTAGATTGTTCTTGTTCCATTGTCCATGTCTAGGGATATCTAGTCTTCTTCTTATTTAGTACTGCTCACTTATTGCTCACCCCGTTTCCATTGGGTCTAAGTCTATACTAACCTGCCTAGGGATTGAGTTTACAGTTACTATGTTATCATTATTTATATTGAGACTAATGTCCTCATTATCATAGTGCTTTGCCAATTGTGCTCTCCAACCTTCTTCAGGTGTCTGTCAATCCAGGTAAACTTCAGGGAATTTTGAACTGAATCCTTTATTTAATCTACAGTCCATATCCAGTATTATAGAGATCTTATTTAGTACTGATCAGTTATTGCTTGTCTGGTTTCCGCAGAGTTCAAGTATATACAGCTTGAACCAGTGATTGAACTCACAATTACTATGTAACCAAATTTATAAACCAATGCTTTAATCCACTATCGTTCCATGATATAACAGCTGAAATGTGATAACAAGAAAGATGGGGATAATAATATCAACATATGTATTATTTTTTAATATAAAAGAAATGGAAATTTATGTTGTAAGAAAAACATTTCTGTCTTCGCTATAACCACTCTTTCCCTATGACCAGATTTCTTTTTGTTCCGATAATTTCAAATTTCTATTTGTTTCTATATCTTTGAATTTCTATTTGTACCTATATCTTCAACTTTTTGTTGTAATAAGCATAAATTTCTGTCATAAATTTCTGTGATATAAATTTCTGTCTGTTGCTAAATCTTTGAATTTCAGTTTGTTTCTATAACTTAAAATATTGTAATATCTTAAAATATAACCTTGGCACCAATACCAACTAAGCTTGGTATGATTAATTACCTTCTTAAATTTCCATTTCAAAACTGAAATCTATCTCAGTCTGTATAATAGAAAATACAGTAAGATTAATTCTTTTTATTTAAATGGCTATACTTGATAAGTTAGTAAGAATGGTAATCTTTCTATCTGAATTTTTGTTATTATTTATATTATTTACATTCAGACTATTGTCCTCGTTTTGTTATTATTATCACAACATTTCAGCCATTGTGCTCTTTGGCCTTCATCAGGTGTATTCCAGTCTAGGTAACCTTCATCAGGTGTATACCAATCTAGTTAACCTTAATCAGGTGTATAGCAATCTAGGAAATTCCAGACTGAACCCTTTATTTAATCTATGGGTTTAAACTATTCTCTCTCCACTGCCTATGTTTAGGTATATCTTGGTCTAGTTCATATTTTTAGTATTGCTCAGTTATTGCTTGCCCTGTTTTCTACAGGACAATATCCTAGTAGATTAAAACATTGGTTCATGATTTTGCTGACAAAGTAATTGTGAGTTCAATTCAGGCAGTGTATACACCAAGTAGCTTACCATTACCATTTAAATAGAAAAATAACAGTTATTTTTTACATAAAAATAATTGCCTTCTTTTTCACTTACATAAAATAATGGCCTTTTTTTTACATTTACTTATAAAAATAATAGGCCTTTTCCATATAAAAATAATACCTCTTTGTCTGACTCTAGAGCTCCAGTTCACAAGGTTTGAAGAAATATAGTCCTAAGTCCTAGAGGCTTCATTTACTGGAAACCATCTTTTGACCATTGATCTGAGAAAGTTGTTATATACAGCTGATATTTTAGATATTTTGGAACAGGTGTGATGGTATGCATGATAGCCATAGAAAAATCTTAATCTGATAAGGCTAATTAAAAATATGACTTGAAATTTTAGTTTAACGATTTGGTCTTGTAGGAATTTGACATTGGACAAAACTACTTTTGATGCAACCTGCTCTCTCTTCAATTTCCTTATCTCTAATGTTAAATTTGCTTTCTTTTCAATTCCAGATCATAATTTCTTCTATTATAGCCATCTTTATTTTACTATTCTTACTCTCTATCCTTTATATTACCAATCTTTCTACAATGTCTTTCTCCCTTTCATCCATATATTTCTTCTATTCTAGCCTTCTTTATATTTAAATCCTTACTCACTATATATTTCTTTAACTGATCTCCCAGCATTATCTTTCTTCCTTTTATCTATATTTTTCTTCTTCCTTGCTTTCTTTATATTACTATCCTGTATATTACCAATCTTTCTACAATGTCTTTCTCCCTTTCATCCATATATATTACTCACTTTCTCGTAACATTTTTAACATTCTACTCACCTTCTCTACTTGGATTTTTGAACAAACACCCACATTCTTATTAACATTACTTTGATATTCTATATAAGTACCCATAAATTTACTTTATATTTATTCACAAAACAGGAATATTTCTAAGATTGCAAATAACAGTTTCAAAATTGACATAATGTTGATCTTTGGTGCAGCACAATCTTCTGTATTTTTTTAACAGGACAAAAATTAGTAAATATATCAATAATTATCACCAGAAAATGATCATGATCACCAATTTTATGAGGGGTCATGGCATATAGAAGAAGATTGTAGTAACAATAATAGTTGATTAATCTTCTGTGTATGATTGTACATTTGGAAGCATAGAAAATCATTTTCACACAATCATCAGCACCGCACTTCAAACTGTTAAATGTCAAGTAATGGTCATTCTTAAATTGATTGTCTCAAATTATCGCCATGCTGTATACATTTGAATGTGTTTGTGAATATTTACTGAGCTTAATTTGATACAAGGTCATAGAAGAGGGTCAATTAAATATTGAACTCTTTATCCAGAGTAACTGACCTGGGAAAATAGGTTATTAATGAATCATGATACAGTAACACCTCTATGTAAGATTGTGTGTGTGTGTGTGTGTGTATTGGATGTGTATCAGGTTCAACAGCATCTTCTTTCCCTACTGCTCATTCCCTTGGCTGTGGCTTTGCTAGACAGCAGGAAATGACAGTGGGATTTTATTGATTTATTCATACTCATTACTAATTAGATTAGGCATTTGGTTACCTAAATATATATGTGTGTGTATATATATATATATATATATATATATATATATATATATATATATATATGTATATGTATATATATATATATATATATATGTATATGTATATATATATATATGTATATATATATATATGTATATATATATATATGTATATGTATATATATGTATATGTATATATATATATATATATATATATATATATATATATATATATATCAATATATATATATGTATATATATATATATATATATGTACATATATATATATGAATATATATATATATATATATATATATATATATATATATATATATATATATATATGAATGAAAGATGTGTAACAAAGTGTAAAAAGTTTGTTTCCTGATGAAGTCCTAAGGGAGGAAATACATCACACACAAACTTTTTCCATTTTGTCCTTAGCTTTCATTAAGTTATTTAGCTTAATATTGTAAGATCTTGCTGATGCACAGGCTGTCTGTTACCTAAAGTGAACTCAGTGACAATAAACAATGTTATTGGTACAATTGTTGGTTTTAAACTAGGGACTGTTTCAGGTCAGCTGATGGATGTTGCTTCTGGGGTAAATACGACTCATGCATATAAGACTTATAACAATGGACAAAGTCCGACAATTATTTTAACATTTTTTATGTTTATATGTTCTTTTTATAGATACAAATATTTAAATACTATGTTTATAATAAACAGTATTAAACAACATTTACTGGCCTGATGTCCTCCGACAGGAATTGGACCAGTATCCTATAAGGAACTGTCATATAGCCTGATGTACTTTAACGATTTAACCACACAGTAAAATCGACCTTGCTAACTGAAACGCTCCTCTGTGGAGTGAATTTTACTGTACTACTTTAATCAAAAGAAACCTGCAGCTGAAGCTCACAGAATTCTTGTTGAGACTTACAGTGATCATGCTCTCTCCCTCTCCCTCTCTCTCTCTCTCTCTATATATATATATATATATATATATATATATATATATGTATGTATGTATATATATATATATATATATATATATATATATATATATATATATATATATATATATATATATATAAACTAAATAACAATAAATATACATTTTGTTCCTCACCAGTAGCACAACTCTGAGCTTCATGCACAATGCTAATTAAAAACTGAATATTGGAAAATTTAAATATTTATACAATACTGTTAACTATAAATATAAAGTATTAGACATTGAGTGCTAGTGGAAATCAGAAAGTGCTTGATGCATAATAATAGCTAAAACTTATACTAATGAATATACATTTTGTTCCTTACCATTAGCACAATTCTAAATTTTATGCACAACACAATTATCAGGTGCTGATTGAAAACTCACGATATATATATATATATATATATATATATATATATATATATATATATATATATAGATATGGGAAAAAAAATGATATTAAATTTTTATATATGTTACGAAAAGTAATAATAATAAAGTAGAAATTTTTTTTCATCTGATGTGTTTTATCCTTTATGACTTTAGTGGACTAAAGTGTTTACATTGATGTAACTACACATGCTTCAAAAGGGGAAGGGGTGGTAAAATGTTAAACTTTTAAATTTAGTTTTTTTTTTTTATATATTTGTTTTTGGTATATAGCCTGTCCAGTTTCATTTAGTTTCTTTTTTTAAAGATTTTACCTCTTTTGTTATTAAATATCCCACATTGTGATCATAGAAGATCAGCCAAGAAAGGTGAAATGTTATAAGAATCTGGATGTATATTTACTGTAGATGTTCTAGTGATTAAAGCACTTTTTATACATTTTCATCTTAGTAAGTACATTTTCATCTTGCTTTCTCTTAATTAAAATAGCATTTTTTTAAATCAAAGTTATGGTCAGACCCATTACAGTGTGTTGCTCATTGTAATTAGAGTAAATAACATTGAGTATGTTATTTTGTAAAATATCCCTTTTCTGTTCATATTATGTTTTCTTAAAATTCCTTGCAGTTCTCTGATATATTCCTTGTAGCAATTATTACAGGTGATAGAGTAAATTCCTCCTTTATGTTTTAGCTTATTATTATTTTGTTTTGTATTAAGTCTTTTATTGTTTTAAAAGTAGTTGTAACAAATTCCATGTTAAACTTAGATATATTTTTTCAGTTGTAGTTGTGATAGAGTTGGTGGGTAGAACAAAATATTTTGATTTGTTGGGTTTGTCAAAATGGCACATTCTCCCATTTTTAAGTATTTTACAAGTTTTTTTGATTTGTATTGAGTGTAAAATAACTAGGGTTTTATAAGAACTTAAAAATATTTTCAATGTATTTCTTTTCTTCTGCATAAAATGAATCAGTTCATTTGAGACTTGTAAAAAATCCTTTACAACAGTCCTGATGAAAATATTCAGAGATGATATTACAGTTTGGTTTTTTTTTTTCACACATTTCCTGTTTTTCATTTCTAATTATTCAAGTTAGATGTGTATGTACCACACCCAATCCTGTTTGGTTGTCATTTCCTGTACATTCTGATTCTAAATCTTCATATTTTTCAAAATTCTTAATCCCTCATTAAACATTAATTTATATTTTATCTTCTAACAAAGATTTTTGCGTCTTTCAAAAACATGCCTTATATAATGAAAATGTTTGCTATATAATCACCTTGTATCAAGTATTCATATGTGTGTGTGTGTATTCTATTTAAAAGAATATGAATAACATGTGTATAAATTATATTTAAATTATATTTATGTGTCATATAGGAGAGTATATATGTATCTAGATATGTTCATTTCATATATGTATGCATTTTAAAAAATTATTTTGAATATGGATATCTATGTGTCTGTATATTTGGTTACATTTATTGTGTAGCAATACATGTCTATATTTATTTCCTTGTAGCTTGGTGTATGTAAATGTATTTTTCTTAATCTATTTGTTTTTTGTATTTTATTCATATTTTTATGAATATATATTTTTTTTTTTACATATCAAGAGACAGTAAATTGTAAGACAAAATGGAAAAAGTTTACTTCTGACACATTTCACCCATTAGAATTTCATTGTACTGGGTTTGCTGACATTATTTTAAAAAAAAACTCTTTCAAAATATTGAAATTACCAGCATCTCTCATTCATGTGCATGTGTAGTTATAACATCAACAATCTCAGTCCCAAAGAAGTCCTAATGAATGAAATGTATCACAAGTAAACTTTTTCCATTTTGTCTTAAAATTTCCTCAATACTGTCTCGATATACAAAAACATATATCATTATCTTATATCATACTGTTGACATAAAAGAAAGAAAAACATCATTTCAAAAAAATTCTTTCAAAATGTTGAAACTACCAGCATCTCTGTTCATGTGAATGTGCAGTCATAACATCACAAAAACCCAGTCCAATGAAGTCCTAACGGATGAAACACATCATAAGTCAACTTTTTTGATTTTGTCTTATATATATATATATATATATATATATACATACATACATACATATATATATATATTTATATATATATATATATATATATACATATACATATATATATATATACATACATACATACATACATATATATATATATATATATATATATATATATATATATATATATATATGTATATATATATATATATATATATATATATATATTGTGTATTAGGCAGCAATCCCTCTTTTATACATGTTTCATTAAAGACGACTGACAAGATGCTGCGATAAAGCTTTTTATTTAATTTTTCTTGTGTTCATACAAGTGTTTTCTTTTCTGGAAACAAAGTGTGTAAAAACTGTTCAAAAGTTCTGCATTTATGAGCCCTTTCAGATATACTTTTAGTCATTATTAAGGATGATTTTCTTTTATTTTTAACTGAATGTATGGGTTGTGTTATGTATAGATCTAGAGTTATAGGGATGTTTTATTTTCAAAACACAGTCAGCACCTTGTGGCCATGTTCATAGTTAATGTTATTGTGTTGGCTTTTTCTTTTTATATTAGGACTTCCATTATTTTAAATCTTTTTTTATTTGTGGATGAGGTTATATTTGTATTTTCTACTAGTACATTTTTGATGGAGTTTGGTAGGTTTTCATGTGTGTTTATGAGTTCTAATGGAACTACTTGTTAATTAAAAAAAATTAAATTATCCATTACAAAAAATTTAAAACAGCTAACCTTATCATAAAAAATAACAGCACACCTGCAAAATCAAAACTACAAAGGACCAACATTATTTATGAGTTCAAATGCCCCTTAAGGAACTGTGTTCCTGATCAAACCAAATTCATAAATAATTACATCAGTCACACTACTACATGCTTATCCAGACGACTTACATAACAACTATCCAGCAACAGCTCTATTAGAACTCATTTAAACACACACAAATCCCAATCCCATCCCAAGTAGTAGAAAATACAAATATAATAACCTCATCCACAAATAAAAAAAGATTAAAAATAATGAAAGCCTTAATAATATATATATAGGTATATAGGTTATAAATATTAATATTAAAATTTTACAATGCTGTCAGCTTTCAATCCATACCTGACAATTCTTACATGCATGAAACTTTCTTTCTCTCTCTCTCTCTCTCTCTCTCTCTCTCTCTCTCTCTCTATATATATATATATATATATATATATATATATATATATATATATATATATATATATATGGTGGACTCTCCTGCTGTATTCAATGTATAAGAGTCAAGCAGCTCAGTTCCTAGGAACCAACAGCTCAGACACCCAGCAGGTATAATTTGATTATAGTGGTGAAGGCATTGTATAGAACCAACCATACTTTTTGAAGGGCTAAATACAGGGACCTGGTGCACTGTGCCACAAGGTCCCCAAACGACCCTCCACAGGTTTTGAATTCATAGTTGTCCTTCTCCTAGACCAGTTGCCATCCACTGCTATAGAACCCAGCCTGTCCTGCTATTTACCTATAGCTGGAGAGAGAAGAAGAGGATTAATACCTTTCCCAAGGGTATTAGCATGTGTGAATGTAATGGATTCAACTGGAATTTGAACTCAGCTCTACGATTCCTCAATCCAACCCACTGTCCATTATTCCTATATATATAAACATTCTTTTTCTTTTTCTTTCCATTACTTTTGTTAGTAGATATCCCACACTGTGAAAATAGAAATTCTACCAGCAATGATGAAATGTTGTAACAGCCCAGACATAAATTTACTGTGGAGGACCTTGTGATCAAGGAACTTTCTAAACATTTTTGTCATAGTGAATTATTTTTTCCTTTGATCAGAGTAGTATTTTAAACTCAATATAAAATTTGTTACTGCTATGTCTAAAGCAATAAAAGACTTAGTCAATATTAAATGAAACAATAAGCTAAAACTTGAAAGAGGAATTTGCTCGATCACCAAGGAATCTAAATAAAAGATGATATGAACACAAAAGAGACATTTTACAAAATAATACATTAAATGTATTTGCTGACCTCTGTAATGGGACTGATTACAATTTTGACATAAAAAATACTAATGTGATTGAAAGAGAAAACAATTCACTACAACAAAAATGTGTAGAGAGTGTCTTGATCGCAAGATCATAAACAGTAAATTGACACCCAGGCTCTTATAACATTTCACCTAGCCTAACTTCTATTATCAGTGTGGAATATCTAACAACAGTGAGATGGAAAGAAAAAGAATTTAAATGAAATCAGCTAGATTAATATATATATATATATATATATATATATATATATATATATATATATATATATATAGTGATTTATCTAATAAGCTAACTCAAGAGTTCTACATTAAAATAATCATCAGGTCCACATTTATATTTGATAAATCTTTATCAAACATCTGTCCCTGATGTTAATGTCACCACCTGAACTTTGAAATTTTATTTACTAATTATTTTTCTTCTTATCAATAAAAGTAGATAGGTTTGCTTCACACTCCGTCACAGCTTTTTGAACAGGAGTAGATGTTCATCACTTGTTCCCTTTTTAAGATTGGGTTTCCAGTTCCTTCTAAAGTCTTTTCATTCTTTTTCACTCCCAGTAACTTCTTGTGTCTTAGTGGCATTATCATCTTGCTTGGGGTGAAATAATTAAAAAGAATAACATGTACTGTTTTTTAAAACATTTCTATCATGCCATTTACAGTTAAAATTACTTGTTTGTATTTTATTGTGTTGGCTTTATAGTTTAATTTTGGGGTTATCAGCAAGCTGCATTAGGAGCATTTATTTTTAAATAACTTCATTAAAAATCATTGCTTTTAATTATATTTTGGCATTGTCAAAATTAGTGTATTCTTGTTGCCATCTGACATTAAATGCAGGAAGAAAATTAACAGTATTTGTTTGGCAAATTCTGCATTTTTATTTCAAATAGAAATATAACAGACACAAAAGAAATGTGTGCTTTTTATAGAAAAGTAAATGATTGAGCATATGAAAAGTAGTTTATAAAGCATAATCATTTGAAATTGACAGTAATCAACAGAAGACATTAATTGATAATAATCAGTTATATTATGCAAAAAAGAGCCTACATAATCAAAATATTCAAATCAAGTGTTGAAAATCATTTTCAGTAGGTAATATTTGTGACTTTAATGTATAGCTTCCATACGAATAAGAAAAAAAAAATTGCATCAGTATGGTTATATTAATCACTGAAAAAATAATCACCATCAGCTTGGATATATTAAGTCGCTTTGATGTGTGACTTCCATATGAGAAAGAAAAATCATTTTCACCAGCTTGGTTATGTTAGTCACTTTCATATGTGACTTCCATATGAGAAAGAAAAAACATTTTCATCAGCTTGTTTGTGATAGTCACTTTGATGTGTGACTTTCATATAAGAAAAAAAATCATTTTCATCAGCTTGATTATGTTAGTCACTTTCATGTGTGACTTCCATATGAGAGAGAAAAAACATTTTCATCAGCTTGGTTGTGTTAGTTACTTTGATGTGTGACTTCCATATGAGAAAGAAAAAACGTTTTCATCAGCTTGGTTATGTTAGTCACTTTCATGTGTGACTTCCATATGAGAAAGAAAATACATTTTCATCAGCTTGGTTGTATTAGTCACTTTGATGTGTGACTTCCATATGAGAAAGAAAAATCATTTTCATCAGCTTGGTTATGTTAGTCACTTTCATGTGTGACTTCCATATGAGAAAGAAAAATCATTTTCATTAGCTTGGTTGTATTAGTCACTTTGATGTGTGACTTCCATATAAGAAAGAAAAATCATTTTCATCAGCTTGGTTATGTTAGTCACTTTGATGTGTGACTTCCATATGAGAAAGAAAAATCATTTTCATCAGCTTGGTTGTGTTAGTTACTTTGATGATCCATTTCACATAAGTAAAAAAAGAATAATTTTCATAAGCTTAGTTATATTAGTCACTTTGACATGACTTCCTTATAATAGAAATAGATAATTTGTATCTGTTTGGTTATCTTAGTCTCTTTGGGGTATGATTTTCACATAAATTAAGTAGATTAAAAGACTAGATCATACTATTATATAATATTATTAGATCTGGTCCCTATGGAGTCTAAGGCAACATTTATTATTAGTAGATCTAGTTTCTAAGTAGGTCAAGTTACCAATTATTATTATCATATCTGATTAACAATCTAGGCCAAGTCAACAATGCCTTTTTTCACATTTTTCTGACTGTCATTGCCACCTTCACTTTTTAGACAGATTCCAGGCCAATATGCTACTCTCGATTATCAATGTGGCATGATGTCCACCATACCATCCCACTCCACACTATGCATTCCAGAGGACCATTTTTGACATTTACTATTCTTGTTCTCTGATCTTCTCACTTATTTTTGTGGTGTCCTGTAGTAGTAAAGAAAAGACTGTCAACTGATAGTAGCAACTGCAATAGATTTCTTCTGTTTCTCAACCGTAACATTTGTAGCCAAATCGCAGTTCAAATGATAGTCTGACGTAACAGTCCAACAAACAACGTAGAAACAACAAAATGGAGTCACACATCCAACCTTCACTTCTCATCAACAACAATGCGTGTTCATTCCCCCAAGCTCAAAAAAATCATCTCCTTTTATAAGTGAAAAACAACAACTTCTGTTCATCAAGAGAATTTTCTGATTGGTCACACCATTCAGAGGAGGAAAGAACATTAGCATAGCTTCTAGTCATTGATGTAGATTTTTGCTAACTACTTTTTGGTAATTTTTCTTTGGCAGATTGCACACAAAACACAAACTTTTTTTTCAGGGTAACTGATTATCACTTTCACTACATGTCCATACTAATCATTTGTCATATGCTGCTGTCATTTAAATCAAGAGCTAAACATAGCATCATTGTGTATCAACCATAAAGACTCTTTTCTGTTAATTTTATTAATATCCATGTCTCAATGGAAGAACAAATGATTGATTCAACCTAGTCTTGCTTCCAATTAACAGTTCAGAGAAAAGGTTATAACATTCCATCAGGACAACACAAAAACTACATAGTATTTCTTTCATAAAAATTGTTACAATTTGACTTATGAGATTTAACTAGGTACCTCCAAAAATTCACTATAAAATAGGATACCATGATGAAAAAAAGGCCCCAAAGTTTTATCATCAAAATGTTTATGTTATTATTAAGAGGAAAGACCGAAATAATTTTTGATTATTTTATTAAAATTTTTAATCCTTTCTAGCATGTTTGAAATTTTGGTTAAAAATTTTGTTTTTCTTTTATCAGTGGGTTGGCCAAAGAGTAGTATGGGAAATTTTAGTGTCTTTTTTTGAAATTCTTGTAAAAACAAAATAATTGTTGGATTTTAATTAAATTTTCAGAACTTATTCACAAATGAATGAAATTATTTTTTAATTTTTTTTTAAAATCTTAGTAGAAAATTTTTTTTACTGTTGTTACCCCAACTTACTTGATTTTATGAAATTTCAAGAAATCAAAATTCCACACTCTTCATATTTATATTAGTTAAAAGCAGGAATCATTGGAGAATTTAAATCACCAAACAGATTTAAATCATCAAACAGAAACACAATTTACCTAAAATTTGCTCTGAATTGTAAAATAAAAAATACAATAAAACTATGACATTATTTAATTATAAATAAGATTTATTAAGGATACTATTGTCTTTTCTTTACAATTTGTCTTTTCGATGAATAATAAATTTTTACAAGAATTGTTTTAATTTTTTAATTTTATCAATATCCATATCTCAACTGAAGAACAAATGATTGATTCAACCTAGTCTTGCTTCTAATTAACAGTTCAGAGAAAAGGTTAAGAAAAGTTTGACAGCTTAAATAAACATCTACCGTCAAGTTAAAAAATTCATTTCTGTGATATTTTAAACTTAAAATAAATAATAGTTGTTTCAAATCAGATTAATTATACTTTAAATCAGTTAATATTTCTCAAATAAAGTTTCAGAAAAGTATATTTTATTTTTGGAAGATTTTTTTTAATAAAGAGAATTACATTGCAATGAAAGATGTCTAAAAAAAGGTGCTAATCTGTTATTTTAGAAAAAGAAAAACTGATTCAGTCAATTTAAATTAGTTTTTGAAATATGGCAAAGTATTTGCTTATTGGAAATGTTAAATTTAATTTATTAACTTGAAATTAAAACTAAAATAAAAGCCTTAAGAAAGATTTTTCATTTTTAAAAATTTATTCCAAACCCTAAGTATCGCATTTTCTGTGGCAGTACCTAACTCATCTACCAAATTCACCAAATATTGCTCTTTTGTAATACTATTTATTCAGATTTTTAAAGAATTGGGTTCAATAAAAATTTCAATTCTCTGGAAAAATACAAAAGACACATAGTGCAGTGTCTGATAAGAATGAAAATCATTCTGGAATTATTAGATTGGTTGACAAGATGACAAGATATAATAGTGAAAAGTATATAAAAAAAGTATATAAATATGCTGTCCAATAAAACATAATATTTACATAAAACATTGTATTTTTACAAATGTTTTTACTATTGTTTTTACAAATGTTTTTACTATTGTTTTTACAAATGTTTTTACTATTGTTTTTACTATTGTTTTAGCCAACCAGTTACTAACACAATGCTACTTGAATCCAGTGGGTAACTGTTGCCAATTTTTACAGTTGTTTTTCTTTGTATAAAGTGGGTTCTTTAAAAAGATAACCTTGCTATCTCTCAATATATGAACTAACTTGATTAATTAACTAATTAAGAAAAACCTTTTTGGTTATTTAGCCTTTTACCCTCTGCATTATTAATGTTACTTCCTTTTCCACAGCGTTTTTTATCAATGTCTCTCAATTGCAGTATCCTTATTTTTAATTTCACTCAAAGTTGTTTTCTGTAGCCATAGCTGGATATGACAACACAACTATGAAATTCTGACATACTATTGTTCAGGGATCAGAATCACCTTCAGTGACAGGTTAAACTTTTTCTACAGCAAATGAAGTCACAAACAGTGTGATAAAGATTAAGAAAAACCGTTTCTGTCAACTCTTGAACTCTGTCTACATTCTTACTATGAAATTCTTTTTCCAATTAGTAAAAAATTAAATTGTTTTTTATTGTTTTTGCCTTCTGAACATATTTTCTTTTTTCTGTCTACAGAAATTTTTAATACAGTATTTATACCATTTGTTTTATTAGTTATTTTTTATTTTTTATTTTAATCGTTGCAGTGATGTCAGCTTATCTGAGAGTTATTAAGATCTGCTTTTACAAAGGTCAAAATTTTACTAAACTTTTTCTTTCTTAAAAATGGCAATTGGGCCGCATTTGTTTTTTTTTTATTATCTGTTACATTTTTGTAACAAAGATACAATTTATGAATTATTTCATTGTTTCCTTTTTGTAGACCTAAGTACTAATGTCAATCATCTCTCATTCATGTTACATCTATTAATAGTATGATACTAAGTGACTAATTTTTAAAAAGCATAAATGCATACATTTAACTAGCTGTTTACTTTTATCTTTTCTAATTCAGCCATATACGCTTCCAGCCAATTTGCAGTGGATTCCGTGACCGTTTTCTTTACAACAATTACATGTATGTGCTTGCTGCTCATGTAACAGAACAATTAACAAACCAAACATGGGAAGAACTGGTTATGTGTCATCTACTGCGACCTATTGGAATGAAAGATACAGGATTTGCTGATCATGTGGAATCATTTGAAGATTTTGCATTTCCATATGTGAGGAAAGATGGAAAATTTAAAAAACTAGGAATGGAAGTTGTTAAGTAAGTATTGGTAATTAATCATTTTGTTTTAATTATAAATATATTTCTATTCTCTAAGTAACATTTTCTATATTTATCTATAAGGGATCCTTCAAAAGTAATTACAATGACAAGTCCTGTAACCCCTTAAGGTTGTAAGAGAACCACATGTACTGCAGCTATAACAGCAGTGGTGTGTCTTGGGTAAGCTAGCCTAACTGAGCTCAACCCTGTCCAGGCTGGTTTGAATTCAGAGCTTTCCATCTGTTAGATTGTTTACTAACCAAGGTTATAGTTTCTAGTCTGTCCTGCTATTTACCCATAGTGGGGGGGAATAAAAGGATTCATACATTTCACAAGGATATTTGTGTGTGTGTGTGTGTGTGTGTGTGTGTGAATGTTATGAATTTGACTGTAATTTGAATTCAGCTCTCCAATTTTCATTCTGAGTCATTATCCATTATACCACCATGTATCCTCAAAAGTAATATCTTCTATTTATTAGTTCAGAAACTACAATGGATGGGAAGAACAATAATACTATTGGATAGGATAAGTTTTCATCTATAAAACTCCATTTTTCCACATAGTCAACACCATTTTTTTGTCAGTGATGAACAATTATGCTCACGAAAAAAAAATGCACCAATCAAGGTAACCCACTTTTTAATAGCAGTGATTACTCACTACCAAGTTTCAGTATTTACTTCCGACATCATGGACCAACATATTTAAATAGATGGTATAGCACATTAAAGAAGAATGGTTTTAATTTGAATATTAAATTCTGTTCATTTCATGTTGAACAATGTGATATAACCTCAAGGACATATGGCCCAATGGATAAAAGTGTTAGTTGAATCCAGTGACTTGACCCAAAGAAGTGTGAGTTCAATACATGGTTACTGCAGTGGTAAACAAAAACTTGGAGAGTTGAGTTAAAGGGAGATAACTGAGATATCTGGAAGAGGCATGACATGTGGAGCTAGAACAGTCTACTCTGATGGATGAAATAACAGGTTCAGTTTGAAATACCAATCACCTGAAAAAGGCTGGAGTGTCCAATTGCCAAAACATTGTGAATATGGCAACAAAGATGAGAACAACAGTCTGAACAATGTGAATAATTACAATACATCATATCAGAAATATAGATATATATTGTAATTAAGTATTTTAAATTAGCATTGTAAATAGGTATTTTAAATTAGTATTGTAAATAAGAATTTTAAATTAGTATTGTAATAAAGTTTTTTAATAAATATTTTAAATTAGTATTGTAAATAAGTACTGTAAATATGCATTGGTGTATTTGGGATGTGCAGGTAGCCTAACAGTTTTCAGCACCGAAAGTGAACTTGGATAGCTGAGTTCAAATTCCATCTTAGTATGTTGTAGTCACCTTTATACTAATGCTCTTGTAAGAGGATTTAATTCTCCAACCAACTATAGGCTCAACTGGAATTTCTAGCCTTGGCTTTCAGCTAGTCTAAGAGAAAGATTACTCTGAATTTCAAACTGTGGAGAAGACAATTGAAGTCATAGCAGTCCTCAAATAATAAAGAAGTAGTAGTCTGTGTGTAGAGTAATTGACTATGATTAAATGTAATTAGCAGAAATGCCCAACAAACAGAATTGACAAAGCTTCTAATAAACAATAACAAGAGTAAGAAAAGAACTGACAAAAATAATATTAAGCAAACAATATACACAAGATAAAAGTAGGCAAAGCAACAGTAATAATGCAAAAAGTTCACAAATTAAGAATGGTGTTCACACACAAAAGGGATACAGACAAGTGATCGCAGAGTTCTGACTTCAAGACAAGAAAGAACTGAACTATGTCAGATGAGACCAAGAAGTGGCCTATCTTATTGGCTAGAAAGATATCCCACCATGCATCTGTATGTTTTATTGATAAATTTGGAGAGGGGGAAGTTTTGCTGTCATTCCTATGGGGACTGAACCCCCCACTCTTCAATCAAATGATGAGTACATTCATTCCCTCGCCCTCCTTTTCTTCCTCTAGGGAGCCAATAAATACCATGAGAACCATGATTGGTAACAAAAGGAACAAAGCATTATAAAAAACAAATATTAATATATTTATAGCATTTGGTATACAATCAAAATAAAATGATTTTAAGCAGAAAACAAAAGATATATTTTGGTATACCTTTTTACAGTACTTGACAAAAAAAATGTATCTTGATATTAATCCTGGATATGACGATAAACTATTAAAGTATTGAGCGATAATGACAAGGAAACACACATGTTATATTTAATGAGACAAGATAAGGAATTTATTTACAAATTTACACATTTGAATTTGTCAGTAGCTTATTTCAAGGAAAGGAATCAAATATTTAAAGTTTGTAGTTTCAATGAATTGTCCAGAAGAAAAAATGTTTATATTAAATCATTGGACACAAAGTAATATTCCAAAATGTTTAAAACATATTTTTCACATAAAAATTATACGGTTCTATTCAACATGAATGAAAAGATATACTTTAAGGTACTTAGCTTTGGAGCAAGGCAGTTTCAAAGAACCTGAATAGAAATTGCCCTGCTCTCATTAGAGTCTATCAGCATGTAATTTGACACTGGCATTATTCACCACAACATATACAGCAACAAGGCCTTTGATCAGGAGGTTTTGAGGAGCGTGGGACCACCTCTTAATTGCTGTTGTTCCCTGGTCTACCCTGACCTGGAGTCCAAGCTATGGGCAAATAGTGGACCCACCCCCACCAACAAAAACAAAACACTATGAAAGTATTTTTATTCACAGGTTTACAGTTTGTTTAATGCAAACATTTCATCTGTAAAACTTTTGTAATATTCTGTTTTTTATTTACTGTATTATATACATTTGTATATGTTAATAATTGTATAAATGTACAGATTCTTTCTGGAATAAGTTCACAAATGTCTGCTAAAATGTCTGTTTTACAAATTTTACATATTTCATTATAAAAACTGACACAAATTATGTGAGTATCCAGATATGGATTTACACTTAATTATTGATATTTATTGAAAGCCTATTTAAGTAAATTCAAATAAAAAATAGGATATTGACTTACTTGTACCTAGTAATAGTGTTGAGTAGTTTGTGAGGATTTTACAAGGTCAACAATCCACGCCATAATGAGAGGGTGCTCGTCATTACTAGAAAGAAACATTTTGATATACAAAAGTCTCTAGGTGTTTCCTCAAGTTAAATTGTAATATATTCTTACAATTTTATCATTCTCACTTATATTTTCAAATTTTAATATTTTCATTATCTTCTAAAAATCATTTTTTCTTTTCTTGTATCCTTCTCCTTTGCAATCATACAAGAGCATTTTGTAAATCTTAAATCTTAATTAATTGTGTATTTTTCTAAAGCACTACAAACAAAATAAATTGCAAATAGGATTATTATAAAAAACATAAAATCTGTATTTTTTTTTCAAATTTTTTCCTTCCAAGCAAGGTGATAATGCCACTAAGACACAAGGATTTACTGGTTTTGAAAAAAAATGAGAAAGACCTTAGTTAGGAGATAGGACAATAAAAGAACAGAAATCAAGAAAACAGAAGTGATTGACATTGCATTTAAATTTTTGAAGGTGGCAGGAAAGCAAGAAACTGGAAGAAAGTTCCACAGGTGAGAAGTGTGAGAAAAGAAACTATTAGAATAGAATTTATGATTATATTTAGCTATTTAAAGAATAACATAATGAGACCTAATTGCCAATGTAGTAATACACTTAAATTCAGAAAGTAAAGTTAACAAGGAGAAGATCTCATTTGCCCTGAAAATATTTATAAAAAAAACAGGAGAGTCATGTCATAGTGGTGAGAAAGTGACTGAAGTCAAGATGCCAGGTTAGGACCTATAACATTATAGTCCCATCTTTGGATTTTTTTGAGAATTTCAAGACATATAGCAACAGCACCATACCAGATATATTCAAAGCATGGTAGATTTATAAACATGCAAGATGTATTATGGTGAGAAAAATTGTCTGGCACAACACAGTAAATCGACTTTCTTAGCAATAGACTTAGCAATTGAGTCAATCTAATCATTCCACTGTGGAAAATGTGAGATCAAGAAAACACAAAGATTATCTTTAAATTAATTTGAATTAAACTAAAAGTTTTATAAATTTGAAAATATTTGACAAATTGACAAAGATTTAGTCACAAGCTTATCATGACTCTATTGCTATTTCCATGGCAAATGTTCAGACAAGCTAAATTCTTTAGTTCAACCACTTTAGACCTTCCATGCCACATTCACAGAGTTGAATCATGCTCATTCCCTTTGTATTCCATTAGCAAGAATGAAGTCCCACTCAGAAAACTTCTTCCTGAGAACCACTACTTTGTAGAACAGACTGCCAAGAGAATGCTTTTCTGATTACTACAATCTTAACCTTTTAAAGTCTAGAGTTAACCATTATTTATTTTACATATCTCCATAATATTCACTTTCTCCTCTTACACCCATATAAAAACCTCACTCATTAACCTTCTACCTTGAGTTGCTCTTGGGCCTTGTATTAAGTGAACATTTAGTAAATATATGTGTATTTTATAAGATATAAGAAAGCATAATAAAACTATTTAAAACTGGAATCATAATTGTATACCAATTATGTATACATAAAATCTTTGAGTTATGGTATAAAAGATACTGTTGCAAAATAGTTGTTTTCTTTCCTGCTTTGTTAATCCTGCTTTAGTCCAAAACCGTTTGTGAATTCTTCTTACTAGATATAAATTAATATCTAAAGCACCTTTCAGTTACATGTATATATTTTCCTTCATAGATCTGTGACACCTGCTGGACCAGCTGGCTCAATGTATTCAACTCCAGGTGACATGCTCAAGTGGATGCAACTACATTTGAACCTTCATACTAGTTTCAACTCAGCAGCTCATCTAGATTCAAAGAAAAATGTGAATGTTACATCCAAGTCCAGAAATATGAATTTTGACAACAAATCAAATATCAGCATAGTTAACAGTCCAAGATCAAATTTGATTGGTGACTTACATGGGAAACTTAACTTGAGTATCAAATCAGAATCAAAACTTAATTCGCAAACTAATCTTAATTTAATTTCAGACTCAAAATCAGATTTGAAATGTAATTCTAAGTTGCAATCAGACACTATCTTGAATGCGGCTCAACTTGGAATTGATCCTCAGATTCTGATGAAAACTCATGAAGCTGTAAGTCCAAAGCCACAACTTGAACCAGACTTAACACGTCCTCAGTTTCCAATTGATGATGTTTTTGTCTCATATAATATGGGATGGATTACTTCAACGTACAGAGGTAAGTATTTTATAAATAATAAAGGAAAAATAGACAAAATATTTTATATGTAGCTAGAAAACATTTTTTATTCAATAGTTATTTATTTCATATTATCAACTTGACAAACATTTTACAAATTAGAATTAGTATTTACTCAATTTGTCACTAATAATTTTAATGTTTTGATTCATTTTTTTCTTGGAATCAATGAGTTATTTCAGTTTCACTTATAAGAACACAAGTAACTCTCTGGAGACTCCTGAAAATTCTTGTCACTGTTCTATCAAATATTGGCTATGGAATTGATAAAAATTCTTGAAATGTCATTTCCCTTTTTTTTTTTTCTTTTTTTTTTTTGCGATGTAACCGGAAACTCCATCTGTCATAAATTAGATTATGAGATCAACAGAATTTGTTAATGTATTTTGCAGGTTTAATATTGGCTAAGATTGCGATGGACAGAATTCCTTACACTGGAACTGAAAATCCTCCATATTTGATCTGTTGGTTTCAGTCAATTCATACAGAATTCTTAGTTGCCCAATATCCAGATTTTTATCTGCTGCTGTACATTTAAGTAAAAGTCTAAAAGAGTGACAGTGCTGAATCTTAAAGGTTCAGGTCTACTATACCAACTACCCACTTCTTTCTTGTCAGTCACATACACACATGCACACACGCACACACACACGCACGCACACACATAAATTAATAAATATACATGTTTTTCCCCAACACAATCTTCAAGTGCTGAATTGAGCACCTGAAGATTGCATTGTGCATAAAACTGAATCATGCTGCTGGTGAGAAAAAAAATGTATGTTTATTAATACATAGTTTATAGCTCTGTTATATTGCATCAAGCATTACTGACACCAGCATACAATGTGCGATATATATATATATATATATATATTTGGGTATAGTTTGTATTCTTAATAATTTAACATGTCTTTAAAATTTTAAATGGTTAATATATTTAGCATTAAATTATTTTTATTTTTATTCATTAATAATATTAAAATAAGTACAATTTATTGTTAATTTTATTATATCTTATTTGTAAGCATATTTTGTTATTTTTTAGTGGGAACAATTTTTTATATAATTAATAATTACAAATTTTGTTTTATAAAACTCTTTTTTTTTTGGCCTTCCTTTAGTTTCATTTCATCTTTCATATAACCCCAATTTGGGGTCTTAAGGTTAATATCTGGGTTGAATTTGTGGAGTTTCTTTCCTTTTAAGACAGATAACTTCCACCCTCTCCTTACCACTACTTGGGCAGTCTGCCCTGCCAGGGCTTCGATATGGGTAGGCTCTGTATCAATTTTTCAGCTGTTGTATTTATTAAATATCAAATTTCAAATCTCTAGTTCCAACACTGAATACAGTCCACTGTCTGAGTTGAATAAGACTGACACATTCAGTGTTAGTTGAAATAGTCTGTACCTATCGGGTAATTTTGGATTTCTCTGTTGTGTAATTTATATGCTATATTATAATAAATACAATGAGCTCTTTTTGTGGATTAGTTTTCATATTTCATATCATTAGGATCCACTTGGATTATATACCAATGGATTTATTACCTGTACTATATGTGTGCGTGTATGTGTGTGTATGTGTTTGTGTGTGTAAACCTTTTTAGGTTAGATTATATCTGTAAAAGGACACTGTGCATAAAGTCATAAGGAAAACTTAGCTGAGAGGACAAAACATGTCAGCTAAGATAAGTTTTCCTTTTGTCTTTATTCATATATGTGTGTGCGTGTGTGTGTGTGTGTGTGTGAAAATATATAGAAAATAGGAAAGAACTTGTTAGGTAAATAATCCAAAGTTCTTTAGTATTTTTGTTATTATTTTTAAAAAACAGTGCTCGATACAAAAGTAGAGCATAAATATAATTATTTATTTAAAAATATGATTCCAACGCTACATAAGAGTTCTCATGTTTCAAAACAAGAGCAGAAAACTTCAATATAATTATTTGAATTAAACTGAATTAAAGTACCAAGCTCTGTTCCATCTTCAAGCAAAATTATTTTGAAATGATTCCAAATAAAAATTTCGCTTGAAGATGGAACATAGCTTAGTACTTTAATTCAATTTAATTTTAATAATTATATTGAAGTTTTTGGCTCTTGTTTTGAAACATGAGAACTCTTATGTAGCGTTGGAATCATATTTTAAATAAATAATTATATATATATATATATATATATATATATATATATATATATATATATATATAAGCACACATACACACAGATAGGATGAGAAAAGCTGAAGAATTCACTGGCTGAAACATATCATTCAGGAAAGAATGTTTTTTATTCAGTTTTTCAAATGTTCTTACAGTTTTCTTCTTTTATGGGTACTATGAATGAAGAAATGATATGTAGTGATTATTGTCTAGGGAACTTTCATTAGCCATTTCTAATTTCTATTGTTAGCCTATGTTTCTGTGTTTATGTTCTAAGTTGTACTGCATAGAAGTAACTTGATGGAAGTTGTATTAATTCCATGTTTGGCTGTCCTTAAAACACTGCTAACATCTTTTACCTGGTTTCAAAAAAGCTAAGCTTGAGGCTTGGCTTAAGCTGCTTTATATAAAGTACTTAAATTAGCTTTGAATGTCTTCTGATTCTTCTGTTATGCTTCTCAACAGTGCAATCTAGAACATATAGTCTGATGCTTCTGCTATATATTTAAAGATTCTTGATAAAATCCAAAGATGAATCTGCAATGGTCCTGATCTGGTATAAATGCATAAATCAAAATTAACATTTATAGAAGGAACTTTTTTATGCTCTTAGCTATCTCCTGAAATAAATACAGTATGAACCTGTTATGTGTTTCTTCTTCCTTTTTCTTCTTCATATTCTTCTTCTTTTCCAAATTCTTTTTCTTCAAAATCTTCTTCAAATCAAATTCTTCTTCAAATTCTGCTTCCTTAAATTCTTCTTCAAATTCTTTAAATTCTTCATATTTAAATTCTTCAAATTTTTCTTCTTCAAATTCTTCTTCCAATTCTTCATCTTCTAATTATTCTTCTTCAAATTTGTGTTCAAATTTTTCTACTATTTCCAATTCTTCTTCTTCAAATTCTTCCTTTTCTTCAAATTATTCTTAAAATTCTTTTTTAAATTCTTCAAATTGTTTTGCTTCTTCCAATTTTTCTTCTTCAAATTCTTCTTCCTTGAATTATTCTTTAAATTCTTATTGAAATTCTTTTTCTTCAAATTCCTCTTCAAATTTTTCTTCTTTTACTAATTCTTCTTTTTCTCTCAAGTCTTCTTCAAATTTTTCTCCTTCAAATTATTCTCAAGTTCTTCAAATTCTTGTTTGAATTCTTCTTTAAATTTTTCTTCTTCAAATTCTTCTTCTTCAAATACTTCAAATTTTTCTTTATCAAATTCTTTTTCAAATTCTTCAAATTTTTCTTCAAATTCTTTAAATTCTTTTTCTTCAAATTCTTCTTCTTCTTAAACTTCTTTTTCTTCAAATTCTTCAAATTTTTCTTCTTCAAATTCTTCTTCAAATACTTCAGATTCTTCTTCTTTAAATTCTTCTTCTTCTTCAAATTCTTTTTCAAATTCTTTTCAAATTCTTCTCCTCTTCCTCTTCCCTGCTCCTCCCATAATGAAATAATAGAGCTTGGAGAATTTAGTACTCACAAGACATATTGAAGGCCACAGCACATAAAAGAAGGAGTGGTGAGATATAATTAAATATCTATAATAGAGAGAAGCAGAAATATTCTAAGAATATTTCTGTGTTTCTCTATTGCAGAGCATGTATTGATCCTTGTAAGATAAAAGTATAAAATTCCCAAAAATACTGTTTTATATCAACAATATAATGGGGATCTATCTCCTTTGAGTGAAATAGACTATTCTCTGTGTTGGATTATAGAAGTTAATCTATTAATACCTACCATAAAACCTGGTATCACATAGTTTTCTATATATGATCCATTAATTCCCACCATCTCAAAAATGGAACAGTAGGGATTAATGGATTAAAATGAAATAGTTCACTATTTACATTATTCGGACTATTGTCCGCATCTTTGTCACCATATTTATTACAACATTTCGTCCATTGTACGCTCTGGCCTTCTTCAGGTGGTTGGAATGTGGAACTGGACTCTTTATTTCGCTCACTGGGGTAGACTGTTCTAGTTCCACGTGCCATGTTTTAATGGATGTCAGTTATCAGTTATCTCCTGTTAATTACCCTCTGAGTTTGCCACTGCCTTAACCGGGTATTGAACTCACACTCTTTGGGTCCTGTCACTGGATCTAACCAATGCATTTATCCACTGTGGAACATGGAACTAGAACAGTCTACCCCAGTGAGTGAAATAAAGGGTTCAGTTCAACATTCCAACCACCTGAAGAAGGCCAGAGCATACAACAGCTGAAATGTTGTAATAAATATGGCAACAAAGATGAGAACAATAGTCCAAATAATGTAAATAGTATACATAATACCTCATCTCAGAAATATAGACAGATAATGAAATAATTGATTTGTTTAAAATTTATCAAAGTCCCTATTCATTCATTTATTCATTCATTTTCAGCCAGTAAAGGTCCTTTGTTGGATGTAGGCCTTCTCCAGATCTCACTATCACTACCTTTCATGTATCAGTCTTGATCATCAAGGTAGGTGATGCAGTTGTGCCTTAATTTTAAATCCAATGACCTAACAAGAACAGATAGGGTTAGATTGTGTTGTCATACCATAGAGAGATATGGGTCATTACCTAATCCATGCTGACCCAATATGTGTTGGCAGGGACAGATGTGACAGTCTGCTCTGCTATTTAATCCATAGCTGAGGGGAGAAGAGATGGATTCATACCTTTCCCAAATGTGTAAGTGAATGTAATGGACTTGACTAGAATTTGAACAAGTCTCTCCACATTTTCATTCTGAGCTATTACATCAACTGCACATCCAGACTGATATCACTAAGCATTCCCAAGCAGTCACATATCTAGATACTGACCAGGTTCAACGTTGCTTAACCAGTGTTACAACATGATATGGCCCTAAGCATGTCAAAGTCTTACTAGTCATAAAAATATTGATATAGTAAATAAAACTATTTATTTGAAACCCTTAAAAAAGATCGAAGTAGCCAAACTGGTTATTCAAACTCTAATGTGAAATGAAGTCATTAATTACAGAGAACCCACAACACTAGGAAATTTGGGATTTAATTTCTTCTGGGAAGCCAAGATCAGATAACATGTTGATAAGTGAACACACAGTTTGGTAAATAATTTCAATCTTATCTGACTTCTCCCATTATCTGTCTTATTCTCTTTGACATAACAGCTTGACAGGAAAAAATAATATTTATCTTTTCTGTAGCCCTTACTGGAAAAATATTCTGTTCTATCAATTAGATTGAACAAACCTTAATCTGTTTAAATAATCCACTCTTATTTCAAGGAAATAAATTTCTTTGTGAATTTAGCTTTTTATCCAAATTCACCAAACACACATAGCTGATGTTTTAAGTGCTAGTCTATCAACCTATCATTTTTAAAGTAAAGCATTTTAATTGAGTTTTTATCAAATTAATTATGCTATTTCATACTGATTTTATTGATCAGACTTTTGACTTAATTTTATTACTGATCAAATTGTATTGTTATATTGATAAACCAAATACAGAAATATATATATATATTTTAAATAGATCATGCAATTTAAAGGAAATTACTTTTTTGTGTTCACATGTTATTGATTTTTATTTAAGTATATACAGTCTATTACCTGTCTTGGTGCTAACTATTCACCTAAGAATCTTACTATATTGACTTTAGATATTTATTATTATTATTTTTTTCTTTTCTTTTTGTTTTAATTGTTTATTCAGTAGCAGTTATGAAAATAGTCAAAAAGAATCCCTGAACTTTTAATTTTTGGAGAAAATGCCTGTTGATAATAATTTTATGACTTTTCTTGATTTATCAAATAACACTTGAAGCCAACTTCCTCACAAATATAACTATCACTTCTCAGGAACATTTACAGCAACAATATTCACTACATGGATGAATGAGTAAGCATGCATTTATCTTGCAAAATAAAGGTAGAACCCTGTTTGGTCAAGTCCTTTGGTGATGAGTCTGGAGTAACATCTGGCCTCTATGGTATAAAGAAGCCATGTACTTCCCAGACTAAATGCCCACTCCATTTCAGACATACTGACAAGATACAAAGGAATACAAGGCATTACATTTGGAGCTGCATGTGTTGCTAGAAAGTTATCAACATTAACAGCCAACTGCCCTTGGGGCTCCACTCTAGGTTTTCTGTCTGGATTTATTTTCATTGTCTTTTCAATGTCTGGATATAACTAAAATCCAGTGGAAGTTTAAAATCAGGGCTTTCCTTCTCCTAAATTGACTGCCTTTCTCGGCTGAGCCCCATCTACATGAAGCAGTTGGTTATGAAGTGCCAGTTGTTGACATTCACCAATTCTCTAGCTCAAAGCGGAATGGTATACTTATAAAGGTGTACAATAGATTTTATGCATCCTAATTTTTGCTACTATTCAAGTACCAGTTCACAGGAAACAAAAAACAAGTCTCATTCTCATGTATATTTTGACTGCTACTCCCTCAAATTTCTCATGTTCTAAAATTTTAAATGCCTGATGTTAGACATTGAGCATTTCTTCTGATTATTTTATTTTTTCCTGAAAATCCATGCTTGATACATATTTTTTAAATTACTTTGTGCATTTTCTGCTTTCCTGACCACAAGCAAAAAAAAAAGGTTCGGTCACATAATAGTTTATTTCACCTGTGTCATAATTAGATATCAGACCTAAGGCAATGACCACACACTTTATATGTAACTATAAGTTCTATGCTAACAGTTTCTTTTCTCACACTCCTCACTTGTGAAACTCTCTTCTGGCTTCTTGCTTCCCAGTCAACTTTGATCCTCAAAAATTTAGATTCAATGTCAATTGTTATCTTGTCTTCTTAATTCTTGATCTTTTATTGTTCTCTTTCCATAATGTATTTTTTTCTTATATTCTTTCACACTGAGTAACCCCTTGCATGCTAGTGGTTTTATTGTCTTGTTTGAGGTGAAATGATTTAAAAAAAAAAAAAAGAAGCTAGACCTACCCACCAAGTGCCAACAGACAGTCAATCAATTTTAAGGTCAATGCAGTCTGTTCAAGTTCCTCTCCAAGGAAGAAAAGAATATTCAATTTTAATACGGAATGATATTGCCTGTATTAACTGATGGGAGACATGATTTTTGTGTTATATTTTGACAATCTATGATTCTTTTTAAAAACTACGTGTAAATATATTTTTTTCAAAGAATAATTAATAAACATGAACTACTGAAATACTTACAAAATCATACATATCCCTCTCTCTCTCTCTCTCTCTCTCTCTCCCTCCTCCTTCTCCCTCTCCCCCTCTCTCCCTTTTCGTTCCTTATAATATTCCCAATTCTTATTACTTAAAAATTCCAAACTGATTTAATTTAGCTCTTTGTGAGTCTTCAGAACCCTGGTTGAGAACCTGTTTCTAAGAACCCATGGTTGGGAACCCTTACATTGGGTCCATGGGCCCCCTGGTTAGGAAACTGATGCCCTCCCTGTTGATAATACCCTTGTGACGGACCTATTTTTGTCCGACTGCACCTCTCCCTCAGCACATAATGGCCCTTTTGTGTGCTTGAGTTTGAGATTCCTGATTTAAAGTATATTCTTTTAGAGGTTAAAGAAGCTAAATTAGAAATGACCTTTCTGGGAGAGTAACAAAAAATTTATCTGGAAAGGAAATATGCAAACACTCAAAAAGGTTTAGAATAAGGGTCAGATGTAAAGAGGGCTTTGGCATTTAATCATTAACAGTATAGAAAAGAATTACAGAAAAGTACACTAGTGAATCTTTAAAATCTTGGCAGAGGTACCGTAATGGTGAGAACATGAATTTTAATCGGGAATGTTGGGGATGTTGTTAGGATTGATGGGATAACAAATACTGAAAATTACTATATCACAAATTCACAAACGAAGACATTAATTCACTAGGTTATGGGACAATAGTCGAATGAATTGAAGCTTTGGTTTGTGAATTTAGTGGGATTAGTAATCCCTGAACCTGATAGTAAAGACTCAGATTCAGTGAAAATAACTAAGCTGTATTAAAAAAAAGAAATAGATGAGAAGGCATGTAGTATAATGGATAGTAGCTCAGATTGAGGAATTGGAGAGCCAAGTTCAAATTCCAGTTGAATCCATTACATTCACTTACGTACTAATGCCCTTGGGAAAGGTATGAATCCTCTTCTTCTCTCCCCCCTAGCTATGGATAAATAGTAGGACAGACCAGGTTTTATAACCTTTGATGGCAACTGGTCTACTGCAGAAAGAAATGGCAACCTACTGTGGGAAAAAAATCTGGCTTGTCAGTTATGTATTGAAACATACTTGATTGCCTAAGCGTGTATCCACATATGGCACACAACTGACTGAGATGAGATATCCCTAGACACAATTATTAGAATGTGAACAATCTATCCCTGTAGATTCTGTTTGGAATTCACTGAAGATTACCTGGATCAACAGACACCTGATTTGGTTTGTTTTATGGCATATCAACCCATTCGGTCATTTAATGCTGAAATTTGATGTTTTTCTAAATAGTCTTCTATTTAAACAAAGAAAATTATATTTTTTAAATAGTAAGACTGCTGTTAGTTATGGTTATATTTTATTTTAAATTATATTTTTGAAATCACTAATTTCTCTTAGAAACTGGAATATATAAAATGAATCAATATTTTGAAGAAGTTCTAAGTTTGATGTTTGCAAGTATTTTAAGTGGACTGAATTAAAATTACTGTAGATTTTTGGTATGTGTTTTATGGTGAATTACTCTTGGCATGCCAAACATGCCAGAGGATCTTCTTTTTTTTAAGATATACAAATGGGTTATGGTAGTATGTCCAATATGAAGTCTGGACATAATCAGTTCTTCTCTTTTAGTTTGATATTTCTGATGCCATTCTCCTATAATAAGTTTAATTTTGTATAGTTTATTGTTTAGACAGGAGTTCCATAGGTTTTGCCACTCCTCCCTAATATATTTTTTGATTTCTGGTTTCAGGTCTGTGTATGAGATTTTGGTATTTAAGGTGCCTGATGTGTTTTTTTTTTTATTTTATTTTTTTTATATAGTAGATGCTTTTCTTGCTGCTGAATCCGGCCTCTCATCCCATGCAATACCAAATATGGCTTGGTATCCAACAGAAGACAATATCTCCATTTAAGTTATTGATCCTGTTAAGTAGTTTAATGATGAGTTGATTTTTTGTTTTTTAGTGCTGTGACCACTGACATGGTTGTTAGTGTGACACCTGAAGAGGGCTGGTGGATACAACAGCTGAAACATTGTAGTAATTAAATTTAAAAAAAGAGGACATTAGTCTGAATGTAAATAATGCAAATTCCTTATCCCAGTAATTCAGACAGTTATTTTTGTTTACAATGATGTTCACTTTGTACAAGGCCCAAGAGCCACTCAGAGTAGTGAGTTACAGAGTAAGAGGCACATTTTATGGGGATATGTGGGGAAGCTAATGGTTAATCCTAGACTCAAACAGGTAAAGATTTTATTGATTCTTATGAGAGTCTGATTAAAATGTACATTTTTATTCATCAAATCCTATCTTTCTAAAAAGTGTCTGCTTAGGAATAATTTTACTATTTAACATGGCAATGATACTAAACATAATACTAATGCAGTGCATTGAAATCTTGATAGGAAAGCAGCTTACAGAAATGACATTCCTATATTAAGCTCCACAGAAACATGGCCTAAAGATTATAGGATCAATAAGGAATCTCTTAGACCAAGAAAGAAATGAATGATAGCCTGAAGTCTAAAATGAAGAAAATTTGGAATGAATCCTTGTATAACATAAGTAAAAATTATTTGAAAACATTTCCTGAGGGAATCTGCTACATATGGAAGAATTTCTAATCATAAATTTGTGTTCACTTGTTGTTGTTTTTGCAACATGAGGACAGGTGTTGTCATGAAGTAAAATTAGCAGACAACTTACCTGTCTGAAGAAAAGATATTTTCTGATCTAATATCATTAGATCAGAAAATTGTACTGATTCAAACCTGCAAAAATTATAGATTGTTTTTATTGCATCTCTCTTTGAAAGTTCCTCAAATTCAATAATTTTCAAACTCTGAGATCTTCCACAATATTTTTTGTCTTGGACTCAAATTTTCCTTTTTTATACTTCATAATCCTTTTCCAACACATGTTTATACCTACTGCATCATTACCTACTGCATCATTACCTACTGCATCCTTACCTACTGCATCATTACCTACTACATTATTACCTACTGCATCATTACCTACTGCATCATTACCTACTGTATCATTACCTACTGCATCATTACTTATTGCATCATTACCTAGTTGCATCATTACCTACAGTATCCTTACCAACTGCATCATTACCTACTGCATCAGTACCTACTGCATCATTACCTACTGCATCATTACCTACTGCATCATTACCTACTGCATCCTTACCTACTGCATCATTACCTACTACATTATTACCTACTGCATCATTACCTACTGCATCCTTACCTACTGCATCATTACCTACTGTATCATTACCTACTGCATCATTACTTATTGCATCATTACCTAGTTGCATCATTACCTACAGTATCCTTACCAACTGCATCATTACCTACTGCATCAGTACCTACTGCATCATTAGTTACTGCGTCATTACCTACTGTATCCTTACCTACTGCATCATTACTTACTGCATCATTACCTACTGTATCATTACCTACTGCATCATTACTTACTGCATCATTACCTACTGCATCATTACCTACTGCATTATTACCTACTGCATCATTACCTACTGCATCATTACCTACTGCATCCTTACCTACTGTATCATTACCTACTGCATCATTACTTATTGCATCATTACCTAGTTGCATCATTACCTACAGTATCCTTACCAACTGCATCATTACCTACTGCATCAGTACCTACTGCATCATTAGTTACTGCATCATTACCTACTGTATCCTTACCTACTGCATCATTACCTACTGCATCATTACCTACTGCATCCTTACCTACTGCATCATTACCTACTACATTATTACCTACTGCATCATTACCTACTGCATCCTTACCTACTGCATCATTACCTACTGTATCATTACCTACTGCATCATTACTTTTTGCATCATTACCTACAGTATCCTTACCAACTGCATCATTACCTACTGCATCAGTACCTACTGCATCATTACCTACTGTATCCTTACCTACTGCATCATTACCTACTGCATCATTACCTACTGCATCCTTACCTACTGCATCATTACCTACTACATTATTACCTACTGCATCATTACCTACTGCATCCTTACCTACTGCATCATTACCTACTGTATCATTACCTACTGCATCATTACTTATTGCATCATTACCTAGTTGCATCATTACCTACAGTATCCTTACCAACTGCATCATTACCTACTGCATCATTAGTTACTGCATCATTACCTACTGTATCCTTACCTACTGCATCATTACCTACTGCATCATTACCTACTGCATCATTACCTACTGCATCCTTACCTACTACATTATTACCTACTGCATCATTACCTACTGCATCCTTACCTACTGCATCATTACCTACTGTATCATTACCTACTGCATCATTACTTATTGCATCATTACCTAGTTGCATCATTACCTACAGTATCCTTACCAACTGCATCATTACCTACTGCATCAGTACCTACTGCATCATTAGTTACTGCATCATTACCTACTGTATCCTTACCTACTGCATCATTACTTACTGCATCATTACCTACTGTATCATTACCTACTGCATCATTACCTACTGCATCATTACCTACTGCATCATTACCTACTGTATCCTTACCTACTGCATCATTACTTACTGTATCATTACCTACTGTATCATTACCTACTGCATCATTACCTACTGCATCATTACCTACTGCATCCTTACCTACTGCATCATTACTTACTGTATCATTACCTACTGTATCATTACCTACTGCATCATTACCTACTGTATCCTTACCTACTGTATCATTACCTACTGCATCATTACCTACTGTATCATTACCTACTGCATCATTACCTACTGCATCATTACCTACTGCATCATTACTTACTGTATCATTACCTACTGTATCATTACCTACTGCATCATTACCTACTGTATCCTTACCTACTGTATCATTACCTACTGCATCATTACCTACTGCATCATTACCTACTGTATCATTACCTACTGTATCATTACCTACTGTATCATTACCTACTGCATCATTACCTACTGCATCATTACCTACTGTATCATTACCTACTGTATCATTACCTACTGCATCATTACCTACTGTATCCTTACCTACTGCATCATTACCTAGTTGCATCATTACCTACAGTATCCTTACCAACTGCATCATTACCTACTGCATCAGTACCTACTGCATCATTAGTTACTGCATCATTACCTACTGTATCCTTACCTACTGCATCATTACTTACTGCATCATTACCCACTACATCATTACCTACTGCATCATTACCAGTACTTTCTATTATTCATTAACTTCCATAACCCATTATCTACTTATCCATGATCCATTTCTTAGTATCCATGATCATTTACTTAGCTTGTGACAGTAAACAAAGTTGATTGTGGTTTTTATATTTTATCATTATTTTCTCTTTTCTGAAAACAATATTTAAAGATCTTGGTTGATGGCCATACATTAATGATCTTAGAAATTGCAATAAAAACTATTGAAATATTTAATTTACTAATAAAAACAACAATCAGAAATTATAAGACTAAAAGTAAGAGAGTTTTTAAAAACAATATTAATATTTCATTATTAAAGATCTTAAGATATAACCAATAACAATATGTAAAAAAATAAATTATGTGATTCAGTTAATTAGCTTTAATTGTTTTTCTTGTTGAATTTAATTGTTTTGGTAATTGAAGGATTAAGAATTATCTGATTTTTATCTAAGAATTTTTCATAAGTTAATGAATATAAACCATTTTTATAACTAATTGTTATATAACTAGAACAAATCAATGTATTAGACATATTTGTTCAAATACATTAAATTTCAGAATAAATATACATCTTATGTTTATGATTGAAAAACTTTTAAAAATAATATTAAAAATTGGCCTACTAAATACAATATGGCTAAGTTAGAGATAGTTTAATTACTTATCAAAAACCCCTAATTTATCATTTTTCAAAGCTTTTCCAAATTTGTTTTCTTCAAATTCCCCTCCAGATTCTTATACTTCCATTGGTTGAAAAACCTCTCACCACCACTCAGTGGTTAATACTAATTACTTCACTGACTAGATTCCCTTGACCAATTAACATTATCTGGCCAGACATAATTTTTCCTAGTATCCATTTTTCTATCCACTCCCATATAATTTCAAATCTTAGCATATTTTCTGTTTTCTCATGAATTGTGTCCCCATCCTATGGATAAAAAAAAAATTTAAAGATCAACAAGTACCAATCCATCATTTTTCTAAAAAGAAAGTTGGTTCAAGTTTTATTTATCCAGTCTCATTTGCACTCCTTTTCAATATCACATTTTCAAAAAACACTTCTGACCCCTAACCCCCCCCAGCTATCTATGGTTTTTTCATGACAAATATTCCAGACTCCCAATTTTCATAACACATAGCCTATCAAGAAAGTCACTGACACTTTTAAGATAATTCTGTTTTCTTTAGGTTAATACTCCTCCTCCAAGCCTCCTGTCCCAAGTAAATATCCAGGCTCCTGGTTTCTTTCTTGTCAACATTTTATATTAAAATATTACTTTTTTTGAGCTTTTAATTCAAAACAGCAAATGAAGTAGAAAAAAAATGCAAAAAAACAGATCTCCTTATAAGGTACTTCTGGTGTACTTGTAAAATCCAGTTCATCTAACTTGGCTATCTAGGCTTTTTATATTAACTTATCAAGTTAACTTCATTCTAATTGACAACCAAGTGTTGATTCACTTACTTGTAAAATCTACATTAGTAACTCTGTTACAGTATACTTATGAACTTTTTTTTATTAGAATTATTTTTGTATTTCTTTTAGAAATGTCAATGATTTATATGTTTAATAAGTTCAAACAGCCAAAATAATATTGCCTATAATTTTGAAAAAAGTCATTAAAATTATTTTTGTTCTTGATATTACAGTGTAACCCGGATATAAGAGACCCTGATATAAGAGAACCCGGATATAAGAGAGATTTTTATCTGGTCCCAAATTAGAGCCATACTTACCTAAACAAAATAAACCAAACCCGGATATAAGAGAAACCCGGATATAAGATACTTCTTCTCCGGTCCTGACAACTCTCTTATATCCAGGTTACACTGTATCACATTTTAGCGGATACATTCTTCAGCTATTGTTAAGTGTATAATTCATAAGAAAAGAGAAAAAAAAATTATTTCTTCAGAAAATAGTCACTAATAGTATACCAATTCAGTTCATTTGACCAATGTGAGATATGAGGATAAGTCAAAAATTATCTGCTGTTTCCTTATAACATATCTTTAGGTTTGTCATACTGCCTTCTGCTCATGTGTGCTTATAGTTAGTAATCTTGTGGTCACAGGGTTGAAGTTTGAGCTTGATCATACCAGTTTTCTTGTTGCTGTTACAGTGTAAACATGGCCGCTATGCTAACATACAATACAGCGACAGTGTACTACTGCGTAGAAGTCTGTATGAATGGATCAAGAAGTTTAAAATATGGCTGACACAAGCATGAGACATGAATAATGAGCAGGATGCCCATCAACTTCCACCACTTATAAGAAGATTCAGCAAGCTCGGGAGATGGTAATGGTGAACCAGCAAATTATCATTAATGAGGTTAGCATGTTCTCTGCAGATTTGTATTACTACTCTTTGTTCTTCCTCTGTGCACACCGCTAGCAAAGTAGCTATGTTTATTCTGTAACAGCAGCAAGAAAACTGACATGATCAAACTTAAACTTCAATCACATGACCAGAATTAGTACCAACTATAAACACTTATGAACAGAAAGTGGTGTGTGAAACCTAAAGATAGGTTATGGTTTGGTTTGGTTTGGTTTGGTTTGGTTTATTTTGTTTTACAGCATATCAACCTCAATGGATTATTTAATGCTGACAACATTTTTAGGATAGATTCATATGAATAGAATATGTATTCTTTGGTTTAGATTGGTTTGGTTTATTTTATTTTACGGCATATCAACCTCAATGGGTTATTTAATACCGATAACATTTTTAGGATAGATTCGTATAAATAGAATATGTATTCTTTGGTTTAGATTGGTTTGGTTTATTTTGTTTTACGGTATATCAACCTCAATGGGTTATTTAATGGCAACAACATTTTTAGGATAGATTCATATAAATAGAATATGTATTCTTTGGTTTAGATTGGTTTGGTTGATTTTGTTTTACAGCATATTAACCTCAGTAGATTATTTAATGTCAACAAAAATTTTTATTGCTGGTAATATTTTGCTTTGTCAAAAATCTGTTTCTGGTAATATTTTTCCTTCAAAATTGTATTGCTAGTAATAATTTTTTTTCAAAAAAGTATTGCTGGTAATAGTTAACTATTTTCCCATAGCTGGGACCCTAGCTGGTGCTACCACCCCAGGTCATGGTGGATCTGGGAACACCAGCAATTGAGACGTGTTTCCACACTCCTCAAAACCTCCTGATCACAGGCCTTGCTGCGGGACGTAGTTTAATGTCTTACCCAGGACGAATAGGTTATGGTGAATGTGCAAATAATTTTTTACTTACTCTCATGCATAGATATACTCATTATTATTACCAGTACACCTAAATAATTCCAATCAATGTATTTCAATCAAAGAAAACTATGTGCTACTGAAATTTATATATGCTGCCTCTTTAAATTTTCTCAATCTCTGCTAAAGTTCCATGTTTATTGTCTAGACTCAATCCAGAAAAGAAAATGTATGCTTCTCCATATATGATCTGCTGTACAATATTTTTTTACTTCACTTTTTATGTTTCTTTGTCAAACGTGGACCTTCATACCCACAAAAAAAATGGATGGTTTTTTTCCATTGATGCTACTATTATTTTAACTACCTTCATTCCTCATCAATGTTTATTGTTTTAAAAAGCAATGATTAGAATTGTATTAAAACCTAAAAATATGATAAAAACGAATTCATATATTTGTTTTGTTCTTGAGAATTTGCAACAAAAATATTAAACACTATTTATTTTTTTAGATTGTTTAATTACAAGAATAATTTTATATTTACAACATTCTAAAAACTAATGCAGTATTTATCATTTCTGAATTTATAAAGAAATAAATATGAAAAAAAATTTTATTCATAAATTTATAAACATTTACTAAATTATTAAAATATGTGAACCAACTATAAGGAAATCCTTATTACACTATAAGGAAATCCTTATTATATTCCATTTTATAAAGTTTGAATTGATTGGCAATTAGCCAGTGTTTTGCCAACTATTCCAATTAAATAAACAGTGTAAATAAACAATCTAATAAATAAATAGGGTTTGTTGTTTTTGTAGTCAGTTCTCAAAAACAAAGAAAATGTTTAAGTTTTATTACAATTCTAATCATCACTTTTTAAAACATTAAACATTTCTAAGAAGTGGCAGTTTGTTAAAATAATAACAGTGTCAATGGAAAAACTGTTCTTTTGATATTCCATTTTTTGTTAGTACAATACTAAGTTTACTGTTTCTTCCACAACTTTTAGGGAATGTTCAAGTTTTTGCTGATTTACATTAGCATAGGATGTAAATGCATTTTTAAAAGTCCCTCAGATGTATAGACCCAATTATAATAAGGTTACAAAGAGTAATTTTACAAGTGAAAACCAGCTAGATGTAACATTAATGAACCCTTTGGATTTATTCTGTTGTACCTCCTATATATAGAATGTTAGCTGTAGCCACATAGTCATTGGTATAAAAATGGTTTAACTGATTTCCCATGATTCTCACATATTTAAGCTAAACTAAATGCTTCAATGTAGATGAGCATAAGACAAAATCTTTTTTTTAAAAATACATGTAGATTTTGGAATTCAAGGGCAGAAAGTGAAAAATTCCTAACTTAGTCTCTGTCTTGATATGAACTAAATTGTGAATTGCCAAAAAAATTTGTGTCAGCTTTGTAATAACATATCTCTTCCCATTGGTTAAATAACAACAGCTACATGACTCAATATGGAGTCTATAAAGCAATACTGCCATCACACATTCCAGGGTTCTTAATAACTGATTTGTGTTTTCTTTGGTGTGGATGTAGGTAATTTAGTCAGGTCTGCAACATGATCCATGCATATTCGATGGGGCTTAAAGGAGTGAGTGCAGGAGGGAGGGGCAGTAGAGTACTTAGAAAGTGACTTGAGTGTTCCTGGAAAAAAATACATACATATATATATATATATATATATATATAATACCAATTGATAGTGATAATTCCAAGGAGGACATTAATCCAAAAAGAGCTCAATGTAAGTAACAGAGCAATATAATACATACATACACACACACATATATATATATTCATATGTGTGGTATTGAGTTGAAAGTACTCAATATCTGTTATATATTAAAGCGTGTTTCATTGAAAATCTGGACATGTGATATCTATTTATTTTTGTTTTAATCCTCTCAAACTCATGGATCAATTTCTTGATGTTGTTATAAAACTCATTAAGGAAGTAGCCATAGTTATTTATATTTCTTTTATTTTCAAAAGTACTTTCAGTCTCACCCAAGATCATATTCAGTATATATATATATATATTTGTGTATTTAGGCAGCAATCTTCCTTGCATGCACATTTCATTGAATACAACAGACAAGGTGCTTTGATTTAGTTTTTTATACAGCTTCTCATGCAATCTAATATTTTTTTTTATTTTCGGATGATAAATTATATAAAAAACTGTCCGAATGTTCTTTTTATCTGAGCGCTTTCGGCTGTACATTTAGCCATTTTCAAGGATTAAATATTTTAACTGTTAAATAAGAAATAGTTTGTTGTATGTATGTTTTATAAAATGTTTTCATTTTTCAAAACATGGTCAAAATATTGTGTCCATGTTCATAGTTAATATTATTGACTGTTGTTTTTTTTGTTTTTATTAATAAGGCTTCCATTATTTTTAGCCTTTTTTTGCATGTAGATGATGCTATTATATTAGTGTTGTCAACAAGTGGGTTACAAATAGTGTCTGGTAGGTCTCCATGAATATTTAAATGAGATCTAATTGAGCTATGATCAGAAATATGTAGAGTGATTCTGCATGTCAAACATGCTGTAGTGTGGCCTATATAATTATTTACAAATTTTGAGTGATCAGGAAGGCAATTCTTTAATGAGCATTTAAATTCGTAAATAATATGAATTATTATTTTTAACTATAAAGTTAGAGGTTTTAAATTTTTTGTAATAAATAATTAATCTAATTTTTTGCTATTGTCAACTGGTGTTATGCATTTTTTATAATGTTCTTAATTCTGCATTCACCTATTTATAATTTTCGTTCATCTGATTTTTATAAAAAATATTAATATTATTGTTTCTATCCTCGCCGTTGCTATTAGCAACCTTAGATAGAAAATGCCTAATGTGGAAATCCAACAATTGATTAGGAAATCTGTTATTAATCAGTGTTTGCTTTACATTGTTTAATTCGTTAAGGAAAAGCATGTGAGAAGATGAGTTCTTGTGCGCTCTCATGAGGAAATTTTTAATAACGCCTATTTTATATCTAAGAGGGCATTCACTAGAGAAATTAAGATGGCAAGAGTCTTTACTAGTTGTTTTTCATAAACATAAGTTTTAAAAGTATTATTACTAAAATCGACGAGAACATCTAAGAAAGGAAGTTTATTTTTTTCACTAAATTCATAAATAAAATTTTGGACGGAATTTTGTTGAAATGTAGCTTTCGGATTTTCTATTTCTTTCTTTTTTTCAGCTAAAATAAATATATCGTCTACATAACAAACATATGTTTTAGGTTTAATAACTTTAGTAAAAACCTTGTTTTCAACATAGGAGATAATAATTAGAGAAGCACGACCCGAGAGGGTTTCCCATACTTACTCAATCAGTTTGTGTTTTGTAAATAGTACCATTCTGGCTATAAAAAGGAACTCTAGTGGTGCAAGCGGGCAATAGTTTTCCTAAAATATTGGGTTGGATTGATGGAGGTGGAATTAAATTATTTTTATACAACGAATTAATGATAATATCAATAGTTTCGGAGACGGGAACGTTAGTAAATAAATACTCTACGTCAAGTGACGCAAGAATACCGTGGTTTGTTTTTAATTTTGTGCTTGTAATTATTTGGAGAAATTCATGGGTAGATTTAATGCTATAGTTAGTAGCGAGATATGGGGTAATGATATCATTGAGAAATTTTGATGGTTGGTATATGAATGTTGGAATCTGATAAATAATAGGTCGTAATGGGTATTCCATATAAGTAGCCAGGTCGGTAATCTCCAATAATTTTTAGGGATCCTGCACTAACATTGTTGGATGTTATAAGTTTATTAACATATTTCTTTAGAGATTCAGTAGTGTTCTTATTCAATTTCGTAAATTTTTAGAACGATCATGAAAGAGGTGCTGAAGTTTTTTGTGATAATCCAATTTATCCAAAATTACGTAAATATTGGGTTTATCAGCTTTTCTGATAACTATATTAGGGTTGTTTTTTAATTCTTTAACAGCAATTTTGAGTTTTGTTGGAATGTTCTTGTTTCTATTACGTGGAATATAATCTTTTAGACCTTCTACCTTGAGAAGATCTTTGAGATTTGGATGGAGTATTATTAATTTGTCCTTTTCTACTTGACATAATGATTGATGTAAGATTTCAATTTCAGTTGTGAGAAGGTCAAATTTAGGTTGGAGATGGCAATTTGTTCCTAGATTTAAAAATTCCTTTTGATCATCTGTTAATATGTGACTGGATAGGTTTATGTATTTATCATTGTTGTTGGGAAGTAGAATATTTCCTTGGTATAAGTTGCACAACTCTTTTTGTAATTATTTGTCTATGGTCAAGTACATCATTATTAATACTCATGTTGATGTGGTATTGTGCTTCATTATATTCAGTTTCAGTTAAAGTGTTTTTTAGTACTGCAATGTTTTTGGATTACATTATTTATATGTTGGGTTTTGTTCTTAGCTTTCATTATTTTTCGTAAAACAAGATTTTTTCTGAAAGTTACAATGTCGCTTTCCTTCTTGGCTGCCATGTCATGCAATTTAAAATTTGTGTATTTAGGCAGCAAGGTGCTTTTATTTAGTTTTTTATACAATTTCTCATGCGATCTAATAATTTTTTTCTTTTTGGATGAATATAAAAACTGTCCAAATGTTCTTTTTATCTGAGTGCTTTCAGCTATACATTTAGCCATTTTCAAGGATTAAATATTTTAACTGTTAAATGGGTCTCCATGAAAATTTAAATGAGATCTAATTGAACTATGATCAGAAAGGTGTAGAGAGAGTCTACCAGACACTATTCGTAACATACTTGTTGACAACACTAATATAATAGCATTGTCTACATGCACAAAAAAGCCAAAAATAATGGAAACCTTATTAATAAAAACAAAAAAAACAACACTTAATAATATTAACTTTGAACATGGACACAATCTTGACCATGTTTTGAAAAATGAAAACATTTTATAAAATATACATACAACAAACTATTTCTTATTTAACAGTTAAAATATTTAATCCTTGAAAATGGCTAAATGTACAGCCGAAAGTACTCAGATAAAAAGAACATTCGGACAGTTTTTATATAATTTATCATCTGAAAATAAAAAAAATTATTAGATTGCATGAGAAATTGTATAAAAAACTAAATAAAAGTACCTTGCCTGTCGTATTCAATGAAATATATATATATATGATGCGTTTGGCAGTATTTTAGAATACTTTGGCTGCAATGCTAAGTTTCATAAGTTGAACAAACAGCTATTTCATTTACAGTTCGTTACCTCTCTTTTTCATTGTTGTTTTTAAAGAGCAGAGGCATGAGATAATAGATAATCATTGTTGTCAGCACATAGAATTTCTATAGGTCCAACTAATATATATATATATATATATATATATATATATATATATTATTTTTCATATATTTTATTTATTTTATATTACATCAAAAACATGTCAAAATTGTTATGTAATTGTTGTTGTGTTTCAAATCAGGCAATTGTAAATTATTTACAATTAGCTTGATGAGATGCATTGACAGGCATCAAACTATGATTACAATTGCATAGTGATTTTGACATGTTTTCAGTGTAATGTCCTAAAATAAATAATATCGCTTTACTTTTTATTGAGCCCTTTTAAATTAAATGTTACAAACCTTGAAATTGTACTCTATTCTTTCCCATTGTACCTGGATATATATATATATATATATATAGGTATAGAAGTGAGTAAGTCAAATAACTAGATATTAGGTGAATTGATAGAACAATGAAACTTAAGTCGCACTCTAAAGGTAGGTATATGCATATTTATTAATATATATATATATATATATATATATATAGAGAGAGAGAGACAGAGTGAGAGATAAATATAGATATATATATATAGATATATACATCAAAGGATGTATATCCTATTGCTCTGTATTTTGATACATTGAGCTCTCTCCATGGATCTATCTTTTTAATATTATATATTAAAAAGACCTATTGGTATTATCTTTACCACTTATGGATATTATATATATATATATATATATATATATATATATATATATATGTATGTATATATATATTTTTAAGTGAATTTACTCCAAGCAATGTAGTAAAACCACTATGACACAAGGGGTTACTGGGGGTGGAAGAATTACAAAAGAGAAACATTACTAATGAATGAGAATAAAAGAATAGTAATTAGTAAGATAGAAGATAATGATTGACATTGAATTTAAATTTTTGAAAATTAAAGTTGACAGGAAAGCATGGAGTCAGAATAGAGTTCCACAAGTGAGAAAAGAAACTGTTAGCATAGAACTTATGGTTACATCTAGCAAGCTCAGATGTAAATTGATGAGACCTTATCACCAGTCTAGTATTGCACTTAATCTCATAAAATCTAGGTACCATGAAGATCTTATCTGTACAATTACATATCAAAGGCACTAAGATAACCTAGTGAAAATGATTTTCAGAATTTGGATATTTTGAGTATGTTGACTGTTTCTCTCAACAAATATAACAAATGATTATTATCAAGTAATGTCTTCAGCTAATCACTAATGTTTCTTTTGTTTTTAAATTACATTTCTACTTTTCTTGAAACAAAAATGCAGAGCATGCCAAACTATCATTTATTTTCTTCTGTCTTTAATGTTTGGAAAGTGTATTAATTTTGACAATTTTTTTCACAAAGAAATGCAATCTCTCACATTTCAAGCAAAATTATTTTTTTAATGAATTTAATAAAAACTAAATGTTTATAATTCCATTTCAGGATGAAAGCCAAATAAAATTTTTATCTAACTCAATATCTTTCATATAATCTCCCTTACAAAAACTCATTAAAACATTTCTTGGTATGTGATGAAATTAGCATTAAAGTATAAATTTTAAGTAAAGGAAATAGTAATACAGTAATTAATATACATTAAAATCAGTCACTGTTTAATTTTTTATTAGTGTGAAAAGAAATAAATGGAAAGCAAGTTTTTTTTTGTTTTGTTTTTTTTCTTTTAATTTACTTTAAGCAGGTCTAGGAATATCTCAGAAATGAAATGTGTTATACATTTATTTTTATTTATCAGAATATTTTAAGCAACCACATTCTGCTTTTCTTTTTTTTTTTTTTTACATTATTTCTAAGAACAGTAACTTTGCATTTTATATATTCTCTTCTTTTTTTCCTCATTAGCATTGAAATAACAGAATCATTACTATTTTCATTTTGCTCTATTAATTATTAATACAGATCCTCCATTTTTTAGGTCATATATGATGTGTCTGTGCAGATAAAGACTTTTTCTTAGATTTATTTTTCTCACTTTTATCTTTTGAACTAAAATACATCATCAACATCCACATTCATTTGTCTGAATTTAAGAAACAAAATTTTCAGTAAAATTTAAACCTTTCTTTATTTGATTGCTTCTTTTTATGTCTTTTAGTATCTTTTATTAAATATATTTTAGTACAATCAATATTATATGGTTGTATACATATATATACATAGAATTATCCTAAGTTATTCTTCTGTTCCTCTTTGTCTGTCTGTCTATCACTTTTTATTTTCATAATTTATGAGCAGATTTATTTATAATTGTGTTCTTTGTAAAAATATTTGATATTTTAGAATACAATGGAAACCAGAGTTCAAGTAAATTTTATCAGACTATTATCACTATCACTCGATTGTTTTTTCTTTTCCTTTTTCCAACATGCATTTTTCAGATGAAACTTTCAAAATGTTACAGCTCCTCTTTCACAATCTATTTGCCATATTTTGAAAGATTTTACAGTTTTTAGAAATATATTTAACGATAATAAATAATATCAGGTGAACTAAAAAATAAAACTAAATTCCTTTTTTTTATATCCATGTTATAAACTATAAAATTTATAATAATATAATTACTATCTTTTAATTATATTATTTCAATAGTTTTTATTAGTAGGCACAAAATATATATGAACCAATTTAATAATTAGGGAATTTATTGCTAGTTTGTTGATACTTTATTTATTTATAAAGCAATATGTTATATTCCGTGCTAAGGGAATAAATATTTAACACCAGGGTGGATAATAGAAGAAAGGTTTATTGTACACAACCAGTACAATATGAAAAACAGTACAGTTATACACACAGGTCAATTGTAGTAGTGAGTGCCACTAATTGTCAGACATGGTTGCATCGTCTTGCTCTCACTCTTCCTCCAGTCTCTTGTAGACAGTTGACTTTATAGGTACTTACTACCTATAGTGTAATCATTCATGGGGGTGACTGATTATTCCACTACATCACAATATCAGTCAGCAATAAATCGCAAATTAAATAGGAAGAAAGATATCTGTGTTTCAATGAAAAGTAGTATTCATTCTGTTTCTTTAGTGATTATATTAAATCAGTTGCTAGGTTTTCTGCGAGGAAAGTTGGTCCACTGTGTTGTTCCAGACAATTTTTCTCATCAGGATCCATCTTGTACATTTATAAATCTATCATTCATTTGTGCATTGAATATTGCTGTCATATCTGGTCTGGTGCTCCTGTTATATATCATGAGATTCTCAACAAAATCCAAAGAATGTAATGTTATTGGTCCTCACCTAGAATCATGACTTTACTTTCCCACTGCCAAAGTTTTTCTCATCAGAATCCATCTTGCACATTTATAAATCTACCATTCGTCCGTGCATTGAATATTGCTGCCTAATCTGGTCTGGTGCTCTTGCTATATATTTCAAGACTCTTGACAAAATAAGGGTCTCTAATGTTATTGGTCCTGACCTAACATCTCAGCTCCAGTCACTTTTCCACCATCATACTGTGGCCTCCTTCTATCTTTTCTCTAAATGTTTTAATGATCTCACTTCTTTGGTACCTTGAGCACATGGATTTAAGTGTACTACTAAATTGGTAACTTGGTCTCATCATGATAATGTTGAATTACCTAGATGTAACTAAGTTCTATTCTGACACTTCCTCTCTGTGTAAATCTCTTCCTGTTTCTTGCTTCCCTGCCACCTACAATCTTCAAAAATTTAAATGCAATGTCAATCACAATCTTCTATCTTCCAGAAACCTATTATTTTATTGTCCTTTCTCCTCAATAAAGTCTTCTCATACTCTTTCACTCTCAGTAAATTTTTGTGTTTTAGTAGCATTATTGCCTTGCTTGGAGAGAAATGGTTAAAAAAAAAAAAATCTATTTACCTACCTCCTCATAGTGGTCAGAAGTAACACAAGGTCTATTTAATGTAAGCATACATATAGGCCAAGGACAAGAATTACCCATTCCCCACAATTGTCATGCTGGTATCATTATCCCCAACTCTTCCTCTTTAGTACAATGAGGGAGGTGTTGCCACATAGTTGGAATCCTTAGAGCCAAGCTACCCTTTAGTTTAATTAGAATGGACACTATATTTTGATTCCACTCCCAAGCCAGTATTTCTACCACCCAGCAGATGTAGTATGCAACACAGTCATTTTTAATATGGATCGGCTATATGTGTACATAGAGACCATGGACGAAAAACTGCCCAGTCCTTGCATTTGGTTGAAAATTTGACGTATCAGTTTTGTGTTTATCAATTGCTTTAGAATCTTAATTAACCAGTTCAAATGTTAAGAATTAGTTTTTGTTTTTCCTTTAGTCTCTTTTAAAAAGATTTAATTCATGAGCACTATTCAAATTATTTTGTTTGAATTTTATTATGTTGAATTTCTTAATCATTTAAGATTTATTTACCTGTGGAATTTTATATTTAAAGAAACTGTACATTAAATGAAAATTACATGATGATAAAATGACAATTCAGAACAGTTTCTGCAAGCAACACTTTGCCACTTGCAACTTTTGATATACACTGAGAGGGGGAATAGAAACATTATTTCTTTGTCAGTTAATTTTTATAATTTACAATTGTATGCAGAGGTGCTGAAAAGTTCTTGGGATGACCAAAAATTCTGATGTTTTATTTATTTCTTTTTATCATTTCATCCCAAGCAAGGCAATAAAACCCCTAAGACACAAGGGGGTTACTGAATGTTAAAGAATATAAGTAAAAAAAAACATAATTAAGGAGAGAGAACAATAAAAGAACAGGAATTATGAAGACAAGATAACAATTGACAGTGCATTTAAATTTTGAAGATCAAAGTTGACTGGAAAGTAAGAAGCTGGAAGAGAGTTCCACAAGTGAGAAGTGCAAGAGAAGAAACTGTTACATTGAACTTACAGTTACATCTAGTCATTTTGACTGTAAAATGATGAGACCTTTCTGCCAATCAAGTACTGCACTTAAATTCATAAAGTCTAGGTACCGTAGAGGAAAGTTCATCAGAACAATTACCAGGAAAATATTTATTGAAATGACACAGGGAAGCTATGTTACAGCAGTGGGAAAGTGACTGAAGATGAGATGTCAGGACAGGACCTGGATTCATTGCAGATTCTTCTTTGGTTTATTTTATCAAGAATTTCTAAATATATAGCAGATGTGGCAGCAATATTCAAAGCAAGGTTGAATGGTAGACTTATAAATATGTAAGATAGATTCTTCTTTGGATTTTATCAAGAATCTCTAAATATATAGCAGAAGCACCAGACCAGATGTGGCAGCAATACTCAAAGCATGGATGAATGGTAGACTTATAAATATGTAAGATAGATTCTTCTTTGGATTTTATCAAGAATCTCTAAATATATGCCAGAAGCACCAGACCAGATGTGGCAGCAATACTCAAAGCATGGATGAATGGTAGACTTATAAATATGTAAGATAGATTCTTCTTTGGATTTTATCAAGAATCTCTAAATATATGCCAGAAGCACAAGACCAGATGTGGCAGCACTATTCAAAGTAAGGATGAATGGTAGACTTATAAATATGTAAGATAGATTCTGGAGAGAAAAATTGTTAAGCATCACCCAGTGAACAACTTTCTTAGCAGGAGACATAACAATTGATTCAATATAATCTTTCCACTTCATGTCAGTGGAATACATTAATCTGAGAAGGTGCAATGAATCACTCTTCTGGAGGTTAGCATCAGCCATGCAGATGGAAACCCCCAAAAATGTTTGATCATTTGGTCAGATTTGAGAAATTGGTAATGCAAAGAAATTTTCAGCTCTTTGTGTGTGCGTATATGCATGTACATTTTCTTTTTCTCTTTAAAACTGAACACTTTATATATGCATAGATATATATATATTTTCAGGTTTTAAGCGTCTATGGCATTCTGGTAGTATCCCTCCTTATGGATCTCTTCTTCACCTTTTTCCTGAAGTTGATTCAGGGATTTTCATCTCAGTCAGTGGTCCCCTTGGTATGGATGCCAATTATGCATTGTCTACTATTGCTTGGAGAGGTGGAGATCTATTACTAGGAGTACAACCCTGGCTAAATGCAACAACAGCATGCTCGTATCCTCAACCTTGGAGGCAGGTAAGTGAGACTGATAAGTTAAATGGGAATCAAGATGTTAATTCTAATCTGTCCTCTATTTCAAATCAAAATACAAGTATATTATTTAATTCGGATTCACAAGAAGACTTAAATGCAACATTAGAATCAATTATTCAAGATTCAAGTTTGAGTCCCACTCAGGATGTTACAGTGAAACAACTTTTGGATTTAACAGGTGATTACATTCACCTAGCATTTGGACTTATACAAGTACAATACAACTCCACATCCAAAAGACTTCACCTTCACCTTGGACGATATGGTCACCTCCAACTTTTTCCCACTTCTGTTACACATAATCAAAGTGGTAAGGACTATGAAGCTTATAACAATTCAACTATATTTGACAATGGAATCATAAGGAAATTTGAAGCGATCAACATTGGTCCTTTCTGGTTTCTATCATCTTCTGATGATGGACATGAACGACTTTCTGTAAAGTTCTGCAAACATGCAGGAATTACAAAACTTTGGTTTCCAGTTGGTGCTGGTAATCCAGTTGCATTTATACGTAAATTTTACAAACACTCAACTTCTTTAGCAGAATCAGCTATTTGGGACATTAATTATGTATTTAAATATTTAATTTTATATTTTCTATTATTTTTATTTAGGTAATATGTGTTTATAAATATTGATTACACACAATTATGTAAAACTGTAAACAAATAATTTACACATTTTAGTAAATGTGTTTTTATTTATTTGTGGATTCATGTAAATGTTTGTACATTTTGTATAAATATTTTAATGTGTTTCTATACACATACATCATATAAATACATGTAGAAATATAGTTATCGTATGTACATGGCCGTAGCAGCCATGGGGAAGTGGGGCTTGCTCCCTCACCCCCCAATTTTTAACAATTGTAGTATTTTTTATTTTAACAAAATACAAGTAAGAAAAGACTATCAAAGCAAAGAGGTATTGGAAATTTAAAATATTCTAGCCACTAAACTTATTGATGGCCTTTGATAGCTTAAGGCTAAATTCTAAATTTTTTTGAAACCTCCCCACCCCCAACAAAAAATAAAAATTGTCTCTGCTACGGCCCTGATGTAGATTTGGGTATGAGCATTTATCTATCTCTCTTTAATATATATATATATATATATATATATATATATATATATATATATGAGAAAGAGAGAGAAAGATAGATATATAGAGAGTGAACCTAAAAATCATCACTGCATGGTGACTGTCAGTTTCATGCATCAATGCTATCTTCAGACCAAGTTAATCTGAAGAAACTGACAGTCACCATGCAATGTTGATTCCTATGTTAACACTGTCTATATCTATAAATGTTCTATCTCTGTTATTGATTATTCTTCCCCTATAAATATACCAAATTTTAAACACTATATATATATATTGTATAAAATATTTTTTCATCGTGATATATAAATTTCAATGTTTTGGAACTAAAACTATTATTATTGTTCCATTTTCAAGTGATATTAAATAACTTCAGAAAAAAATGATTTACTTTTGAAAGCGCTGAAGAGTTTAAGTAGGAGTGGGAATAAATTTTCAAAATTATTTTTATGGGTCAAATAAGACAACCTTATTTGACGAATGCAAAGATTAATCTAAGTTAAAGTAGAAAAGTAAAAAAAAAATGTAGGTTAGAGGTTAAGTATGGGTATGTAATTCATGCTTGTCTAGATGAGCCATCTATGTATTAGACATGTCACTAATTGCTTCCTGTTAAGAACATTATCATGAGATACATTGAAATAATACAGAGAGTATTGGACAATGAGATAATTTTGGCATTTTATTTTTATAAATTATTTTTTATTTTTATACTTTAGGACTGTCTTAAAGGGGCCTCTAGTATGATTAAATCATTTTATTATATATTTAATTATTATGATCTAAAATGCAATACTTATTATATTCAATGACATGGCAATGTTAAAATTAAAAATCAAGGAATTAAGTAAATATTATATGTACCATTATATGCAATCAAATATTAGGTATATAATTGTAATATATACATTTTTTTAAGAAAAATCCTATTAATTATGTTTTAATGTGAACATAGTACAATGCCTACAAAAAATGCTTTGTTTTGTTGATTTAATAAATCTTTATTTTTAAGAAACTTAATAATATACAGCTTTTCATGTAGGTATAGAGGACATGGGTCATTTAATGATCTACAAATTCTCAATTTTTTTAATTAATTTCCATTTTACTGTGGGAGTTTTATTTGTTTCTTTTAAACACCAAAAATATTTAGAGAGGGATGTTTGGTTATGATACCCATTGCTGTTGAAGGAAGAAACTCCCACTGTTCTCTACATTTATTTTTAAACAAATATGGAAAAACAAATTTCAGAATCTCTCTGAAAAACATTCCTAATACAAACAGAAGGGATCATTTCATTAAATTGATACATAAAACAGAGGATTTAATAAGAAGGATGAGGTGGAAAGCATACTTCTTTCTTCATAACAATAACTCGTCTAAGGAACCTGAAGTATATGGATTTAAAAAGCAAAAATGCTGCACCACCTCTTCAAATGAAGATATATTTTATAAACATTGTAATTTTTATAATAAAGCTTTAAAAAATAGTTGTTATAAATGCCCTGATATTAAATATAAAAATGATAAGAAAAATAACCAGAGAAGAAATAGAAAAATCATTTGGTATACACCAACATTTAACCAAATAGTTAGTAGCAAAAGTTTCTTGCTTTGAATGAAAAAGATTTTTCAAGTAATAACCCTCTTAGCAAGATTTTCAATAAAAATACACTAAAATTAAGTTATATTTGTACTGAAAATTTGGAAAAAAATTATAAAAAAACATAATAATAAAATTTTAAATAAACACTTAAACCAAAATCAATAATAGTGATTCCAGATCAAAAAACAATAATATTAATAATGGATTATGTAACTGTAGAAATCCTATAAATTGTCCATTGCAAAATAAATGTCTTACAGAATTTGTAGTTTACCAATGTACTATTGAAAATCCAGGTATTAAAAAGTTTTATATTGGTAGCACAAAAAATATTTTTTAAATGAGCTGGTACAAACTAACAATTTTTTGTAGGCATTGTACTATGTTCATATTAAAACATAATTAATAGGATTTTTCTTAAAAAATATATACATTATAATTATATATCTATTATTTGATTACATATAATAGTACATATAATATTTACTTAATTCCTAGATTTTTAATTTTAACATTGCCAAGTCTAACGTACCATTGAATATAATAAGTATCACATTTTAGTTGGTAATAATTAAATATATAATAAAATGATTTAAGTATTTTGTCTAAAGTTATTGAATATCACTTAAAAATGGAACAGTAATTTTAGTTCTGAAACATTGAAATTTCTGTTTCACAATGAAAAAATATTTTATATAATAATATTATAATATTATGCTCTACTTTGTATTGAGCACTTTTTAAAAATAAATGCTAAAGAACTGTGGATTATTAATCTGACTGTTCTTTATATATATATATATATATATATATATATATATATATATATATATATACGGGAAAATGATATATAAATTTTTATATATGAAGAACAATTTTAGGTAAAACTATGACAAAGTGGAAAAAGTTTTTATATGATACATTTTTTCCTTTATGTCTTCATTGGATTAAAAGTGATGTTTACGTTGATGTGACTACACATGTTGTGAAGGAGAGGGGAACCTAGCAATTTTTAATTTAAATTAAATTTTTTTTTTAATATTTGTTTTAGGTATATATAGTTGAGCTGATTTCATTTAGTTTCCTTATCTTTTTGTTTATGTTTTGGTCACTTTTGTTATGAAGTAACCCACATTGTGATAATAGATTTGTCAAGTAAGGTAGAATGTTGTGAGAACCTGGATGGAAAATTACTTGGAGTAATTTACTCTATTGCCTGTAATAATTGCCACAAAGAATACATAGGAGAAGCTTCAAGGAATTTAAATAAAAAATTATATGAACACAAAAGGGACCTTTTACAAAGCAACACATTAAATGCATCATGAGTTTGACCATAATTTTGATTTAAAAAATGTCAATTTACTAAAACAAAAGTGTATAGAAAGTGTTTTAATCATGATCATCCAAAGTAAATTTACATGTAGGTTCTTACAATATTCCACCACTCTCGGTAGACCTATTATCACAATGTGGGATATTTAATAACAAAAGTGACAAAAACATAAACAAACCAACAAAAAAAGAAACTAAATGAAATTAGCTAGGCTATATACCAAAATAACATATAAAAAAAAATTAATTTCAAATTCTCATCCTCCTCTTTCCTTCATGTGTATGTCTAGTCACATGAACATAAACATAGCTTTAGTCTGATGAAGTTCTAAAAGACGAAACATCACACAAAAACTTTCTCAACTTTTTCATAGATATCCCTAAATATATATATATATATATATATGACTTGAAAAGGCACATAGACATTTTTGTTATTTTTCTTTAGAATTCTTGCAAACAACATTTCTTCAGAAAGAATCCGTTGGTATAAATGAAATGAAGCAAAAAACGATATTCACAGAAAGCAAAATAATAAATGAGGAGGAGAAATTTCAGAACATGACTAAAAACAATTTATTAGTAAAATAATTCATGAATAAAAAGGTTCCCTGTTAGTACTAAAAAGGAAAAAAATGTTATTCACACCCTCCAATTAAACATAATGAGCAAATAAACTGTTCTTTTTGTTTACACAAGTCTGGTTAGTGCATCTTAATGTAAACCACTTTGAGAAATTTTAAATGATGAATGAACAGACTGTGCTCTGTGTAGAATAGCAAAAAAAAAATTTGTCAATATACTTATCAGCGCAGTCAGGGTTGTCTAACAGGTGCTGACCTATTGCTGAGTTATCTACTGACTGGGTTACCCTGGAAGAGTGACTGAAATTACCTGATCTTATCGTAGCAGGAACCTGTTGACCAATTTGAGTCTCTTGTTTTTGATTTGTCCATCCTACATATTCAACATTGCACTGACATTTAAACTTATATGCTACAAAACTATTTTGTAAATAAGACACACTGTCTTTCACGAAACAGTTGGAACACCAAACGGATCTCAAAAACAACACGCAACCTGACAGATTTATACCAACAGATTCCTTCTGAAAAAGTGTTGGTTGCAAAAATTCTAAAGGAAAATAAGGAAAATGTCTATGTGCCTTTGCAACTCATTATATTTGTTCTATGGTATCAAGTCTTTGTTCATATATATATGACTACATTTTTTTGCTACATTTACATCGTTTTTTCTTTGGTTCATTTTTTTAGGGGTGTGGAAGGTGATATATCTATGCCCTTCTCTAACTTATTTGTCCACTGGGTAGAGATAACTTTCTTTGCTGGGTTGTTTGAGCAGTTACAGGTCTCAAATAACATGGGTTCCAACCAAGATGATATGTATCACCTTGGCTCCAACTGATGAGCAAAAAACTGATAAGAACTTTACACACATACTTTATACATTATTATAAACATATTCAAAATCTGTATTATATATATGTATATACATTTTTAGAATATATGGAGATGTATGTGTGCATGTATTATGCATAGAAAAGAATCTATGTTTTCATATACTGTGGAAAAAATTTCAATCATTTTCTTTAACCATTAATTAGACAAACTTCCATTTTTTTTACATCATTTATATTTGCAGATTTATATTTTATTTCTATCTATTGTGCTCTGTAATATTGGCATGGATTTTGTTTTGTTTAAATATAACTGTGATTTTCCACATTTATATTATGCAATTTTGATATATTATTTCAATTAATTTTGTAAAAGCCTACATATTATATTTCTATTTTTATACAAGATTTATAACTTTTATGTAGTGTATTTTGTTACTTTGCACAAAAGAAAATTGAGAGACTTGAACTAAACATCCTTCTTTATAGTTAGACTGTTGAGAGACAATACTGATCATATCAATCAGCAAATACCTATTGCCAGCACTGTCATTTTCTACTTTTAACTTTCTAAACATGAGACCTCCCTTAACATTGGTAATTCAACTATGAAATATTTTTACATTCATGTGCTGCAAATCCATTATATATTTTATTCATTATAGTTAGCCTTAAAATATTTAATTAATTATAATTAACCTTAAAATATTTATTCATTTTAGATAGCCTTAAAACATTTACAATTTATGTTTACTCTACTCCAATAGCAGTAAGAATTTTTTTTTTTAAAGAAAATAGTTTTATTTTCATAAGAATAACATTATTTTATTTAAGAAAAAAAATCAGATATTAAAATATTTCTAGATTGTTAAATATGTTATATCTGGACACACAAAACAAACAAAAAATGAAAATGAATCAAAGCATTCTGCTGTTGCCATTTTGTTATTAATCCATTTTTTACTTCTTTTTCTTCTACATATTAAGAAAGAAAATAGGTAAATATTCATTATACAATAAAATCTAAAATACCATCAACAGATAAAAGAAAACTGTAGAATTGTGGTACAATGAATCAATTTTAAAATAACTGCCAATTTTTACTGTAAATCATTTTCTGAATTGTAATTTTGATGTTCTTATGTGTCTGACATTGAAGAGAGACCACCAAGGAGATCCTACTGATAAAGTATGGAGGAGAGAGAGTTGTTGAATCAGAGGCTTTGTTCTTATTTGTCTTCTGATAAATAATGACATATCTCCCTCCATCATTTTATCATTTCTGATGATTGCTTATATGTCATTTACTGTATTGGAATTTCAGCTTCAGTCTCTCAGCATTTTGGCTTGGTATTGTATTTCTTAACAGATTCTACAATAACTATTTCCTTGATTGTCTATACAAGTTTCAAACAAAAGACAAATCAGTTGTAATTGTTTTGTAAAATATTCTTTGTTCAATTGTTTTTTTTTTTTAATCATTTCACCCCAAACAAAGTGATAATGCCACTAAGTTTCAATGGAGTGAAAGAGAATGAGAAAACTTTAGAGGAAACCAAAAACCCAATCCTAAACAAGGAACAAGGGGTAAAACTCTATTCTTGTTCAAAAAGACCAAAGAGAAATGGGAACTGGGTTATATACAAACTTTTTCTTTTTGTTTTTTTTAATTCAAAATATCAACATTATTCGGACTATTCAAAATATGAATTTTGTTTATTTGGTAATACACTTCTTTTGTTTTGTTTTTTTTCATTTTTTTTCTTTCTGCTTATAGGTTGGTGCAAAAATAATGTCGTTTTCTCACATATGTTACTATGTGAGAAAACGACATTATTTTTGCACCAACCTAATAACTATCATTCACTTTTTATCTATACTTAAAAAAAAATCTATTGTTTAAAAAATAATCAGGCAAAAAACTTTCACTTGGAGATATGGGAGTTGAATAGTCATTTGCAAGTATTGGTACACCAGATATGTTTATATTGGTGCCATAAAACTTTATTTGTTACTTAATGTTCAAATGCATTAAAGTATAATTAATCATAATAAATCATTACATATTAAATATGTTATTTCAACTCTTATTATATCCTTATAAGATTTTTTATTATAACTTAAAACTCTCCTCATTAATAATGCAGGATGAATTTCTTAAAAATATTTCAATCTGATAAAGTATAACATTTATTAAGGAGTATTTTTCCAACATCTGTTTAGGTCCATGTTTTTCAACCTTTTTAAGCAATGGCACACCTAAGAGCAAATGAAAATATCACAGGAGAATTAGCAAAAGTTTTTTTTAAAGAGTATACATTTAAGTGTTATGAAACCATAGATTAAAGAAAAAATACACAAATATAAACTTCTATTCAACTATTTGTGCAGCTTATTTAATAAATCCTATGCCTGGTAATTTCTAGCAATTTCTTCAATGTTTGGTCAAATGTGTTATAATGAGACCCACAATTCTTCAGTATAGGATAGTCTTTCTCACTTCTTATTTTTTTATACAGTTGAGAGGCATAATTCACATAAATAAGTAGAAAATTGCTATAGAACTGATAAAGCCTTTTTAGCTAATGTAGAAAATTTCTTTTGTATTAAAATCCAAAATCTATCAACGTGTACTGTTGAATGTTTTATTTTGAGCCATTGGTCTCTAGAAATGGTAGCCAATTTAATAAGCTAATATTTATTCAAATACTAATGTTGTATCATTACTACTTCCACACACACACACAGACACACACACACACACAGATATGTATGCCATGACAATATGTCATAGTACACTAGTGTGTCACCGCGCGGCAGTTGAGAATCACTGCTTTAGGGTTTTTTTGTCAATACTTATTAAGATGTCATTTTTATAATTTAATTTTTTTATTTATGTATACCTATTTAATTATAAAATTTATAATCAGCTTCCCAGTGTATTTTCCTGTATAAAATGTTATATAACTTTACACATAAACTTGTTGTTATTGTATTTTGTTTTATTATAAATATTTGTATCATTATTTATTGAAGATTTTTGAATTTGTTTTTTCTTAAGCATTCCAGAAATAAAAACATATTTAAACAAGCTTTTTATTTGTTTCTTTTTCATTTCAAGACTATTGTAACCATATACAAATAAAGTAAACCACTCATTAAAATATTAAACTTCATTGCTAACATCTTTAGAAGCCGTTTGTATTGATTTTATTTTAAGACGTTTTTTTATGTTTATACATTCTTTTTATAGATACAAATATTTAAGTAAATGCTCTACTTATAATAAACAGTATTAACGACATTATAAGCAGAGCATTTACTTAAATATTTGTATCTATAATGTATAAATATAAAAAAATGTCTTAAAATAATTGTCAGACTTTGTCCATTTCATAATATTGATTTTATCATGTATAGTCCTACTGTGATATACTTATTTATAAACATAACATGAACAGCGCATTAAAGTTGATAAGACATCTATAGCACCTGTCTTGTAGACTTATATTCACCCCAGAACTCAAGTGGATACATGGATATGATCCATTCATAAAGATGTTGGCTTGGTTTCTGTTTAATGGTACTTAAACCACTATAGGCTTACTTAAGGCCATCTAAAGGTTTTGAATTATGGTTGCTTTGGGTATAGCCTGATGTTAGTGATAGTTTTGGGTACAGGTTAGTTGGTAAAAATATATTAAAGGGTTTATGTAGTCTTGTTTGAAGTTTTATGTTTTAGTATAAAGTTATTTTGTATCCAGTTTCTGATAAAAATTGGTTATTAGAGTTTGTATTATTTTTAGTAGGGCTCTTTATAAAGTTTGAAAGTTTCTTTATCCTTCCTTTTTTCATATATTAAAGATTTTATGTAATCTTGTTTGAAGTTTTTATAGTTATTTGCTTAAACAGGATCTTGCTCAACAGAGTGGCAGCACATCAACAAACAACCAAAAAATTTTCACTGAGGAGAAATAAAAAAAAAAAAAAAAATTATATACTTACCAAATGGTTAAATCCACTTTGGCAGTAAGGGAAATAAGCTACTGTCACTGCTTAAAACACATCCATTAAGCTGAGGAGTA